>OZ024910.1:22469318-23102845 GCA_964017125.1 Flabesymbios commensalis
ATCAAATGCAATGAAATGAAATAAATGGGGTTATACACCACATTTGTACACATATAGGCTAAACTGAGTAAGAAGAACCTCCTGAGGATGGTGAGCTGAATGAGGTGCCACTGCCCTCCAGACACATGATTCAAAATTGAGCCCTGTTGGTTTATGGCCGAGCACACTAACTCTCGGTCACGGAGGCTGCCCACAATATTCAATATTTACGATTGAACAGGGAGGAAACATTTTGTTTCTTTGAAACTTGAATGCCAGAGACGAATCCGCGATCTCTGACTTACCTAGCAGGCACCAGGGCCCCCCGCCCTTCGGTATTGTTATTACATATATACAAACACATTACCTGTGGATTTAATATTAGTTCTCCGTCAGGGGCGCTGCCCAACATTTTTCATATTTTATTCTGCACAAGATATTAAATGTGCATAATATATATTGGTCATGTCATTGCTATCCCTTACCTGTGATAATTGGGAGCTTTGTTTTTACTCCGGTTCTGCCATAATAGTGTTCCCTGTTCCACTTTGATTTTCATGTATTGCAAAAATGAAAAATATATATTTTAAAATTTACTAATCCACATACACGGCTGGTCCTCGTCTTCATCATTGACGTTTGGTCAGTAATTGGTGGAAAACAATCAATGAATGGGAAAGCGTGAATTCAACAATGATGCTGCGTCATTAAAAAAAACACTATTACCCCAGCTGCTTTATAGAAACTGAATCGACATTACTCCAGCACCTGACTCACACGGTATGGAGTGCATTCTATTATTGAGTGTGTCTGCTCATATAACAAGACAAAACAAGAAGTTTATTATTGGGTTTGAACTTACAAAATACCCCTATATTTTATGCACAATAATATACATGCTGTCATACATCTTGTATTTTACTTTAGAAAGTAAAATGATAATAGTAGGCCTACATATTATAACTTCGCGACATGTTTTTAATATACATATATCCACTTCTAAAGTATGCATACTTTTAGGTGCATCCCAGCAAACACGATACGGCGAACAGTGGATCAACACTCAAAGGTGTCGAATTTCAGAAGTTTAGCCAGACCATAGAGTTAACTCTATGGCAATTTACGTGTGATTGTACTCCACCGGTATTGCCTCATTGTAGTAGTCAACGATAATCTGATAACATATTACACTGGCTATATACGCTATGCTTTCTACAGAAGTTACATCGACTTAATGATAGTTTATGTTGGGCCAGCAGTGCAGACGGTGGACTAGCATTAAACCAGGGATAACTTGACATTTAGTATAATTATTAATGTGCTGCCCTCTACATCGTTTACCTAGCATCAAAGGAGCATCATTCATTATTAATATTACTATTTGTAAATTCAATTCAAAATAAAGTTATGGCTTTGGTACCACACATTTTAGTAACTTCTAATTAGACCCCTATTAGCGTGATATTTAGGCCTATATTACAATGTGATGTAGAATATCAGCTCCAATCAATAGGGTCTATAATACAAGAACATTAATTAGTCCTACTATTTGTGTTTTTAGCATAGACTAAAGTTGAAGTCTACGTTCAGTTTAACCTGAATATAGCTTTTTTTTAATAGGCCCATAGCCCGAACATAGGGACGCAGACGGTTAATATACGGTAATATAAATAGTTAAAACTATATGTATGAGGTTGGTACTATTACATATTCAGTGCCCGATTTATAAATTGGAAAAAGGGGGCCAAGGGGCCCATGGTATTTTTCGGATCGGGGGGGGGGGGGCATTGGCCTTAGACGATGGGGCATGTGGTCCATTATTATTTCAAAAGGGGGGGGGGCATTTTCCCAACAACAAATAAAACACTTATGTTTCATATATTTCACCTCATATTCCATATTAAACATTCATCAGGTGTTCATGCTGATAGAAATATCAAAGATTTAATTTATTGGCACACAAAAAGTAAAATCATTCAATAAACCATGTGGATATGAACCATATTGGCGGTTATGCTATTATTAAAACCGGAAGAAGAAATGGTTTAACATTCAGTGTTTGCAAGTAGGCCCAATCGACTTCATGTCACCACGCACTCACATGAGTCAATGTCACTTGTGTCAATCAATTGCGTCAACAATATCGCGTTATTGGAGTCGATCACATAGCTTGAGAGCTACTCATTGTCTCCCTTGGGTCCTGTCGGATCTCTTCTTGGGGCAGTGTCATCAACTTCCTCTGTTGTTGCCGCTAGGCCTACACCTAAATCACCTTAAACCGCTAAGCGCGACTGTAGTCACTTTAATCCGTTTTATTAGTCATTTAAACGTCAAGATTTGTAAATTGCTTAGTCTTAAATTAAACAAATACGACTTGTTTTCTCTCACTTAAAGTTGTGGGTCAAAGTAGTGAGACACAACTTCAAGTGTTTGAAAAATTAAATTATTTAATTCAGCAGTTCAAGGGTTAATATATCACTATTATTAGTCCCAATGAACAAATTTTCTACAATATTTGCTGTACAAAATAAATTTGTAGGCCTTTTATTATTCGTTATATATTGGTCCATTTTTTGAGAATATTTTTGGTTTGGTTATCGATTTTAATGGCACATATGGTCTAAGTCTATATAGACATCTACACCACGTTCAAAGTAGAGATTAACCTTTGAAGATACATTGATAAATGCGGATACAACAGGTGTGGCAAAGTTGTGGCGAGGTTACTTAGCCCCATGTGGCGAGGGGACCAAAGCTGTGGCGAGGTTACTCAGCCTTCTGTGGCGAGGTTACCAAATCTGTGGAGAGATTACCTGTGGCGAGGTTACCTTGTGGCGAGGTTACAGTCAGGTTACAGGTGACAGTCCAATATTTTGTAATCAGCAACATTTCAACTACATTATGGTTTCAGTAGCTCGTTTTCTGCCATACTTTATTTAAATTTTATTGGTAAGCATATAGGCCTCTGTTTTGGATCATGGGATGCCAAACCTTGACTCTGTTCTAACAACGCTGAATACTAATACTGAAACTAATACAGCGATACACAGCTCACAATTTGACAGTGTGGGCCGTAATGGGCATTTATTGGCGGCACTACCATGTCAAAAATAAAGAAATACGGGAATGTCTTTATATCTAGCCTAACTGGTAAATGCACAGTACAAAAATTAAAAAAACTTTTGCAGCTCTATTCTATGGACATGTTTACATCATATGGCCATATTAATAAACTAAAATAGAATCACTGAGTATTTTTATGATTTTAGCCTGAGCCAGTCCCTTTAATTCAGCAGGCAGGGCCTAGAACTTATCTTGAAAAATCCTATGGCCCACTAAAATTAACTTGCTGCGTCAAAAACAAAGATATTACTCAAAGTGTGGCGCAGCGATAGAATGCTGTCGGGCCAGTTTTATTTTTTCTGGGAATCCGGCAATTAGGCCTACTCTTTATAAGTCAGGCACTGGGTATTCTTTACACCAGGCGCCAGAAACACCAGATAACAAGATACATTAGCCCAATGCTAATGTAATGCTGGGCCACTGTCTGCGACGATTGGCCAATAATATTCCAATCAAACCCCTTTACGTCTATTCACTATATTTAAAGCAGCTCTTTAGGATGACATCAATTTTAGTTTTTAGTTTTGTAGTGAAGTAGTCTATCCCCCAGATCATAATTTTATTTTTTTCAGAGTTTTTAGATTTTAAAAAATATTTCTTATTAATATTTCTATGAAACCGCTTAAAACCCAAACAAACTTTTTGTATACCTAAACACATGCTGAAGGACGATTGAATGTTCCTACAGCACTGGGCCACATGTTGATGCCGTCGGCCCAGCGTTGGGCAGACAATCAGTGTTGCAGGTGTATCACATCATGTCCTGACTATAAGACACCAATCAGACACCAATTAGCAGCGATTGCTTTGATCTCCTTGGCCAAGACGTGGGAATATGTGGTGTGAAGTGCTGTATATTGCCGACTTGTTTCGTTTACATGGCAATATACGACCTGGAAATATCACTATTTCACTCTTTTTCGTTGCTTTAAAATTATTTTTTGACTTTTTTCTATTTTTAGTTAAGATCAGTAGGCTATATAGCTTCATATAAGTTAACTTTTCAAAATTGAAAACATTGAAAATGTCTCATCCCAAGGGGTCCCTTTAATCATGAACATATATTTTACCTAACCTAGGGACCCCAAACGTTATATTGGACATATTCATAAGGACTGGTGTACAGAAATGTCAACCGTTTCTCACACACAGCACCCCACTATTTCCCCAAAATAGGACACAAACTCAGGCAAAATAAACTTAATAAATAAAAATGTATATTTCACCATATTTTGTCCATTTTTCATGTCAGATGGTCGTAATTAAAGGGTTAACATACCACATGATCGGGCATTGCAATAAATTACATTATTCAGTCATATTTCACACCATTAGTGTATAAATTATATCAATGTGCAATGCCTTTTACTGCCGAGTCCAAAAATCTTTTTTTTAAATACAAAATTTGATATTCTTGGAGATAAATATCTTAGCCAAGACATAATCGTTATATTGCGTAACATAACACATTTGTGTTAAGTGAGGTGGAGAGGGGTGGGAGAAGGTGGCGAGCCCTCCCGCGACAGACTGCTGGCGTTCATGAACACCCACCCAGCTATCACGAGGCATTGACCCAATGTTGTTTTAATGTTGCGCCGGCGTCGAAGACGGCGGGCCCGCATTAGAACAACATTGGGTCAATGCCTCATGTTTCTGGGTTGCGGCCACAGCTGATCAGCAAACTCGAGTTGTTGACACAAAATTAGCCTGATGGTGGCCCACCGTTTACAACACTGGGCCGACATTAGCCCAGCATTCGCATACCAGTATATAGGCCTTAACACAATAAACGTTCACCCAATGCTAGCTTAATGCTGGCCCATCGTCTACGACCATGGCTCAGATGTAAAACAGCATTGGCTAAAGGTATCATTTTTGCAGGGAACAAAGGCAACTCGATACCCTGACACAACGTTGGTTCAATGTTGGAAGAGTGTCATAGATAATGGCACAACATTTAACCAACATTGGGTCAGTGCAAGCCAAAAGGAGGCAGTGACATCAGCGGAAAGGAAGTATATACTTGATTTACAAGTGAGCAAATACGGCCTTTTGGCAGCGCTATGGCAGAAAGAGACGGGACGCCAGTTAAAAAACAGTAAATGCCTGGTATACCAGGGAGCAGATAATGCCTTCTGACATTGCACAGACAGAACAGATAGTAACGGAAGTTAACGACAGACGTTTGCCTGGAAAGTCAACCTCGACAAACTAATAAAAACTTATGAAGATACAATGCGCTTTGTTTTTCATTTGTAATATAAGGCCTAAACACTTGCATGACTGTGATTACGCATTGTGATTTAAAAAAAAGATAACTAAATTGGTTGTTAGTAATTTCTAGTAACCTCATGTTAAGCAATAGTTGTAAAACATTTGTGCAGTTTGTGATACTAGGGGGGGGGGGGGAGTAGGGGGTCGTAATGACCACACACATTTAACTCCCATGAGAATGGAATAGGATTTCGTCAAATTTGCACCACATAATTGAAGACATGACATTTTTACATGTATGGTACACTCAGACTGCCATGCAAAGTTTAAACAGCATTACTTGACTTTTTTTTTCTCTTTCACTCTTTGTTATTGTGTTCATGAGGGTTGTTCTCTATAATATTGGTAAGATGATCACACCACTCATAGTCCAGTTGCGAAATGGCATTTTGTAACTCAAGCGTGTTTTGCAGTATGGTCGATATTTCATGATTGCTGCTGGTGCTAGGGGATACCTTCAGCAGGAATCAGCTGGGTGCCACTTTAGTACCCTTGGGCGAAATTTTTTTTTCTCTTTCACTCTTTGTTATTGTGTTCATGAGGGTTGTTCTCTATAATATTGGTAAGATGATCACACCACTCATAGTCCAGTTGCGAAATGGCATTTTGTAACTCAAGCGTGTTTTGCAGTATGGTCGATATTTCATGATTACTGCTGGTGCTAGGGGATACCTTCAGCAGGAATCAGCTGGGTGCCACTTTAGTACCCTTGGGCGAAATTTTTTTAAGCCAAAAACAAAATGGCCGCCAAATATGATTTTTCAACAAATAAAGCTAGGAAAATATCTTTCTGGTATGATTTTGGTGATTTGACGTGGTGAAATGTCAATTTCAAGGTCAAATATGATTTTAACATAGTATTATACAAATTGGAGCACATAAAATAAATTGTCTTTAGAGAGGAGAGGCGTCAAAGAGCGACGAAAAGCATAACAGATCAATGGAGAGGTGCTAAAAAGTGACAGAGAGTCGGTAAAAGACACTGGGGAGGCATTAAAGGGTGTCGATGAGTCTCTAAAAGGTGCCCCAGAGACACTAAATAGCGACTAAAAGGATTAAAAGAAAATGAGTAGTCATTAAAGTGCGATGAGGAGGCGTTGATGGGCAATGAGAAGGCGGTGAAAGGCAACGATGAGGCGTTAAGGGGTGAAAAAGAGTCAGTAAAGAACGATGGGATGCATTAATATGTGGCTAAGTGGCATGAAAGGGCTATGGAGCGGTGACAAAAAAGCATTATATAACAGTAGAAGTATGTTAACGGATGATGGGGAGGTGATAAAGGGTGATGGATAAGTGTGTAAGGGTGATGAGAAAGCAATATAGATTCACTGAGAATTGCTAAAGGGCAACGGAGAAGCGTGAAATGGTGACAGAGAGACTTCAAATAGCGACGAAAAAGCGTTAACGGCCAAACAAATGGTAAAAGTGATGTAGATGCATTTAAATTTATTGGAGAGGCGCTAAAAGGCGTTGCAGTTGCATTAAATGGCGATGGGAAGGTGTTAAAGGGCGATGGTGATGCACTACATGATGATGGAAGAGTATTAGCTGGCGATGTGAAGGCGGTAAAGGGTGATGAGGAGTCATTGAAGGGCAACGATAGAGTGTTAAACGATGATGAAAAAGCGCTAAAGGGCAATTTAAGGAGTTAAAGTGTGATGGATAGGCGTGTGAGGGTGAGGAGAAGGCATTAAAAACGACAGGGAGTTGCTAAAGGGTGACGGAGACGCATTGAAAGGTGACGCAGACGCTTAAGGGGCAACGGAAAGGTAATGAAGGTTGATGGATATGCATTAAAGGGTCCTGGTGAGACGTTAACATGTACACAGTTCTCTGCTTGATTGTTATGTTTTGCGTGGATGTTGAGTTTGTCGTCCTGCCTCTCACGTGGCTATCAACCATTTCCAATTATTCTCTTTTGGGAGACTACACTGATCCTTGTTGTAACAGTTCCAATGCGCATCATGTTTTTTCATTGTCTGTACCAGGTGTTTCACCAGTATTCGCCACTCTTTACGGCTGGTGGGTATGTCATTACGTTTGGTGGGTGTATTATTGAAGAACATGGTGAATTCAAATGGCTCTCTGACAAGTGCCATATCGTAACTGTGTGAGTTATCTGTGAATGTATGTTGTCATTGATCAGTTCACCCACTATTAATATATCATTTCGCTTCCTCTCTCTCAGCACTAGTCAGCCAATCAGAGTGAGGTGCATGGCGTCCTTGTTTAATGCTGACAAGTCATACACATCCATTGTCATATGCAGACGCTACGATTCACTATTTGCCGTTACTTAATCATTTATGGTGATGAATTATTTTATATTCTTGACCAGTTGTTTCTTGACTATTACGGTGGTGAGGTTTTTATAATTTTTTATTTTTACAATTTTTCATTTTTAATTTTATTTTTACTATTTTTATCTTGTATGTTTTTTGTAATTTTTATTTTATGTAGTTTTTATTTTCATTTTCGTTGAATTGATGACATATAACGATTTTATTTTGAGGTTATACAAATAATTGTCAATCACACATCAAAAACACTTCAATACTTTAAAATGATTATCCAGCGACCTTTCTTGGTCAGCAAAATGGACGGTATCTTCAACATCGACATTCAATTTTCTCAATGTTTCAACAAATTTCCGTTTTTCTTTCCCTATCCACAGCCTCATTTGATCTTTGATCTGGTAAGGTGTTACATGTATGCATATTTTAATGTTTGTGTCCAGAAGTTGCCTCAAGATGTCACCCTTAGTAATCCACGTGTTGGAGCCTCCTTCGTGTCCACCATCTAACCAATGCATTTTTTGTAGACGAGATACAAACAGACGAGTCTCTGTGTCCCTTCTGGCATCACCTAGATCATACAGAAGCTGGTTAAGCACAACACATCCTTTGCTAAACCCAACTATCTCAAATGGATGGCTCTCACTCGGTTGTATTGCTGGGCACTGACTTGAAGAGTCAAAGCGATCGGTTTGTTTTGATATTTGAAGTCCAGCATTTTTTATAATAATCATCAAATGCTGCCAAGACCCTTGTCCAGAACTGTGCGTTGGGCACCCGACACTATTGGACTCGACAAAATTCTTGAAACTACTGAAAGTATGCAAATACATACTAGATGGCTTCACAATATAGATGTGACTTCGAGGGAATCTTCTCTGCAAAATGCCACCAGTTGCCTCTAAACTCCACTCAACATGACGTTTGTTGTCTCTATGCTTCAACATATTTTCTTCATAATTCTGTAACACAAAATTTAAATCCGAAATTATATCAAATTGCCATTAAGCCCATGTTCCACGTCAACGATTCTATTTTTGTGGCTTTAGCAAGTGAGGACAGTTACACACCAAGGTCGTGCAAGTCTTTTCCAGGTCGCACAACAGTTTTTTTCCTATTATTACTGGTACTGTATAAAAAAGGCTTGAAATGTTTTACCCTATTTAAGTAAGTAGTCAAATAGTTAAACCATATTTTGATTGACTTGCCAATATACTAAAATTGATGGTCATGGATGATTGTGTACACTACTTTCCTTCACTCACTGGATAAAGAGTTCTGGGCATGTCTAGGGGATTTACCCACAGCCCCCCAAGTTAGCAAAGGGTTGATTGGCTGTCATTTTCACTCAGGGCCATATGGAATCCATACACATTACAGTGCACTACGGTAGCACACAAGCCAAATCCAAGTATGTTTGAAACAGTTGCCAATTCCACTGAGAGCCATTTTAAACCCATACATATCCCAATACACTACAATAGCATGCAAGCCAAAGCCAAGTATGTTTAAAAAAAACATCGACTGCTTTAAAGCTAAGAAGTTTAAAAAGGTAAAATGTCTAAAGTTTGAAGATCTACCTCAGACCCCCAGTACAAAATTTTCACTCAGAGCGGCTCCATTTTTAACCTGTCCATATTAGTCCAGTTTACAGTTGGGGAACACAAACCAAATACCAAAATGTTTAAAAAAACGAAAGCTTTATCAAAGTAATTTAATTTCGACGGACATTCGAATAAAAAGCTAATGTGACCTCATTCTCAGTGGATTTGAATCCAAAAACGATCAAAGTCATATAGATCAATCAAGGTCAAGCGTTAGTCATTTTTGTTATGTACAACCCGACGACGCAAAGTAAGTCATGGGACTCTAGTGGCGGACAGACAGGCATATGGACGACAATAGATTTCAGCGAAAAATTTGCGAGACATAAAACATGTAGGCCTAATTATTCCACTGCAGTAACGGGTACTATTATAATTATTATCGTACTTCCTTAATATATCACATTAGGTAGGTCTACTATTACTGGTATAGGCCTATCATTGGGTCAACTAGCCAACTTTCATTAAAGGGGCGACATCAATTTTGGTATTTAGTTTTGTAATGAAGTAGTGTTCATCACGCAGATCATGATTCTTTTTTTTCTTATTTGAGATTTAAATCTTTTTATGAACACTTCTAAAAATCCGAAAATAACCCAGTAGTAGTATTAGTAAATCATTGCTTCACGTCACTTTTCAGCACAAATGGTCATTAAAGTGACATTGCAATACGATAAAAACGTTGTAGTCAATTGATGAGATGAATGATGTACAGATGATGATGTGAGGGTGATAGGGCATGGTGGGTTATTGAGAGCATTTTCCTTAGCTCGCCCGATAAAGGGTTCATGTCTGGGGGTAGATCCCCTAGACATGCCCAGACGGCCGGAGACTTGGGTTTCGCTGTGCAATTTAATGCTGAAACACCGTGGCATTTCGCTCAGCTCCGCTATCCTCGGGTCGGATAGTCCCCAGAGTAACAATAGGAAGGATAACTCCCTCTGGGTAACCTCATTCATCCCACGTGAAAGACCCAATGTCAAACACGCTATTGCCGGTTATTTAAGGCTACCACAGCCTACATCAGCGCCAGCACTGATGCGGGTGCTGCATTGGCTCCGCTGTTGAGCGGAGGAACCAGGGTGGGCCACTGGCAAACCGCCCGAAGATTATGGCCAGATACGAGGATACTGCAGCTGCCCTTGGATGATTGCTGTAGACTAGTGCTTCCGTACAATGTCGTACACAGCATCCAACAGACGAAACAGATCCCTAATGACCCTCCCCAGATGGGGGCGAAAAGTACTCTACATGCAATCATCCCAGTACCCCAGAAATAACGCAAAATAACTATTTCTAACCAAAGCACGGTTGAAATTCAGCACAGCATTGGGCCACATGTTGATGGCGTCGACCCAGCGCTGTACAGACAATCAGTCTTGCAGGGGGATTCCCAATCCCTCACTTTCGCACACCAATTACCGTATGTGCCTTTTCAAGTACCTCTGATCCCACCGTGAGGTGGTGGATATTACTTTTGTGGTATAAAGTGTTGTTTACTGCACACAGACCATTCAGAGGATTTAAAAGTAGCAATGTGTGGCGACTGGGCTTATTTCACCTGTCCACCCATAGGCCTATAAATATATAATTTTTTTCAAAACAGACATGTCAACATATATACAGGCCTTTAATCAAACGTTGGGCCTGGTCAATAATAAGGCCTACAACAGGTGTTTTTTTTATGTCAGTGACGTGTGTAGGCCTACAGCGTCATTGGTTAATTATGTCCCGAAATTATGTCTATATATTTTTGCCAGATTAATGTCGTGTTGAATACAATATATGCCTACCTGAACGTCCCCACCAAAGAAAATTATATTACTAATAGGCTCGCCTCGGCCACAAAAAACAACATCGTTAACGTTATCTCTGTATCCCACAACAGACTCCAGTCTCAAGCACTTGGAGTTTGCTGTCGCAGCCATGTTGGAAATAGGAAATATTTGTAACATCAGTTTTACACCACCAAGAATTCTATACGCCTGAAACAAAAAAAACAATATTTTCTGGAAAAAATGTAGGCTACGCATATTCGATGAGCTAAGATTACTTTTATATAAGATATTAAATAACATAGTTATTTTCATATATTTTTCTGGAAATGACAAGTTATAGCCATAACCCGGGGGGGGGGGGTAGGCCTCTCGCCTTAGAAATGGGTAGGGATGTGCCTCCGGCATGTTCAAAACCTGACTCTGTCCCAATTCGCCTCGGGGCTAAAAAGACATTGTCCCAATTTGGAAATTAACACCAAATTTAATTGATCGGCTGATGGTGTAATTACTACTAATATGATTTCATGATTCCTGTTTTTTTAAGCTCCTCAATATTTATTTATAACATTTTGAGGCTATCTGGCTGAAAAATTAGCAAAATACATGCTAAGCGGTACCCTGATGACATCGCAAGGCTCTGACACAGTGACGGCCATGTTTTGGCAGAATGGTATTACTGTGATCACCAGAGCGCGCTAGCTGAATATAGTCTTATACCACTCTCGGTCTTATCGCTATTCGGAGTCAGTGTCTGTTTTACACGGCCAGCCGTGAAAAAATGGAGGTCACTGCGACCAGGCTCCACGCAATGTGAGTAGCCTGGTTAAGCCGGGTAGCTAAGCGGGTGCCCAGAGTTGGAAGCCCAAAAAAGGACCCTGTTTCAATTCCGGAAGCTCAAAAAAGACACCCTGTGCCAAAGCTGGAAGCTCAAAAAGGTACCCTGTCCAGCGGCACATCCCCAGTGGGCCTACTCCCAAGTATGGAAGTGATCCAGCCGTGGAAAAATGGAGGTCACTGCGACCAGGCTCCACGCAATGTGAGTAGCCTGGTTCAGCCGGGTAGCTAAGCGGGTGCCCAGAGTTGGAAGCTCAATAAAGGACCCTGTCTCAATTCCGGAAGCTCCAAAAAGACACCCTGTGCCAAAGCTGGAAGCTCAAAAAGGCACCCTGTCCAGCGGCACATCCCCAGTAGGGCCTACCCCCAAGTATGGAAGTGCTCCAACCCCCCAAACCCCAACCCCCTTCCCCCCCCCCCCCCCTCGGGTGCCATAAGCTTTATTACGTCCACGTGAAGAGGCCTAATAGGATAAATAGTTATGGGCCTACTACAGGTAGCCTACATTAAATGAGCCATTTCCCAGCGGGCATTTCATCTTGATTTGACGTGAAAATGAGGTGAAAATGACAAGTTGATGTCTTATTGATATCAAATTGACGTCAAATCGAGACGAAATGCCCGCTGGGTTGTATTTTGATCAAGATCGGTCCAAGATATTATCAGATTATCATGATTATAGGCCTACCCCCTAAATATACTTTGAATGGCTATCGGTTGCCTGGCGAGCCCGGCCAATTTCATTTATGGCCAGGTCGAGGCCAAGGTTCTTGGCCACGTGACTTTCATGCCCGTGCTATTGAGGCCGGTGAATAATTTTCTGGGTTAAGTCATAGGAAATGCGTTAGAAGGGAAATACAATACTGTGAACAACTCTACATCCGGGGAAGTGACCTTTTAAAAATGCCTGAATTCGGGGATTACCCTATTTTCTATTCTAAATATAGCAACTATAGTCTGTCAGACAGTGGGAGATGGTCCAAAATGAAAGTTAGCTTTTCGGTATCCAGTCATGCAATCAATTCTCAAGGGATTGTCACGAAATTTTGTAACCATTATTATCTAGTCAACAACCCTAGAAATGCAACGCAATTCTGAGAATAAACCGGAATGGAAGTTAATGGGTTTATACATGTTATAGGGGAGCGTCATAAATAAGCATTCACTACATGTCAAATGGTCTAACTTTTGAACTATCCAATATTTTTTTATGAAATTTTCAGGATCGATGCCAAATGACTAGAAAATAGGGTTTACAAAATTTCACGAAAATCGCTTGAGAATTGACTGACTGGATACCAAAAAGGTAACTTTTATTTTGGACCATCCTCCACCGTCGGGCAGACTGTAGTCACAAACATTCGCCACTGGGGCATACCAGAGGCTACATGAAGCTCGGCCACGCGGCGTAGTATGGCTCTGGGAACCGGAGTAACAAAAATGTTGCTTTGAACAGCGCCGCGTGTTGATCAGTAGGCTCGATAAATTTACCAAGACCACTCCCGCTCCCCCCTCTGGTGACTAATCATGTAAATTAGGAAAACATGGACCTCAAAGTGAAGGTCGGTTACTTCTACATGATAAAACATCAGTTACCTAATCATTTTATTTTAAAAATATCATATATGTACGAGCCGAATAAAGCATCAATTGAAAATTGTTGCAAAATAGTATACAAGATGTGAAAACTCATAATAATCTTTCACCAAAACCCTTCCTCGCGAAGCTTGTTCAGAAGGTTAGGGAATCCGGATGAAATGAATAGCTTCGTAATTATATTACCAGCTGGCTAAACACTATTACTACTGTACATCAGCCTCCTTCTCAGGGCCACATTATCACAGCTAGGTGTTGCCTGGCAAGCCCGGCCAATTTCATTTATTTAGCTACATGAAGTGTAGTGTGGCTCTGGGAACCAGAGTAAGCTAGGTAGTAAGCTGATAGGGCATAAAAATCTGGTGTACCGTGACCCACACCTGACCCTGAAACTATGTCAAGTTTGAGGATTCTTGCACCTATGAGAGACAAGTTTATATAATTATGTCTCCCCTATACTGGGCTAAGGTTGTCATAATATGCCTAGTAATAATATGACCAGTACATGCGATCAACCTGTGTGGTATTATAGTTGGTCCATCCTATACAATGACGGCCCAGCATAAAAGCAACATTGGATGTGCGTCTTTTACTTGTGTTGTTGTAGACTTGCTTTTGTGTAAGACAAAGATACTAGCAGAATGTCCAAAGTGATGTTAACAACCACTCTTTGTTTAATGTTGGGACAGCATCCCAGCGCTGGGTCATCGTTCTTACTGGTGTGCAGTCTCAGTCAGTAGGCCGACGACACACTGACCCAAAATTGATTTAATGTTGGTCCATTGTTTGCGACGCAAGCCCAACATTAAGAAAACATTGGGCCGATGTAGACCTATCCTGTTTACGCTGTAGGATTGACAATGCTGGATTGATGTATGCCAATTGTCTATGACGCTGACCCAACATAAAATCAACATGTATTCCTTGGCCTAACCATGTGGTTTAGAATGTCAAATACACCATTTTTGTCAGGTATTGCCTTATTGGCCATATACCAAATCAGGTCAAATTCATGAATACGTCTACTGAACATCTTTTACGGTGCAATCCACTATCCTTCCACTAGCTGACGCTAGTGGAAGGATAGTGGATCTGATGAATGAGAATGAAACTATATGTACTAAGTCCATAGACAGGTTGACCCGTAGACACTGTCACAGCATTTAATACAATTAAAACAGCATGTTTCTTTATTTTGACATTAGTTTTTATAGGCATACACTATAGGCCTAGCCACATAGGCTATTTGTAGGCCTATAGATCAGTTGGAATTTACTGAGCCCAATAAATATATCTATGTGAATAATCATTCGAATGAATCATTTTAAAACAGACATAACTAGTGCATGATTAGATGAACAAATAAAGTCTTATCCAAATTTAGAAATTAATTACAATTATAACATTATTGAAGAATCGCTTACCGGTCCAGAGCTATAATTGGGTATTATAAAAAAGTGAAATTTAATAAACATTCATAACAAGAGGCCTGAAGTCCTATATCATCCTCCGAGGTCAGACTTTTTGCTGTCACAGATATTTAAAAAGTCAATTTGTGGTGGCCATTTCAAATTGCAGTAAAATCACCTGCACATTTCTAGATGGTGTTTACTGTGATTGTACAATGTGAATTATTACTGCATGACTTCAATTTTGAGGTTTTTGCGCCCACGAAAAATTATGAAGTCTATCCATTGCAGAATTGACCTCTGGCGGCCATTTTGAATTTTGGTAGCATCTTTAATCTCACGTTAAAATTTCAAAAGAATTGACCAGTAGTTTTGGAGTTTTTGCGCCCACAAGAAAACTTGACGCCGGACGCCAGCCGCAGGACAGAATCCTGGCGCGACTAAAGTCCCCCTTTCCCTACGGGCGGGGGATAAGAAAACCCATCATATATAACAAAGGGTATAGAATTAGGTCGATTAAACGCAGATAGTTTTTTATACAAGTACTTAACGAAACACCTCTAGATTATATTGCGTAACACAGGATAAGCAATGGTGGCACATATAACATTATTTTTAAAGCAATGCATTTTTATTCCAAAAAAGTTTTTTTGTCTCTCAATTTCAAAATATATTTATAATATAAAAAGGACAAGGTCATGCAGTTATCCAAATTGGGTGAAAAACAAATCAACAAATTATCTACCGGATCAAATGCAAATAAATAACAGTTCACCCAATGTCAAATTGAGAAACAATAACAAATAATTTGCAAACATTGGCTGTACACTGGCACCAGGCCTTTGTGATGTACCAGAAAACTTGCATATAAATTATTTTAAAAATCCAGTTTCTTCTTTTTTTCATTTCAAAATAAAAGTGAAAATACGTACTGTATGTTAACTAATAGATAACATTGATTCTTAAAATAGTTCAGATGTTGATGATTTATTAATAATGTTAATTGAATTTGTCTGATTTATTAAAACCTTTAACAACAATAATAAATCAATCGCTTCAAACTGGTATATATTCCCTGAAAAAAACAAAAATAGCCAACGTTATTCTTCTGTTCAAAAAGGGGGATACAATTCTCATTGAAAATTATATATAGCCCTATATATCTCTCTTACCAGCAATTTCAATATTTAAACATATCGATATTATAAATCAAATTGTTGATTAGTTTGCTCTAAATATCTTATTTTAAGATAAAGAATACGGATTCGACCGAATTAGCTGCTTTAAATGTTGTTGATGCTATTATAAATTATATGGATAATGGCAATACACCTTTTGCTGTCTAGCTACCTGGATTTGCCGAAAGCGTTCAATATCCTAAGTCACTCTATATTATTGGATAAACTTAAATTTTACGGTATTAGATGAACGTCTATAATTTTAATAAAACATTATTTTTCAAAAAGGAAACAATGTGTGGAAATTGACCATGGCAGATCGTCTTATATAAATATATCTACAGATGTTCCGCAAGGGTCAATATTGCGGCCCTTTTTATTTATCATCTACATGAATAATCTCCAAAACCCAAGTCGTTCATTTAAATGTATAATCTATGCTGATGACACGACCCTTGTTGCTAAATTTTACTCTTAGATATCAGTCCACAAAAAAATAAATAATGAATTAGGAAAAATGCATTACTGGTTATCAGTTAACAAGCTGTCTCTAAATAAGCTGAAATCAAAGTTTTTGTTTTTTTATCAACGGCAGAAACGTGTAACAAATCCGGAAATGTAGATAAACAATACAAAAAGAGAATGATTGGATGAATACAAATACCTCGAACTAACTACAAATAAACACTTCAAATGTAATTCATATGGTAATATAATAGGAAATAAAATATCACAGACGATTGGTGTATTATAATTATCTCACTCTTCTGCATATTATTCCGGGTGGGGGGGGGGGGTAAATTGATAAATGCCAACTTTAATCATGAATTCGCTCGTAATTGTCTTAGAAACCAAATGCCCATTTATTAAATACTACACATTTATCAATATCAGAAAAAAATATTCACTTATAGTTAAAATAGGCTTTAGACAATATACTAAATTTCTATATATACTAATAGAGAAATATTCTGTCATTTTTCTATTTTATAATTGTTGTGTTTGTAATTTGACAACACTTAACTAATTCATCAAATATTTAATTTTTTTAAATGCATCATGCATACAATCTATTCAATCAGTTCAGTCATTTTAGTAGAGGTGCACCATAGAGTTCGGATTGTGATAAAAGCACCAAATCTCACACATGGGTGCCTTTTCATCTCTGTAATCAGATAAGAGGAAAACCCCAGCTGATTTTGACCCGTAAGATGTCTTAATTTGCATATTTCCAAAATGGCCGACATGACGCATATAAAATGTAGATTTTTTTCATTGCATCTTTACATTCTAATGAAAAATACGATTTTTATATTTTGTGTGTCTCCAGTAAGAATATCCAGACATTTTTTTGATGATTATTCACGCTCAATCCAGAAAAAAAATAACAAATTAAAAATAGTTGCTAAAATTTCTTCACAACAACGGTTTGGTAAGTTTCTTTTCAATTTCCATATAATACATAAAAGATAATGGTAACAAGTAAAATGTATTGATAGTGATTTAATACAACTTATGATATATTTTAACAGTTTACGTCAATATGAAATATCATCATTAACCTTTATTACAATAGTTATATCCAATTACATGTAACTATGTTTGCTGGGTTTGATAGATCAAGTGAGGCACCTAGTATAAGTGAACAGCCATGTTGAATGACTTTGTGAATGAATTCATTTTAGCTGGCCTCAAAATACGCAGCCTCCCTGTCACACACAAAGTTCAGTACATTTGGGCTCATTCTTCTTGCATTTGCAGCGTCCCGAATCGGACTTCTTGCATTTACAAGAGACTAGTTCTGTGGCCACTTTTAATACCTATAGAAGATCTGTCCAGTATGGCAACCACGTACCATATGTCTTACACCACCCCCAGCCAGATGGTTCGGGCAAACCATAGCCAGCAGTTAATGCATTTCCCCAAACATGCCCTCCCTCATAAGTGGCACGCTTGCAATGTTGCAGGAGGGCTGCTTCAGATAGGGGGATATTTTCAAGAGTTCTAGAACCACGACAAAATAACTGTTTTCTTGCTTCATTGACACTATCTAGCTCAGATGTTCTACAATACAAAATCACTACGAATCTCTGTATGGTATCAAGTATATCCTTAGGAAACTCCACTAGAACACTTGACAGTCTCAGAAGCGCAGTGGTTAATTCAGGATAATCATTCAGACTTCCCTGCATGTTTTCTCCCCTCTTCCAGTAAAAGACGACACAACTGTGTCACATTCAGTCCGGCTATGAAACATAGGTAATGTTCTGGACGCACCGATGCATCTGAATGATTTGCCTGTCCCGAATGCTAACCACACTTCATCAATCAAAAGTTCTCCTAACATTGCCACTGCTAAAACTACCACATCTGTGTCTATTGTTTGTATTACAATTTTTTTTTGTCTTCATGTACACAGTCAGCAATGTGAAGCATGATTCTTGCATCTGCTTCTTCTTGAAGATATGACCTTAATGTAGTAACATTTTTTTGCGGACTGGTGCATAATACATAAGTATGCAGGGTTGTGAGAAGGATTTCCCTTGGAGGTATATCTGCATTGGCAACATGCCTGGACTGAATACCAAATAGATCTACTTTGTTTTCATCGACTTTGAGAGGGGAGTAGAAGCAAGCACTTGTCTGCGTCTCCCAACTCCCCTTATTTCTCTAGTAGCCTTCTTGAGACTCATCGGGAGGTACCTATCCCATACAATATCGATTCGCTCGACTTTCTGCAACTTCCTTAGGATATAAGCCATAAATAAAGTCACTGCATATCCATCGAATATCTTCACACCTTTAAGAGGCAGCATATGTACAACGGCTGCACCATCTAATATTTCGACATCTACTTTTGAAGCATCTGACAAGACAACCTAATTCGGCTTCGATGATTGGAAACAGACCAGCAGATCAGATTTACTGTCTTTCCTCATTTCACCCATGTTTGTGAGTGATGGGACTACATTGGTGCTCGTGTTTGAAAAATTGACCCAAGTCACCATTTCCTGCTTGGTAAGATATATACATCCTTGCAAAGAGGGAACAATCGAATTTCAGGGTGGCGATGTGGTTGTTCTTTTTGTTGTTAGATAATTTTGATGCAAGGCCAAATACTAGTATATCTATTTTATTTTTCACTATTGTATCTGTGAGAGGCTTATTACGCATGATTATTCTTTCACTCACAAGGGTATCAAATAGTTGCTTCCCAAGACCTTCAATTCTTTGAAGTGAGTCCACAGACTCCCTTATCATGACAAATTCTGTATCAAGTCGATACAAATCTGAAAGGGTTTCCCATATTTTCTATAACTTCTGCAAGTTCTTTACTAATAATAATAAGTTCTTCTATAGCGCACATACAATGCTCTGTGCCGTGTTTGACATTACTACGGGATTCTACTTGGTTGACTGCCCCTTTCGTATTGCCGTATTGCGATTTTTAAAGTGCATTGTTGTGTTCTGATATATACAAAAAATATTCATATATTTTGTTTCTTTGTAAATTATAAAAACATCAGCTGGAGATATGTATATATAGGTTTACAATTTTGTATCACAAGCAAAATGGGTTTGCTACCAAATTACTGTGTCGCCCTTTCGCACTAGGGGGTGGGTGGTTTTAGGCTCAGTTATTTATAAATCATTTATTTTTAAATGTTCTGACATATTTACAAGATGAAAAAAAAAAAAAAAACCTCTAAAATCCGGGAGATGCATTGAAATATCAAAAAAAAAATATTTTATGTAGATTTGCCGGCCATTTTTCAATTGTGCAAATTAGCGGTTTTAAGGGTCAAAATCGATTGGGGTGTTCCTCTTATTCGATTATAGATATGAAAAGATAACTGTGTGTGAAATTTGGTGCTTTTATCACAATCCGAACACTACATTGCCTTAGCACCTCTACTATTTTAAATGATTCGATGTAATAATTTTGTATTGTGAATTATTACATATAGTTCTCCTTTTCTTTTCCTCCACCTCCTCTTCCTCCTTCTCTTTCTCTTGTTTTTTTCCTCCTCCTCCTTCTCCCTCCTCCTCCTCTTAGTAACCCGGAAAAACCCAGAATAACCCGGAATAACCTATAATAACCCCATAATAACCTATAATAACCCATACTAACCTATTATAACCGTATAATAACAATGTAGTTATCAAGAAATTGCTCTAAACAACCCAAATAATGGAACAAATAGATGTTGTATTAAAAAATTTGCGCTGATGTTATGACAGATAGTTAGTGTGCTGGCTATCACAAGGTGGTGCATAATGTCGTCTGAAGCTCAAATCAAAGTATCACCCAAAATAACCTATGAAATACAATAATAACCTATAGAAACCTGATAACAGTTTTTGTTTAAATCATGTAGTAGTTAGGAGATAAATATTAATATTCCAAAATCCATAAATATTCCGAATAACAGCACTCGTGAATCGCTGTTTTATGAACAAATACCAGCTGCAGTGATGTTGGGCCTATCACCAGATGGCGCACATGTCGTATCAAACTCGAGGTTTCACCACACTATACAAAACTATTTATTATGCAATGTAAAATAACACATTATACACACTAACAAACACAAATAATATTTACATAGACAAAATGTGGGACAGGTACGATAATGTTATTATACATAGTAACAGACACAAATAATATTTTTTTAATGGGGCAAAATAGAACAATAATAATATGTACGACGCAACGAAAAATAGGCCTGCCTAGATTGTACATAGCAACATACACAAATAATATATTTTTTATTTGAAAAAATTGAACAATAATAAGTTAGTTAGTTAGGGGACCCTAGCGCCCAAAGGGCGCTGAGAGTGATTTTACGACAAATCAGAGTTAATCCGTAAAGTAAACTCCATGTAGCCGACCATTTTTGCTATTTAATGACTTGTTTTATGATGCTGGGGATAAAACTTTGAAAAAAGGTAATAAGATAAAGATAATATTTTTCGCTAACGTGATTTCTATATCTATATGTCGGAATGGGTTGTGATGAGCTGGTATGGCACTAGCTATCTATGGTCTCCTGAGCTGTATCAAGATAGTATTCTAATTTAATTTTGGGCTTCTTTGAATGGTCAGCATGAGACATTTCTTTTATTACATGATGCCTCTTGTGACCACTAAAAGTAGCTTATTCTAAAAACGTTGGATTTCGATTTTTAAAAGCGGCTAGACATGCCAAAGTTGCATGATTTGCGGCTTCCAAACAGCTCAAAAGTGAATTTATGGTACACTGACTCATACCATATAATGTATTTGTCCTTATGCTATATAGTGTAAGGGTTCATAATTTAATGTCTGAAATATTTTTGGGAAAAAACCGTGGTTGAACAACTTCCTTTCAGTTGTTTAACTTCGGATTAAAAATCCCCATGACTTCAATATATGATTAACATTATTTGTTGTTTTCATACATTGAGGCCATCTAGCAGCTTAGGCTGTCGCTGTGAATGCATCACGTGATGTCGAGCGTTGATCCAATGTTATGTTGACGTATTGTTGCAGTTTCAATTGTTTTGCTTATAGTTTTCTTTGTAGTGTTCCATTAGTTTGTCTAAATAAGATGTATCTCGCTTTTTGAATATTTCATTCAGTTATTTTTGTAGTTTGAATAGCTCCGAATTTTCTTCTAACGAGTGTAATCTTTCGCGGATGGGTTCAATACCTGCCATTTCATGTAAGTCTGTGATTCGAATGTGTATCGGTTTTCTAAAAGCTATTCGTAATGCTTTATTTTGTACTTTTTGTAGTTTTTCTAAGTGAACTTGGGCCGCGGATAGCATAACTATTGCGCCGTATTCTAGTACTGGTCTCACATATGTTTTGTAGATCCTCATTATTGTTTTTGGGTTGCATCCCCAGTCTGTACCACTAAGTAATTTTTAAAGGTTAATTCTTCTGTTTGATTTAGCAATGGCAATGTCGATATGTTGACCATACTTCATTGTTTTTGTTATGGTGACCCCAAGTAGTTTAGCTTCTGCAACGTGTTCTATTTCTTCGCCAAAAAGTTTTATTTTTATTTTGCCGTGTTTTCTTACGTTTCTTTTTAATATAATTAGTTGCGTCTTTTTGGGATTTAATTTTATTCTCCATTTTGAGCACCATGCTTCTAGGTCTTTTAATGTCTTCGATATTCTATATTGTACATATACATTATTTGGACCAAATGTCCACATGCCTAAGTCGTCTGCGAATTGTGAAATCTTCACTTGGTTATTAAGGGGATCAATGGGTAAGTCATTGACATATATTAAAAAGAGTAGTGGGCTGAGGACCGAGCCTTGTGGCGTTCCGGCGTTCAACTGGACATTGTCTGATGCTTCGTCATTTATATTTACTGATATCGTTCTATTGGTGATAAATGAGGACATTAATCTAACTATTTTTCTGGGTAGGTCGCCCGTCATTAGTTTGTGTCTTAAGCCATTGTGCCATACAGAGTCAAATGCTTTTTCTACATCGATGAACACAGCAGCGCCTACTCTATTTGCTTCGTGGGCTATTAAAGTGTCGCCTGTAAGTCTGAGTATATGTCCCATCGCGCATCGTTTATTTCTGTATCCTAACTGCCAGATATTGAAGAATGATTTTTCTTCCAGTTCACCTCTGATCCTATTCGCCAGTATTTTTTCGAATAATTTACTTATGCAGCTCAATAAACTTATGGGTCTGTAATTTGTAGTTATTTTTGGGTCTTTATCGGGTTTTGGGATCATAATTCCCGTAGCCTGCTTCCATGCTTTTGGAAAATAACCTATTTTTAAGCAGATGTTATATATATATCCCAAGTATTCGAAAACGATATCTGGGCATTGTTTTAAAACTGGGTACCTAATCCCATCAGCTCCTGAGCGTCCTCTGGTTTTACTTAGTTGGATTTTGATTTCCGCAATAGTTATTTCTCTCATTGTTGGACCATCATCGCCAATTTCTTCTTTTTCATGATCTAATGTATTGAAGAGTTGGTGGTTTGAAGTGATTGCATCGTCTACTTCTTTCTCAAATTTGTCGTTAAAAATAGGTCCCTGGTGGGTATTGTGGATTTTTCCTAATGGTTTAGCAAACGCGTTTGCTTTTTCTTTATCATTTTCAGTTGATTTCCCATTTGAGTTAATTACAGGGTTATTGTTGGTCGTTTAGGATTTCTTACCACTAATTCTGTTGAACGTATTTACTATCTTTGGCCATGTCAAGGTCTTTTGTGTTTTTTTTGCCACCAGGTGTCGTTATCGTTTTTTACTGCTTTGGCGACTATTATTTTTAGTTGGTTGGCAAGTCTTTTATGTATTGGGTCCTGGGTTTTTTGTGCTATTCGTCTGATTTGTCTTTTTAATCTAATATCTTTAACTTTACTTTTGGGACACGATTTATCTAATGCTGCCTTGATTATTTTTGCTAGGGTGTCACAGGCTACGTCTATTTCAGACGGCCATTCAGCTTCGGTCATAATTAGATTATTAATTATATATTTTTTAAATCGGGACCAATCTGTTTTTTCGTGTTGGAGTAATTCTTTCTTATTTTGTCTGATTATTTTTGATGAATTGATCGTCAGGTGTACAGGGAGGTGGTCGCTTCCTACGTCCAGACCAATTTCACATGTAGCCACTCTTGTCGCCATGCTGCGACTCACTATTGCCAAGTCTAGTATGTCACCTGGAGCGGTGGTATTTTTATAGAATGTTGGTGAAGCGTCATTCATTACTAGTAAATTTAGTTCTTCTACAATGTTGAATAGATAATCACCTTCTTTATTAGATTTTCTGCATTTAAAATATTCATGTTTTGAGTTGTAATCTCCCATAAAAATCGAATGCGGAAACCTATTTAGTATATGTTTAAAATTATCTATGTTTGGTTTTATATTTGGGGGATTATATATAGTGGCTAGAGCTATTTTGCGTTTCTCTGAGATGAACGAAATTGCTAAAAATTCTTCATTAAATTCTGATGTATCAATCTGATCAAATTCAATATCTGTTCTGACCAAAATGGCTACTCCACCTCCTAAACCGCGAGCATTTTCTCTATCTTTTCTAATTATGTGATAATTTGGTAGCTTAATTTTATGTTGTTTTCGGATTTTGCTCTCGTTTACTGTCATGAATTGTGGATTGTGTTCGTTTAAGTAATGAATGAGCTCGGACCGCTTGTTACTGATGCCATTAATGTTAATGTGTATTATTTTTATGTTTTAGGATTGTTGTGTGTCCATTGGGTATAATATTGTACTGTACTTTCCTGTGTGTGTTTGAACAATGATAATATGTACGACTAAACTAATAATAGAGTCATCACCCAGAAAACATGAGACAGTGTGCCAACAGTAAACTAGCATTGGGCCAACGTATCATGTTTGCTGGGCATAATATACACAGTAACTTATCCAAATAATATTTTTTTTTTTGAACAAAATCGAACAATAATAATAATAATAGTAATAGCAACCTTCCTCTGCACAACTAATATACGTTGAATACACAACACTCTTTTAGTAACTGAACGAACATGTGCTGTATGCCTACAACTCACCTATTGTCATCAGCCAACGGCCGAGGTGTGACTTCCTCCACAACTCAACTTGTTTCATCGCTGATCGTGAACGGCAATTGATGGTCACAACTGAGCATGAGAGTACACAAGTGTCATTGCCGACCATGAACAGCAATTGAAGATAACAACTCAGCGTGACACGGGGTGTCATTCTCGATCATTAACAGCAATTGAAGATCACAACTCATTGTCGCACCTGATGTCCCAGCAAACATGAGACATCCACCCAAGTTTTGGCAGGCGGGGATATCTGCTGGGGATATCTGCTTCACATCTATGACATCTGCAGCTTTCATAAATTCCTGAACTCAGATCTGTGCACAAAGGGACACGCAGTTGTCTTATCAGATGGTCAACTGACAGTTTTAAAGGATGCCGATGCTGTCAAAAAGAACAATCAAGTGAAGAGGAAACGCACAGCAGAGACATCGACAATTCCCAGAAAGTGTGCCAAATTAACTAGAGACTTTATTCCATATTTATAAGCCTAGAGACTTCATATTGTATTGTATTGTATTGTATTGTATTGTATTGTATTGTATTGTATTGTATTGTATTGTATTGTATTGTATTGTATTGTATTGTATTGTATTGTATTGTATTGTATTGTATTGTATTGTATTGTATTGTATTGTATTGTATTGTATTGTATTGTATTGTATTGTATTGTATTGTATTGTATTGTATTGTATTGTATTGTATTGTATTGTATTGTATTGTATTGTATTGTATTGTATTGTATTGTATTGTATTGTATTGTATTGTATTGTATTGTATTGTATTGTATTGTATTGTATTGTATTGTATTGTATTGTATTGTATTGTATTGTACTGTACTGTACTGTATTGTATTGTATTGTATTGTATTGTATTGTATTGTATTGTATTGTGACGAACAATGTTGACTGTTGACTCCCTGTTGACGAACCTGCTTTGGCCTCGATTATGACACATGATCACGCGAAGGATTTGTGCCTCTGAGCTCGGTCCGCTGAGGATATAGGCGCTATAGAAGTTTTATTGATTGATTGATTGATTGATTGATTGATTGATTGTATTGTATTGTATTGTATTGTATTGTATTGTATTGTATTGTATTGTATTGTATTGTATTGTATTGTATTGTATTGTATTGTATTGTATTGTATTGTATTGTATTGTATTGTATTGTATTGTATTGTATTGTATTGTATTGTATTAGCCTAGGGACTTCATATTGTATAGTAGTATATTAAATGCAGAACTTGCTCACCTTGAATAAATCTTATATTGCATTGTGTATTTTTATCGATATATGATGTGAACGATAAAACTTATATAAATTATTAGTGTTTGTAATATATCGATCATTGTTTACTTTTTATTATGCTTCCAGGTAAACACAAGACTTTGAATCAATGTTGGTACCGTTTATTGTTGGCTCATCATCTAGGACGCTGGCCTAACATTAAACCAACATTGGCTAAAAGTTTTGTGCTTGCTAGGTTGTCACTCAATCACAGCTGACCTGACTGACCAAATAACAAAGCATAGGTTTTCATTTGTCTGGCGAGATCTTTACTTGTCTGTTCTAGCATGTGAGTCAACAAAATAGCGAATTTATTTTTAAAACATTGTTTTATTCAATTATTTTTGTTGTTTTGGACAATTGTTACCAATAAAGAGCTATCATAAGGTTATTAGAGGCTATTATTTTGTTTGAAAGGTTATTGTAGGTTATTCCTTGATTTCAGTTCTAGAAAACATATGTGCCTCATCTTGTAATTGCTTGCTGAAAATCTTAATATCAGCGCGAATTTGTTCTCAAACATCGCTCTATGCTATTTTGGGCAGGCCAGGGCCATTTCTTAACGATTACAGGGTTATTATAAGTTATTATGAGGTTATTATAGTTATTATGGTGTTATTATAGGTTATTCCGGGTTATTATAGGGTT
Organism: Flabesymbios commensalis; assembly: GCA_964017125.1. Taxonomy (NCBI): domain Eukaryota; kingdom Metazoa; phylum Annelida; class Polychaeta; order Terebellida; family Flabelligeridae; genus Flabesymbios; species Flabesymbios commensalis. The sequence goes on from OZ024910.1 coordinate 22,495,908, forward strand.
TTGTCGCAGTCATATCTTATGATTCGTTTATGATTGTAAATTTTATGATCCAGCAGCACCTCCGATGTGGAGTATCAGGCTGGAGGGGGAGATAGAGGCTGCTAGACTTAGTCGACCAGCTGACCCTCGAGCGCTGCCACAGTTTTCGATTCTTTGGCAGCTGCTTGGAGATAATTCCAATCAGGGATAGTTGAATGTCAAAAAGAATTTCGTTCCAGTGTGGTGTTAGCTCTAAGGTGTTTATAGGCTTGCTTATGCCCACCACGTGTTCTTCTGTCTGCTGGGATTAAACAGCCATTTAAAAGTTTGAACATAGGGCCTACTTAAAAGTCTAGAATTTTTTCGTATTGTTTTCAAGTCGGTCCAGCCCAGGTTCTGAATGAGAGATGTCACACTGGCTGTTTGTTTATAATTTTGGGGGAATAATCTTGCTGCTGATCTTTGATTTTTTTTCAAGTTTCTAGAGATGTTAAAAGTTTAATTTTGTCGTTAATAAAAAACCAACGGGCACGTCTGAGGTCTCGCTGCGTGTCCCGTTTCTGTAATTTATATTTTGCCCAAAGGTCAGGTTTTCTGTTATAAAGTTTTGCCTTTTTTCAATAGCCTTGTGGAGCGATTTATTAAGCGAGGACAAGTTCTGGCGTTTAGATGTTAATTTTGTTGGTACAAATTTATTCAGGCAGTCTATCAAGATGGACTTTAACCTCAACCATTTTTCATTTACCGAATTATTGGGGCTGTCTTTAGGAAAGGAGGCCCAATGTCTCCAAATTTCTTCCCTGGTGTTTTCCCAACTTGCTTTTTTGAACTGACGCACTGGGCGAGCGGTTGAACGTCGATATGAAGGGTTGATGTCGACTTCTGTCAGTAGGCCTACTGCACATGCAGTGGTCCGAAATTACGGGGACGCTGCGGGATGATTTAATTACGCCTGTTTTATTAGTTATACAGAGGTCTAAAATGTTTTTGTCTCTGGTGGGTTCTTTTTGTACTAAAAAAGGCGTGATCATCCAGGCTAGACAAAAGATGTTCGCACTGCCCCTTGTTGGTCGCTGAGGGCAAAACTAGACTATTTCCCCAGTCTATATCCGGAAAATTAAAGTCTCCACCAAGGATGATGGTTTGGTTTGAATTTTTTGGAAAAAGATCTAGCTGTGGCGCCAGCGACCGTGACCACCCCATCCAACCCAAAAGATCTAAAAATCTGCTGAATTTTTCCATTTTTTTAATTTAAGAGCCAGGAGGTCGATAAAGGGATCTGAGAATTGGGGATTTTGATTTTTCAAAGTGTTGCAGTATCAGGGAGGAGAGATATGTTATTATTTTCTTTGACAGCGAAACACTCCCCCCCCCCCCCCCTGAGTTGATGTAATTCTGGATGTAATTAATTCTGTCTCTCCGGAAGATCTTATAACCAGGAGAAAAAAAAACGTTTGTGAATACACTTTTGTGAAGCCATGATTCCGTGTCAAAAATACAGTCTGGTTGGAAGTAGTCGACAGATGATTGGAAAACTTCGACTTTGCCCCGTAGACTTTGACAATTTGGAATAAAGGCTCTTCAATTTTAAATTTTGTTTGGATGTCTACGGTCGATAATTTGGCTACTACATGTGCAGCACTGGTTCGAAGTCAGAATTCGGTGATTTAATTTCTATATGCTTTTGGACAGATCTAATGAATGAAAAGAGCTTGCTGTTTCCATTTGAAGGCTATGGAAGAGATTTCGTTCATAATTTGGGTTTGGTATTATAGGAGCCCTTTATGGGTGGGTCAGATCCTCATTTTCCTCGCATTTTGGAGGCAAATCCCCACTTTCTTCGCATTTTTAAAATCCTCACTTTCCCAATTTTTTTAAAATCCTCACTTTCCTCGCATTTTGAAAATCCTCACTTTCCTGAATTTTTCAAAAGAAAAACACGAAAATCCAAAGGGCGAAAACGATGATTCACATCACTGAATTTGATTTTAATTCCGAGTACAATTTCACACGGTCTGGGGAGAGCGTCTTAATGGCGGGCCAAAGGCTCAGATGCTGGCCCACACTTAAAAGCACCATACTGAAATAGAGTTCTATTTTTCAAGTGAGTGACATTCTCCATACCGGTACCGATATTAAACATGACATTACATGCAGATATCATCCATATCACAAAAAGTAATAACTTCTAGATATGGCTAACTGATATGAGACAATACACGTTGTACTGTGAAATGTATCTATGATCACTTAAAAAATAACAATAATTTCTTTTCTCCATGATGACCGTTATCTGCCACTTGGTACTTTTAATGTCCTGATTATAGACAGTATGTCTTACTCGGCTGTGATCATGTTTGTTTTGGTGGGCCAACAATATTAAAAACAACAAACTTAAATCCTTAAAAACTCAGTAACCGGAGCAGTAAAATAAAAAAATAAAACACCATTCTCCATGGATTAATCGTTTGAATAAAATAAAAAAAAACAGCTATGCAGCTTTAAATTAGCATTTGATTTTCCTTATTCCTCGTTTTTGTAGCTAAATCCACGATCTTTAGTTCTATATGATCCTCAATCCTCAGATTTTTAAAATCCTCGATCCTCGGATTTTTTAAATCCTCGCGAGGAAGTGGCAATCCTCGCATCTTCGTTTTCCTCGTTTTTATCCATAAAGGGCCCCATCATAGGCCTAATATGTCAGTATAATATATAAACTGATCAATCAACAATTAGCCTATATGCACATCAATAATGTCTTTATGCCTATAGGCTTCCGCTATACACTGTCGCTATTTATACAGTTTATAAAAAAAGCTATAATACTTTACGTGGCATGATGATAGGCCTACATCATGTAGGCCTACATGATACACTATTTTTATAAATACTCAATATGTTCGCCCACTTCTGTGACACTCAAATTCAGCCCTGCAGCTAAATCTGGATATTATCGCCCATTTACGATCAGTCTTCACTCTTTTTCATTTACGTCGATAAAAATGTTGTAGATTTGTTATTGCCGGACCTATGATTAGCATACCCCTGTATCAGGTACATTTGATACGCGATCTAACCCTAGGCTAGGTTTATAGTCGGATTCACATTAACCGTGGGCGTGGTGAATCATGATTTTCGCTGATTTATCAGAAGGAAGTCTGTGACTGTGACTGAGTGTGAGTGTGACTGTGAGCACTGAATTCGGCTCTTGATGTGGCCCACCGGCTTAGTGATACACAGCTCCGAGTAAAAAGCAACTGGACTAAAGGCGGGATTGTGATCGATCGATAATTATCGAAAGGCCCGGGCAGCCTGCATGCGGGCTAGCTAACCCAAACAAACAAACAAACAAACAGACTCAGTCACGTCAGTGACTGAGTCTCAGTCACTGAGTCTGTTTGTTTGTTTGTTTGTTTGGGTTAGCTCAGTCTGAGACTGAGTGAGTCAGGGACTCAGTCAATGTGATGTCGACAATGTCATCAATGAGTCTGAGACTGAGTCTGAGAGTGAGACTGATAATAAACAGTGATAGACCGAGTCCGAGGGGTGGGTCTTTTTCACGAAACCGAGCGATGCCGATACTTATATTATAAATATAAATATAAGTAGGTTTAATAACCGAAACGTCCACGGCAAGCTTAATAATGTCCCCGCTATTGGTCTAGCATGTGTAGACACATCGATATAGTCCTGATAGTGAGCCTGCATGTCATGCAACGTGTTAGACTCCTTGAGGCATATATCTACTATGACTGCGAAATTGTATTCACTAGATGGCACTAGTCACCCAATGAAATGGGTTTTTTAATTAGGTTTTGTAATCAATTGATATCGTTAATAAAAAAGAAAAGAACACATACCGGAATGGCACATTTATTTCAAATATGTGTTATTTATTTACATTACATATACAACAGTAAAGTATAAGATATATATGTTCTTATACATGTGCATTATATTATAATTATGATAGGCTACAACTTTATAAAAAAAATTATTTACATAGTATAGCAATATGATTAATTAGGCACTATTTCATATCTATGTAGGCCTATTATATGTTTACATTGTTATCAGTCTACATTTATTAAAAATACAAAGTGGCTACTAAACCGGAGTCTGGTCGGCTAGCCTCAGAGTCTGCCCGACCGGAGTTTCGAAAAAGTACGGTTTTCCCGTCTCAGCGGCTCTATAAGCTGTGGATATATAAGCCGGAATTTCAGAAAACGGAATATCATCACTGCAAATATAATTATTTGACTGTTTGTTGCTGAGATGAGATATAAAAGTAATTTTAATTTGAGTTGAATGTCGAGCTGGATGATCATCAAGTTATTGCAAATAATATGAAAAAAAAATGAAAAAAATCCTTTTGATGTTTAATATATATCACCATGTAAATGCAATCCATTACAGCGCCGCTAAAAAAAACACCTCTAGCAGTCGCACTTCTCATTCATCCATTCAGCTGACACATGTCACTCACCTTTGATCAGACACCTGTAAAAGTCGCACTTACCTTTGTTGTGTTTCTTCACAGTTTACACTTTAATACACAACAGCGCCGCTTGTCGACACCTGTAAAAGTCGCACTTCCCTTTCATCCATAGGCTACTGGTGTTGTGTTTCTTTTCGGTTTTATTCAGTGATAAAATTCCGGCTTTATATTCTAGAATGATGGCGTGCATGGCGTGATCACATCACAGAGGTGCGTAATCCGATACGGTATGCTTTGACGCAATAACAGTTAAACTTTTTGGACTATTATATAGCAATCTGCATCTTGTGATCCTCGCGATTAAGTGTAGATAATATTATTTTGTATTATTTAAATGAGAACCAATTAAATTACTGTATATCTACATATAGTTATAACAACATAGCCTACCCCATCTGGTGAGTGTTTCAATACTAGGCAGTAGGCCTAACGTTAATGGCTTGTGTGGATTGACGCGACATACATTTATCACTTTGTTTCCTTTAAAAATCATTTTTTATTAAAAATGCAAATAAAAGACATTTATATTTATTCTTATTATACCAATTAGACTGCTCTCGCCCCCATATTAGTCCACAATTCCCAATATATGCCTTTGAATGGCCGGTTTCGGTCAGTTTCGGCCGGTTTCGTGGAAAAGATGTATCGAGTCCGAGCGCTGTCGTTTGATGTTCATCTCCCGACATCATGGACATAGGCCTACACTACTATAGGCTAGTCTAGCGCATGTTTTTCGTTGATTTCTCCTTCAATTCTGATCCCCTTCACACAGGACATTTTCCACTGTTCAACTTCAAGACAAGTCATAGAGCAAAGTGTAACACCATCAAATTAAAAATGATGAACCAGGATTGCATGATTTTGGCGATTTCTCCGTCAATTTTGCATCGATTTTCTTGAAATTTTGCAGAGGCCATTTTCTATTAAAATCCTAACAGGGGGGGGGGGGGGAATTCGCAAAATTATATTTAATATTTCTAAACTTAGACCATTTGCCATGTAATAAAATTCTAAAATTAGTTTAATGGGGTTATAGAGGGACGTCGTAATTTCAATCTACTACATGTCAAATGGTCTAACTTTTGAAATGCGCTATATAATTTGATGAAATTTTCAGGGCTGTTAGGATTTGAATAGAAAATAACCTTTGCAAAATTTGAAGGAAATCGGTTTAGAATTGACGGAGAAATCAACGAAAATTATGCGATCCTGGTTAATTTGATGGCGAGTATAAGTTCGACCACTTAAGGAAATATCTGTATTCCTGCCAGTTTCTGTACTGTTTGAGAAAATAAAAGTCTGTCTCCCCTGAAGTATTGTGGAATGACTGTTGTATTATCCATTTTTTTCTCCCCTTCATGCATGGGACTCAGGGACCATACATTTTCACATATTTTTGTATTTTGCCTAAGTTCAACCAACCCCTCTCTAAGTTCGACCACTTTGGTTTATTTTCAATATTAAAGCTCTTACTCTGTATAATGACAAGATTTAATTGTTGAATCAGTTAAAAATACGAGATATAAATTTAAAAAGGAGTATATTTTGTGATGAATTTTAATTTGCAGGGTTTTACGTGGGCCATTTCAAGGGGGAGGGGTAGAATCCCCAAATGCTCATAGTGTCTGCTGGGACGCACTGCAGTTGCAATTGCAATTTTGATTTGAATATGATTTTAATTTGTTGTATAATTATCATAAACTCATCTTTTTGTTTGATGATACTCTAGATAGTCCAGCCTCAATTTGTTTCTTAAATTACTCCGGAATAAACACTTTTGTATGAGTATGGAGATTACCAGTTAAATATATGTTTTTTTAAATGTGGTTGAACTTAGGCACTATATGTAACTTTGGAAGCCCTAAGTTCGACCACCCTGAAGGAGGTGCTGGGTTGGAGGCTATAGCCATTCCCATATGAAATTTCAAAGAATGTGGTGTTCTTGCCCTACATTTTTTATCTAAAGTTACTACTTCAAGAATTTTTTAGGTTTAATTTAATATTCAAATAAGTGCAGCGAGTAACATTGGTAGTAACTTCACATTTCCATGATATACAATTCTAAACCTTTTTTTTAATTTTTTTTATTTAGCAGTTTTGTATTAGAAGGTACTTTAATATAGGACTTGAAAAACAAAGAGGGCAGCACAAATATAATTGTGAGAAGTTTCGTTTTGACCTCAAAGACGAATGGACCTCCTGGTTTTTCCTTAAATATGATTTGGTCGATTTTAGGGCATGGTGGAACTAAGGGCACTTCGCTCCTAACATCGGTAAAAATTTTGCGCAATTATATTTAATATTTCAAAAGTTAGACCATTTGACATGTAATAAAATCACAGAATTAGCGTAATGGGTTTATAGAGGGATGTCATATTTTCGATTTACTACGTGTCAAATGGTCTAACTTTAGTAATTCTGCATATAACTTTATGAAATTTTTACTGATGTTAGGAAATGACTTGGAAATGTCCTGTACAAAATTTCATGAAAATTGCTTGATAATTGACGGAGAAACATGAGAAATGGACGAAAAGCATGCGCTCCAGATAATTGTGTCATAGACTTTAGTCTGTCCAACGGTGGAGGATGGTCCAAAATGAAAGTTAGCTTTTCGTTATCCAGTCAGTCAATTCTCAACGATTTTCATGAAATTTTGTAAACTTATTTTCTAGTCATTTGGCATCGATCCTGAAAATTTCGTAAAAAAATATTGTTTAGTTCAAAAGCTAGACCATTTGACATGTAGAAAATGTCTATTTATGACGCTCCACTATAACATGTATAAGCCCATTAACTTTCGTTCCGGTTTATTCTCAGAATTGCGTTACATGTCAAATGGTCTCACTTTTGAAATACTCAATGGAATTTCGCGAAGTTTTCAGGTTTGTTGCCAAATGACTAGATAATAATGGTTGCAAAATTTCGTGACAATCCCTTGAGAATTTACGGACTGGATACTGAAAAGCTAACTTTCATTTTGGACCATCCTCCACCGTCGAACAGACTATATAGGCCTACAGTCTGTTTCACCAGAACCTGGGAGAAGCCTTTTTTCAATTTCCTCGATCGCTGTTTAATTTTTTTTACCAATTTTTTTCTTGGATTATTTTTTGCATCTTCCCCCAACATCCCTAGAAAATTTGGAGGTTTTTTTTTGTGTATTATCGAAGTTAGACCATTTGGCATGTAATAATTTTTTAAAATTAAAGCTCTCTTTAAAACCATTAAAGTGAAACAAGAATTCTATTACATGCCAAATGGTCTAATTTACAAATTACACAACAAATTTCTACCAAATTTTCAGCGATGTTTGGGGAAGAAAAAAAATGATCCGAGTAAAATTTTGTTGACAAATTTTAGCCAGCGCCTGAGTAAATTGAAAAAAGGCTACTCCCAGGATATCATCTGGTGAAACAGACTGTAGTCCCATTCGTGACCCGTTGAATTCTAGTTACATGTAGACCAGATCAACCGTGGGCCAGGAACTAGGCTTCTCCCGACAGAGAGTTCACAATATAAATCAAGGGACTTTCTTAATATCACAAATTAATAGCCATTTTCGCATAGACCCCCTAGTTATACTCCAAAATGTATATTTTGACTAGCCCGTTTGATATTTGGCGTTAATGCCAAGAAAATGAATGTTTATATCACTGTTGTATCTGTCTTCTGCTGCTGTTTTGGGAATATTATAGTGGACTCGGCACAATGAAATTAATCACCGGTGTGTAAGCGATCAACAACTGATCAAGTGCCCGTACTCTTCAAATCGGGTGCTCCCTAATCCAGGGCTACCAGTTGAGCTGTGGGGGCTACCACAACAGTAGCAGCCAGAGCCCGGCGGGCTACCAGTAGCAATGCCAGCGTAATTACGACGTTGTGCGCCGTGCATCCGTTTATATGGGAAAACAACACTTTGCTATTGGTGGTTATTCTTGTCTGATGTTTCTGAAAATTATGCAGTATATTCTAAAGACTATATTCTTTCACTTGCTCTAGTTTAAATCGCTCTATCTCTGTCAGAACGTTCATATTTGTACACGATTCTACCATTGTTTATGTTGAAATTCCGTGAATTCCGGGTTCTGCCATCTTGTTTTTCACAGAAAATACCGATCCGACTCGGTTGCATAAATAAAGTTATTTCGAGAACGCTGTTGGTCAATATTTGCATACATGTCCTTTGGCTTTGACCTGTGTCAAGCAGACTACCTAATGTTAAAAATATCCACGGGAAATTAAATTTGGAGCAGTAGAAGTATATAAATTATGCCTATAAACAAGGGATATCAGAATAATGGTACACTGAAGTAACGCAGCATACATGTACGCTTGTTCACCTTGTTTGTAAACACATTGTCTCACGTGGACGTGGTCATTTAAAGACTTACACTTACTGGTAGGCCCTACTACATATAAGCCCACCAGTAGGCTAAGTAGTAGTTTTATTGTGGGTTTTCCTGGCTGTCACCTCTCAACAGAATTTAAGTTGGAACAACATATTTATATGCTGGCAGTAGCTAGTCAATTAACTTGCATATATTTTTTTAGGACAACCCACACACAATATGTACAGTAGAATAATCATGTGATGAAGGTGACAACAAGACATTTTTAATGAATTACGAGGAACACACTTCTAAATGGACATGCTTATAAGTCTAAATAATTAAATGCTTTGAAAAAAAGGCTAGTCTATTATACAATATAGCTATAGGCTCTACATGATTATACAAATAGATTCTAATATAAATGCTGTAGGCCTTAGATAGTCATATGACATGATAGTCATGATACCTGAAATCCACCAGACCCCAACCAATCATGAGAGAGGGTGCCTCATACTCTACACTTTAATATTCGACCACAAGAGCAACACTTTTATCTGGGCTACCAATATGCATGATATGCATCGGGGGCTACCAAACTTTTATTAATGGTAGCCCAGCGAAATTTGAAGAGCCCAGGTGAGTGATCAGCATACAATTCTAATGATCATCCAATCATGAATGAATGTTTTATGTCATATAATTGGTCTACTGAAGCGCGTGTATTTAAATGGCTCCTGGTCATGCTGTGTGACCTAGGTGTGTTACTAATTCTCTTGTAATTGTGCCTCTAACATGTTTAAATATTACCGCAATCTCTCGTATATAAACCATATCTGCATACATGACTTTTTACTCAAGTGGCCAAAAGGACATCATAATTATGTTGTCATTTTTGAATTTCTTATTTTTGACATGGTTGTCCATAATTAGAACTCAGGAATTTCGTCTCTATATCTAGCCTAACTGGTGAATGCACAGCACAAAAATTAAAAAACTTTTGTAGTTCTAGTCTATAGACATGTTTACATCATATGGTCATAATAAGAAGCCAAAATAAAATCACCGATTTTTTTATGATTTTAGCCTGGGCCTGTCCCTTTAATTTAGCATCAAAAAGACTACTTTCATCAGCATTAATTCAATGCCACATGGACTATGCATGCTCTTCATGGTACCATGGTTTGCAAAAGAACCTAAAGCACAAATTACAAATCCTTCAGAATAAAACCATTACATTTGTTCTAGATCTTACTCCACGTAGCCATATAGGGTACATGTACTCTGAATTTAATCGGGTGAATTGGCTTCCGGTTAGATTCAGAGTACTTACAACAAATTGTTTCAACTAACATTCATAGACTGGTCTATAGAAATGATCCTCTCAATTTAAGGGAGGGCATTTCCATAGTTCAAGAACGACACTCCTATATAGAACACCAGAAATAGTGTTCTCTCTTTGGTTCTGTCCAGGGTCAACAGTTCGGGAGACAAATCATTTTCATACATTGCTTCTAAGTACTGGAACCAGCCACCAATCCTCATTCGAACATGTCCCCTTTACATTTTGGATCATTATTAAAAAACACTTTATGTAATTGGTGAAAATTTAGGTAGAAAACATACATATTTAGCTAGCTAATTTTTCTGATGGTTGTTAGCTAGTCAGTTCAGTCTTGGTCTAGTCCCGTGGCTGTGTTGACTGAGGTAGAGATAGAGTAATTACTTACATGTATATTTTAGTAATTTATCACTGGTTATATATTCTATTCTATAATTAATTTTCACTAATTTATAATATGATAAGCTTATTCATGTTTTTATCAGACATCATCCTTTTAATGTTATAGGCCTATGTGATGCCTTTTTTATTTACTTATGTTGGAATTATTTCCATCCTCACTCTTGCCGCTGCCATCTTGCCAACAGGGACCACTGTGGAAATAATATTTTGTCGCTGGACTTCTTTCAGTGTTTCTATCCCTGGTGGCAAGTATGGTGGTACCCTGTATTTTTTATATGGAGATGTCTATCTGTACTTTTTCCACTAAATAAAGCTATCCATCTATATACAGGCACTCAATTCAGGTACAGATGTGTATTCACAGAGTACCTAGGTACAGTAACATGTACTTTGGCATAGGTACAGGTACAGGTACTTTATAGTTTTGTTTCTCTCTGTGGCATCACTGGGGCATAACCAGTGATGCTTTAGACATGCTTATGTGCAAGTAGATATATATATCCTGCCTGGATCCCACACACTAATTAGATAAGGAGGACTGGTTACAATGCATTATACTCCCAGCAACACATCACTAATGAACACTTAGAGCACTGAACAAGTGATATCATCACTTTAACATTCCGATAATATATATGTTATTGTTTACAATCTCTTTTCTATAAATGTTTCCGCCAGGAATGGTTGAGAGGGGGAGGGGTCCAAAAGGGGTGGGGGATCTGGGGTCCTCCCACAGGAGAAAAAAAATCTGAGTTTTTAATTTGAGTGCTTGAAATGGCCTATTTTAACTGAAATAACAGCAAAATATGGAAAATATTTTTATTTTCTTTGCCAACAAGGGTTGCTGAGTGGTCCAACAATCCCCCCCCCCCCCCTAACGGAAACCCTGCCTGTATTGTACCGGTACCTGATCACCACCAGGTACAGGTACCAGATACTTCCTGTTGATGAGGGTTAGGTACATGTACAGGTACTCGAAAAACTGTACGTGTACCTACCAACCCTGCAATGCACTAACTTACAGAACGGCAGGATTCTTATTAGACGGGATGCCTGTCTGACACTCGTTTCCAGACGGGGAGCTGAATGACTTCTAAGGCTATAGACTCCAGCAAAAGCAAAATATCGGCTGTTTATACTGTTCATACCAGCTTGATTCAAATTTTCAATTGTTTATATTTTCCTAACATGACCTTAACAACTTATTAGAAGTGGCGGGCAGACATTTTTTCATCATCAGAAACTGATTGTACACCACTAGACCTCGCCAGCTAGATTAATCTTACTGATTTTTCTTATCTTTTCTCTATAAATTCAGGATATATCTGACAAAGTGACTGACCCAGACCTGGCTGGACAAAAAGAGATGGCATCACAGGTGAGAAACATGGTTGTCAGGTTGTTGTCAGTTATTTTTTTAATTGAAAAAATATGGAAAATTGTTCAAGGCAAATCTTCCAAATATTGCTGATAAGTATTTATAATGTAGATTTTACTGATATCAGTCTCAATGCTACATACACTGTAAGAAATATGTGTTGATTTACTATGCACTTGACAATTTAACACAAATTAAAATGTCCTGTTCGTAGTCCTAGATTACCCTGATGACATCACAAAGCACACAGAGACCTCCAATTTTTAAATGGAATGCCGTATATTGCCGGTTAGTAACCGCATCTTGGTTAAAAACCGCACCCCAAACTTTCAAAATTAACCTAGCGTCTATTTCAATGGTTTATAATCTCTGTTACAAATGGCAGCCCAACATTAGCGTCTAACAGGGCTGCCGTGATTTCTCCCGCCAACTCGCGTGATTTGGCAGGACACGTGTTCCCTGCAAACACGAGGCTTTGACCCAATGTTCTTTTGATGTTGGCCCGCCCTCTTCGATGTCAGCCCAACATTAAAACAACATTTGGTCACTGCCTTGTGTTTGCCGAGTTATTGTACACCAGCTTCTCTTTTGTGTCAGTATCATAGTACAACGTTATGCATACAGACTATCTAAAGGATATAATTGTTGCCAATCACAACACTTGCAACACGTGAGCCTAATACTAAATGTAAAACATGTAAAATGTGTATACATGTAAATGGTTTTCTGTGAGCAGGTAGTCGTCAGAATGTCCCACCACACCCGACCACATACCATGCATACCCGGCAAACAAGAAACGTCAGCCTAATGATAGTTTAATGCAACGTTAAACTCAGTAATGGGTAAATGACTCCCTGCTAGCTCGTCTGTTGTGTAAGAACACCAGCAAATTGCTTTGTTCTCTTTGTCAGGCTAATTAGGGTGTTGTGGCTGATTATCTCAGTCCTCTACAGCGGAAAAATCGCCATATAATAGTACATGTGGCATTGAAAATCATTGTCCATCGTTATAATTCAATAATGTCAATTATTATATTTCGTTGGTATTTAAATACATGTCTATCAAAATGTACGTTTGGTCACATTTGAAAGATTGTTACATCTTTATGATATTTATTCAACATGATTAATCATCTTTATTCACATTGGTATGCAGATGGTTAACAATAACAGCTTCAGAACACCCTGTGATAACTGGGTGTTAGTACATTGTTGTGCCCGACGTTCGCCCAACATTTAAAGGGACTGTCCCAAGTGCCTCAAACCTGAATAACTTTCAAAGTTTAATGTGTGGTATTTAGGCTTATATCATCATATTAAATCTCTATTATCTTTCTCCACTCTCCATTTGAAAGAGATATGTACCGGTACCTGATAAGTGTGTATTGAATTTTCATACAATTTGAGACTACCATGACACCAATTCAATTGCGATTTAATATAAAACCTGCCTTTTGAGGGTCTAGATGAAGGGTCTGTTGTTGATTTGATTTTTTCTTTGAAATGTCAATCACTGAGGAAAATCCCTTAATTGCATGTTCAAAATTAGAAAATTTATACGTGAATTTTGTCTCTATATCTAGCCTATCTGGTAAATTCTCAGCACAAAACTTTTCAGTTTTAGTCTATGGACATGTTTACATCATATGGTCATATTCAGAAGCCAAAATATAATCACCGATGATTTTAGCCTAATTGAGTCCCTTTAACATAGAAATATGTTGCAATTTGTTTTCAGCTACAACTCGAATATAGCTCATTTATTCTAGCCTAAACTTTGGGACGCAGACAGTTAATAGACAGTGAGGCGACAGATTTCACACTGACGCGCAGGACGATACACTGTGTGTTAGTTGGTTGTCAGACCTGGCAATTCCCCTGATTTGGACTTGGAAATCGTCATGGCTCTGTACAGAATGTCTGCTCTCGAACCGCACCCTAAGTTTTGATTTTTTAAAGATATTTTACCAGACAAACTTCCAGTAATTAACCGCGGTTACTAACCGGCGATATACTGTAGTTCTAATATTATCACCAGATTTCACCAGCACCTTATATTTCGAGTGCCAATTAACCCTTTCAAGCCTAAGTTTACCATTGTCATCTTCATCCACTACAAGCCGCGAATTGCTGTCGCAATTCTCGACTTGTAGTGGATGAAGATGATTTGATATGGTTTAGACATAAAGAAAATTACCATGTATTGGTGAACCATTTTCATGAAATTTCCTTTCAAAATCCCTCAGTTGTATAAAATTTAGGTCTGTTTTCAGTGATGTAAAATGATGCTTTAATGCATCATGAGGGCTTAAAACTATGCCATTATCAGCTCAGCTGATATTGGCACTCGAAATATAAATCTCAGTTTCATGGCACCCTAGTTTTTTGTAGCGGCACGAGCATCATTTTACACAACTTACTGCGTTCATAAAATTGCGGTCACTGTGACCGGGTCTGCCGCGAAATGAGTAAAAAGCAGCCTGGTCATACTGGGTAGTCCTAGATGTACAGCAGAACTTGTACATAGTCTGCTAAACCCCAAACTAACTGGAGCTCTCTCGATGCCATGATTATTTTTTGGTCCTGAATTGATTAATCTAAAAAATAGTAATTAACTTTTTTAAGTTGCAAACAGTAACCTGTCCATTTTGCAAACCAGACTCCTTTTTTTCCCCAAAGTTTTTTACCTGTGCATTAAGTGTTAATGGGGCGACAATGGGGTGATGTAACATCCTGCTTGTTATGCAATAATTGTAACATGCAAAGTTAATTTACACTGTTTGCACTTTCAAGCAGTGTCAAAACACGTGTTTCCTTTGAGATTGGTAAACTAATTTAACTACATACCGGTAATCATGATCCTGGATTGATAAAGTAATTAGTAAATAAAATATTTTAACAAAATCATCGATTTCTAAAATATTAAAAGTTTTTATCTGTGCATAAATTTTGCCACAAATAATTCTTACGCAAATTAAACTATTTTTTTTTGTTAAAATTTTTTGTTTATGCTACTTTAAAGACCAAAAAACATAAATTAACACTGTATTTGGTAGAATATATAAAAATATAATAATTGTGATTAAAATGTAAATGCAATTCTAGTTGTTATAACTATGCTAAAGAGTGGGCGCTCACGAAACATAGGTGAAATAGAAAAAAATATTTCATTAATTATTTCACCGCTGGATTATATTTATTTTATTTTTTATTCTCAGTCAATGCAATTCATGCATTAAAACTTCACATACAACTCGTCTTATATACAATTTGATTGTTTGAGGAAAATAAATTGTATTAAATGACATAATTATGCTGTATATGCAGCATCACATTTTATCCAGCATCATACAGTTCGAAAATTATATAAAATGATGACAACAAATTACAGTTAAATCACCAGCAAGTGTTAGAAATGTTGAATCACTTCAGAGGCTAATGTACTAATAAATTTCGTAAGCGTTTTTACTGAGCTACTGCATTTTAATTTATAGTACACACAGTTTGATGTACATAGTGACTGAACTGTGAATTACCATGATTACTCCTAAGATTGCTTATTAAGGTAGCCCTGGTATAGTTCACCATATTTATACTGCATTTACTTGTCCAGTTCACTAATATATTTTCTTTTCATTGCTGTCTAGTTGATGCAGAAGAAGGCTCGTCTTGTGGCTTATATGCCCAGTTTGCGAGCAGCTGTCAAACATTTCAGAACATTTTCATCTTATGACGAAAGGAAACTAGATAAAAATTATGTTCTCGTGCAGCCGAATATTAATGGTAAGATTCTTATGGGATAATTCAATAGGGTTCTCAATGTTTTACATATATGACTACAGTCAAACCTACTACGAGAAGCCACTTTTATGAGCAGCCAACCTCATACATGTTATAAAGTATAAGTAACAAGATCACATCTTTTGGTTTGTGTTTATTACAACGCGTTTCGGCGGAAGCCTTCTTCAGGTATGATACAAGGTTGGTGTAACTTCCCAATTTTGTTGAGTTGGGAACAAACGATATATTGTGATGTATTTCTATTCCAATACAAATTATGACGTCACAGTTCTTGATGTATTAAACCACACCATTACTGGTAGTGTTCAATGCATCAGTATGTTGAACTGTGACGTCACAGAACCAGTGCAACTAGTTTAATTATTCTAATCAAGTATACAAAAATTAAAGGGCGTCTATTAATAGTTGGCCTCTTTCTGCATGACCAGGCACGTGCATGACCCACATCAGCGGCCCACCCCGTCCGGGCAACCAGCAGGACTGGTTGCGCGTCCGGGCCGAGCCACCGACGGACCCCGCACGAGCCTAGACATGCAGAGCACTTTCAATGATCGTGCGTGATTCTATCCCGGACGGAGTGACCAACGCGCACATGTTAGCGCATATGCTCGGACGTCTCTCCCTCCCGGACAGATATTTTTAATAAAAGCTAGCCTATGATGCTTGACTGATCTCATTAGCTTCCCGTATAACAAGTCGGGGTATGATCGGTTTATCCATTAGTAATAACTAAAAAATGTCCGTGTAGCAATGTAGTATGTGAGCCAGGTGGAGGGTGTGGTAATGGCGGCACCCTCGTCCGTGGGTGTCGCCAGCGTCCACACCTCCCAACTTGCGTATCTGTACACGGTTGGCCTACTGCTCTCCGAGGTGCGACTCCCTTCACAACTCAACTTGTGTCAAACTGCTCTGTAGTAATTGATTATACATGTCTATTTATGTTTATTTATGTCAACTGTATATATACGTCTATGCATGTCTGAGTAACACGGATGAAGTGAAGAACAAGTCGGTGACTATATATATCATGACATATGTGGGGCCGAACGGGTAAGAGGCCGAACGGGAAAGGGGCCGAACAGAAAAGGGGCCGAAACGACTGGCCAGCGTCTGCATTGTGTATAGTTAAATGTACGTTGTAGAGTGTAACCGCAGTCAACTCGTGCATTGACTCTGTATTAATTTGTTTAATCAAAGAAATGGTTTAATATAACATTTCATAATTATAGATCGCAAAAATTTGCAATTTCCCAGTTCGTATTGGATTTGACCACCCTCCCATCCCCAAATGAAGAAGGATGTAGCATAAGAAAACTCATAGAAAATACAAAATTGGAAAACTATATACATGTACAAATGTCTAGCTGACTTGATGTTTTTATAAATTTATGTAGAAACAACAATCCGCAATTATTTATAACAGACAACATTTTTTAGCTCCCGCCGTCACCATAGGTGAGCGAAGGGAGCTATGGATTCTACCTCCGGTTTTTTTTTTGGCCTTTTCTTTTGCCTATAACTTTGTAAGAAAATAAGCTAGGATAACAATTTTTGGTTACTTCCAGGTGGCTAATGGACAGGTTAAAGTATTTTTAATCTGAATTCAATACGCAAGGTTGCAGAGGAGAAGATGATGATGTTACGGCGTTGGGCCGTCCGTAAACAATTCGTTTCCGGAGCATATCTCTGAAAGTACTTGTCCGATTGGCTTCAAATTTTACACACAACACCCCTAGGGGGTCTAGTTGTGCCTTTTGGGGTATTTGAACTTTGACCTACTTCTGGTTCAGAACTATGACCTATTTAGAAGTTTTGACGGGCACTTCGTTTCCGGAGCAGATCTCGAAAAGTACTGAGCCGATGACAGTCATATTGCACATACATGTTCTCTAAGGAACCTAGTTGTGCCTTTTCAGGTTTTTGGACCTTGACCTT
Organism: Flabesymbios commensalis; assembly: GCA_964017125.1. NCBI lineage: Eukaryota > Metazoa > Annelida > Polychaeta > Terebellida > Flabelligeridae > Flabesymbios > Flabesymbios commensalis. Next base: position 22,513,574 of record OZ024910.1, read on the forward strand.
GAAGTTGACCCAGCACTTTGACCTAATTTATAACATCGGTAAATCCGACTGAAAGATTTTGCGGAATATCATGAAAACCTCTCAAGATAGCTACACCATCACTATAAAACAAATTGTGAGGTTTCAGGAGAGGATGCATCTTGAGAAATTTCAAGTCGATAAAATTAAAAATGGCCGCCTATCGGCCATTATTCATCTCGACAGGCCTGATATTGCGGAATATCATGAAAACCGCTCAAGATAGCTACACCATTAATATCAAATAAATTGTAAGGTTTCAGGAGAGGATGCATCTTGAAAAATTTGAAGTTGACAAAATTCAAAATGGCCGCCTATCGGCCATTATTCACCTCGACAGGCCTGGTATTGTGGAATATCATGAAAACCGCTCAAGATATCTACACCATTACTATAAAACAAATTGTAAGGCTTCAGGAGAGGATGTATTTTGAAAAAATTGAACTCGTCCAAGTTCAAAATGGCCGCCAATCGGCCATTATTCACTTTCACATGTCCGTTATTTGGTAAACCGTGCTAGGTGGCTAGACCATTACTATAAAACAAAATGTGTGATTTCAGGAGAGGATGCATCTTGAAAAAATTCGACTCGATAAAATTCAAAATGGCCGCTTATCGGCCATTATTCTTGTTCACATAGCCGGTTTTTGGTAACCGTACTAGATGGCTAGACCATTACTATAAAACAAAATGTGAGATTTCAGGAGAGGATGCATCTTGAAAAATTTTGACTTGATTAATGGCCTCCTATCGGCCATTATTCACTTTCACATGGGCGATATTTGGTAAACCGTGCTAGATGGCTAGACCATTACTATTGAATGAAATGTGAGATTTCAGCTGAGGATGCATCTTGGAAAATTTTGACTTGATCAAATTCAAAATGGCCGCCTTCAGGCCATTATTCACTTTCACATGGCCGATATTTGGTAAACCGTGCTAGATAGCTAGACGATTACTATAGAATGAAATGTGAGATTTCAGCTAAGGATGCATCTTGAAAAATTCTGACTCGATCAAATTCAAAATGGCCCCCCTATCGGCCATTATTTACTTCCACATGCCCAATATTTTGTTAGATGTTAGTCCATTACTATAAAACAAAATTTGAGGTTTCGGGGGAGAATGCACCCTAAGTTTTTAACTAATTTATATCGAATTCAAAATGACAGTAAATCAGCTATTAGTTAACTCGATTGGCCTGATATCGGGTAAACCGTGCCAGATAGGTAGACCATTACTGGGATACTGATTAGGATCATTAATTTCAATGGAGGTTTGCAATCTCTGACAGACTGTCCAGTTCTTATCTTACTCTTAGACTGGGCTTCTTAGACCTAGTTGTCTTGCGTCTTGATTTTTGACCTAGACTAGGACTACATTAATAACCCTATACAAAATTGCTTAAATCAAATTCTAATTCGGAGCGGGAGCTCCTGGACTTATGTAGTCTTGTTTTAAATGCACTTTAAAAAAATTGCAAAGGTTAATTCGGTCAACAACCCTCCCGCCAATGTGAACTGTGTTCGTATTTTGAACATTACAACTTTTGCGACAGCCCCTGTTTTCTTTAAAACTGTGACAACAGTTTTAAAGAAACAGTGCTATACCATGTATACCCGGTACATGTATTAGGATAAAATGTTTTTATTTAAATTGTGTATATTTGTGTGTTGCGTTAGGGAGACACAATAAGCATGTGCAAAGTAATAACAAAATATGCTATTCCATTAAAATATTTCGCAAGCAGCAAAATTAAGATTTATTTTAGATGACATTGATTAAACATGTTAGAACTGTGTTGCGCCACAGACAAAGTTTGGGCAAACTATTTTCTCTTACTGGCAAGTATTTTTTGTACCCAACTTGCAAGTGACTGAAATGCTTAATCAGGCCTTCAGATTTGAAAATTAGTGGCGGGTGAAATAAAGCTCACCTCAAAGTGGTGAGGCGAGTGATCACTCACCATAGTTAAATGCAATGGCTAACTGGTTGATGAAAATTGAATAAAACCTATAAATTTGCAATTAATAAAAAATCTGACAAGATTAAGGTGAGCTGTATTTCGCTCACCTGACTTCACACTTGCGTGAGTTATGGTGTGCGTGAGCAATCACTCACGCCAAATCTGAAGGCCTGCTTAATGTCGACCCCTGAAAACCATACATCAAATTATAAATAATAATAAATTATCCACATATAGCTTGTACTAACTAATAAATAATGTTAGAAATGTATACCTAGGTACATTTTCATGTTTATTATTATAAATGTGGAAATGCGATAGAAATATGTATTTTCTCACACAATCAAGTCACACGTCATGACATAACTGCCATACATTGCAGTTACTACTACAGCTGGAGTGCGATATGGGCTGATACCGATATACTTCTCATAGTGAAAATCACTGCGCAGAGTGTGAGAATAATTATAAGAAATACATAAACTCATAGCACTAAAAAAACTCTGTTAAACTCTGGAAAAGTGGCCTTTTAACGTAGGTGACTGCACATAGGAGGTTCATTTGTATGCAAAACGCCATTTTGGGGAATGACAAAGTGGCCTTCCATAGGAGTACGTTGGCTGCTCATAAGAGTAGCTGCTCATAAGAGTAGCTGCTCATAGCAGGTTCTACTGTAATAGTAGTATAACTCATGATTGTAAATGTAATAGTACCGGTACTGGTAGTAGAAGGATCTCAAAGTAATAGTAATACGGTAGTACCTAATAGATTGCATGTAGTCAATACCAGTACTAGATCACATTTTTGCTGTGCACTGTAAATTACTACCAGAAATGACTTGGAAAATAAATAAAAAATCCAAATTGTACTAACTGATTAAAAGTTCAAAAGATTGTGGTTTTGATTTATTGTAATATTTACTAGTCTACTAAATGTATTTTATGTAGGTAAGTCATATAGAGGATATATGTGACTTGGAGACTTAAAATTTAACCCTTTCACTACTAAGTACTGTACATCTATAGCTGTTTTTGCTTTTTTCTTTGAATAGAAAAATTAAAAAAAAGAAACGAGCATTAAATTTGCTATACCATGTATACCCGGTACATGTCTTAGCATAATATGTTTTGATTCAAATTGTGTTTATTTGTGGGTTGCGTTAGGGAGACACAATAAACATGTGCAATGTAATAACAACACAAATTTATTCTTTGGAAATTGACAGTTGACACTATCTTTATTTGTCAATAAGTTTTTTCACTGGAATATTTTTTGCAGATCCTTCCACCCAGTGGCCAGACACACGCTTGGGACCTTTCAGTCCCCAACATCGCCATTTTCCAATGCCTGGTTTGACTGGACCATCAGCTCGTGTAAAGGCAGCTGAACTCCCCATCATAACAGTACCCGATATCATTTCTGAGCCAACCCTTGAAGAAAAACGTTTGAATGTTTTGCATCAGTATATAGAAACCTCTTCAGAAGTAAGAAATTAGCTACAATCTTTTTTCCCAGTCAAGCAATATTGATCATGTTGATGGTCAATATTTTAATGATGTTATTTTATATATAATACTTTGAACACAAGACAATGGTTGGTTTAGTGTTGTCCCACCATCTTCAACAGCAATAAACCAACATTGGTTAATTGCATTGTGTTCACAGGGAAATCCTTGATAATATACCGGTATTCAGTATTGACTGGCCACAAGATATTTACTACTGTATATGTGTTTTTAACGAATTATGATTGACACTTGAATAAATTTTTACTAGACTTGACTTGACACATGGAGCCCTATAAAAAGAAATCTGCATAAAAAGAACTTGAATTATATCTGTTGTGTATTTATATTATATATGGTACGGTACTTTAATTCATCTTTACTTCTGCAATTAAGAACCAAATTAACACAAATTAAAGTTAATATTAGGTATCCATCATTCCATCAACCCAATTTTGACTCATTTTGTGTACATAATTATCATAGTTAGCAGAAGAAGAAGAAGCAAACTATATATCAAACACACCTGCATCTCAAGATTATCTAGAATGTATCGCACAAGATTGTCCACAGCTGATTAAGAAAGGCAAGTATAACTACTGATGACATCAATGATCGATTACAATCGATGGTCGATTATAAATAATATTTATTGATTATTGCTAAAAATAATCCAGGTCCTGCCAGACAATTTTTGAGAAACTGATTTCTTCCCTTATTTTGTTTTTTATCAATAATTAATAAATAATATTTATAATCGATCATCGATTGTAATCGATATATAAATATATATATTCTTAGCACAATGGTTGCAGTGTTGATACAACGGGCATTAATTGACCCTTTCAGTACAGAGTCTCAGTCTCCCTGGTTGATATATGCATTCCCAGTACTGAGTTTCTGAGTACTAAGTTCTGGCAGGGCTTCAAGGACGCATCCAGGGTGGGAACCCCCTGGTACTGTGGTACACACCACATTTTTGATATATTTCTTTTTAATGCAGGAGAAAGCTGGTTTTATAGGATGCCATGTACCCAGACATCCATAGTGCCGGCGACCCCATTGCTTCAGATCAGATTTTTTAATGAAATTAACCAGGAGCTAGACTCGGATATATTAAGGATGCCATCCATTGACCCTGAGTTATCTAGGAGCCGTACTAAAAGGGTTGACATGCTTGATAAAGATATTTTGTAGACATTTTGCTCACACAATTTCTGAAAATTGCAATCAACTCATTCAAGGACTTAGCCAGGAAATGATAAAAGGGGGTCCAAATTTACTTCTTGTTGGGCCAGGACGGGGCCTGGGGTCCTCCCACAATACGATTTGGTGGAATCTGGTGATATTTTTCTATGTCCAGGCTGAAAGTAGGCCGTCCAGAAGGCGGCTGGACAGGTCTCTGGCTAAGTCCTTGAACTGATTAACAGTCATTATCAGCTGGTTGTGCCTACTGATGATTGAATACAAGTTCCTGGTATAACTGTAAATTGCTAGTTACCCAAAATTGATAATTTAAACACACTCTAGACAAATGTAGTTGAATAATTGTCTGCATTTTTTGCCTTTAGATTTTCAAGACCTGTTCCCAGATCGCGATCTTTCTTCCTGCCCATTAACAGTTCTCACTCTGAGTCAGCGTACAAAAAATGACATGAGTAGTTGGAGTAGTGAAGTAGACCTTGAACGAGAAGAATTGCTGCAGCAAGTCAGTATTAATATCTAAGTGTCACTTGGACTTGTGAGTACATTTCCACCAGAAATTTAAATTGCATATAGCAATTATAGAAACACACTCATTCAACAAATTTTAGGTTTTAATATGAATTGTTTGCCTGTGAGGGGTACTGGGATGGTTGCTAGTATTGGTAATTTTTGCCCTCACCAGGGGAGGGTCATTGGGGATCTGCTCGTCTTTTGCATGCTGTATGGCATGGTACGGAAACACTAGTCTACAGTGATTATCCAAGGGAAGCTGCAGCCTCCACGTGTCTGGCCATTATCTTCGGGAGGCTTGCCAGAGGCATACCCCTGTTCCTCTACCTAGTGCCAATATAACTCCTGCAGTACCTGCACTGATTTTAACATTGCTGCCCTCAAACAGCCAGCAATAGTCTTTGACATTAGATCTCTCACGTGTGATAAATTTAATTACCCTCAGCTATTGTTACTCTGGGGACTATACGACCCACGGAGCCGTGAACAAAAAAACAGAGCCTCTGGTGTCTGGCCATGTCTGGGGGTGAATCCCCTAGACATGCCCAGAACCCCTTATCAGGCGAGTGATGGAAAACACTCTCAACAGCCCACCATGCCTTATCACCCCACCCTCACGTCATTATCTGTACATCATTCATCTCATCAATGGTCTGCACTGTTTTAACGTATTACAATGTTACTTAAATGACCACTAGGTGAAAATTGGTTGATTAATTGGTTCTCAAGACTGCTGAGTCACAATAATGGAAAATCAATAAAAACATTTTTTGAAATTTCGTCATTTTTCATTTTATTCTACCGCTGACCTATTTATCGATATGAACAGATATGTATTCAAATATAATTGTAAACTATGCATATTTTTTAAATAAGATAGATTATCACTTAAAAAAGGTTTGTTTGTTTGCATAAGTTTACCATTACAAAATAAAATTAAAAAGTTTTTTTTTATTTCTTTCTCGATAATCTTGAATAAAATTTCTGAGGAACCAATTAATAAAAAAACTGTGGCCTTTGTGCCAAAAAGTGACATAAAGTAATAATTGAATATGTAATACTACTAGTACGTTTTGCCTGTTTAATGTTTATTAATATTATGAAAACAAGCTGCATAAGGATATGATGCCTGATAATATATACAGGGTTATAAGGCTATCTTAAAAAATAAATTTGTTTTTGATTTCCGACCGCATTGGTAAAAATAGCGCTACTGTGTAGTGAAAGAAAACATCACCCCCCGCACATGTCCAAATCTGCATATGAAACAAAGTTTTTATTGCCATTGAATGCTATGTATTTATTGCAGTCAAATTTTCGATCATGAGTCGGTCTCTTAAGAATCCTTGAGAAAATGGCCGCCCATGCATACAAAAACGAAGATTGTGTTCTCTATTTAACAATTTTTTGTCAAAAAACAGCATGTCTTTATGAAATAGAATTATTCATGCAAAAAATATTCATATCAATAAAATAATAAAATAAGCTTTTGCCGCAATCCCTCATGGAATTTTTGGCATTCTAAAATGAAATTTCCTTCATGGAATTTTTTACAGCTTAAAAGAAAACTTTTTCCTACCTACCTCATGGAATATTCCAAAGTAAATTTTTCCTACCTACCTCATGGAATTTTCCACACCATGAAATCGGAAACAAGCATATTTTTTAGGATGGCCTAATGTGGGTAGATTTACCTTGTCACTGCTAATCACAAGCTTGTTTTTTTAAATCTGTTTTATTAGCTCTTCAGCTCACTAAAATCATGATAATTCAGAATTAAATATGTGTTTAAACATAAAGATCAGAGCTGGCCAAATGTTGCATTCATTAGATCACTTTGGAAGCATATCATTCTATTAGGTAGCCTGCCTACATGTATGTGGGCGACAATTTGCCAGCCCTGCAGATTTGAAAATTTAGTTAATATTAGTGACAATTTTAATTAGATAACTTTGAGGTAAAGGAATAATACGATAGATATATTTATAAGATACTAGTAAATTATGCTGAGTTTGGAACTAATTTTTAAAACTATATAGTCTACTACGTTTCCACTAGCTTCGACAAGCCTTGCTTACATTATAAAGATATATAAATTGATTGTTTTCTCCGTGTTTTTAGTTTGTGTCTGGTGCCAGTGAGATATGTGATGCACTGAGAGATTCAGGCTACTGGGCAGATTTTATTGATCCATCGTCTGGCAGACCTGTGAGTTATCTGTAATGCATGCTGCCAACCAAAAACACTATTATGACATGGTGGACCACATTTAATCAACTCAGGGCCAATGCTTCATGTTTACTGAGATAATTATTTAAATGCTGAAAAACATATATAAAATCCTTGAGATGTTGCAGTACAGTAGAACCTGCTATGAGCAGCCACTTGGCCATTCACCAAAGTAACATTTTATATACAAATGAGCCTCCTATGAGCAGCCACCTGCCTTGAAAGGCCACTTTTCCTGTGTCACAAGAGTGGCTGCTCAAAGCAAGTTCTACCATATACACTATCTCAACACAATACCTTCACATATGTACTTTGTGAATGAAATCGAATTGAACCTTGCCTCATGGCATTTACACTCCTAATCTTACTTTTTAAACTAACCCTTTTACTGCCCTTACACCTTTTCACGCAGATTTTTAACCAAATAAAATTACACTGCAATTGAAAAAATAGTTTGTCTTGGGGGGGGGGGGGGGGTGTCATCACAAAAGTTCACAAATATCCAAAATATAGCTGACGTTTGTATTGGTGGGTAGGTGTTTGGGTTCCCCATTTTTGGGTGTTTCTTGTTTTCTGCTATTGGTGCTGCCTGTTGAATATCAGTGTTGCATGATGGGACTTTGTAAGCTTTTGAGAAGAACACTTAAATGCTGAATTTATAAAAACCTGTAGTTATGACAGCTGGATATACAGTACATGTATAGTGTTTTCATAAATAGAAATGTTTCTCACCATTTGAAACTGGAAATTATATTATGGCTGCAGATGAAAGATATATATTCTCTACACATTACCAATGTTAATATATTTACTAATTTTTTTTTATGCTGAAAACTGATCAATTATATGCAATCTTTTATAGTACCTTCATTTTTCACATTTATTACAGTATCTTGGAGAGTATACCAATGCAACACTATATGAAACAGATGAAAGATACAAACATTTTGGGTTTGAGATAGAAGACCTTGGATGTTGCAAGGTTATCCGTCACCATTTGTGGGGAACTCGTGCTTACGTTGGATGCCTCTTCACTAATGCACCTCTCAATGATCCAATAATCCAAGCTATGTCTGAGAAGAAAACTAAACAGTGAAAAGTGTATATATTTTAATGACCCCAGAGCACACCTGCGCTTATAACTTCCAAGGAACGTGTCCGATTAGGCCCTTTCATTCTAATTAACAAATTATCCTTCTTCAAAATATTCTATTACATTTGTAATAGATTATGTAAACATTCTTTTACTTCTTTATGATGCCTTTACAATATATAATAACTGATTCTGATTGAAAATGTGTGCTTTCAAAAGCGAGGTTTTTTATTTGACATGAATTTTCATTTCTATAGTGAGTGCTGCTACCTGTCGTCCACAAGATCATTTTTTTGCTTCTTACAATTTTTTGCTTCTTGTTTTAGTGGGTGGGTCGATTGTGTACTACATTGGTACACCTCAAATGTGATGTATCACATTAATCATCTGTAAATTCCTACCACCATTTCTAGTTATATTGTGAGAACTATGTATGAAAGATCTGTATTATGTGAATAAATGTGTAATGAATATACATGTATGTAGGACAATTTCATTGCAATTTATTAATCAATGAATTCTACACTATGGGTTTAGCACAGCTAAATTACTAGTACTGGAAAGGGGTTATGGACACATTTTATGTCATCTGGAATTGTTTATATCTGCGCATTTACAATCAGAAATTGCCACAATGAGAGTCTGAAACTGGGGGAAGCTGGCAGATGTTCTACTTTCCAAAGCAAATGTATTATGATATAGATGCAATATTTTGCAATGATATATCTTGCCTTTTAATATCTAACCCTTGGTCTTTATAGCATCTAGCGCCACAGCCAATATTGTGGTAAAAAAATTCTTAGTGCTGTTGATCTACATCTTAGGCAAACCATTGGACGAGATGGCCTTTTCTGACCAATCACACACAGAACATCTAGGTCACTCACATCTCTGGATTTTCAACATGGACGACAGACACGTGACATTGATACAGTGCAATGTCAATGAGGCTGAACTAGATCTCAGGCTCATCATTGGTCGAGAAAGTCATCTCGACCGATCTCATGCATGATATCTGGGTCAGTCATATACTGAAGGGCCACCCCACTTCCGTAAGTGATCTGATACTGCTACAAACTCGAAAGGCAGTATCTACTTAATTGTAGTGTAAGCAGCTACTGTGTTTGTTAATTGTGGCTGTGTATGTCAGTGTATACACATGATACACACCCGGCTCCAGGCCATCTTTGATTATGTAATACGCAGGACTCGCCACCTTCTCACTTCTGACTGTGAACTAAATCTATTTAAATTGTAAATATATCAGGATTCAATATATATATTTGTTTTTTTCAGCTCAAGCTATTCAAGATTGATATATTACAGACTTCCTTAGCGCCAATATTGATGAAATGATCAATTTTCAAGTCAGAATCTAGCCAACTGTATAGAGACGGAAAGGCAGATGTGGTATGCCTTTGATCAGCTATCACCCGACAAGCACAACTCATTGACCCAATGCTGGGCTACTCTTGGCCAGTGGTTATTGTGAATCAATGCACGCGGTTATACAGAAACATAGCAATGGCCGTTATATAAAAGTTAACTTTTTCATTGCGACGATTTGACATGGAAAAGGGACAAAGTATGGTGAAATATTAACCCTTACGCTGCTGCATCAAATTCGCAGCATGCTGCCAGAGAACCAAAGTCGCATCAAAGGGGTAGTCGTATCTGAGAGGGGTGAAAAAAACTCTAGAAAAAACGTAAAATGGGCCGAATTTGATGTTAAGGACAGCACCCTTTAAACACCTCAATTTTTATTGTGACAGTCTGATGAGCGCAGTTGACAGCCTGCGTTAATTGCCGGTTCTAACGGTAACACACGTAATCTAGAAGTACTAGAAGTTGCTTGTGTTTTCATAAGAATTGAGGCAATGTTTTTTCCACATTTCAATATAGGCCTATGCTTTGCAGTAGGGCCTACAAACATACATGTGACACTGACTGTGACAGCTACTTTCAATTGATGTCGACTGGTAAAAAGTTAAGACTAGGCTGAATACTGAGTCATAGTTTTCCATTCGGGGCCAACAAGACAATGTTCCTTATTATCACTAAAAACGTGCCAGGTAGGGAGACGCAGTAGGGGCTGGTTATTGTATATGTGCACGGAGATCATTGGACGATAGCACACTACTTTTTTTATCTGAGAGCGCTTGGGTGATATTTAACAGCCGCGCGATATTTATGGCTGAAACGCTGATCAATCTGTCTGACTCAATGATCACTGAGTCAGTGCAATGACCATGCAGTCATCACTTATCCTGTAAGCAATGGTGACGAGCTACCGTCACTTTGACACAACTCAACGTACAGCCTAGTAGAGCCTACTTAATCCAGATGCTGACATCAGGTTTGAAAAATAGCTGTGAGAGATCAAGGCTGACACTGTGCACGCTATGTGTCACACACATTACACTCTAACTCAACCCAAAACTCTAGAATTGATCGATAATACATTACTAAATAAAAAATTAAAACAAATGTTATGGATGTACACTGTATTCTCAATGCAAAATTCAATGGAAAACAGGCGAGGCGGGCGTCTTCTATGTTGACCAAGATTGATTGAAGTTAAGCAGACAATATAACCAACGCACACACTAGCACAGATATTATCTTCACGTGTATTACACTCCGAGGCACTGTGATGCACATGGCTGTGAATATGGTCGGCGCGAGACGTTGGTGCGGTGTTGTTCTAATTCTGGGCCATCGTCATCAATGACGGCATCGGCTTGGCATCTCGTGGCGGCGTACCCCGTTTACGTTTATTCTTAATGATGATAGACTGCACCCTGCCTTATTTTTCAGATCAATAACTTTGCGAGTTTAAGCGCTATCATTTAATTTATATCATTATTTTCAGCATTGAATAAGTTTTCTGGTGATATTTATTACATACGTCCGTACGCCCATAATTGAAAAAGTTAGGTATTTGAAGTGGGATGTTTATCACAACTAGCAGACATACAGACACAGCTGACACTCCCTGCTAATTAGTGGTGTTATGCACCTTGTAACGCCAAGGGTACACTGGATGTTAACTGCAGCACATGTAAATAAATAAATATTTACATTGAAAACCCCATTCAAACATGGTAAATTAATTACAGAAAAAGTATTTAAGATACAGTAAAAAAAGTTATATCACCGGAAAGTATTTTTCAGCTACCGTACTATAATCTGATATGCGTCCCAACGATGTGGAAACATAAAAAGTCGTATCTTATTAATACAGATCACATATGTCACTTATTAACCCTCTATAGGCTGGGCCCGGCAGACATCTGCAGACGTAACACAGTCTGTGAACAGCTAATTTTTCAAAAAGTCGTAGTCTATCTTTAGAAGGATATTGCTATCTGGTACGGTGATGTGAAGCTACCAGTACACATCTGCACACAGTGTCAAGATTGTGTCAATGCTGGCCCACTTCATACGACGCTGTACCAGCCTTAAGCCAACATTGGCTTGACATAGTATCTGCTGGGCTGTATTGGCGAAAAATATATTGTTTTGATTACAATTTTACACGGCCCAGTCACTTGTCGAGAGTAAATGTATAGCTCTGATACTGACACTCATAATCATGTCAACAGTCACCTACTGTGAAGAATCACGTGCGTGACTTGTCAAACATCACATACGTACAATACACTCCCTGTTCTATCCAGTAATTTGCTTCTATCTTCACATGTGGTCGCCCAAATCAGCTCACTACTGTCAACATTATTATATGAAAACAACAATATATCAAAGGTATCATAGTAGTCATGTCAAAAAAAGTTTATGTCCCACATTTGAGTACAGTTGGAATGGAGGTGTCGAAGGTATGTTTCTCCCTTTGGTATCTCGTTCTGTCAACCCTGTTTGTCTCAACATATCAGATCATCTCTTTTCGTCAATTTCACCAGCTTAGCTATTATATCCACTATTTCAAACAAGAATTATGTAAGCATCACGTACGTGACCCTGAAAGCACCAGGCTCAGAAAAAAACATATCCTGAGCTCCACACTGAGCGAATTGACTTGCAACTTCTCAGTAACCAACTACAGATATTGTACTATCAGGAAATGCAAAACAGATAATATATAATGCGTTTTAATTTTGTCTTATCATGTAACACTTTGGCCTAGTTTAGTGTGACCAGATCCATATATTTAAGCTAAGGTTTTTTTCGTTGCATTGAAATCATGCTTATACTTGACTCTGGCAACGGCAGTCTACAAAAGATTTAACATTGCTAACGTTACATTGGCACTATATCGTGTTTGATGTCATATATATATGCTGTCTGCGGAGTTGATTTGGCACACAAATGAGCAGGTCCAGTGACCAGGGGGGGGCAAAATGTAAAATCGGATGATAGGTCTTCAAACTTGATATCAGACTACAAACATTTACCAGTGTTTACCTTTATGTTATACTTACATTGCTGGTGTAATGTAGGGGCCTATTCACCAGCAGCATATGTAGCCTACCTGGCACTGGGACACATTCTCCACACATAGATGTCGCTCATTTAGGCTAAAGCCCTCGCTCTCTATAATCTCTGAGATCAGAATGACTGGGACTGGGACAGTAATTTCGTATACAATTTTATTATATTCGTAACACTTTTTTGGACGATTTTTGACGCCCCCTCCCCCTTCCTAATGTTTTCAATGGTAAACTAGATATTTACTGCTTTTTAACTGGCTCTTCCTGTTATAGCGCTGCCAAAAGGCCGTATTTGCTCACTTGTAAAGCAAGTATATACTTCCTTTACGCTGATGTCACTGCCTCCTTCTTGTTTGTAACAGCACTTTTAATAGACAGTATCTGCACACTTGTGAAATAAGCAGATACTCGGTTTTGCTGTGAGCGTTCTATGTCATGCTGGTTCTAGGCAGTCAACATGATCTAATGTTGGGTTAATGTGTGCCATCATTTATGACACTGTTCAAACATTGGACCAACATTGTGTCAGTGTATCGAATTGCCGGTGACTCTGCAAAAACGAGACGTTTAGCCAATGCTGTTTAACTGCTGAGCCATTGCCGTAGACAATGGGCCAGCCTTAAGCTAGCATTGGATGAATGTTTATCGCGTTAAGGCCTATATATTGGTGGACCAATGAAGAAGAAGAAGAAGTGTTTATTCAACCATAAAAAAATAGTAAATGAAAGATGAGTGAAATAAAATTTACAGGGTGGTTTGGGAGACCTCCATTAAGACCACAAGGTCGCTAGCATGGAGGCCACCCATGATATCATCTATATAAACATATAACATTTTGAAGTTATGAGTAGTAAACATATGAGCTATACATGTGAAGTGAGCGAATATAATAGCTTTACTATAAAGTTTAACCTATAGACGTAGTAGTATATAAAAAATAAAGTATGAAAAAATAAACTTTGATTCTGCCGTGAAAAAAAAAAAGGCAGCATCTGCCTGCTTTACAAATAGGCTGATCCTGCCGTTTGGCTCCACAGAGCAGAATTCACTAGTTCAAATTGATACTGCATACATAGCAGTTTGAGATATTACAATCAGTAGCATATGTGTCTAAAAATATAAATTTGACATACGTTGAAAACCCGTTAAAACTATGAGTGTGTACTTTATCGGTTATTGATCGTGGCATGCTTTTTACAGTTTTTGTTAATTGATATCGATTACAAGCTTTGGCAAAATTATGTTTTACAAAAGGTATGCGTAATTTATGTTGATTTCTTGTATTATGAGCATGGATTTCAGAATTGAGCTTAAGATTAAATACACCAAAGTATTTCGGGAGTAAATTATGCTCGTATTTAAAGTAACATTTTAATAGTTGAAGGCGATATATGTCGTTTGTTTTTAGGAGGTTCAATTCTTTAAATATCGGATCTGTGTGAGACAGGCAAGATTCCTTACGTATTATTCGTACTGCTCTTTTTTGCAATTTAGAAACTCGACTGTTTTCGCTGCCCCATAAAAAAATGCAATAGTTAATATGTGGTATTATTAGAGAATTGTAGATAATAATGAGAATATTTTGAGGAAGGGTGAATTTTAGTTTGTTCATTATACCTATTTTTCTGACTATTTTATTTGAGACTTTGTTTAAATGATTTTTCCAAGTAAGATTCTTGTCAATGATCACCCCTAAAAAGATGCTGGGATAATGCTGGCCCAGTGTTGTAAACGGCGGGCCACCATTAGGCTGATATTGTGTCAGCGTCTGGAGTTTGCTGATTGGCTGTGACCAAACCCAGTTAACTCGAGGCATTGACCCAATGTTGTTTTTTATGTCGTGCCGACGTCGAAGATGTCGGGCCAATAGTAGAACAACAGTGGGTCAGTGCTTCGTATTTGCTGTGATAAGTGTTCTGCAGGTGTCACTCTGTCGCGGGGTGTGCTAGCCCCCCCCCCCCGCTCTTCCACCTCTCTCTCTGCTGCAGTCACCTGTGTTATCTTACGCAATATAGCAATTAGGCCTTGGCTAAGATATTTATCTCCAAAAATGTCAAATTTCGTATTATTATAAATAGATTTTTGGACTTAACGATTGAAGGCAATGGAAATTGATATAATTCATACACTTCTGGCCTGAAATATGACCGAATAACAACTTTTATTGCAATGCCCGTTCATGTAGTTAAGTTAACCCTTTCATCACGACCATCTGTCATAAAAAAGGGACAAAGTATGGTGAAATATAGGCCCTACATTAAAAAAAATATATAATTGTCATTAATTTAACGTTCCTGGGCTATATCATCATATTATAGTTTTACAACCAGGCATTTTAAGTGAATGCATGACGATTTCGTGTCCTAATGATTTCTGGCCGACACCATCTTTTGAGCATTGAACACTCTGTCAAAACACAGGCTTAGCTACTTAATTACATGTAAAGAATACGCAGTGCCTTACTTATAAAGAGTACTTGCCGGATTCCCACAAAAAAATAAAAATGGCCTGACATCATTTTATCTGTGCATGTTTTTGACGCAACAAGTTAATTTGAGTAGGCCATAAGATTTTTCAAGACAAGTTCTAGGCCCCGGCTAAATAATAACAGATCGCCTGCTGAATTAGCCATATAAAAAATATATAATATATTTTATGTGGAATTAACTACCAAATCATTACCAGTGAATCTTTTCAAATTTCATTTCCCAATGTAAGACGCCTATTTTTCCAAGCAGGAAAATATTATTTATATGGCGTATTCACTTTTGGTGGTGCCGCCAATAAATGCCAATTACGGCCCACACTGTCAAATTGTGAGCTGTGTATTGCTGCATTAGTTTCAAGATTTAATTTACTATTCAGCGTTATTAGAACAGAGTCAAGGTTCGCCATCCCATGATCCAAAACATATAGGCCTATTGCTTACCAATACAATTTAAATGAAGTATGGTAGAAAACGAGCTACTAAAACCATATAGTTGAAATGTTGCTGATTCCAACGAAATATTGGACTGTCACCTGATAAATCGGTGGAATGTCAGATTTTGTACCATTGCGAATATCTCGCAACATTGTTAGGGTGGGCCTATTCCTGTTATGGTAGCAGGTAACCTCGCCACAAGTTAACCTCGCCACAGGTAATCTCGCCACAGATTTGATAACCTCGCCACAGAAGGCTGAGTAACCTCGCCACAGCTTTGGTAATCTTGCCACAGGGGGCTAAGTAAATGAATCGGGCTTTAGGCCACCTTTGTGCACATATAGGCTAAACCGGGCCAGGAGAACCTCCTGAGGATTGAGATGACACTGTCCTCCAGACACAGGATTCGAAATTCGAGCCCTGGCGGTCTGAGGGCTAAGTAGCCTCGCCAAAACTTCGCCACACCTGTTATATCCGATTTATCAATGTATTTTCAAAGGTTAACCTCTACCTTGAACCTGTTGTAGATGTCTTTATAGACTTAGACTATGTGCCATTAAAATGAACAGCAAAAAAATTACTCGTATTTGTTTAATTTGTAATTTAAGACTAAGTAATTAGAAATCTTGATGTTTAAACGGCTATTAAACGGATTAAAGCGTTATCGCGCTTAGAGGTTTAGGGGGTTAGTAAATTAGGTGTAGGCCTAGCGGCAACAACTCAGGAAGGTGATGACACTGCCCCAAGAAGAGATGCGACAGGACCCCAGGAAGACAATGAGTAGCACTAAGCTATGTGATCGACACCAAAAACACTCATTAAGGGTGTTGGCACAACACGTGACTGATGACGGAAGTCGATAACGCTGAATGTTAAACCATTTCAGCGCTAAAATGCGTGTTTGAATAAAGTAAATAGAGTGTCAGTAATTAACCGTTATAGCACAAATCGTTACTACACGATGCAACCATGGATAGCACGATGCAACCATGGATCCCCCAATTTTTTTCGCCATTTTTCCAGAAAAATCGTGTTATAAATATTTCAACAACCGATTGAGCATGACATTTTCGGCTAACTTTTATTTAGCACAGCGAGTACAAAAGATATGAAGTATATCATGTGTAGAACAGACCGTCAGGATCCCAAGAAGACAATTTTAGGTGCCTCAGCATGTACCAATTAATGATATAGCCCCTTAATTAGGGCCAAAATTAGTTATTAATTAGCATACCGAGTACACGCACAAAGACAATGGCACAGACAAGGTGGTTGGTGGTAGAGCCTATTGGTGCTAATTACAGATTTAATTAGCATAATCTGTGCATGAAAAATCTCAATGGCATGATATTCTCGGATATATAGTGCGTCAGAATAAACAATACTTAAATGCCAAAGCCTGTACAAAACCTACTTAAGAACCCTTTAAAGATTGAGGTAAAATAGTAGTTCGTTCAATTTCTGCAAAATTAATGATAAATTAAGTGACTGTAATATGTTAAAAACGGTGCAAACCGTTGATGAAATTAATTATGTGTCATGATGTGGGGTTGGAGTGAACGGTGACACCCTTTTAGTCGGAAGGCCCGCTAGTCAGAAGGCCCTTTAGTCAAAAGGCCCGTTGGTCAGAAGGCCCATTAGTCAGAAGGCCCGTTAGTCAGAAGGCCCGATAGTCAGAAAATCAAATGAGCTTTTTTGTCAGTAGGCCTTTTAGTCAGAATTTGTTCATTGGGCATTGAACAATTCTAGGGGACGCTGCATTTGATATCTGGGCATGTGGAGAGGGGGTATGGACTATATTATTTTGATTGAAACGTTTGTTGTCCAGCTATTGATAAAGCAATATTGAGAGTTGTGCATAAAATAATTACTCAAGGATACTTAAAAAATGCTGACGGAGTCCATACGAGTTTTTTTAAAAAAATCAGTAATTTAATAAATAGTTTGAAAGAGAAAAATAGTCATGAAAATTAAATTGTGAAAAAATTATACGCAAACAAATTGCACTACTGAGAGTAAAATCCATATAGATCAAATGTTGCGTCTCTGGGACATTAGTATATACGTTCGACTATTAGCTGGTGATAAGTCGATATGATCTGGATATGATCTTGAAAAAAAATCACGATGGTTCGTAGTTCGTACATTTATATTGAAAACTAGCATTACCGGTATTGTTGACTGGTTGGTTGCTTGGCTGGGTTATTTTCATCATTGAGTGCGCTTTTTTTAGCACTTTTTTGCATATATATAACTTTATTGAAATAGGTGTGAAAAGTGTGTCATGAGAAAACCCCACAAGATGTTTCAATTGGAGTTTGTAGCCATCTGTTTAATTTATGTCAAGCGTTCATAAATGTATCATTTTGCTCAGAATAAATATTAAGTTGTTTGTCCAAATATTCTGATAACTAGCATTATTTGTCGACTCTTTTGTGTGGAAATGCTTGTTTTAAATTTGTGAAAGTGAAGTTTACCTAAGCACGGGATAACTATTATATAGTGTGATTGCAGTATATAATATTACCGTGCTAATTAAGACCAGCGTAAAATTTGAATCTCATTAATCTATTAGCAGTATTTTATTATCTCCTGCTCAAAGACATGGAGTGTACATTGCTGCATACGATATGCAATTACTTGTATTATTATTATACTATCTTGTTCCTATATGTAGAAAATTGACTGTTATTTACAGACAGCTTGGCAATAACCACTTGATCCAATTATTATGGGTAGTTTTCATTCATTTGAGGCTGGGAATTACGTCAGCAAAATTAGGTTCAAAAACATAATGAGTGGCCTATTAATAACGCAACCCTTATGAAAGTGCTAGACGTTGTTACTAACACAAGTAAACAAATAAAGACAAATAATTGGCCATAGGGTTGTTCACAAATGAGATGATTTCGATGAGGTAATTTTCTGACTAACGGGCCTTCTGACCAGTCATCCTTACTTATTTTCTGACTAATGGGGCCTTCTATAAATAATATTGAGTTTAAGACAACCATTAAAGTTAAATCATATTTTGATGTTTTAAATTAGTCAAATAATAAATTATTGTCACTTGAACTGTCTGTCTCGTCACTTGATGATATAACATTGTCATCCCCTAATAACTAAAACAGCTGTATTATATGCACGAATGACCACATCATTATATAGTCCTACATTGTCAATTGCTTCTGTGCTACATAAGTGAGTTTTAACGACAATTATGAAAAAAATATATATATATTTAAACCAATATAGTACATCATCAATGTCATAAAAATCAATAATTGGAACCGTTTTGCTAATCAGCTTATAGATACCAACAAGAATACATAGCACATCATCTTGATATCAGTAATCAGGTAATGTGTTTGTATATATGTAACAACAATACCAAAGGGCGGGGGCCCTGGTGCCTGCTTGGAAAGTCAGAGATCGCAGATTTGTCTCCTGCTTTGGCATTCCAAGTTTCAAAGAACAAAATGCTTCCTCCCTTCTCAATCGTAAAGATTGAATATTGTGGGCAGCCTACATGACCGAGAGATATCGTGCTTGACCGCAGACCAACATGGCTCAATTTCGAATCATGTGTCTGGAGGGCAGTGTCACCTCATTCATATCACTATCCTCAAGAGGTTCTTCTGGCCCAGTTTAGCCTATATGTGAACAAATGCGGCGTAAAACCCCATTCATTTCATTTCATTACATTTGATAAAGCCAACTAACACCTGACTCGACGTTTGCCTGATAACATTACAGTAACATTGCAGCAAAGATCGTGTGAGTTGAGAAAGCCTTCATGGGTCTTTATCCTTGGGTCGATCTACTATTAGTATTGTGATTTTCGTCACATAAGAGTGTGTAGTAAAAGTGCATTACGGTTACATGTGATAATGATGGATTAGGGCTGCTGTAGATTTCACGGCTGAGTAAGAAACATTAAAAGTTGATATTTTACAACTCCGTGACGATTTTGTTAGGCCTATTTAAGACAGAAGAATTGAAATTGATTGAAGAATAGAGACTTCGTGAAAATTCCTGGCTAACTGGGGCCTATTAAAAGACCCAGAATAAATAATAATTGCACATCTACTCTTGTATGTATACATTGTAGTTCTGTAAAAATGATTTTTTGTCAAGCATTTTTTATTATGTGCAGTGGGCCTACTTCAGAATGTGTGTTAAATCAGCAAAATGTATGATGGGAATTGAACATATAATATAAATTCCAATGATGGATGAGATATAAATATATACTACCGGCCTATACATATTTCATTTTCATGATAATGCAATTTATGGCATAGATATACGTTCTCTGACACACCTGTAGCTGATATTTTGCAATGCTGTTGACATTTTCAAGACCCCTGGGCCTCTTGTTTAACGTTACTTTGACTTTCACTTTGCTCCGTATTGCGCATCTATAGGCCTACCTTAACCCCTCCCCCTCTAAGCGTTACGTAATTGTAGGCAATGTAGGCCTAACGTTAAATATATAAATACACGCTGTAACTCGTTCAAAGGCCTACTATATATTGGGAAAGAAAAAATTGACCATACATTACATAAATATATCTAATTAGGATGCGACAAAATACACCCCAAATAGGCCTATATACCCCTGTAAAAATAATCGAACGCCGTTCTGGGCGTTCGAACGCTGCAAAATCGTTCGAACGGCCTGAACGACGTTCTTATTCCAAAACTGAGCACTTTCTTCGGTCTGAACGACGTTTGTTCATTACAAGAAGATGTAGCGGCTGTTTGAACGTCGTTCTTGGCCCTTGAACGTTCCTGCAGTCAACTAAATATGAGAACGGCTCCGCGGGAAAACAGCGTTCTGATTTGAACAAAATAATAAATATTAAATAAGCAGTTTCATTGTGACGCAGAAATTAATTTAGCATAGGACAATCATGTGGATCTTAAATATCACACCATACGTTCAAAAGTGAACATTCTTTCAGTTTAGTTCAGACGCCTGCAGAGGAGACGTGTACAGCTCAGTGGCGGATCCAGCATAGGGCGTACCCGGCGTACGCCCCCCGTTATTCGTGAAAATATTGAATTTTCATGCATTTTTTTGAATAAAGTGAAGCTAACACCCCTTTTTTCAGCCAAAATGTGGCTTACACCCCCTCCTCTTGCACATTCTGGATCCGCCACTGCAGCTATAGCCATATTCTCATTATAAACTCAATCAATTTTAGTCTAATAGCTAATGAGTAGGGCCTATGGTATCAAAGTACGGTAGATCTACTGTCGTCTGTCGCTGAGATAATTTGCGACTGTGGGATATAGGGAGCCCACAGTAGGCCTACTATAAATAGGCCTACTAGTAATGAATCACAAAGACAAGAAGGATTATAAGTGAGTATAATTATAGGCCTATGCACATTTGTGTGATCATTTTTTGGTTTGTGATCTGTGTTAGTCTCTGTAGCTTATTGACGTCATAAGGCCTATACCTTCTCAGACCCAAACTGTAAGAAAAGGAGTGGGACTATAGGCCTACATATCCCATCAAACACAATACGTTGACTCAATGCTGATTCAACGCTGACCCATTATCTGCGACGTTGGCCCAACATTTAATCAACATTGGATCAATGTTTGCTGGGATTGATGGGTAGACATGTTCTCAAAGTAGCCTAATTGAGTAGGCTACAGGTCAGGGATTTCTTAGGTAGGCCTATGTGATTGGCCAAAATGGTTATCTTGACCATTCAATCACTTGACTGAGGCTTGTATAGAAGCATATAGGCTAACTTGTTTGCGGATCCAGCAAACACAACACGTTGGTGTGTTTAAATGTACGACCAGCGTAACGTCCAATGGTGAGCCAAGATCCTGCTCAATGTTGGCTCATCTTGATTGAGGTAAGCCCAACTGTGTTCCGTTGCTGGCCCAACTGTTGTTGTTGGCTTAATTTTCTAATTTGCACGCTGGCCTGCCCCAGAAAACATTATGTTGAACCAATGTTGATTTAATGCTAGCCCAGCATCATGGACGGTGGACCAACATTAAGCCAACATTGGTTCAACGTTTTGGTTCTTGCTAGGGCGTTCTAATTTGAACACCTGTTCCCTTTTGAACGTTTAATTCAGGTTTCGAACAGTTTGTTCCAAGAAGGACAATTCTCGTTTTTGAACGCCGTTCAGAACGCAGTGTTCATTCCAAAAGAACGGCCAAAATCGTTCAGAACGGCCGTTCTGAACGGGAGGCTGGCTAAAAACCATGATTGTCGTTCTGAACGCTAACCGTTCGAACGGCACATGGAACGGCGTTCGAGGGTGAATATACAATTTAAGGGGTCTTTCAATCTGTATTATTGAAAAAAAATAAGTCGCTTCAAATTATATATACTAGGGTCAGATATTGAAGGTAGGGTCTATGTGATACACATTTATAATATCAGAGCTTAATCTCAAACAGATTTCAAAAAAAATATGTGTTCTTGTAAAAATAAAATGCCAACTCAGCAACGAATTATATATATATATTTGATCATTTTCGAGTTTTAAAGATAATAAATTGCTTTGTAGGATAGTTTAGTGATATGTTAGTAGTTGTAACACTTTTTGAAATAAAAATTGCTAAGATAGAACAGTGATTTTATTGTGAAATTATATAGTTGCTGAGTTGACATTATCGTTTCTGAGTTGACAAAGCACGATAATTGCACGTAAAAGTCATGTTTTAAGCGCATCTGCGAGATCTCTAAACACTTGGGCCCTATTTTCTGAAAAAAAAAATTGGTTCATCATTAAAAAGACAAAAAAGAAATGGGATCATAACAAGCCTAATTTAAAAATGTATTTCGGAGGCCATTGTACAATACATAGGCCTACATGCCAATATAATGAGGGTAAATTTTGATTTAGAATTTTAAATAAGTGTAATTTGTAGTTTTATTTATTTAAACAACTTCTAAAATACTCTCTCACTCCAATTCAATCAAAAGCAGCTTCTTTTCAACTGCATTTCACATTGACGGAGTTAAAATTTCAGTTTTAATTACAAAAAGGGGGGACAGAAAGCAGAATTCAGTAAACTCAGCAACGTTTTTGTTTTCAACTCAGAAACGTTTTTTTATTGTTGTAAAAATGTCTACATAAGCGAATACTCTCTCAGTCTAATTTAATTAAAAACATATTTTTTACTTGCATTTTAAATTTATAGAGTTACGTTTTTAGTTTTAATTAGTGAGACAGAAAGCTAAATTTGGTCAACTCAGCAACGTTTCTGGGTTGAGTGATCAACTCATAAACGTTGCTGAGTTGATGGAAATAATAATGTTGCTGAGTTGAATACGGACAACACAAAACGATCTTTAATGTATTTAAAAAAGATCATTGCGGTATGGGGGATGGCCATCATTATCAAGCACTTTGTTCAGTTTAGCATGTTTTCAATGATTTTTTGCTAAATTATGAGCGTTTCTGAGTTGACACAGAAATTGAATACGCTTCAGGGGTGATTGTTTTGGTTATAAAATAACAGTTCAGATTGAATGTTTACTAATATTTCACCTACCTCAAAATATTGGGACTTTGCAGCTGTCTCTGCATATATCAAAGTAATTGAATGGTATCACACCACAATTTCAGGAGTTTAGATAACACTGGCGTTGCTGAGTTGACCGGTTTGCGTGATACAGATAAAAAGCCTCAGTAAATGTATCCTTGGCAACTTTTTATATTGAGTTCATGTCTGTATATAAATAAATTCCGTTGAACATAACAATTGCGCTACAAAATAACTCGGGGTTAAGTTATTTCCAAGAGATCTTCCATGTTAAAACAGTCTATATTTCAGGTGTTAGATATTGGGAGACATTGCATTTGTGTACAAATTCGTGTACTTTAGCACATTGCATGTTGAATAAAAAAATATTCGTCAGAGATATTGAATTATTTTTTTTCTCAGTTTATCGTATTGCCCATAGGACAATATTAAAAAAATTCGGACCCACACAAAGCATAAATTCGCTCAGAATAGACAAAAGACACTAAATGACCCTTAAATTGTATACTTGCTCTCGAACGGCCGTTCTGGTTGATTATTTTTACAGGGATAGTTCCCTTTTCGCTGAAATCTTTAAAAAAGAATTAATTGTTGAATTTGCAGCAGTCCTCCTCCCAGCAAACATGAGACGTTGGCCCAACGTTGGTTTACTTTTGGCCCACCGTCTACGACGTTGGTTCAACAATAAACCAGCGTTGGGCCAACGTCTCATGTTTGCTGGGCTAAGGCCTAATGGAGCGTCAGACGAAGGGGACTAGGCCTATAACAGGGGGGTAAAATAATTTTACGCAAACATATAGCTAGCTTTAAGATCAATAAATTCTTAAGAGACATAGGCCTATATATGGTGAATCAGATGATGCAGACTGAGAATGGGCAGGCCTACAATATAGGAATAATCTGATACCAACGTTAGTAACGTTAGTCCTTTATTCACCTATTTATACGATTTCGCCATTATTTTTTTTGGAGAGACATCTGGTGAATTACTACTAACAGAGCCATCTGGTGAAAATATTGATACGAAATAGTTTACCTTTGTGAGAGACATCTGGTGAAGACTTTGTTTAAAGGGACTGGCCCAGGCTAAAATCATCAAAAAATCGGTGATTTTATTTCGGGTTCTTAATATGACCATATCATGTAAACATGTACATAGACTAGAACTGCAAATTTTTATAATTTTTGTGCTGCGCACTTACCAGTTAGACTAGATATAGAGACGAAATTTCCGCATTTCTTATTTTTGACATGGTTGTCAATAATTACAAATCAGAAATTACGTCTCTATATCTAGCCTAACTGGTGAATGCGCAGCACAAAAATTATAAAAATTTGCAGTTCTAGTCTATGTACATGCTTACATCATATGGTCATATTAAGAACCCGAAATAAAATCACCGATTTTTTGATGATTTTAGCCTGGGCCAGTCCCTTTAAGTTCTTTTAATTATACTGGAAGTCCTTTCGAATAATATGATTTTATTCTTCGATTCAATTTTTTTACCCTTTTTCTAATGATTAATTTAAGTGTCACTGTTCTTTTGTAAGATGCGTCGAGTCACAGTGCATATAATATAATTATGTGATAACATAAACAACTACCATTGACTTTAAATTAAAGCAGAGACACCTGGTGAATAAGGAATTGATGACGTAGGCCTATGGCATGAATCATCAATGGGAATTCCTCAATTAATAGGGATTGCCTGATTGATGTGGCATTCTCATGTCTGAAATCATGACAGAAACGATTTGCATGAAATACATCGCGATTATTGCTAATCCAGCCTAATATTCAACCCGACAACCAGTATGCATACGTTTCGCAGATTTTTGATTCGACAGAAGTTAAGATTATCTCCATGGTTAATAGCAGTTGTAATTCTTTTCATTGTTTGTTGTGTTATCTGGCAAGTGAATGGGCCCAACTCTTTCTCCCTCAAAAGTGACAAAACAGAATCTGAGGGAGCTGATACTGATAGTGTTCATGTTGATTCAAAATTTTTATCTTCATTGGCAGGTATATCCAGTGAAATTATGAAATACCGTGTAGATAGATATAATAAGTATCAGAGTAGAGGATTTGTTAGAGGTCCCGGTGAGCGCGGGGAGGCCGTGCGACTTGCAGGAGATGAACGTGCAGAGGCAGATCGCCTGTTCAAAAAAGAGGCATTCAATATTGTAGCCAGTGATAAAATTGCTCTTGATAGAAGTGTTAAGGATACTAGGGAATCAAAGTAAGTATGCCTAGCCCTAGGCCTAGGAAAGATATTAATAATAATCGTCCCCAAACCTAAAACAAGTCTAGCTAAATTATTTTATAGGCCTATACTGCAGAGGCTAGACCACTTTATTTTAGCTTCATACTAGATTAGCCTGATACTATATATATGTAATAAATTTGTGTTAATGACTGTGATTTTTGAAAATTTTGTAGGCCTAATATACAATTTAAGTGTGCCATAGAGACAGACTAAGCAGGCCTAGGCTTAGCCGTGGTGCCTAGGCTAGCCTGGGGTGTAGAAATTACATGTGTAGGTCACACATTATTATAAGTGCAAATTAAATTGAATTTATAATCATAGTGTGACCTGTATATTAAATCTATGCTATTTCAAGACCCCTCAAGATTACTGATAAAAATGATCATCGATTAGCTCCAGGAGACACAACACTCACATGCTGACATGTGTCTCCTGGGGCTATTACTGTATTAGTAGTAATTAATACTCTTATTTCATGACATTTATAAATGAGATTAGAAAGAATAATATATTTATAATTTCAATGGTTGTTATTTTTTCAGATGTAAACAGTTGTCTTATCCGTCCAGACTACCCACAGCTTCTGTTATCATAATTTTTCACAATGAAGCGTGGTCACCTCTACTGAGGACTGTCCACAGTGTGGTCAACCGCTCACCACCTCAGCACCTACATGAAGTCATTCTATTAGATGACTTCAGTGATAGACGTAAGAAACCATGATAAGTAACAAGGCTAGACTATGGTTTTGCTATATGATAAATTTATTTTTCAATGTAGTTTTTAAACTGTGTTAATCTTGTACAAAATTGTTTCTATGTGAAAAAACCCATAGGCCCACACATGATATACATGTAGGCCCTATGCTTTGAAAAATAGCAAAAATTCTGCTCTTTGTAAACATGGTAAAGTGACAGATAGCAAAATATGCCTGCAACCTTATAAAGTGGCAGATAAATCCTAAAGTGGCAAAGCACATCAGAAAATATTTGAAAGCAGTTGCACATTGTCTTTTCCACTTTTTTGTGACCCACAACTGTGTGAACTCATTTAATGCAATCACATTTGAGATTCAGGAGACATACACATGTACATGGTTATTGGAAAACTGGTAATATTCCCCCACATTTAGTGAGTTTGAGATGCCTGAAATCTACATGGTGCTTATGAGACTCATTAGTGGGTTAAGTAAAAATGTAATTACTCAGAGCACTTACATTTTTACTTAACCCACTAATCACAACTATAGTCGTTTTCAATCTGTTTTATTAGGCAAAAAAAACCCCTCTGTTTCCAATAATACTGCCTTACCAAACAGGGTAGGTAGGAGATTTTTGGAAGCAATTTTTTGGGGGGATTTTGGTTACATGGCCCTCCAAAACTGTGGTAGGTATAGACACTTTTTTGGGCAATTTCGGTGCCAAAATTTATTGCTCATGAAGGGGTGTTCACATTTTTCGGGGTTCAAATATGATCGATCGAGTAATTGAAAATAAAGTTGTTTTTGTTGGCCTTAGCAGGTTAAATCACAATTATTTGGAAGATTGCAAATATTCTACAGGTATGTATAATCTTTTCTTTTCTAAATTTAAGACTATGTATACATACACATATCATAATTATATTGATTTGATGTTTCAGCTGAACTGGGGAGTCGGTTAGAGAGTTATGTTAAGGAAACCTGGCCAGATGGTGTGGTGAAGATAGTGAGGACAGCAGAAAGAAGTGGTTTAATAAGAGCTAGACTCGCAGGTGCTGAGGCTGCCACTGGAGATGTCATTGCCTTTCTTGATTCACATTGTGAATGCAATGAAGGATGGTGAGAATTAAGAACATGTTATCATTATTTGTAATTGTTTTCCAAGAACCATTGAGCCTAACCCAGCAAACACAGGATCAGATTATGAACTGAAATTAATTTGTAATTTAATCATGCAATGCATACTGTTTGTCTCATTCCCAATGGGCCCTTCTAATTTATTTCAGGCATATAATTATATCATTTTCTTTTAATGATGTTAATTGATGGGAACATACCAGAAAAATGCACAGTAATCTATGGAAACATAAAATACTGAGCAGTCTCACTTGACCCTTGTTCTGCTTGACCCGTATATATTCACATAAATGTAGGCCTATCATGTGTACCGGTATATATGGTATCAAACAAGTTTTCACCCATATTAAATTTCACTGCAATTGATAAAATATCTGCTCAATTCATAAAATATTTCAATTTTTTTTATAAATAAACATATGTTTCATCATGTGAAGCTGAAATTGCATTAGCAATTTCAGCTGAATGAAAGAAACAATTCAGCAGTAGGCCTACTTAGAAGGATTAAAGGGAAATGTTGACCAACCACTGTGAGAATTGTTTGGTTATCCCCTCTCCAAAATTATTCTGAAGAAATTCACCGGTAAACCTTTTTTCAATATTTTGAAAATTTTATCTTCTTGAGTTTTTATCTTCGTTCATGAATGTTATCAAACTGATTTTATTAACCTTTGAACAGGGCACGGAAATAATATAATTTGTCTGGTGGTCCGACCGTCAATCAAACCAAGTTTTCAGGTAGTCAGAAAAATGGTTTCTTTGTTCGAATTTTAGGACATATAGAATGTGGCCTGTCTCACGATTTTACAAGCAGCGCAGCCCCTGCCATACTGATTTAAAACACACAAATTGTCATGAGATAATCTGCACCATTCACAGAAACAATACACATGTTTGTTAAATCCTTATCAATATTTGACTGGTTGTCCAACAGCAACCCCGAGAATCATATTGGATTGCCCGGCGTTAAAATGCCCTTATTTTGTGCCCCGTTGAAGTGCTAAATTAAGAAATTTAAATTTCTATTCTCTTGAAGTTGTGTCTCACTACACAGTCACTACCACAACTTCAAGTGTCTGAAAATTACCCATATTTGTTTAATCTGAGACCAAACATTTGCAAATCTTGATATTATTCCCAATAACAGGGATTTGATTAGCTGATAAAACAAATTAAAAACGACTAAATAAATGATGCTTAAATAACCAAGAGTGATATCTATATGAAACACAGGAGAGCTCAGAATGTAACAGATTTTATTGCAGTGAATTTTATTTAAAATTCTAGTGGCAGATTAATTAGGAACCTACACTTGGCTGACGGTGACATTTTTCTTAACCTTTCAAGGATTCATGTCACATTTAAGCAGTCACCACAAAGTACATATACCACAAAATATATAATATGCCTTGTGTAAATTTTAGTGTATAATTAAAAAAAAGTAAATAAACTGTTGTTTTGCATGTTAATGTTAGTTTCGCTATGTAAATTTGTACTTTTATTGTGTAGGCCTACTCTCTCACAGATTTTCTTTTCCAGAATGACAATTTCAAGCAAAATTGCTTGAAAATAATTTTTTTTTTGACATTTAGATTTCATATGTATCTCCCACATAATTTTTTAGCTCCCGCCGTCACCGTAGGTGAGACGGAGGGAGCTATGGATTCCGCCTCCGTTTTTTTTTGCCGCTTCTTTTGCCTATAACTTTGTAAGGAAATAAGCTAGGATAACAATTTTTGGTATGTGGGTTACTTCCAGGCGGATAATGGACAGGTTAAAATATTTTTAATCTGAATTCAATACGCAAGGTCGCAGAGGAGAAAATGATGATGTTACGGCATTGGGCCGTCCGTAAACAATTCGTTTCCAGAGCATATCTCTGAAAGTACTTGTCCGATTGTCTTCAAATTTCACACACAACACCCCTAGGGGGTCTAGTTGTGCCTTTTGTGGTACTTGAACTGTGACCTACTTCTGGTTCAGAACTATGACCTATTTAGACGTTTTGACGCACACTTCGTTTCCGGAGCAGATCTCGAAAAGTACTGGGCCGATGACAGTCATATTGCACATACATGTTCTCTAAGGTCCCCAGTTGTGCCTTTTCAGGTTTTTGGACCTTGACCTTGAAGTTTACCCAGCACTTTGACCTAATTTATAACATCGTTAAATCCGACTGAAAGATTTTGCGGAATATCATGAAAACCGCTCAAGATAGCTACACCATTAATATAAAACAAATTTTGAGGTTTCAGGAGAGGATGCATCTTGAAAACTTTCAAGTCGATAAAATTAAAAATGGCCGCCGATCGGCCATTATTCACCTCGACAGGCCTGATATTGCGGAATATCATGAAAACCGCTCAAGACAGCTACACCATTAATATCAAATAAATTGTAAGGTTTCAGGAGAGGATGCATCTTGAAAAATTTCAAGTTGATAAAATTCAAAATGGCCGCCTATCGGCTATTATTCACCTTGACAGGCCTGATATTGTGGAATATCATGAAAACCGCTCAAGATATCTACACCATTACTATGAAACAAATTGTAAGGTTTCAGGAGAGGATGCATTTTGAAAAAATTAAACATGGCCGTTATTTGGTAAACCGTACTAGATGGCTAGACCATTACTATAAAACAAAATGTGTGATTTCAGGAGAGGATGCATCTTGAAAAAAATCGACTTGATAAAATTCAAAATGGCCGCTTATCGGCCATTTTTCACTTTCACATGGCCAATATTTGGTCAACCGTGCTAGATGGCTAGACCATTACCATTAAACGAAATGTGAGATTTCAGATGAGGATGCATCTTGAAAAAAATTGACTTGATCAAATTCAAAATGGCCGCCTTTTCGGCCATTATTCATTTCCACATGGCTGATATTTGGTAAACCGTGCTAGATGGCTAGACCATTACCTGATTACTATAAAACAAAGTGTGAGTTTTCGGGGGAGGATGCACCCTGAAAATTTTTAACTTACGAATTCAAAATGGCCGACAATCAGCATTATTTACCTCGATAGGCCTGATATCAGGTAAACCGTGCTAGATAGCTAGACCATTACTATAAAACAAAATGTGACGTTTCGGGAGAGGATGCCTTTTAAAAACTTTCGACTCAATCGAATACAAAATGGCTGCCTATCGGCCACTATTTACCATGTTTACTTTCACATTGCTGATATTTGGTAAACCGTGTTAGATAGCTGGACCATTACTATAAAACAAAATGTGAGATTACAAGAGATGCATCTTGAAAAAAATTGACTCGATCAAATTCAAAATAGCCCTCTATCGGCCATTATTCACTTTCACATAGCCGTTATTTGGTAACCGTACTAGATGGCTAGACCATTACTATAAAACAAAATGTGAGATTTCAGGAGAGAATGCATCTTGAAAAATTTTGACTTGATAAAATTCAAAATGGCCTCCTATCGGCCATTATTCACTTTTGACATGGGCGATATCTGGTAAACCGTGCTAGATGGCTAAACCATTACTATAGAATGAAATGCGAGATTTCAGCTGAGGATGCATCTTGGAAAATTTCGACTTGATCAAATTTAAAATGGCCACCTTTAGGCCATTATTCACTTTCACATGGCCGATATTTGGTAAACTGTGCTAGATAGCTAGACGATTACTATAGAATGAAATGTGAGATTTCAGCTGAGGATGCATCTTGAAAAATTCTGACTCGATCAAATTCTAAATGGCCCCCTATCGGCCATTATTTACTTTCACATGCCCAATATTTTGCAAACTGTGTTAGATGTTAGTCCATTACTATAAAACAAAATTTGAGGTTTTGGGGGAGATAGGTAGACCATTACTGGGATACTGATTAGGATCATTAATTTCAATGGAGGTTTGCAATCTCTGACAGACTGTCTAGTTCTTATCTTACTCTTAGACTGGGCTTCTTAGACCTAGTTGTCTTGCGTCTTGATTTTTGACCTAGCCTAGGACTACATTAATAACCCTACACAAAATTGCTTAAATCAAATTCTAATTTGGAGCGGGAGCTCCTGGACTTATGGAGTCTTGTTTATATATTTTTTATTCTCTTACTAAAAATGCTAAATGAAAGTTTGTGACCATCAGAAAATTTTGGTAATACAGTACAATTAAAATCTTTACATTGATGTGCATAATATCAAGAATACATTCATTATCATACAGTATGGTGAGACTAGTAAGAAATTATAGCTTGGCCTGTTCCCACCTAGTTTTATTTTTAATATATTGAACTTGTGCTGCTAGCATTTCTAACTAGGCCTATTTACACTTGATATAAAAAAGTATGCTGAATTACAAATTCTCATATTTCTGGGAAGAAACAGCTACCGTACAATATGTACATGTGTAACACGCCTAACTGTTTCTCGAGTACGGGGGTACTAACCTACAATCATAATCTGATAATAGCTTTCTTTTTAAAGTTGAAACTTATTATATATAATTTAAAGTTATTTCTGTTGTTTGTATAACAGTAAACACAGTTACAATAGAAAGGTATAGAAATTTATAATATATATATTGTATTTATTATAATAAACGCCTGCGGCATATATTAAGAATACCCCCTGAGATTACAGGGGTGATAAGCGCTTATTAGAGTAGTTTTTTAATGATCATATAGTGTACATAATCGTGGGTCTCATTTTTAAATCAGGGGGGGGGGATGTGCGTTTATTGTAATATGGGTGTTTAGTAAAATAAATACGGTATATGGAATCAAAATGGAACTTAGGCCCCTTGCTAATTGGATCAATAAAATAAAAGATATTACAGTTATTAAGATCTTTTAATCATAACTTTATATTTATTTTATCCCATTTTATGGTGGCGTTCAGGGAATTTAAAGTTTTAAATTATTTTTAATCACCTACTATATCATCATGATTATATGTTGGTATCAATGTAGTAAAATCTTCTCTCAGGCTCGAGCCCATGCTAGCAAGGATAAAGGAAGACAGAACTGTCATCTTGTGTCCAGAAATAGATATAATAGATGCTAACACCCTTGTTTACCGAGGTGTGGGCGGCCGTTCAGTTGGTGGCTTCTGGTGGAGTCTGCACTTCTCATGGCACACAATGCCACCACATGAGGTTAAACGGAGAAAATCATCTACTGATCCCATTAGGTAGAATGTTCCCAGCAGACACAATGTGTTGGTTTTATGTTGATCCAATGTTGGGCCAGCGTCGTAGACGGTGGACCAACATTGAATCAACATAGAACCAACGTATTTTGCCTACTGGTTTGATATTTCGTATTTTTCAAAATGAACAATATATTTGGTTGTGTTAAAACAAAATTGTTTGTGCTATTCTGACTATGAACCATTCAGAAAGTACCTTACATGTATATAGCAGTGCTCTTCACGTGGTGTGTCTAGCTGTCACTTTTTTTTATCTTCGGTGTTGGCCTTATTTTTCTTGGTTCAGATTTAACAAACTGGGAAGGTTTTCTTGCAAGTATTTTTTATTGATCATTCTTACCATTGTATGTGCATGATGATCTATACATGCATGCAGTAAGAGCATGCCTGTTAACATGGTTAATGCATCCGCTTATATCATATTTTAAAATGGTATTCTCATCCTTTCAGAAAAAAAGTTTGTATCTGACACAACATTATTTGAGAACTTCTCAGTATCAATAATGTTATGACCACACATCGTTGTATATAGTAAGCTTAGCAAAAATTGTCTTATCAGTTTATGAGTTTTTTTTTTGTTTTGCTCTTGGCATTGGAATATGGATTCACAAATCACCTTTAAAAAATATGAAATAGCTATAAAATGTACTTTTTTCACATTTTTTCAGGTAATACATTTTTTTTACAGAGAGGTGCCCAGATGTGTAATTCAAATTTTTTTGAGCAAAATGTTATGTTTATCTATTGTCCCGCTGGATTTATCTCAACAATTATTTGCCTGTCATATTTATTGCACTGTAATATTCTAGGCTTGAGCCCCTCCTAGGACGCATTCGTGAGAGTAGGAAAGCTGTTCTTTGCCCCATGATAGAAGGTATTAGTGACAAGGATCTGGAATACTCTGGCAATGGAGGAGTAGCCGTCGGCGGCTTCACGTGGAGTATGCATTTTACTTGGCGCTCTGTGCCTGAGAGTGAAAAGAAAAGAAGGAACTCTTCTGTTGATTCAATTAGGTATGCTGCAAATTCAACTGGAATCTGAAAGTTATCTGCGATTAAATGGTACATTTGGGAAACTACTTTTGAACATGAAGGGCTACATTTATTTTTTTCAAGCTTCTAGAATCTTTTTATCCCAACAAGGATACCGGTAACAAGAATTTTCTTTTTTGTTGGATATTCCACAGCCGCTGCCCCATATCCCCCATAACAAAAAATCTATGTAATTCAGGTGGTTTATACTTTATGTAGGCCTACTGTGGAATTTGATCCCCACATATATATATATATATATATATATATATATATATATATTTTAAAATGCTATCTTTTGGGCTTAAATATTATAAAACAGCTGGACAATGCCATAGCATTCTAAATCATATTTCAGAAAAATCACATGTCTGAACACTATTAAAAACTAAAACTATTGGACATTTCCAGGACCAGAGTTTTTCACTCCATTATTTCTATGGATCTTCCAACTGGATTTAGTAGCAAATTAGCAATAAAATCTTAAATAGCCAACTGGCAATTTCCCAGCAAACACAAGACTTTAAAACAGTGTTGTTTCAATGTTGGACCAACTTCGTAGACGGTGGGCCAACATTGAACCAACACTGTTTTAAAAGTTTTGTGTTTGGTGGGCTTTAACTCAGCCTTGTTCATTATCTGGAAAACCTTGAATGATAGTTGAAGTAAATATGCAAATATGAAAGTTAAAAATTAATGGTCACCTGGTGGCAATTTCTTTTACAATTTCGCTGATTGTCTCTGAAATTTTGCATGATAGTATAGAGTAATATAAAATCACCTATCCTGTGTTACAAGGATATAAACCTGAGCAAAATTTTGCAGATAAAATGTTTGCAAAATAAGAATACTGACTATAACGAGGGCTGCTTTCGTATTCGTTCTATACAACATTTTCTGAGAAGTGTCAGAATTTGGTTTATATTTTATACACTGTTGCTAAGGCTTTTGACAGAGGAAGATGAATATAGCAAATGTGTATTAAGTATCATATTAGCTCCTCTGATCTATAACCACCTCTCACTCATTGTGCTCTTGTATGTTGTTTTCCTTGCTTTATATTTTCATATTGTCTTCACTCACTTTAATGGGGAATGAGAGATGTCGGCAGTATTACCACATTTTAGTACTTGGTGGCACTTACTTTGCATGAAGTTTTGTCATCTCCTTGTTGTAGTTTCACAGCATGGTATAAAGGTGACATGTCTACAACTAGTACAAGTCACCTAGGTAGTGTAACTGTTTGTCATTGTATATGCAAGGCCTCCCCATGCACCTCTGCTCAGCAGCAGGGCTAATACAGCTCTCCCATCAGGATGCCTGATGGCAACGATTTTGAGAGGCCCAGAATTCATCCAGCATAATGGCCTTCAGAACTGGCAATGCATGTTGTTAACTTTCCTTAATTACTGTTGCCCTGGGTAATGTCCAACACAAAAATAGTTGGACTTTGGTTCACATGAACCATTTTCCCTGGCTGTCTGGACATGTCCGATATATCATTTGCCAAGCCCAGAAGGAAGCCCGGTGAGGAAAATCACTCCAGATAAAAAATCCTCTGCACCCAGCCATCATCCCAATCTCTCTCATGTCATCATTTGTACATGACTCATTTTCTATTTGAAGATTGTACTGATCTTAGCATTTTATTAAGTCACCTAAATAACTGTAACAGGTGATGTGATGCTCAACAATATACAGTTTCTTACTTAGTTTCTCACTTTTATATGACCACAAACAGTTTGTTTATTACTCTATTTTTTTAAGTTTAAATTGCTGGCACAATTTCAAGGTCTAACTAAAACAAGTTGGTTTGGTATTTTTTTCTGTAGGAGATCATTACTCCGTTTCAATGTGTAATGTAGAATCCTCTATTAGCTTTACCATACTAAAATACATGTAGTATGATTAATCCTATAAAAACTGAACTGGTTGGGATTTGAGTAGGTATTCATTTTAAGAGGTCATTAATTGCTTAGCTATCTCTTTTCCACTTTATTAGCTCCCGCCGTCACCGTAGGTGAGACGGAGGGAGCTATGGATTCTACCTTCGTTTTTTTTTGGCCTCTTCTTTTGCCTATAACTTTGTAAGAAAATAAGCTAGGATAACAATTTTTGGTATGTGGGTTACTTCCAGGTGGCTAATGGACAGGTTAAAATATTTTTAATCTGAATTCAATACGCAAGGTTGCAGAGGAGAAAATGATGATGTTACGGCTTTGGGCCGTTGGGCCGTCCGTAAACAATTCGTTTCCGGAGCATATCTCTGAAAGTACTTGTCCAATTGTCTTCAAATTTTACACACAACACCCCTAGGGGGTCTACTTGTGCCTTTTGGGGTATTTGAACTTTGACCTACTTCTAGTTCAGAACTATGACCTATTTAGACGTTTTGACACGCACTTTGTTTCCGGAGTAGATCTCGAAAAGTACTAGGCCGATGACGGTCATATTGCACATACATGTTCTCTAAGGTCCCTAGTTGTGCCTTTTCAGATTTTTGGACCTTGACCTTGAAGTTGACCCAGCACTTCGACCTAATTTATAATATCGGTAAATCCGACTGAAAGATTTTGCGGAATATCATGAAAACCGCTTAAGATAGCTACACCATTACTATAAAACAAATTGTGAGGTTTCAGGAGAGGATGCATCTTGAAAAATTTCAAGTCGGTAAAATTAAAAATGGCCGCCTATCGGCCATTATTCACCTCGACAGGCCTGAGATTGCGGAATATCATGAAAACCGCTCAAGATAGCTACACCATTAATATCAAATAAATTGTAAGGTTTCAGGAGAGGATGCATCTTGAAAAATTTGAAGTTGATAAAATTCAAAATGGCCGCCTATCAGCTATTATTCACCTCGACAAGCCTGATATTGTGGAATATCATGAAAACCGCTCAAGATATCTACACCATTACTATAAAACAAATTGTAAGGCTTCAGGAGAGGATGCATTTTGAAAAAAATCAACTCGTCCAAGTTTAAAATGGCCGCCAATCGGCCATTATTCACTTTCACATGGCCGTTATTTGGTAAATCGTGCTAGATGGCTAGACCATTACTATAAAACAAAATGTGTGATTTCAGGAGAGGATGCATTTTGAAAAAATTCAACTCGATAAAAATCAAAATGGCCGCTTATCGGCCATTATTCACTTTCACATGGCCGTTATTTGGTCAACCGTGCTAGATGGCTAGACCATTACTGTAAAACGAAATGTGAGATTTCAGATGAGGATGCATCTTGAAAAAATTTGACTTGATCAAATTTAAAATGGCCGCCTTTTCGGCCATTAATCATTTTCACATGGCTGATATTTGGTAAACCGTGCTAGATGGCTAGACCATTACCTGATTACTATAAAACAAAGTGTGAGTTTTCGGGGGAGGATGCAGCCTGAAAATTTTTAACTTACGAAGTCAAAATGGCCGACAATCAGCATTATTTACCTCGATAGGCCTGATATCAGGTAAACTGTGCTAGATAGCTAGACCATTACTATAAAACAAAATGTGACGTTTCGAGAGAGGATGCCTTTTAAAAACTTTCGACTCAATCGAATTCAAAATGGCCGCCTATCGGCCACTATTTACGTTCACATTGCTGATATTTGGTAAACCGTGTTAGATAGCTGGACCATTACTATAAAACAAAATGTGAGATTACAAGAGAGGATGCATCTTGAAAAAAATTGACTCTATCAAATTCAAAATGGCCGCCTATCGGCCATTATTCACTTTCACATAGACGGTTTTTGGTAACCGTAGACGATTACTATAGAATGAAATGTGAGATTTCAGCTGAGGATGCATCTTGAAAAATTCTGACTCGATCAAATTCAAAATGGCCCCCTATCGGCCATTATTTACTTTCACGTGCCCAATATTTTGCAAACTGTGTTAGATGTTAGTCCATTACTTTAAAACAAAATTTGAGGTTTCGGGGGAGGATGCACCCTAAGTTTTTAACTAATTTATATCGAATTCAAAATGACCGTAATTCAGCTATTAGTTAACTTGATTGGCCTGCTATCGAATAAACCGTGCCAGATAGGTAGACCATTACTGGGATACTGATTAGGATCATTAATTTCAATGGAGGTTTGCAATCTCTGACAGACTGTCTAGTTCTTATCTTACTCTTAGACTGGGCTTCTTAGACCTAGTTGTCTTGCGTCTTGATTTTTAACCTAGACTAGGACTACATTAATAACCCTATACAAAATTGCTTAAATCAAATTCTAATTCGGAGCGGGAGCTCCTGGACTTATGTAGTCTTGTTTGAATAGCATTTGATAGTTCTACAGTCATTATAAATACATTATCTCAACCATTTTGGTGTCGGGACAGTCTTTTAATGTCCCATTCTGATGTCTCAGTTGTCCCTGCACAGAAATGCTTCATAATTTTAAAAGAAGGTGTTTGTGTGTGTGTAAATGTTTATTTTTTATTTTATTACTTTTCTGCTTTGTTCTTTTTTATCCAGATTGTGATTAAATTAGAAAATTATTTTCCATATGAATAAATGTCATATTTATTGCTTCATACCTAAGGAGCTCTGCATGGATAGCTCAGCATGATCTAGTTAGAAAATATATAATATGTATTATATATCTCATAAGGAGCACTGCTATATATATGTACACAATTAAGAAATGTAATTACTTCTTCTTATATGTTTTTGGGACCGTCACAAATGATCATGAAGTTCCAAAATACAAATACCGCTCCTATTGGTGGGTGCGAGGTTGGTTTCCCCTCTTATGTTGATGGTTTGCAATGTTTCCGTTGGTAGTGCTGTCTGTTAAATATTAGCCAATATCAATCAATCCTGGTAGCTTGTTAGTAAATTACCCACTGCAGTTTTGAATTTAGCTTATAAGTGGTTTTCAGTTTTCAAATCTGTACTAGAACTACATGGCCTAAAAAAATTACAATTATACATAGCATATTATATGATTTTATGATCTCAATTTACTTATGTCGCAGCCATTGATTGGTATTCATATTTTGGGACTTTGTGTACTTTTGAGAAGAGTCATTGTCAATGTAGTGATATGTATTTACCAGTACCGGGTACTTGTGAATAAAAATATCTACAGTCACAGCTGCTTATTTAATTGTCAATGAGTAGGTATAATCATAGATTTTTTAAAACAGTTGTACAAATAACAGACAAATGTATAATGAGAACACAATTCAGATTTTTATGTGCCTATCTTGATGTATATTTATAGAAAATGTATATATATATGAAATTTAAGCAGTACCGTATATCCCGGTGTATAATGCGATGTTTTTTCTTAGCTATTCATGTCGCAAAAAGGCACCTCATATTATACATAGATGTAGAATTTAATACAAATTTTTAGCTCTCTAGCGGTAAGTTCAGCGGTAAATTCTCTAGCGGTAGAACGTATAGGCCAGTCAGCGTGTTTGGTAAGCAGGCCTATACACACGATACAACAAGACTGTGCCTTTCCAACTAGTAGCAAACAAGACACGTTCACGCAATGCTGGTACATTGTTGGGCCACCGTCTGCGACGCTGACACAACATTGTACTAGCATTGGGTGAATGTGTCGTGTTTGCTGGGAGTCCCCGTCTCACATTTCCGCCGACGCGCGTGGCACCTATGACAACCACGGGCAGATAAATGACGCCGTTAGTCTGCAACCAATTCACACTCCTGACCTGTTCGTTTATATTAATAATGATTTAATCTAAGATCGCCTTTCATATGGGAGTGTTCTATTGTGTACGACAAATCTGAACATGATATTTTCATATTGGAATGAGAGAATGCGTTGACGAAATGTAACAAGATATCAGTCACTGATTATATCTCCTATCGCAAATTCTATGCATGTAGGCCTCATAATGTCCATATTGCTGGGATAACATTAACGCCTACCGCTGTTGCCGCGGCTGATACGGTATACGGTATTGAGCAAATGGTGGTATCTGTTAGCTGTAGTTCATGGAGCACCCTGACACTTATACAACCTAACACCTCTTGTGTCTAGACAATGCGGCTAGTCTGCAAATGTTTTACAATCACATTTTCTCTTGGAATGTTCTTATTTGAGCACGACGATATTAAAATATGGTCTTTGTAATAGATAAATTAAAATAATATAAATTTGTCGGCGAAATATAAATACGGGTATTTTAAAATCTGTGTATATATATGTAGCCTATGCTGACCTCAGAATGTCTGCCGATCGAGACAGTCCCGATGACATACACTCTGCCGTGGAAAATGAAAATACAGTATCTGCTCACTTTATAAGTAAGCAGATACTGCCCTTTGGTTTTGCAGAGCTGTACTGTTGTCGCTGTTCCCATCATTGAGCATCGTCTATGCAGGTGTCACGGCGCTATTTGGTAGAATAAGATAATATCAGAAATAGATAAGAGAGAATTTCTGATAATATCCATGCCTCACATTTAGATGGCCCGGAACGCTGCCAACGGGGACGCTGCCGACATGCAAAATTTGAGGTCGTATTATACAGAGGGGTAGACGTTTTTCAGGTCATCCAAGCCTCAAATCTTAACTCGTATTATACATGGCGTGGCACTATACGCGGGGATATACGGTAGTAGGATTTTAGGAATTTAATTTTTATTATTTTATGTAATTCTACTGTCATTTTAGTACACTGTACATCAATGTGCTGTTTTAAATTTTTAAATACTGGTATCTAAAATTTGAAACACTTTTGATTTGTCTTGCATGAGAATGACTTCATATAATGTCTTACAGATCACCCACTATGGCAGGAGGTCTGTTTGCTGCAGACAGAAAATTCTTTTTTGAGATTGGTGCATATGACCCCGGCATGGATGTTTGGGGTGGAGAAAATTTGGAATTATCTTTCAGGGTAGGTGGAATTCGCTTGAATATTGATTATTACTTACTTCAACCGTTGTCACGAGGAATTACCGTTTTGTATTTTTCATTCATTTGATGCTGGTTTGGCAATGCAATTCTTGCTTCAGATGATCAAATTGCTTCCATTTTCTTTTTAATGGACTCAAAATTATTTTTTTTCTAATTATATTTCCCTGCAACAAAAAGCACATGGGAAGTGTAAAAAATTATGTTTATTCAATATTTTAGCTGGTTTGTCTTTAAAATGATCTTGACATGACCTTGACCTGACTTCGGTGTAGTACCCCAGTAATAGGCAACCCCAACCCATGTCACCTTCAGTAACCAGTTGTGGGTGCCTCAGGTGCTTTGTAACGTCAAGCCCATGCTCAAAAAGGTGATGAGCCCAATTAAGACATGACTACTTAAGTCATCATTGCGCACAGGGGAGTAACAAAAGTATGATGACTAAGTCGTCATACTGGCAGCTAAAACTTTTAGCATGTTAACCCTTATCCTGCTGATCACGACTATTGTCGTTTTTAGCTTTGCCAAGGGCAGAGCTAATGTTATCAGTTCAAACTGTGGGCGCTGTGATTTCGACATCTTCATCTTCTTGTCTTAAACGAGTGAGTTCAGGCACTCTACATTAAGTGATTAATGTCCACCCACCTGGTCTGAACATTAATTGTTCATGAGAAGTGCGAGACTCGCATAGTTTGCAGAAATAATGGCTTTTAAAACATTTCATGTTCCCAGAGTGGTATGTACAGTACTATAACATTTCACGGGTTGTGTGTATATATAGAGACTGGCTGTTTCATCGTTAGAACGCCTCGCCCCCCCCCCCCCCCGTCCCAATTGCATGACTGCGTGCCACAGTGAGGAGGGATGGCGAACAATAGATAGGCCCTTTTCTCACATGATTTTGCTCTAGCAGATATTATATGGCAGTATGTGCTTGCTTTACAAGTAAGCACATACTGCCTTTTTCGTTCTGTACACTTACAAAATAGTAGACTATGGCGGCGTGCGTACATTGAACAGACACCTGTCTGACAAATCCCAAAAGTTTGTGCTATGCTGATGCAATGTTGGACCAATACATGGCTGTGGCTGGACCAATATCTTCAACGTCGGCCCAGCACTAATCCAACACGTGCTTACTGTAATGTATTGCGTTTGCTGGTCTCACAATCATCTCCACCTTAAACAAAGGCAATAACAAGTGTTGGCCCAATATGGGGCCAGTGTCACAGACAGTGTGTCAACATTAGAACAACATTGCGTCGGGACATAACTAATCTCTGGTCACTGTACCCTGCCTCCCAGCAAACACGAGACATTGTCAGACATTGTCCAATGCTGGTTCATTGTTGGTTCACCGTCTACGACGCTAGCCCAACATTGAACCAACAATAGAACAATGCATTGTGTTTGCTGGGCTTAATGAGCCTTCCACGCCTGTTTGTTTCACACATGGAGGAGGTGAACGTCCTATGCAATATCAGCGTCCGGGCAAACACTACACATTGAAGCAATGTTGGGCCAGCTTAGCAGACGCCAGCATTGGTTCAATGTGCCTTGTTTGCTGAGATGTGATCTGGCGACATAGACAGGGACAGTGTATGTTCTGGTGTGGTCATAACACCTTTGTCTGAGTTTAAAATTACAAAACCAGTTATGCAAAGCACAGAACCGTTAATCTGTTTTATCATTCGACCAAATCACTGGTATTGGGGATGTAATGTGTCTCATTAAGATTTGCAAATATGTGTGCTCAAGTTAAACTAATATGACTAATTTTCAGCCACTTCAAGTTCAAGTGGCAACTTCAATTGGCTAAAAATTCAAATAAATTAACTGAGCAGCCTGAAGGATAAGGGTTAAGGGTCAATACAGCTTTTAAAATATTTTTGCTTCTGAAACTACATAGTTTTTTTAGACATGGA
Organism: Flabesymbios commensalis; assembly: GCA_964017125.1. NCBI lineage: Eukaryota > Metazoa > Annelida > Polychaeta > Terebellida > Flabelligeridae > Flabesymbios > Flabesymbios commensalis. The sequence continues at coordinate 22,556,146 of OZ024910.1, forward strand.
TGTGTGGAGGTACCCTGGAATTCATACCATGTTCTCGTGTTGGTCATATCTTTAGAGCAAGTCATCCATATACCTTTCCAGGTGAGTAGAGGATATAATATTAAATCTTAACCACATTAACTGCTGTTCCTGATTGTATTCAGTTTTTACATTTTTTATTAATATATTACATATATCAGCTTTCAAACATGTTAAAGATATAAAAGTGACATCAATCAGCAAGATTTGGAAATAGTTTACCTACATTTTGTCAAATCTGAATAATTTAAAACTTTAAGGATTTACATTTGTGAAGATGCATATAATTTTGCATTTTATTCCAGGAAACAAAGATACACATGGCCTTAATTCTAAGAGGCTAGCTGAAGTGTGGATGGACGGCTATAAACGATTATTTTATATGCATAGACATGAGCTAGCAGTTAGTAATTATCTGCATTTCTTAACACTTTATCTACTAATTGTTTTGTGTTATTTTAAAAATGAATTTGATAAAGTAATATCTCGATTTAAATTTATTACAGACCCTTTGAATTAAAAATACATTAGTTGATAAAAAATGCAGTTTAAAATGTGAGACAGTGATTGTGACTTCCATTTCATTAAGCCCTTAAGGCTGTGGGGTATAGTGATCACCAGAGGCAGGCGTTCTGGCGGTCGGGCTGGCGGGCGGTCAGAAATTCAGCTCTTACTAAAAACTTAACTGATGATTTTTTTTTTTTTTTCACAGACATGACCTATGAGCCTGGGCAATTCATCCCATATTTTTTTTCGGCACGAAGCCATAAGTGGCCATTTTCCAAGATGCTCATCTAAAAAGCTTGTGGGCACGATAACTTATGAACCGTTGGTTGGATTGCATTTAAATTTGGTATGGTTGTTCTCTAGGTATTTCCGATGATCTCATTAACTTTTGGGATGAGTCCATTAAAAACAAAATGGCTTTTGAAACATTTGAAAAAACATTTGAAAAAAAAATTACATGGTGGTACATGTAGTGAGGGTCATTTCTTTTTCATTATTTCTTGATATTGATTTACACAGCCTACAGCTGAGCATCAATTCATGGATATTTTTGTATAAGCCATGGATACCAAAGGGTCTTTTCAATTTGAAATCGTCATAAATGGCTTAGTTAGCTCTTTCCGCTCCATTTGAATACCTATATTATGGGTCTACGGTCATTAGAAATATTTTAATTTTTTCAGTTTGTTGTCTTTGGATGTCAGAATCTATTTTTCATAAATATAAATATTTTTCGTCATTTGAAGCTGGAAATTAAGTTAGCAATTCCAGTTTTAAATGAATGAAGAATGGAAGCAATTATTTCATCAGCACAAGAGTTAACACCCCACAAGGACAGTGTTTTCTTAATAGTCTCTTTTGCTGATGTACACATTGAAAAACTTCTCTGCTGAATTCAGAGGTCGATTAGTATATTTGTCCACAGCTGTAGCTCCATAGTCTTCAAAAGTTTTTTCCCAAGTTGAATTGTAACAGAAGAATCAAGTATTTCATGGCGTGTCCTGGACTACAACAACATAAAATCTTAAATTCCATTGAATGATTGCATTGAATTTATGTTTGCAGACAGCTGATGCAGGAGATTTTTCTGAAAGAATAGCTCTTAGAGAGAAGTTAAAATGTCACTCATTTAAATGGTATCTTGACAACGTCTATCCAGAAAAATTTATCCCTGATGAAAATGTCAAGGCTTACGGAATGGTAACTTTCTTTCCATCTCATGCAAACTGATTTGCAACAAATATGTATTTGATGTAATTGTAAGTAAATAAGCACAATTTTGTTTGCGTCTATTAATCTCATGTATTTTTTTTAAATCTTTTTTATTATGGCATTTTCAGTGACGTAGAGAGGACGTTAACTGAGGGGGATACTAGGTTAATATTGGTGTCCTGTCTTTCTTGGGAGCCACCCCCTTTAAAAAATATCAAGGCAGGTTGCTCAGGGTGTTTTAACACCCCCTTGATTTTCTCTTTTTTCTGCTAAGCCATTGTTTTTTCTTACCGTATCCCCGCGCATAAACGTGCATGCACTTATATTTGAAGATGCACTTAGTTTTCGAAAACACGCTCAGGCACCTATATTCGAACATAAAAAATATTTTAAGAAAAATACATGCACTTATATTCGAACTTGAAATGGCCTTGATAATAAACAAATGATAAACATTTTGACATAGAAATGTAAATTTGTAAACTTATTTGTTTTTTTATCGACATTTATAGTACGTATAACCTTATTATTACATCATTTTAGCATCGAGATGTGCATTATATAACCTTATTTCAAAAAAAAAACATATTTGCATTGACTATATAAATGCTATATTCGCCAGACGCAAATCTTCACTGTTTCAACAGCCAGCCATCATTCGGTATAGTGCATGTTTGCATTGTCACATCTATCGTCAACAGTGGCGTCCACACCTCTGTCTAGGAGGGCTCACGACGTGATCATTGTTATAAAAACATAACGCTCTCATCGAATGAGATTAAAGACTTGTCCAACCACTGAGTCTCTCCCCACTGATATGACACCTCCCCACTCTCCCACCCTTTGTGAACTGCTGTCGCCCTTTTGTGCATTATTTTTTCTTTGCGGATATATCACTCCACAAGAATCTGTTTAGATGAGTGCAAAGATTATTTAAATTAGTCTGGCGTCTTAACAATAATCGGCTAAATGGGGGCGGGTGTTTCAGGGGTGATTTTATGTGATTTAATTGACTAATTTCTTCTTGTCGTTTAAAGTGTCAGATTTGGTGACATAATTGCTATTTAGAGGGGTGCACTTAGTTTTTGAAAACAAGTGCATGCACCTCCATTCGAACATAAAACAATTTTAAAACATCCCTAAAACAAGCGATTTTCACTTATAAGTGCATGCACGTTTCTGCGCGGGGATACGGTATGAAATATGACAATTAACATGATTCACAGGTACTATTTTAGTTGTTTAAAGTGGCATGATTCATATATATTTAGGATACAATGCATATTATTATAAGGTACGCAATCCATCCAGTAACCTATGTATGGACACAATGGGTAAAGATGAGAAAGAAGTTTTCAACATGCGACTTTTCTACTGCCAAAATGGAGCTAGTGCTAATGAGGTGAGAAAATTTTTCTTTTGCAGGCCATACCTTATAAATACTTTACTTTTTTGGGGTCATATCTTTTCTGGGCGATATCTTAGAAAATTCAATATGAAGAATGTGACATAATATTTAACTATGTTGTGCACATGCAGATGAGTTTTTTATGTGACTGTCTTTTTGGGCAATATGGCATGTTTTAAGTATCACCGCTCTTGTGGCAATTCCCTCGAAACACATTTTGCAATCCATGGCTGACACCTCAAAATATATTAAGTGAGCTAACATCTTTGAATGTTTAACAATTTTTTTAGATAGCATTTTGCAATGTAGGCCAACCGACAATGCATGTTTGATTTGAAGGCAGTAGACACCAGTTGCCGTCTTCCTTTGATCCCTCTGCCCTAAGTTTGTAAATATATTTATCCATTTTACAGTGTGAAAGAATAAACTGTAAATGTTGTGCTTCAATGGTGACATAAGTTATATTATTAAAATTGTATTCAAACTGTTCACTGCCATGGGAGAAATTCTTCAAATTATTTTATTATGTAAGACCACCTGCCTTGAACATTGATAAATAGCCTTTGGTTTTAGAAGGTGTCCCCTTGAAGTGTCATATCTTATTTGTGATGTAACACCCCAAAATAAGATGAAAAGTGACATTTTTTTTTTTTTTAATTGCAATTCTTGATGGGGAAATAAAAAATTGGCAAGAGAACAAAAATGTTTCGAATACATGTATGTTGAAAAACCTTTATTTTTACTAAGTTTATAATTACTGCATTTTACTGGATTTCAGGTTGCCATGTGGCAAATTTTCTCGGATCTACTGTAAAATTTCTAATTGTACGCGCATCTCCAATGGAAGCCGCCGCCCCCCCCCCCAAACTTTGAAAAAATTCAACCTCTGATTGAAGCCGCAGGGCGACTTTGAGATTTGTCAAGGACAAAGGGTTAAAACACAAAAATACTAGAGTCAATTTTAGGGCTCTTGGGATTCAAAAAGGGTGTTTTTACAGGTCTTTTCATTGAGCATGACTAATGAACTTCGGAGAGAAGAAGGGTGTTTAGATACTCGTGGAGGAGAGGGAGATACAGTGTCATTGATGCCATGTCACAATGGGAGAGGAAATCAGGAGTGGACATACCGCAAGGTATTATCTGACACTGCATGCTCATCTTTAACTGCCGGTGCCGCATATATTCGGGTTTTCATTTTTTGTTAGAACATTAAGTACCACCTTTTAAACATGTTAAAGATAAAATGTGACATCAATCAGCAATATTTGAAAACAGTTGAACACCATTTTGTCAAATCTGAATAATTTTCAATATTTTGAAGTTGTGGATCGCGTCAGCGACACACAACTTCAAGTGAGTGAAAATTCAGATTGAATTATCTAGCGATTAAAGGGTTAAACCCTATACGCTAGTCATGACTATAAGCATTTTAATTTCTTTTACTTGTATTTTAATTGTTTAATTTGGTGCTCTAAAGGTTAATTTTACCATAAAAAACATGATCTAAACTTAGAAATGCTACATAACCATGCAATATCGGGTTATGTTGTATGAAAAATGATGTGTTGTATTGTTTTTATCCTTCATCCGATTTTGGTAATGACTTCTTTTTAAAACTTGATCTCTCTTTCCTTGTAGGGAAGTCAGCAGATTGTTCACATGGGAAGTAACAAATGTCTTGACCGTGGCAATCAAAAGAGTGGTGAAGAAGTACTCATAAACACGTGTAACGACATTGATTCACAGCGCTGGGAGTTTGAGAATCTCCTCATATAATATATTTCAATCACCTCCATACCCCACCCAGCAAACGCAAAACATTTGTATATCATTTGTACAACGTCGTCCCAACGTCTTCGACGCTGGTCCAACATCGTACCAATGATATACAAATGTTTTGTGTTTGCTGGGCAGCGAATGAGGCATTTTGGCCCAGAACTGACTCAATGATGTCATTTCGGTCAACTTATTGATTGCATTTTGGGCCACTGTCATGTATTATCTGGAAATAATATCAACATATAGTAGAACCTGCTATGATCAGCCACCCTTGTGACACAGGAAAAGTGGTCTAGAATGCAGGTGGTTACTCATAGAAGGTGCATTTGTATACAAAATGCCTTATTGGGGAATGGCCAAGTGTGCTCCTATAGAAGGTTGGCTGCTCATAAGAGTGGCTGCTCATAGCGGGTTCTACTGTATTTATATTTGTGCAATTTCTTATTATGTTTTTTAAGAATGATGGTTGTCTACCATCTCCTGTCAAGTGCAATGTGCCATGATTACCACGATAAGACATGCTGGCCCAACACTGCTCAATGATGGCACATTAGTCACCAGTAAGACAGCATTGGGCTAAAGCCTCTGTATTAACTGAACATAATATCAAAATACTGATATGTTTTATCATATCTGTTAAGAAAAATGGTTTGTCTATCACCACTGATTCCCCTGCCTTTCAAGTGCTACATTGCCATGATTACCACTGATTACAATCATTTGGAATTGTCCTTTGCATCAAATTGCAATAATTGTACGTTTTCAAACCAAACCAGTTATTACTTACAATTGGTGCTTTATTTGTGTTACATGCACTATCAGATTTAAGCTTGGATCTGTGAGTTTCTATGACAATGCAATGTTGATCTTAAGTTAATTCATTCAAACCATGAAAATGATTTGATATGTGCTTGCTTCTTGGTGAAAAATGACCTCGTATAATATATATTATTATACTGTCAGTTTAAAAAACGAATTTGAATATAAAACTTGATGCAAACCTTTAACTCGATTGAAGAAAAAACATTTTATTCTTTCAAATTTATTGTGTTGTTCCTACTCAAATTATCATAGGCTTTCACAATATCCAACCACCTAGTTTCAGACATGGCTGTCACAAAATCCTACCTGGTCGGGTGCATTAATAGTTATTGAAGTTTACCTTTTATTGGTAAAATACTTCCGTGTAAAGACATTTCGCCAATAAAAATATATCTGGTGGGCTAGTCTCCTTAATGTGATGTTGATACGCCATCTGCGATACAGGCTCAACACTACTAAACCACTATACTGCTGGTGTCATATGTGTTATATGTCATATGTGTTTCTTGTTTGCTGTTTTATAAACATACCGTTGTTAAAACAGTTTAGGTATGTAAAGCAATTCTACTTAAAGCTACCAGTACATATTTCACAATGTCGGCAGACACCCTTCAAACTGAACGGTTCATTTGATGGCATGTTGTTATACAATTTATTTTATTAACTCTGCAAACATGAAATATATACCATTGGGGTGAAGTCGAGTGTTTTCAGAAAACCTGATGCTACTTTTGGTGGTGTATGAGCAAATCTGTGATAGATTATATAACCCACTATAGCAACAGAACCTATCAAAACGAAATGCCTGGGGATCTTGCCAATAGGATTGTTATTGAATATTTTTATACATTTAGTTTGCCATTGTAATATTGTGTGTAAATTAGATTGAAATACACATGGTACATATCCACAGACGTAGTTTTCATCATATAATGTTGAAATATCTCATTTAATTATAGGTTGCTCACTTATTTTTATACAAAGAAATGCATATATATATATCTATATTATATACCTATATTTTCATTATTTGCATCATGAAAATGCTAACACATTGTTGCCTTACTGCTAACTGCAGCCCTTTGTTAATGTCACAACCGCTGCTGGTAGCAGAATTTATTAAATGTTTGTATTATACATTATACAAATGTATTGTATTATACATTATACTTACAGGCAGTGATGGTGTCAAAAGCATATTTGTATTTACATAGCAAATTTGCAGTATTTGTATTGATTTTTTTTGAAATCTTGTACTGGTATTTGCATTGGATGAGGACATTTAATCGAAGATAATGTAGAACAAATTATGCAAAATTTGGCCTACAGGCTTTAACTTCTAAAAAGTTAAATATTTATAGTTGAAGCAGTGCATTCTTGTACAATATTTTATATTTTGTATTTGAATGTAGTTATCCCCATCCCTTCTTTTAGGTAACACTGTTATTTAAATTTGTCTGCATTGGAATATGATACATAACGCCAGGTGCATAACACAGTCTAATTAATTAATTATTTCCAATGTTGTACTGTAGGCTATAAAAAATAAGTAGTTTTAGTATTTTCTGAAGTATAGACTGCCAAAAATTATATATAGCTGTATTTTATGAATAAATACATCTAGTTATCTTTTTTATTTTGTAATATTTTTTTATGCAGAACATCATTCAAGCTTTCAGAGCTTCCAGCAGATGCTATTTCTAACAAAATTGCCTTGCAACATCCTTTTTGTAGATTAATGCACAATATGTGCGTCAATCGTTGCTTTTTTCCTAATTATTACCCACTGGGATGCAACACTACAACTGTTTTGGTACACTGTGGGTGACACAGTACCCGGGAATACTTCGTTATGCATCACATAATAATGTCATTCTTACAAATACATGTACATAAAACTATTGTTAATAAAATATGCATATGATAATAATACCGACCTGTATGAGTCACGCAATATTATTTGTATTCTTTATTGACCTCATTTTAATAGTGGCATAGTGTTAGAACCTTCCTTCAAATTTAACTACAAGTTTTTATTTGAGAAAGCTGCCACTTTGTATGTTTTTACAGTCTACTCTAGCATTAAACAATTCTGATGTAAATCTTCAATTACAAAAATGTTGTGGTGATAAAATAATTATGGTAGATTTTTTTGCTAAACAAAAGGGTAAGTGGTAGCGTTTTACAATGATGGTGTGTCTGATTTAAAAAAAACAAAGCAAAGAAAATAATATGTTATGTAAATGGCTTGTAAATTATTCATTTCATGTTTTCAGTACAATGTGTTGTTTATAGATTCACATGCACACGTTGACAGACTTAAGTTGAGTGGGTGAGGTGTGGTGTGTGTGATACTGTGTATATTACTAAATACTAAATTACTAAATCTTTTCAACCACTGTTGAAGATTTTTAAACCTATACAGTTGTGACATTAACCCTTTCAGTGCGTCTTAACCCTTTAACTGCCGGTGCCGCATATATTCGGGTTTTCATTTTTTATTAGCACATTAAGTACCACATTTAAATAATTATGTTAAAGATAAAATGTGACATCAACCAACAAGATTTGAAAAGAGTTGACCTCAAATCTGAATAATTTTAACTCGCTTGAAGTTGTGGATCACGAGACACAACTTCAAGTGCTTGAAAATTTAAATTGAATAATTTGGCGGTTAAAGGGTTAAGTCAATTCCCGCACTGAAAGAGTAAAATATTTATAATGGCTGTAGACCCATGGAATATGTATTCAAACGAAGCAGATAAAGCCAACAAAGACATTTATGATGATTTTAAATTTGAAAAGCATTTGCTCTCTTGGTTTATATAAAAATATGTCGACGCTCTAAGTGTTGAAGAAACAGGTTTTTTTTTAAATGTATTAATATATGTATTAATATAGTTTATATAGCATGAAAATGTATTAACTTTTCAAGAGTTTATACAGTGTGTTTGCCCATTACTGTGAAATTTTATCATTTGACATGTAAATATGGAATATGTATTCAAACGAAGCAGATAAAGCCAACAAAGACATTTATGATGATTTTAAATTTGAAAAGCATTTGCTCTCTTGGTTTATATAAAAATATGTCGACGCTCTAAGTGTTGAAGAAACAGGTTTTTTTTTAAATGTATTAATATATGTATTAATATAGTTTATATAGCATGAAAATGTATTAACTTTTCAAGAGTTTATACAGTGTGTTTGCCCATTACTGTGAAATTTTATCATTTGACATGTAAATTTATAGATTTTATAATTTGAACCTCTTGAAGTCGAGTCTCGCTTCCACAATTACAACTTTTAATTGAATATATTCTCAGTTTCACGATTTAATATAGTTATGTTGTACTTATGAAAAAGTCTGTCTGATCATTGGTTCAGCACGGATACATCACCTACATGGCTGATTCTTTGCGAGGACGCTAAGTACTGCATAATACCCTAGAATCTCTCTCGTTTCCACACAAATATAGGCATACTGGCTGATTCAATCTGCAGCCATGTTAGTATCTAATAAAATTAGTCAGAACGATCACGCAGCATAGTGACAAAATCAATGAAACTTGTCTTATAATACAGTGCTACAGGGAAATGTTTTGTTTTTATTTTTCATAAAATTACTGCTGTATAATTGTGCTGTCATTTGTGCTTGCAAAACACAGGTGATTACCACAAGCAAGCTAACGTAATTTTCAGCCTTAAATGAAATAAATATTTTAATTTACACAAACCTTGACGTATTGTTATCTTTTTAAAAATCTAGTTTAGTAAATTCACATATCTTTCAAATCGAGATCCACACCTACTTTTTTTTAGAGTTTGTAAATTAAATTAGTATAAGCATATTGTTTTCTAAGAAGTTTAATTAATTGGTGTATGAAAGTTATTGTTTATAAAGTCACAGTGACTCTCAGCATGTTTCTGGCAAAGTAACAAGTCAGAAGTCTTGTGGATTGCAGCCGCATAGTTCAGAGGATAAGCTGATCGGCATTACAAATCTATACAGTGACTCCACTCAGATCACAGATTGACTCAAACAGTCAATCAATTCACTTCATGCCTCCACTTCCAACCAGCACATTCGCGTGATCAGCTGATAGCAAGCACAACATTGATTCGCTCAGACTCAAACCACATTTTGACGAAGAATAAGGCAATAACTGGTCACGTTACAGATAGTAACCAGTTACCGCCTTAAACTAGTGTTCAACTGCAAAATGCGCATGCCTGGGACGGTGAAGTGTAGACCAACAGTTGCCTATTGAGTACAGATTGACGGCATTAATATAGCCACTAAACTGATTACAAGATACTATTTAAACGAGACATTGATCCAATGCTGTTTTGATGCTAGGCCGACGTCTGCGACGCTGGCCCAACATTGAAACAACATTGAAGAAATGTACAATGTTTGAGAGAAAGTCCTCTGCAGCCCAGCAAACACAAGACATTTGTATAACATTTATACAACGTCGGCCAAACGTTTTCGACGTTGGTCCAACATTGCATGAAGTCATACAAATGTTTTGTGTTTACTGAGTGTCAATACAAGCTTTTGGGGTCAAGCAGTTTCCAAATCCCCGCAGTAATACAGTCGGTTTGTTTGCAAGGCAGCGACCAAGTAGGGGCAAGGGCAAAGTGCTTTGAATTATTATCTCATAGATGTCGCTCAAGTATATATGAACTTGCTGTGATTTGAGAACTTGCTCTAAATGAGGCTTTGGGTATGAAACGCATATTTAGTGTTATTATGGAATAGGGCCTTGGCCTACCCACGGGCACTATTGCCTTCTGGGGGACCCACGAATTTTGACAGTTGACCACACCTTTAAGCAATCATCGAGATGTTGATGATTCCCTCGACCGCACAAGAAGCAGAAGATCGTATCCAGCCGAAAATCGGGACCTGTATACCGTTTTCTGCCTCCTCAGCGTTTAGCATCTGAATATTATTATTAGAACAAATGTTCGTTCGATGTCGATCTACAATCTGTAATGATGGACTGGTGCAAACCAACTAAGCTAACTGACAGTTAACGCACTGGCCCAATGCAGAACCATCTACATCATGCGACCCAGGTTTGCCGTTGTCAGAAAAAGGCGTTGGAACAACACCAGGGCAACCTTACCAGATCGCAGTGTATCCATTGATAATCAACATGTTATATGTAATACCATAGATTAAAAATACTCACACGTCCTGTTGTAGCCTTGCCAAGTCAAACCGACATTTTAAATGTTGATCCGTTCCTAGCTAGAATTTTTCCCATTTTGTCTTTTCTTCAACATTGTTGTAGTAGCCTTGACTTGGAGACAAAGTCTCCCAAGTTTTTAGTCTGACTTTCAGAATGAACGTCTGTCGTTAACTTCCGTTTACCATCTGTTCTGGCTGTGCAAAGTCAAAAGGCATTATCGGCTCCCTGGTAAACTAGGCATTTACTGCTTTTTAATTGGCTCTTCTTGCCATAGCGCTGCCAAAAGGCTGTATTTGCTCACTTGTAAAACAAGTATTTACTTCCTTTACGCTGATGTCACTGCCTCCTTCTTGTTTGTAACAGCACTTTCAATAGACAGTATCTGCACACTTGTGACAGAAGCAGATACTTGGTTTGGCTGTGAGCAGAAGCGCTCTATGCCATGCTGGTTCTGGGCAGTAAACATGATCCAATGTTGGATAAATGTTATGCCATCATTTATGACACTGTTCCAACATTGGACCAACATTGTACCAGTGTATCGAGTTGCCGGTGACTCTACAAAAAACGAGACGTTTAGCCAATGCTGTTTAACTGCTGAGCCATTGTCATTAATCTAGCATTGGATGAACGTTTATCGCGTCAAGGCCTATATATCGGTGGACCAATGCTGGGATAATGCCGGCCCAGTGTTGTAAATGGCGGCCAACATTAGGCTAGCATTGAGTCAGCGTCTGGAGTTTGCTGATTTACTGTGACCAAACCCAGGTAACTTGTGGCATTGACCCAATGTTGTTTCTATGTCGTAACGACGTCGAAGATGTCGGGCCAATAGTAGAACAACATTGGGTCAATGCTTCGTATTTGCTGTGATAAGTGTTCTCGGGGGTGTCGCTCTGTCGCGGGGGGGGGGGTGCCAGCTCCCCCCCCCCGCTCTCCCACCTCTCTCTCTGCTGCTGTCACCTGTGTTATCTTACGCAATATAGCAATTAGGCCTTGGCTAAGATATTTATCTCCAAAAATATCAAATTTCATATTATTATAAATAGATTTTTGGACTTAGCGATTGAAGCATGAAATGAAATGAATCGGGCTTTAGGCCACCTTTGTACACATATAGGCTAAACTGGGCCACGAGAACCTCCTGAGGATGGTGAGATGATTGAGATGACACTGTCCTCCAGACACAGGATTAGAAATTCGAGCCCTGGCAGTCTGAGGCCGAGCACGCTACCTCTCGGTCACGGAGGCTCCCACCAATACTGACTTTCACTCGTGGATGGGGAAGAAACATTTTTTGTTTCTTTGAAAACGCCGGGAACCGAACCCCGAACTCTGGCGTGAAAGGCAGCGGTGCTAACCACTACCCTAGGGCCCCCGCCCTGGCCTGAAATATGACCGAATAACAACTTTTATTGCAATGCCCGTTTATGTAGTTAAGTTAACCCTTTCATTACGACCATCTGTCATAAAAAAGGGACAAAGTATGGGGAAATGTACATTTTTTAAAATATAATTGTCATTAATTTAACGTTCCTGGGCTATATCAGCATATTATAGTTTTACAACCAGGCATTTTGAGTAAAGCATGAGGATTTCGTGTCCCAATGAGCTCTGGCCGACATTATCTTTTGAGCATTGAACAGTCTGTCAAAACACACGCTTAGCTACCTAATTACATGTAAAAAAATACGGAGTGCCTGACTTATAAAAAGCACTTGCGGGATTCCCACAAAAAAATTGAAACTGGCCCGACATCATTTTATCTGTGCATGTTTTTGACGCAACAAGTTAATTTTAGTGGGCCATAAGATTTTTCAAGACAAGTTTTAGGCCCCAGCTAAATAATAACAGATCGTCTGCTGAACTAACCATATAAAAAATATATAATATATTTTCTGTGGAATTAACTACCAAGTCATTATCAGTGAATCTTTTTAAATTTCAGTTTCCAATGTAAGGCGCCTATTTTTCCAAGCAGGAAAATATTGTTTATATGGCGGTATTTACTGTTGGTGGTGCCGCCAATAAATGTCCATTACGGCCCACACTGTCAAATTGTGAGCTGTGTATCGCTGCATTAGTTTCAAGATTTAATTTAGTATTCAGCGTTATTAGAACAGAGTCAAGGTTCGCCATCCCTAAATGAACAGCAAAAAATGTACAAATATATGACAAATATTAATAGGCCTACAAATTTATTTTGTACAGCAAATATTGTAAAAAAATTGTTGATGATGACTAATATATTAACCCTTAAACCGCTGAATTAAATAAATTAAAATTTCACAAGCTTAGAGTTGTGACTCACTACCTTGACCCACAATTTTAAGTGAGAGAAAACTACTCGTATTTGTTGAATTTGTAATTTAAGACTAAGCAATTTAGAAATCTTGATGTTTAAACGGCTAATAAACGGATTAAAGCGCCGTCGCGCTTAGCGGTTTAGGGGGTTAGTAAATTAGGTGTAGGCCTAGCGGCAACAACACAGGAAGGTGATGACACTGCCCCCAGAAGAGATCCGACAGGACCCCAGGAAGACAATGAGTAGCACTAAAGCTATGTGATCGACTCCAATAACACTCATAAAGGGTGTTGGCACAACACGTGACTGATGACGGAAGTCGATAGGATCTTCTTGCAAACGCTGAATGTTAAACCATTTCAGCGCTGAAATGTGTGTTTGAATAAGGTAAATAAAGCGTCAGTAATTAAACGTTATAGCACGAATCGTTACTACACGATGCAACCATGGATAACACGATGCAATCATGGATCCCCCAATTTTTTTTGCCATTTTTCCAGAAAAATCGTGTTATAAATATTTCAACAACCGATTGAGCATGACATTTTCAGCTAACTTTTATTTAGCACAGCGAGTACAAAAGGTATGAAGTATATCATGTGTAGAACAGACCGTCAGGATCCCAAGAAGGCAATTTTAGGTGCCTCAGCATGTACCAATTAATGATATAGCCCCTTAATTAGGGCCCAAATTAGTGATTAATTAGCATACCGAGTACACGCACAAAGACAATGGCACAGACAAAGTGCTTGGTGGTAGAGCCCGAATTCATCGTTCTTAAGTGTTAAATCCTGTACTTAATGAACTTAAGAAAGTGTTTTATTGGTGCTAATTATAGATTTAGGCATAATTAGCATAATCTGTGCATAACAAATCTCAATGGCATGATATTCTCGGATATATAGTGCGTCAGAATAAACAATACTTAAATGCCAAAGCCCGTACAAAACCTACTTTAAAGATTGGAGTAAAATAGTAGTTTGTTCAATTTCTGCAAAATCAATGGTAAATTAAGTGACTGTAATATGTTGAAAACGGTGCAAACCGTTGATGAAATTAATTATGTGTCATGATGTGAGGTTGGGGTGAACGGTGACACCCTTTTAGTCAGAAGGCCCGCTAGTCAGAAGGCCCTTTAGTCAAAAGGCCAGTTGGTCAGAAAGTCCATTAGTCAGAAGGCCCGTTAGTCAGAAGGACCGTTAGTCAGAAGGCCCGATAGTCAGAAAATCAGTTAAGCTTTTTTGTCAGAAGGCCCTTTAAGTCACAATTTGTTCATTAGGCATTGAACAATTCTAGGGGACGCTGCATTTGATATCTGGGCATGTGGAGAGGGGGGGGGGACTATATTATTTTGATTGAAACGTTTGTTGTCCAGCTATTGATAAAGCAATATTGAGAGTTGTGCATAAAATAATTACTCAAGGATACTTAAAAAATGCTAACCGAGTCCATAAGAGTTTTTCAAAAAAATCGGTAATTTAATAAATAGCTTGAAAGAGAAAAATAGTCATGAAAATTAAATTGTGAAAAAATTATACGTAGACAAATTGCACAACTGAGAGTAAAATCCATATAGATCAAATGTAGCGTCTCTGGGACATTAGTATATACGCTCGACTATTAGTTGGTAATAAGTCGATATGATCTGGATATGATCTTAAAAAAAAATCACGATGGTTCAAAGTTCGTACATTTATATTGAAAGCTAGCATTATTGATGACTGGTTGGTTGCTTGACTGGGTTATTTTCTTCAATGAGTGCGCTTTATTTTCTTAGCACTATGCTTTTTTGCATATATATAAACTTTAATGAATTAGGTGTGAAAAGTGTGTCATGAGAAAACCCCACAAGATTTTTCAATTGGAGTTTGTAGCCATCTGTTTAATTTATGTCAAGCGTTCATAAATGTATCATTTTGCTCAGAATAAATAATAAGTTGTTTGTCCAAATATTCTGATAACTAACATTATTTGTCGACTCTTTATGTGTGGAAATGCTTGTTTTATAATCGAGAAAGTGAAGTTTACCTAAGCACGGGAGAACTATTTTATAATGTGATTGCAGTATATATTATTGGTTTACCATATTATTACCGTGCTAATTAAGACCAGCGTAAAATTTGAATCTCATTATAATCTATTAGCAGTATCTTGTTATCTCGATCATTTTTTCTCAGCCAGTTTTAAAATTTAGGTAGGCCTATTTGCGTTTGAAGCAATGTGTTGATGGTATTGCTTGTTCATATCTACATTGTTCCAACCTGTTCAAAGACATGGAGTGTACATTGCTGCAGACGATATGCAATTACATGTATTATTATTATACTATATTGTTCCTATATGTAGAAAATTGACTGTTATTTACAGACAGCTTGGCAATAACCACTCGATCTAATTATTATGAGTAGTTTTCATTCATTTGAAGCTGGGAATTACGTCAGCAACATTAGGTTAAAAAACATAATGAGTGGCCTATCAATAACGCAACCCTTATTAAAGTGCTAGACGTTATTACTGGCACAAGTAAATAAATAAAGACAAATAATTGGTCATAGGGTTGTTCACAAATGAGATGATTTCGATGAGGTAATTATCTGACTTTCTGACTAACGGGCCTTCCGACAAACGGACAAACGGGCCTTCTGACCAGTCATCCTTACTTATTTTCTGACTAACGGGCTTTCTGACAATCGGGCCTTCTGACTAATCATCCTTACTGGTTTTCTGACTAACGGGCTTTCTGACTAATGGGCCTTCTGACTAACGGGCCTTCTGACTAAAAGGCGGACAGCGGGTGGACGGATCGAAGGGTGAATCTATTTCCACTATCTCGGTGTGTGCCCTATAGGCCTAGTGGAAGTACAACACATTGAAAACAATAAATTATATGTATGAAACATTTAGTCAGAAATAAACACATATCATTCGGTTTTATCTCATTCCGAAACATAACATAGGTATCTTATAAGCTTAAATTAAAGTTCTTTGGACGTTATCTTGTGCCAAAGCATAAAGTATCCAATATGTCAGCTATAAGTAATATTGAGTTTAAGACATCCATTAAAGTGAAATCATATTTTGATGTTTTAAATTAGTCAAATGATAAAGTATCGTCACTTGAACTGCCTGTCTCGTCACTTGATGATATAACATTGACATCCCCTAATAACTAAAACATCTGTATTATATGCACGAATGACCACATCGTTATATAGTCCTACATTGTCAATTGCTTCTGTGCTACATAAGTGAGTTTTAACGACACATATGAAAAATTTATATATATATTTAAACCAATATAGTACATCATCAATGTCATAAAAATCAATAATTGGAACCGTTTTGCTAATCAGTTTATAGATACCAGCAAGAATACATAGCACATTATGTTGATATCAGTAATCAGGTAATGTGTTTGTATATATGTAACAACAATACCAAAGGGCGGGGGCCCTGGTGCCTGCTTGGAAAGTCAGAGATCGCAGATTCGTCTCCTGCATTGGCATTCCAAGTTTCAAAGAACAAAATGTTTCCTCCCTGCTCAATCGTAAAGATTGAATATTGTGGGCAGCCTACATGACCGAGAGATAACGTGCTTGGCCGCAGACCAACAGGGCTCAATTTCGAATCATGTGTCTGGAGGGCAGTGTCACCTCATTTATAACACCATTCTCAGGAGGTTCTTCTGGCCCAGTTTAGCTTATATGTGAACACATGTAGCGTAAAATCCCATTCATTTCATTTCATTACATTTGATAAAGCCAACTAACACCTGACTCGACGTTTGCCTGATAACATCACAGTAACATTGCAACAAAGATCGTGTGAGTTGAGAAAGCCTTCATGGGTCTTTATCCTTGGGTCGATCTACTGTTAGTATTGTGATTTTCGTAATTTGCATTACGTAAGAGGGTGTAGTAAAAGTACATTACGGTTACATGTGATATTGATGGATTAGGGCTGCTGTAGATTTCACAGCTGAGTAAGAAACATTAAAAGTTGCTATTTTACAACTCCGTGACGATTTTGTTAGGCTTATTTAAGGCAGAAGAATTGGAATTGAAGAATAAAGACTTCGTGAAAATTCCTGGCTAACTGGGGCCTATTAAAAGACCCAGAATAAATAATAATTGCACATCTACTCTTGTATGTACATAATTTTTACATTGTAGTCCTGTAAAAATGATTTTTGTAGAGCATTTTTCATTACGTGCAGTGGGCCTACTTCAGAATGTGTGTAAAATCAGCAAAATGTATGATGGGAATCGAACATATAATATAAATTCCAATGATGGATGAGATATACATATATATAACGGCCTATACATATTTTTTTTCATGATAATGCAATTTAGAGCATAAATATACATTCTCTGACACACCTGTAGCTGATATTTTGCAATGCTGTTGACAAGTTACAAGGCCACTGGGCCTCTTGTTGATATCGTCTAGTCGAATTACAGTTAACACAAAAAATCGTGTTAAAAAAATTAGCCCTGCCAGGATTCGAACCCACAATCCCTACTGTAGCCTCCTACCTCATGAACTATAGTCTATTAATTCATATGCCTTGTCATATCGAATTAAACCATTAAGTCTCCCAATAAATGTGATTTAAGCATTTAGTCTGGTTATTTTCTGTATTTGATATTGTCCAGTCTAATTATCGTATAACAAATAACAAAAATGTCTTTAAAAAATGTAGGCATTGTCGGGATTTGAACCTATGACAGCATACTTCTGATTCAAGAACGTTGCCGTTACACCACGGCGTCATATAGTAAGTAGATTACTAAGGACTGTGTAGAGTGGGACATAAATGACTCATCACAGACGCGCGGACATGACATGACATGGCTTCAGATATGGTGTCTCACCACCCTAAATAAACCAGGGGTGTCTACTAACAAAGGAATCATCACACGAAATATTTTTAATGATACTGTAATAAGGTTATTGTCTTTCAGAAACTTAAAAAAACCATAGATCTGTCAATATTACAGCTAGAGTTACAAAAGTGGTACCTACGTCACCAGTCCGACCGAGCGATCAATGTGTGCAAATATGAAGTCGATCGGTGCAAAACCGTGCAAAATTTCAAGTCGATTACGTCAAAACTGTGGTCTAGAGAATAGAAAGACTGTATCCTCAAATGCATAGTTTTTGAGATGCGACCATTTTAAAAAAAACTATGCCATCACGAAGAGGGCCCGTCGTTGTTCCGTGTATTAGTACAGGACCGAAATTTCGCTCCTTTTTCGTCTCAGACGCACCGTTTTCGAGATATGACGGTTTTGTAATGTATTGTCAGTGGGGTTTTTGTGACCTTTAACCCCGCCGTACAGAGACGCTATTGGTCGAATCGCTTAGAAAAAATATAGCACCCTACCTGAATACCCAAAGACTATTGTCACTTAGTGTTCAAATTTCAAGTCGATTACGTCAAAACTGAGGGAGAAATAGATGTGCAAAGAACACCAGTAGAATAATAATAATAAAAATAAGAAAGTATCCACTTGAAAAACAAGAGTTTGGACGAGTTACGTCCAAACTAATTATAGATTGCTTTGATTTTATGCCGTGGGGAGCATGAAAATCATTCTGACCTCAGAGATTATATCTCTGATACCACACGCTCATTTCGCCGTATGCACGCATAGCGATTGACCAGATTTATCAGCCGTTAGGGAGCGTTACCACGTGATTTTATGGTTCCGGGTCAGCTCGGACCCTAACCAACTCGGACCCTGCTACAAACAGTGTCCGAGTTGGTTCACGGCAGTGTCCGAATTGGTAATGGTAGAATAGTGTCCGAGCTGGCATAGGGTCCGACACGTCTAAAACCAACTCGGACCCTACAAAGAATAAATATAAATGTATTTTATTTGCATTTTCAATTAAAATGATATTTAAAGCACGGAAAGTGGAAAATGTCTGTCGCGTCAATCCAAACAAGCAACCACTGCCTAGTATTAACACAAAAAATATTTTTTAGCAATACGATTAAAATTAATGAAATGCCAACAGCTTTGATGAGTTGCGAGTCTTTGGTGAACTCACCCGCTCCACCCCTTGCACCTCAGGTGTTGTGATGAGGATTCATGTGAGTTGATTGCTAATCCAGACCTGTCAGCGAGAGCCGCTCGTGAAATGTCAACGGCTTTGATGAGTTGCGAATCTTTGATTAATTCGCTCCACTAATGCTCGCGAAATGTCAATGAAAAGGAATGTGTGTGGTGTTTTAATGTATTAATTGATGTTATTGATACATTCAACAGCAGATAAAACACCATGTAAAACGTAATTAGCTTCAACAGTAGACAAAACACCATGTAAAACGCAATTAGCTTCAACAGTAGATAAAACACCATGTAAAACGCAATTAGCTTCAACAGTAGATAAAACACCATGTAAAACGTAATTAGCTTCAACAGTGGATATAGCACCACCTAAACGCGATTAACATCAACAGCAGAGTAACAACTCAACAGTGATGACATGTCCTGTCCACTAGTGAGGTGTGACATACTGGAAAGCACAATTAACCCTCCCCATGCTAAAGACGAGATTTATATCCTTATTTAATAACTAGTATACATGTTTATATTTGTTGTTATATATTATCTTCTAATAAATAACAATGACAACCACAAAACAAAAAATATATCACATTTTTTTCTCTTGTAGTAAGGCGTCCAGCTATGTTCGCGCCGACGCTTTTAAACGCTATCACAGCTTGTAATTTAATCTAGCTGATTTAAATGTTTAATATGTGTAAAACCTGATGTTGTATGTTCTACCAAAAAAATAAACAAAAAGAATATAGGCGTACTCGTAATCGCCTATAAAATGGTTAATTTAATTTCGTTCGTATTCCTCTTTAAACTGGTAAATGCGCGACACAAAATTTATTTAGTCTTTATTCTAAATATAATATGTTCCTTTACTCCATATTGAGGTGATAAATACGATACATCTCATTGATGCTGATTTAATGCTTGTGACCTCATCAGCCTTCTGCATGATGAAGCTCGCCTTGTGGATATTCAGGTAAAACTGGTGTCCGACAATTAGACCACAGACGCAGATATGCGAACCTGCAAGGCAGAATCTTCCGCTACTGGGGAGAGTTTGCTGCCAGAGAAAGGGATGCCACAAGCCTGTTAAGAGCATGCTCCCGTGTTAATGGACCTCAAATGTAGACAATGACAATGTGCATGAACAATATTTAATTTAAAATGTGAAAATGATTTATGAAATATACTGATAAAATGATTTATGAAATATACTGATGAAATGATCTAGACTATAGTATCTGTGTTTGACTTTATTTTATGAGTTGTTTATTTTTACCTAACTACCTGCCTATAGTGAATAGTCTACATAGACTATAGAGCCTATCAGCTGGGTCCGAGTAGTGTCCGAGTTGGTTATATAATGATGGGGTCCGAGTTGGTATAAGGTCCGAGTTGGTCTGGCGTAGTGTCCGAGTTGGTATTGTCCGAGTTGGTCTAGTGTCCGAGTTGGTATAGGGTCCGAGTTGGTATAGGGTCCGAGTCGTCCGGTTACCGATTTTATAACCATTCCTATAACCACGGAACTATTTTGGTGTTCACTTCAACTCATTACTTATCCTTTTTTCAATATTTAATTTGATTTTAGAGTTTGTTACAGGTAAGGGCTATTTATTCTGTTTAGTAGTGGATAAATTGAACCAGCACAATTTGCATGTCATTCAGTAATTTATATTTGCCAGTCTTTTGAAGCCGATTGTAAATTCTGTCAGAAAAACGTAAACATGGACCTTCTCACAGCAGCGCGTAGGCAGAAAAAGTAATCCATTGAAGGTTTTCTATTTCTATGTGAATATAAACTCATATGTGGCGGAGTAGTGGTGTTTTATATTTGCCATATATATTCAGGACACTCAAGCGTGTTTATAAGCCTACAGTTGGTATATCAACAAAACTGCTCAAAATGAGCAGTTTTTGTCGAAACATGGCGTGTGGTTACAGAGAGAGAGCGGGGTTGACCTGAGCGACATCTATGTGTGGAGAATGCATGAAAATATATATATTTTCTATGGTGATGAGGCTACCATTTTTTCAAGTGGACAATATCAAATGGGACGAGACTACCACGAAGCACCCTCTTGCGACTAAGATTGAATAAGGAATCCCTTTAAGTGTGTGACGTCATTCATTCCTGAAAGGGAATGACCAAAGGCATCTGACGCATCCGGAATTCTCAGCATCCTGGAGAAAATTTGGACCAGCGAATTTTATTAAACAATAAAGTTATCCATAGTGAAATAATTCAACGAGGTAAGCCATAATGTTTCTCCGATATTTGTCTCAGACTAGTCTTAGTCTAAGTTCATTCGGCGGTAGAGGATTGTCGAAAAATGAAAGAATCGAGAGCCGCTTTCGAGTGGGTACCGCTTTCGAGTAAATAAAATAGCCACTCAGTGAGGGGGAGAGTCAGTCTCACTCTCAGTCTGGGCGCTCAGTCTCAGACTCTCACACTGACTGACAGTGACACAGTGACAGTGACACTTACTGACTGGCAGTGACTCAGACAGTTCAGTTTGAGTTCATTTTCTGACATGTCTGAACAGTGCCTTAGCCAGACATTAGAAAGGGCAGGGTAAATTTCAGAGTGTAACTGTAAGGGCACAATTGTAGTAACGAGCCGCGCAGCGGCGAGCCGCCCGAGGATTTTCCATTCTAAAATGGTCGCTTCTCCTGCAATCTAGTGGGATTATTACTTAATATTCACTCTGTGAATTTGCTTTTTTTTTGTACATATTTTGTGTTTCAAATAATAAAATAAAAACTCGAAATATCTACCAAAAATTACCAAACAAATTCACAGAATTTGGGATTTTTACTTAATGTTCACTTTCTGAATCTGCTATTTTTTGGTAGATCTTTTGTGTTTCAAATAAAATACGAAATATGTACAAAAAATTAGCAAATAAATTCACAGAGTTTGCGATGATAATTGAATGATACAGGAAAAAACACTTCACAGTAACAACCCACCAGCACGCCAAAAATCATTGTAACTTGTAAATACTTTATTTCTATTCAGAGAATCTCAGAATCTTTAAGCAAATAAGTTTTAACTGTCTGTCATTTCAATGCAGCCATTTTTTATTGTAGGCCTATGTTCTGTGAGTCAGACGCTATCTAAGTCTGGAACTGTACTGCAGTGTAGTACTAGTAGCCAGTGTACATGTAGGCTAAGCCTGTACTGATAGTGGTACTTGTACTATAAGTACAGTAGTCAGACTGTCACAGTGTCACTGTCTAGCCTAGTGAGTAGGGCCTAGCCCTAGTGGTAATCATCCATTTTTTGTAATACTAATAGGGGCCTAGGTCTAGATCTATGTAATCATTTGTAGTTATAATATAGTTTTCTTTAATTTACAAACAGGCTTGCCGAGTTTTCAGTCATTCATCAATTCATTCAGTATGGCACTATAGGCTTACCCGGTATGACTGGGCCCCTAACTCATTTACTGCGCGAGGCCCAGTCACAGTGACCGCCATTTTGATTACACATCCAGCTGTGTAAAAACGACACTTGCGCTGCCTACCAAAAAACTCGGATGCCAAAAAATTGAGACGAATATTTCAAGAGCCTATGCAAACTAGGCCATTTTCAGCAGGCGTAAACTTGTGGTCGTATTGGAACTATTACATTTAAAAATGGAGGTCACTGTGTCAGAGCCTTGCGATGTCATCAGGGTACTATATGCTATGGTCAGTATGGCTATTCAGTAACGTTATGAATGGGCGATAATATGTGAAAATTCCGTATGGAAAACTCTGGTGGGCGAGTCCGTTCATCAAATTTAAAATATAGTGTTGATACTGGGATAGCGTTTCAAAGCATACCGGCATACCGAGCAGTAAAGAAAATTGTGTAAAGACGACAGCTTTCGCTTTCTAGAGGGCATTTTGAATTTCAATGATATTGCAACGTGTATCTAACAACGCTGACTGACAAATGGGCCCATGGGGTCAGTTCACTTGGCAGACTAGAGTTTAGGTCGGAAACAGCGCCATACGGCATTCACGGCAGCCATGAATTTACAACGGTACCGTAGTATAAATGTGAGCGCTGAATTCGATTCTTGAATGACCCACACAGCTCTTAGCAAAAAGCAACTGGACTAATTGCGGAATCGGATTGATCAATATATTATTGGAAGGCCTGTGCAGAATGCATGTGGGCTAGCTAAACCAAACAAACAAACGGCTAGTGATGCAGGGCGCCTGTGATTAGGGCAGGGCGTTGTTTATCAGGGCAGAGCGTTGTTGTAAAGGGCAGGGCGCAGGGGGACGAAGGCAGGGCGCAACGCCCCTCTAAATAGTCCTAGCAAAGGCACTGCTGAAGACAAGTGAAGACAAGTGAAGGCTGAACTGAAGCAGTGAAGTTATGCCTATCACATGAGGAAGGTTTGCCGCAGGGGAGTTTCGCCACAGGAAGGTTCGCCACAAAATTGAAAGGTTTGCCACAGCTTTGGCTTTGGAAGGTTCGCCACAAAGTAAGAAGCTGTCATAGACATAGATGGAAGGTTCGCCACAATCGTGACAATGACAATGTTAGAATCTAAGTCTATAGTCTGTCCGACGGTATAAGATGGGCCAAAATGAAAGTTAGCTTTTCGGTATCCAGGCAGTCAATTCTCAAGGGATTGTCACAAAATTTGTAACCATTATTATCTAGTCATTTGGAAACGCACCCTAAAAAAATTCGCAAAATTCGATTGAGTATTTTAAAAGTTAGACCATTTGACATGTAACGCAATTCTGAGAATAAACCGGAATGACACAAACTTTTTTGAGCAGAGAATCTGGTGGTCCTACAATTTTTCTGGTGGTCCTGAGAATAAGGTCTCAGCACACAAATTCATACACGTATATCATTAAAAAGTGAGTGAGTTAAATTCATCTACACTTGCTAACAATTTCTTGCCTTTAAAACATTGAAATCGGGAAATATAGGCCTAGGTATAAAATGTAGTCCTTATGCTGGTAGTAACAAGGCCCCCCCCCCCCCCTCCAGCCTTATACTCCACATAGGATGTGCTGCTGGAGTAGGCTTAAGCATATGCTGCCGCATCCGATAGTTCGCGTGTTTTGGCAACGCTCAGGGAAGGTACTAGGACCTTATATTTGAATGTGAAATAAAAAAAGCCTGATGTTTTAAAACACCCTTTTTTATATTGATAGAGTAGGCCCTATGTCCTGATAATTACAAAATATATAGGTTTATATACATTTTTAGCTCCCGCCGTCACCATAGGTGAGCGAAGGGAGCTATGGATTCTACCTCCGTTTTTTTTTGGCCTCTTCTTTTGCCTATAACTTTGTGAGAAAATAAGCTAGGATAACAATTTTTGGTATGTGGGTTACTTCCAGGTGGCTAATGGACGGGTTAAAATATTTTTAATCTGAATTCAATACGCAAGGTTGCAGAGGAGAAAATGATGATGTGACGGCGTTGGGCCGTTGGGCCGTTGGGCCGTCCGTAAACAATTCGTTTCCGGAGCATATCTCTGAAAGTACTTGTCCAATTGTCTTCAAATTTTACACACAACACCCCTAGGGGGTCTAGTTGTGCCTTTTGGGGTATTTGAACTTTGACCTACTTCTGGTTCAGAACTATGACCTATTTAGACGTTTTGACGCGCACTTCGTTTCCGGAGCAGATCTCGAAAAGTACTGGGCCGATGACAGTCATATTGCACATACATGTTCTCTAAGGTCCCTAGTTGTGCCTTTTCAGGTTTTTGGAGCTTGACCTGGAGGTTGACCCAGCACTTTGACCTAATTTATAACATCGGTAAATCCGACTGAAAGATTTTGCGGAATATCATGAAAACCGCTCAAGATAGCTACACCATTACTATAAAACAAATTGTGAGGTTCCAGGAGAGGATGCATCTTGAAAAATTTCAAGTTGATAAAATCAAAAATGGCCGCCTATCGGCCATTATTCACCTCGACAGGCCTGATATTGCGGAATATCATGAACACCGCTCAAGATAGCTACACCATTAATAACAAATAAATTGTAAGGTTTCAGGAGAGGATGCATCTTGAAAAATTTCAAGTTGATAAAATTCAAAATGGCCGCCTATCGGCCATTATTCACCTCGACAGGCCTGATATTGTGGAATATCATGAAAACTGCTCAAGATATCTACACCATTACTATAAAACAAATTGTAAGGTTTCAGGAGAGGATGCATTTTGAAAAAATTCATTTTGTCCAAGTTCAAAATGGCCGCCAATCGGCCATTATTCACTTTCACATGGCCGTTATTTGGTAAACCGTGCTAGATGGCTAGACCATTACTATAAAACAAAATGTGTGTTTTCAGGAGAGGATGCATCTTGAAAAAATTTGACTCGATAAAATTCAAAATGGCCGCTTATCGGCCATTATTCACTTTCACATGGCCGATATTTGGTCAACCGTGCTAGATGGCTGGACCATTACTATAAATCGAAATGTGAGATTTCAGATGAGGATGCATCTTGAAAAAGTTTGACTTGATCAAATTTAAAATGGCCGCCTTTTCGGCCATTATTCATTTTCACATGGCTGCTATTTGGTAAACCGTGCTAGATGGCTAGACCATTACCTGATTACTATAAAACAAAGTGTGAGTTTTCGGGGGAGGATGCACCCTGAAAATTTTTAACTTACGAATTCAAAATGGCCGACAATCAGCATTATTTACCTCGATAGGCTTGATATCAGGTAAACCGTGCTAGATAGCTAGACCATTACTATAAAACAAAATGTGACGTTTCGAGAGAGGATGCCTTTCAAAAACTTTCGACTCAATCGAATTCAAAATGGCCGCCCATCGCCACTATTTACTTTCACATTGCTGATATTTGGTAAACTGTGTTAGATAGCTGGACTATTACTATAAAACAAAATGTGAGATTACAAGAGAGGATGCATCTTGAAAAAAAATGACTAGATCAAATTCAAAATGGCCGCCTATCGGCCATTATTCACTTTCACATAGCCGTTTTTTGGTAAACCGTGCTAGATGGCTAGACCATTACCATAGAATGAATGTGAGATTTCAGCTGAGGATGCATCTTGGAAAATTTCGACTTTATCAAATTCAAAATGGCCGCCTTTAGGCCATTATTCACTTCCACATGGCCGATATTTGGTAAACCGTGCTAGATAGCTAGACGATTACTATAGAATGAAATGTGAGATTTCAGCTGAGGATGCATCTTGAAAAATTCTGACTCGATCAAATTCAAAATGGCCCCCTATCGGCCATTATTTACTTTCAAATGCACAATATTTTGCAAACTGTGTTAGATGTTAGTCCATTACTATAAAACAAAATTTGAGGTTTCGGGGGAGGATGCACCCTAAGTTTTTGACTAATTTATATCGAACTCAAAATGACCGTAAATCAGCTATTAGTTACCTCAATTGGCCTGATATCGGGTAAACCGTGCCAGATAGGTAGACCATTACTGGGATACTGATTAGGATCAATAATTTCAATGGAGGTTTGCAATCTCTGACAGACTGTCTAGTTCTTATCTTACTCTTAGACTGGGCTTCTTAGACCTAGTTGTCTTGCGTCTTGTTGACCTAGCTTAGGACAACATTAAAAACCCTACACAAAATTCCTTAAATCAAATTCTAATTCGTCGCGGGAGCTCCTGGACTTATGTAGTCTTGTTTCATTTAAAGATTGCTGGATCGAGGGGTAGGCCTATTATGTGTGGTGAGACAATAAACAAGCGAAGTTCAAGGTTGATGGTAGTTGGGGCACTTGTATGACACTTCGTTTCCAGACGGTGAGCTGAATGTTGTTATAGACTCCAGAAATTCAAACGAAATGGCCGCCGTTTATACTGTTCATACCAGCTTGATTCGAATTTTCAATTGTTCATCTTTTCCTAACTTGACCTTAAAAGTGGCGGGCAGACACTTTTTCAGCGTCATAAATTGATTGTACATCACTAGCTGACTAGACAGTCAGATGAGGCAGGCAAACATCAAACTAGTGCCTCATGTGTTTTTTCAATAAGCAGCTGGTCAGCCGGGCTGCATGGGCTGTGACCGGCGACCTATGCAAAACACATTGTGGAGGTTGCCGTGTCGTCCTCTCCGAGGCCGTGGATGGATGTATTTGCTTTACCCGAAAAATCCAACATGGCGGTGACTGAGAGCGAACCCAACCCCAAGGTCCGAAAAACGTCCATAATTTTTTAATGACTATGGACCTCAGACCTGAGCATGCGGGCATGGAACTCAAATGTTACTGATTCTAAAAAAATATTTTTGACCTGATTACTCCCCTATATTTTTTGATATGACAGTCCAAAGAAATGTCCCACGATTTTGTACGCGGTCAATCTGTGAAACCTGTTTCAGCCACTGGGGCTAATTGTGTAGGGTGGCGTTTGCTAACTACGTCAGCTGGGTTGATGGTCGATATCGGCCTCAATAATTCATATCCCGCATGATTATGAACACATATATTTAGTTCCGTAAAAAGGGCGAGAGAGGATGGTCAATCTCGACCTCCATAGTTCATGCCCAGCATGATTATAAACACGTGTTTTCCGTGAAAAGGGCGAGAGCGGTACAGTGTTTCTGGTATTATCGGACGTGAGTGGTGACGATTGCTTAGATTTTTTGGCCATGTTACGGTTTTGTTCAGAGCTGAAAATTTCGGTGGTCCATCGGACCACTGGGTTTGAATGTTCTGGTGGTCTGACATAATTTCTGGGGGTCTCGGACCACCGTCAGTGTCGAACGCTGGGTTTATACATGTTATAGAGGAGCGTCATAAATAGACATATTAACTACATGTCAAATGGTCTAACTTTTGAACTATACAATATTTTTTTACAAAATTTTCAGGATCGATGCCAATGACTAGAAAATCGCTTGAGAATTGACTGACTGGATACCAAAATGCTTACTTTCTTTTTGGATTATCCTCCACCGTCAGACAGACTGTAAGTCAGACTAAGAGTAAGAATGCATTCCCTGATTAATGATTATGATCAGATGATCAGATTATAATAGTAATATAGACTAATAGTAATAATAATAATAAATGAAGAATCTTTTATTGACATACAAAATATCACACAGATACATTGTCATCTTATACAAGAAAAAACATCATACAATTCAAAAAAAAATATATGAACTGAACTACAATAAATTATTAAGAAAAGTACATACTAACATAGCTCATAAAACAGTGGCGGATCCAGCATTGGGCGTACCAGGCCTACGCCCCCCCCCCTTCTTGGTGAAAATATTGCATTTTCATGCATTTTTTGAAAAAAAGTGAAGCTAACATCCCTTGCACATTCTGGATCCGCCACTGTAAAACATAAATGTACCTACACTTATAGGGCTAGGCCTACTGATAATTATATATCTTTACATTTTCTATTAATTAAAATATCTACTTCTTAGCTTTAATTATAAAATTACTCAGAGATATTAATAGTTCCATACTAGCTGTATTCTTTATGGATCTAGGAACTCTGATAATAGACAAATTTTGACATTCTATTAAATAATGAATTTCATCACCCATTTTTCCGGGACATGCTACACAAAATCGCAAATTTGCAGGGGTGATAGGGCGAGTAAATCTACCAGTTTAAAAGATACATTATTGATACGTCCTATTGCAATTTAAATTTAAACAAAATGAAACATAACAGTGTTCTATATAGATAATATAAGTCTAACTTTTTATTTTTATTTTTGAACATCATTCAGTCATAATTATATTAATTTGATCTGTAGACTGTAGCCTGTAGGCCTATATTATTTAGTTAAATAGGCTCTAAACTAAAGTTATGACATCAGCGTAATTGTGGAGATTAGAATAATTTACTGAAGGCCTTATATTATGCGAGATGCTGTACGGTATATGTCCTATGAATGATTAACCCTTACAGCGCGGGGACCGACTTCAGAATGTGACGTCTGTAGACATCAGATTCTGACTAAGACATTTATGATGATTTCAAATTGAAAGAAAAACCTTTATAAAAATAATACAGCACTTTAAGGGTAAATTTTAAGTGATTATTTGCAGTAGGCCCATACCGTTAGCCTACATAGCAAAAATAAAATAATTTACGGAAGGTCTTATATTATGCAAGATGCTGTGCAGAATATGATTAAATGTGCCGCTCATGAAATGTCAATTTAATTCTTTGATTCTTTCGCTCCACTAAAACAGCGCATGAAATATGAGTATTCCGAGCGTCAGAGACAACCGGGCCCATTTTGCCGTCGAACCACCCAGTATCAATCTCAGGGTTTCCTTTGGACAACCAGTCACAAATCGATAATGATTTACAAAAATATGCAAATTGTTTCTGTGCATGTATGCGGCGCATTAACCCTTTTTTAACACCTGAAATAAGCGGGAGGTTTGCAGGGAATCACCAGCTATTGTTTTAAAATTAATTTATTTTGAAAAATAAATTTTGTTTTTTTATGTCCTGAAATTCGTACAACTAAAAAAACTTCGCAGACAACCTGAAGGTTGACCTGGTGGTCCGGCTGACAACCAGGCCAGCAGTCCTTATTTTGTGCCCTGTTATACCCACGAAATGACAATTAAAAAGGGTCTAACTGTGAACTCACCCGCTGCACCCCTCGCACCCCAAGTGTTGTGATGATCATTGTATTAATATCATTGTATTATTATTGTACATATTATCATTGCAAGTACCGTATTTACAAAATTTACAAAAATATGCAAATTGTTTCTGTGCATGTATGCGGCGCATTAACCCTTTTTTAACACCTGAAATAAGCGGGAGGTTTGCAGGGAATCACCAGCTATTGTTTTAAAATAAATTTATTTTGAAAAATAAATTTTGTTTTTTTATGTCCTGAAATTCGTACAACTAAAAAAACTTCGCAGACAACCTGAAGGTTGACCTGGTGGTCCGGCTGACAACCAGGCCAGCAGTCCTTATTTTGTGCCCTGTTATACCCACGAAATGACAATTAAAAAGGGTCTAACTGTGAACTCACCCGCTGCACCCCTCGCACCCCAAGTGTTGTGATGATCATTGTATTAATATCATTGTATTATTATTGTACATATTATCATTGCAAGTACCGTATTAACATTGTATTATCATTGTACCGGTATACTGTTTAGTTATTTAGGATTTTGTATTGAAAAAGTTTAGGTTTAATGTAACGTACACAGTACATTGAACTATTGTAATAAAAAAAAAATATTTTGATAATATTTAACTATTATATATATCTATTTATAATTGTATTATCGTTGTATAATGTGTGATTTTTACCCGCCGCTGCCGCACGCACTCTTTTCGCTACTACACCAACATGGTGCAACAGATTGAATTCATAATTCATACAAACATTCAACCTCTCCCGGCATTTTTTTTACCCAAGGTCAAGGTCAAAAGTCACGGTCAAAGATTTAAAAAAATCTTGTTAGCGAGATAACTGACTGTAAACGAAGCTGCGGCGGCCATTTTGGTTTTATCAATTTTAATAAATCATTCTTATTTTCAATTATTTGCCTTGAAACCTGGCATATATATATAGAGTCACTGCAACAGCCGAGGGGTATTTGAGTGTGTGCATGGTATTTTTTAATGTTTCTGTTGCCTTTAGTAAAATAAATATATTTTCACAGTCATTAAACAGTACTAGTAAATCGTTAACATTAGGATTTTTCTATACTAGACAACAGGGCAGGTAAAATGTGATTTTTGTCTGCCCTGGTGACTTTTAACTGGACCTGGGATTGGTACGTAGGGCTAAAACTATGAAAACTTTACCCGACCACCCGGGCAGCTGATGTGGACAGGTTATCCGACCTGGGCCTTTTTAACCTGTCTCGGGCGGCGGGTCGAACGTTAATGTCAATGGCCGATTCTAACATTGTCGCAAACCTTTTGTGGCGAACCTTTCCTTTGTGGCGAACCTTCCTTTCTGTTTAAAACCTGGAAACTGTGTCAGTGAAAGAGATGGAATTGGAATGCAGTTTCAGATTGGCTGCATGACCAGATTTGCATGGCAGGGAATAATTTGGGTAGACTAGTGTAGCAGTTTGCTGCACATGTACAGTAACACAATTAGGGGTGTATGCCACACAATAATATGTTGTTGTTCATGAACATGGTCTGGCCATTTTGATTTTTATGCGATAAGGGAAGTTACAGCACTCGTTCAATGAATAGGATTTTCCCATATCGCACGAAAAGTGAACAAAGTTTGTATTTCTCACACATGACATACCTATTACTGACATTGTGCTGAAGCTACAGCTATAGTCTGTCTGACGATTGAAGCTGGTCCAATATGTAAGTTAGCTTTTCGGTATCTCCTTAGTCAATTTTCACAAAAATTTTTAACCCTTTTTATCTAGTCATCTGGCAAGAACCCTCAAAATTTTGCGAAATTCTATTGAGTATTTCAAAGTTAGACCATTTGACATGTGACGCAATTCTGAGAATAAACCGGAATGAAGTTAACGGGGTATCATGGTTATAGAAAATCTCAATAGTTAAACCATTTGACATGTGATAAATTTGTAAATTATGATGTCCCTCTATAAATCCACTAAATTATAGACCCAGAATTTTATTACATGTCAGTCAACTGGTCTAACTATTGGAATATTGATTATAATTTAGCTAAATTTTTACCGATGTTAGAAAATGGACTTTCCACAATTTAAAGGCAATGGTTCAGAATTGACTGAGAAATTAGCAAAAATCATGCGATCCAGGTTAATCTCAATGTCATTTTGGACTTCATCCACCATCAGACAGATTACTTAGTACATGGGACACTGATGATGTACCGTAGGCGGTTCTTCCAGAGTGAAACCTTTCCATCGCACTTCGGTTTGGCTGATCATTTTCAATATTGTACACCGCTGCCAGTTCATTTCATAAATAGTTAAATAACAGTAAACAGAAAAAAAATCGAGAATTGAAGTGGCTGGGCATACTAACAGTGCATAATTATGCTAATAATGGTAGCACTTAGTAGTTTCAGTTGTAATAATAATCATAATAGTAGTAGTTTTGCAGCAAAGTTGATTTCCACACCTACGTGTACACATATATATATGAAGCTGTCCTTCAATTTAATATAAAAATGGAAACTGCATTAACATGATAAAGACAAGCCTTTTGGAAAGAACATGTGATTGGAAAATATAGCACTCCTGTTAGAATCATGAAGACATTGGGCCCCAAAAAAATATATATGTTTGTTTCCGATTTGTTGTCATTTTAACCAGTGGGTAGGTAGAAATTTTTTTTAATATAATTTTTGTCACTTCAACCAATCGGTAGGTAAGAATTTTTATTTTATTTTATTTGGCGCCTAATTCACTTCCATGCCTGTCTTATGTGTACATTACATAGAGATTTTTTTTTTTTTTTTATGCTCTTTGTCCTTTTCGTACTGGTAACGTTTTTTAAAAGATTTACTTTAAATACAGTCGGTATATCATCCCTAGAATTTTTTTTTTTTCTGGAAATCCATAAAATAAATTTGGGTCGCACATGTTTTGATAGGGTCGGTCGGAAATCGGTAACAAACAATATTTTTTTTAGGCCTTGGTACAGTATATTCCAGCATTGTTTAAACGCTTGCATTGTTTCAACGTTTCATCATTGAGACATTGGGCCCCAAAAAAATATATGTTTGTTTCCGATTTGTTGTCATTTTACCCAGTGGGTAGGTAGAAAATTTATTTTATTTTATTTTTGTCACTTCAACCAATCGGTAGGTAAGAATTTTTATTTTATTTTATTTGGCGCCAAAGTCACTTCCATGCCTGTCTTATGTGTACATCACATAGCGATTTTTGTTTTTTGGATGCTTTCTGTCCTTTTCTTACCGGTAACGTTTTTTAAAAGAGTTACTTTAATTACAGTCGGTATATCATCCCTTATGGATTCCCTAGAATTTTTTTTTTTTAATTAAAAAAAAAAAATTCTGGAAATTTATAAAATAGATTTGGGTCGCACATGTTTTGATAGGGAGTTGAATTCACCTCCTTATTTTAAAATTGACAAATCATGATGATTTGATCTTATGAATTTAAGACGAGGCTAGTGAAATCAGGTGAGAACTACCAGTGACAAAATCAGGGTTCGCACAGGTCCTTGAAGTGCTTGAAAGTGCTTGAAATGGATCATACTTTAAGGCCTGGAAAACCTTGAAAATGCATTGTTTTGGGAAAAGGTCCTGGAAAAGTCCTTGAATTTGATTCAACAGGTAGCCAGATATAACTGGCCATTGCCATGTACCTGCATTTATTTTATATTTTAATTTAAGAAGTTTGATGTTGATTATCAATTATGTATCCAATCAATCCAATAGCATGGGATGATTAGCAGCAAATTGCCAAGTTTGATCCTTGTTTGTGTCCGTAGGATATTTCCTTTATTTCTCATCTAGATCTCCTATTGAGGCTCGCCTGCCTGGTTTATCCTGCATGGTGGACACATGTGGTGTGAACAAATTTATCTCTTTGTTTATGCCCTATGATATGCTTGGGAAGGTTATAGTTTGGTCCTTGAAAAACATAGTTTCAATTCTTGAAGATAGAGATGAATCGGGCTTTAGGCCACCATTTTGCACATATAGGCTAAACTGGGCCAGGCGAACCTCCTGAGGATGGTGAGATGATTGAAATAACACTGTCCTCCAGACACAGGATTCGAAATTCGAGCCCTGGCTGTCTGAGGCCGAGCACGCTGCCTCTCGGTCACGGAGGCTCCCCACAATACTGACTTTCACATGTGGATGGGGAAGAAACATTTTTTGTTTCTTTCAAACGCCGAGACTGGGAACCGAACCCCGAACTCTGGCGTGAAAAGCACTACTCTAGGGCCCCCGCCCTTCAGTCTTTAAAAAAGTCCTGTAAAGTACTTGATTTTTTTTATTGAATCCTGTATGAACCCTGCAAAATTGACATGACACAGGACATACCGGTAGTAACAGCACACGTGACAGCATCAGAAGCACAAACATGGCATATGAAATTATGCACCAAAATGTGCTTAAATTCAAACGTAATTAGGCAAACATGCACCTTATCTGGAGTACTGCTATCTAGTTGAACATGTGAGAAAATACATTGTTTATTTTTTGTGCTGTATACAGTGTATGTCTAATGAATTGAGACAATGTTTGTCTCCATGCCCACATCTTATTCATTTCTGTCAGTAATGGCGAGAAAGAAATATTCTTCTTTATTGCCATTTCAAACACATGGCTATTACTCAAGAAAAAAGAACTAATAAAGTACTTGGCCTAGGTGGAGCTCATAGCACAGGCCTGGTGGCGACATAAATGTGACCTGTTCAGCGTTCACGACTGACGGTGGTCTAGTGGTCCGAGACCACCAGAAATTATATCGGACCACCAGAACATTCTATCCAGTGGTCCTGTGGACAACCAAAATATCTAGCCCTAGCCTATAGACTACTTGCCGTCAGATTAACTTGTATCGCATGTTTTTTTCCGATTTCTCAGTCAATTCTCAACTGATTTTTATGAAATTTTGAAAGGCGTATTGTCGGGTCACCTGCCAAATACTGCGCAATTTTTATCCCAAAAAATTATATAGTTTAAAAGCTAGACCATTTGACATGTAGTAAATTTGTAATTACGACGCCCCTCTATAAACCCATTAAACGGGTTAGATTAAAGTTTAAAAATTGCATTAGGCCTACATGCCAGATGATCTAATTATTTAACTATAGAATATTTTTTTATGGAAATAATCTCACTGTATTCGGCGGATGACTCGAACAGAGTCCTTGCAAAATTTAATGAAATTTGATTCAGAATTGACTGAGCAATCGGCGAAAAACATGCGATACGCGTTATCACTTGCGGGTGATAAAACTAGAAACACTGTATCCTTTCTCACCTTTTTAAAGGAGCAAAACACGTGTTCGTAATCTTGAGGGTCAGGAATTTTTTACTTTGAGATCGATCATCATCCTTGTCATGCCTTTTGTGGTTTTACAAAATTAACGATGTGGAAACACATGATCGCAAAAATGAAAAAAAATGGTTCAAGATTTCCAAATGTTATGACGTTAGTTGTTGTCAGGACCACTAAAAAAATTGTAGGACCACCAGATCCTCTGAGCTGGTGGTCCTGTGGACCACTGCTCATAAAAGTTTGTGTCAAACCCTGCTGTTATTGTCGAATTTACCCTCCACAGGTCGCTTTCTTTATAGACCATGTGGAGCACTCTGCCTGTGACCATAGAAAATGCTAACATTTTGGAAATTTGGCCTGTCTTTCTCTTCTTAGCTTCTTGTTGGTCTGGCTCTCTGAAACTGCACTGTAAAATCTGATTGATTGATTGATTGATCTATTGATTGATTGATTGATTGATTGATTGATTGATTGATTGATTGATTGATTGATTGATTGATTGATTTATTTATTTATTGATTGATTGATTGATTGATTGATTGATTGATTGATTGATTGATTGATTGATTGATTGATTGATTGATTGATTGATTGATTGATTGATTGATTGAGAAATGTGCCAGAAAGTAGAGTAAAATATTTTGGCCAATACTGTTACAACAAACTAGGGACAATGATACTTTAGAAGGTTTAGATGCACAAAAATTCTTTTTGTATTTTTGCTAAAAAAATTTCTCCATTACCATTTATATAATACAATGTATATTTTGAAAAATTAGATATATTTTATCGATGTGAGAGCATGTTTAGCTAAATAATTAAAATAATTAATATAGATAGATTAAAAAATCACAAATAATATTCAGTGTGACTTATTTGTCATTTCGCAAAATATCGATACATACAGGCCTACAAGTATACAATCTGTTAGTTTTGTGAAAACAGGTCATTTTGAAAATATACATAATGTAATAACTACGCATTAAGTGAACTTGGATAGCATTGCACAGATAATATCAATAATGTTATAGATGTACGTGATGATTGTGTTTCTGTGGGAACAGTAATTGGGTTATCTGGTAAAGCTCTGGTGTGCCTGTCTCAGGATGAGTGGGTTCTCACTTTCATCCAAGTGGGGGTCAGCAAACATGAGGTGTTAGCCCAATAGTGTTGATGTTGGGTCAATGTCGAAGGCGATGGGCCAACATTACAGAAACATGGCTCTTTGTCACTTGTTTGATCACGAAGTACTGTATATGATATGCTACAAGTCATAACGTGAACCACTGTGTAAGACAACTTATCATATCATGAAGTATACTGTATATGACATGTTACAAGTCATATAATGAACCACTGTGTAAGACAACTTGA
The DNA here is from genome assembly GCA_964017125.1 of Flabesymbios commensalis. Taxonomy (NCBI): domain Eukaryota; kingdom Metazoa; phylum Annelida; class Polychaeta; order Terebellida; family Flabelligeridae; genus Flabesymbios; species Flabesymbios commensalis. The sequence continues at coordinate 22,592,784 of OZ024910.1, forward strand.
CATATTATGAACCACTGTGTAAGACAACTTACAAGTCATATCGTGAACCACTGTGTAAGACAACTTACAAGTTGTATTGTGAACCACTGTGTAAGACAACTTACAAGTCGTATCATAAACCACTGTGTAAGACAGCTTGGCATATCATGAACCACTGTGTAAGACAGCTTGGCATATCATGAACCACTGTGTAAGACAGCTTGGCATATCATGAACCACTGTGTAAGACAGCTTGGCATATCATAAACCACTGTGTAAGACAGCTTGGCATATCATAAACCACTGTGTAAGACAGCTTGGCATATCATGAATCACTGTGTAAAACAGCTTGGCATATCATGAATCACTGTGTAAGACAGCTTGGCATATCATAAACCACTGTGTAAGACAGCTTGGCGTATCATGAACCACTGTGTAAGACAGCTTGGCATATCATGAACCACTGTGTAAGACAGCTTGGCATATCATAAACCACTGTGTAAGACAGCTTGGCATATCATGAACCACTGTGTAAGACAGCTTGGCATATCATGAACCACTGTGTAAGACAGCTTGGCATATCATAAACCACTGTGTAAGACAGCTTGGCATATCATGAACCACTGTGTAAGACAGCTTGGCGTATCATGAACCACTGTGTAAGACAGCTTGGCATATCATGAACCACTGTGTAAGACAGCTTGGCATATCATAAACCACTGTGTAAGACAGCTTGGCATATCATAAACCACTGTGTAAGACAGCTTGGCATATCATGAATCACTGTGTAAAACAGCTTGGCATATCATGAACCACTGTGTAAGACAGCTTGGCATATCATAAACCACTGTGTAAGACAGCTTGGCATATCATGAACCACTGTGTAAGACAGCTTGGCATATCATAAACCACTGTGTAAGACAGCTTGGCGTATCATGAACCACTGTGTAAGACAGCTTGGCATATCATGAACCACTGTGTAAGACAGCTTGGCATATCATAAACCACTGTGTAAGACAGCTTGGCATATCATAAACCACTGTGTAAGACAGCTTGGCATATCATGAATCACTGTGTAAAACAGCTTGGCATATCATGAACCACTGTGTAAGACAGCTTGGCATATCATAAACCACTGTGTAAGACAGCTTGGCATATCATGAACCACTGTGTAAGACAGCTTGGCGTATCATGAACCACTGTGTAAGACAGCTTACACGTCATTTATTATCATGAACCACTGTGTAAGACAGCTTGGCGTATCATGAACCACTGTGTGAGACAGCTTGGTATATCATAAGCCACTGTGTAAGACAGCTTGGCGTATCATGAACCACTGTGTAAGACAGCTTACAAGTCATTTATTATCATGAACCACTGTGTAAGACAGATTACACAGCATCATGAAGCACTGTGTAAGACAACTTGTCATATCGTTGAGCACTGTGTAACTTTGTTAGACAGTATAAATCATATCGTGAACCACTGTGTAAGACAGCTTATCATATCACGAAGCCTTGTGTAAGACGCCTTGCCATATGATGAACCACTGTGTAAGACTCAGCAATTGTCATATCAAGACAACTTACAAGACATATAATCATGATAATGCAGCTCTATGTAAGACGGCTTGTCATATGATGAACCACTGTGTAAGACTCAGCAATTGTCATATCAAGACAACTTACAAGACATATAATCATGATAATGCAGCTCTATGTAAGACGGCTTATCATATGATGAAGCACTGTGTAAGACAATTTGTCATATCACGAAACACTGTGTAAGACAGCTTGTCATATCATGAAACACTGTGTAACACAACTTACACAGTTTGTAAGTTGTGATAATCACGAAGCACTGTTTAAGACAGCTTGTCATATCATAAAACACTGTGTAAGACAACTATTACCTGATTACAAGTCATATCGTGAAACACTGGGATTGCGTGAGACAGCTTGTCATATCAGGAAACATTTGTGTAACTAAAATAAATTACGAGTGGGTTAGTCATCGCGAAGAAAATTCAAATGTGAGCAGGGTTTAGTTTCTGCTTTTTTAATCTCGGTACTTATAGGCCTACTGTCCTTATGGAAATTATCTCTTGAGTGTCGTGCTGAAAACTGTCCCAGTTACGCGAGACGCTGTCCCGATGTTGGGTTAATGGTGGCCCTCAGTTTTGGCATCAGCCCCACATTAACTCAACATCGGTAAGCCCCGGGGTAGCCGTCTACTGCTAGATGAGATTGTACCCAGCATCCAGACCAGGTGGACGCTGCCAATGTCAACGTCACGATCACATAAACAGTGATAAACACGATACAGATGTATAATGTAAGGACAGTCAATGGCATAATTTAGTGGTCAGAAACAATCTAGTGCTCCACTATCAGTGGTTATTAGATATGAGTGAATGATATCAATTGATGTGAAGACGAGAATTGACCCAATTTTGGGTTGATGTTGGACCAACGTCGCAGACGGGGAGCCAACATTGATTAATGGAACATTTGGTCAACGACTCCCGTTTGCTGGGATGATATTTGACATGATATTCATATCAAGGATGCTACATGGACACATAACATTGTAATGTTCATATAAGCATGATAAAGGCGCTGAGAATCTCGACAATGATAATTCCCCGTGAATAACCAATATAATTTATTTTTTCACGAAAGTATTGTATCGAGTATTAAACAGTTAATGATGTTAAAACTACATGTACGTGTGTTGTCGATTTGTTGTGGTATTTATGATCGTTTGATTAGGCCCCTTACCAGTAACCTACACATGGCGGGATTGAGATCGACGACCGCCACCCCCTCCTTAACTCTCCCTGAATCCACTCATTTCTTATTGTTTACATGGTTGATATGAAGTCCATAAAAAAAGAGAAATCCACTTTTTGCTATTTAACGCATCATGAACGTACACGTCCTGGTACGGATCTGCCGTTTGTAACTTGATCGTGTTTTATAGAATACTGTATACTATTACTATGATATAGCTGAACATGCTAAATGTTGTGTGAGTGAGAATTGGAAGACTAGCAAGAAACATTGAGCCAACAAACTAGCATTATAATGCAATCTCGTGTTTTCTGGGGTGTAGTATTATACAGTGTTTGCGATATCAAGTTACAAGTATCAAGAGCTTTATATACTTTATACACCCTGATGGTTAGCATGCTATATTGTCCCCTTGGAGTAAGAAGGTGCTAAACTGTCACTTTAGTTTAACACCTTCTAACTCCATGGAGACGATATGGGCAGACAGTGAGTCAGTACTGCCCAGCAAACACGAGACGGCACCCAATGTTGATGAAATGCTGGGCCAGCGTCGCAGACAATGTCAATGGCCCGGCATTGTACAGCAGTTTTGGGTGAATGTCGCGTGTTTTCTTGGTGTCAGCACTGTGACGTCATGCAACGCGGTGAACATTCCATTCACTTTTAAAAGGAATCTATATCTATCTTGAAAATTCCTTTCTAGGTACATCATATAGTACTGAAATGAGATAACAGCACTATTGCCACGTATTTGTGTACATTTCTACCATCGTTTAATATTGTTGTGCTTTGAAACCAATTATTCAACCTTGTATTAAAATTTTAATTTTTTTATGAATTTCCTTATACATAATTATTATCATAGATCGTACATATACGATCTCGGATATTATCATGATTATGTATCTATTGTAATACGTATATACGTCATATAACCGGTAATATTTAATTTATTTTGAGTTTAAAAATGCGATAGGAATTGTAGCAGAACTGTCTTTAATTTATAATAAATATATGTACCTTGGCATTAATGAGTTATTTCTCATTGTTCAGATATATCATGTAACTGTAGAAAAATTACAGTATAAATCAGGGTTCCCCACAGAAAAAAAATCATCTGGTTGTTCTTACAAAAATATTAACTTAGCGTGCGCGAGCAGCTTAACCCTTATGTGTGGTTGCCCACTAAGTAATATCTGGCACGTTTTTCCTTAAAAAAATGTGGAACAACTGATACTAAAAGCCAATAAACTACAAAATCAGTCACTGTCAGTTAGCCATCTTTAAAACGCAAATGGAAGGACACCACAAAACAAAACTGATTTTTTTTTTTTTTTTTTTTTTTTTTTTTTTTTTTTTTTTTAGAATTCCTCCGGTCGGGCAGCCGGAATCTCCGGCACTGTGGTAAATCCTGTAAATGTATTAAAAAATTCAAGGAGACGTGATATAGACCTAGATCATCCTATGACTAGTTGTTAACTCAGGAAACAAGCCTAAGTTGCTCTATTGTTGTGGACTGTGTGCCAACCTTAACCAATTCTGGGCTTATGACCCAATGCTGGGCTAATGGTGGCCCATCGTCTACGACGCTGGGCCAACATTAGCTCAGCATTGGTCTTACGTGTCGTGTTTGCTGGGATGGTATGATTCACTCAGTACTGTGTACAGCTGTACAGTGATCTATGTCTCACAACAGGATACGCAATAACGCATGATACGTACATTTAACTCATTGGTTTGGCACTAAACACACACCAGACCTGTGTTTCATCAAAAAAAGAAAACTTCTGTTTCACGGGCTGCTGATAGCATGTTTCTTTCCAAACAGTATATTAAACAAAACAGGTATTATAACATTTGTTAGGTTCCGCTGTTTTTGACCGTGTCGCCCTATTTAGAAATCCTAACTTTTTCTTATTACTGCGTGCTAACACTAAACGGAACGAAGGCTTTATAAAGTTGCTAACTATAATGCTAAAATAATACCTATAGATAGGACACGTGTGTTTTTTCATATCTTTCAATTTGACTATGTTCTCTTCCAAATAAAACATTTTGATATAACGTTATAATATTTAGACCTCAACTGAATTGGACGAAACATATATATTCTATGTTGCTTGTCCACCTTTATCAAATTATTGTATATTCTAATGAGATGTAAATCTGTCGTTACAGAATGATATACAAATAATTGATCAAACAACGACGCTGTCGCGGTAATTCATTGCGCAATCCATCGATTTTGGGGGCGCAACTTTACGAATGGCAATGATTACAGACTCTGTATCGCACACAGAATCTGTTATTACGGACTTGGTTTAACGTTGGTCCAACACAACAACGTTAATCCATCATTGATTCAACGTATTGTGTCTGCTGGGGCCGTCCCTGCAGTCTACCCAGCAACCACAAAACATTTGTATAACATTTGTACAACGTCGGCCCAACGTCTTCGACGTTGGTCCAACATTGTACAAATGCTATACAAATGTTTCATGTTTCCTGGACAAAGGGATGTGGTTTTAACCCTTCAGTTTCCATGGCAGTTTAGCAGCAGTTTCAATTATTAAAAACTTTTAAAATGTATCGATTATAAGATTTGTCTCCTCCCACTGAATATCTATATTATTTATTTCAAATGCTGTAGAGCAAAGTGGGTTCTGGCTTTCAGGACGCTTTCATCTCAAAGACGGTTTGTAGATCCTAATCCACTCCCCAGAAAGCACAGACGCTAAGCCAATGTCGGGTCAATGTAGGCCCATTGTCGGCGACGCTGGCCGAACATTAACCCGACATTTGTTCAACGTCTCGTGTTTGCTGGATGGTTTGTTCAATCAACAAGATGGATGATAAAGCCATAATATGTTGTATCGGAGTCTCTCGGGTGCTTATTCATATTGGCTCGCAGTGTTTACATGTGCCAGATAATTCGCCTGCCGTTTTCATGTCCCTTATCACGAATTTGTTTGTGGTGTGTGGCAGCTCACAAGGCAGGTCCTGTCTGGCCATCTGTAATGTAAATGCTAGCCACCAAACTAATATACAAGACTCCGTGGCGGTTCTACAATTTGACTAAAAGGTGAGAGGCGGGGCGACCGACTGTTAACCACAATGGTATGAGTAACAATTTCCCCGTAGACGCTGGATTCTGAACCAATGTTGGTTTATTGTTGGGACAGCATCGCTGTTGGTATGCTCGCGTTCGGGGGCATGCTCACCCGAAAAAATGCAATCTAATACTTCAAATTGTATATTTATTATGTGGTATTCAGCCAGATATTATACCACGGGGCACATCGCGATTTTCTTATCTTCTTGAATGTGAGACACAACCGCAGCCGTTTCGAGTGCCCTATAGATATTATCACTAAATAAATAGACAGGGTGCCCTCATTACTTCCAGCTTTTCACATATGCAAGATTACCAGTATCTAGATTCTGGCTGAACAATATTGATATTGTATCCATATTTAAGCAACGTGTCAGTTATATCATGTACATCGTCACATAAAAATAAAAGCAGCGCATGTTCACTGTTTTAACCGTTATGCTGCTGGAGCCATATATATCCGGTTTCCATTAAGTTTCAGAGGAAATAAAACGACACTGAAATCCATCACATAGTTTGTGATAGATGCTCAGTTAATTAAAATAGTAATTTTCACACATGTTTATTTTTCCTAAATATTCATATTTTTTGTCATTTTAAAGCTGGAAATTGCGTTAGCAATTCCAGCTTTAAATGACGAAAAATACAATTGAAGCAATTCAGCAGGACAAGGGTTAAACTTAAAGTGATGCTGATAGTAGGTGATCCTTTAACCCTTTCAGCGCTGGGATATCTTTAGACTTCATAATATAAACGTCAGATTCCGACGTCTAAGGGGGCCACCATTTCAATCTCCAGGGGGGGGGGGGCTAGTGTATTTTTGAAAAATAAATAATTTTGGGCACACTCTGCCGAAATAAATAATTTAATTCAAAAACTGTTCTATATAAACATGTGATAAAATTTTCAGCGCCTAACCGGGTTGAAAATAATAATTTGTCTGCGATAAAACTCCAGCCCCCCCCCCCCTGGAGATAGACCCCCCCCCCTGGAGATTGAATGGTGGCCCCCTACAGACTAGGTATTCAAATGAAGCAGAAAGAGTTAACTAAGACATTTATGATGATCTCAAATTGAAAAAACCCTTTGGTCTCCATGGTTTGTATACAGATATTTCAGCGTTGTAAGAGTTGAGAGTTAAACCATCGTCACGATAGTAGTAGACATAGAACCCTCATGCTAAATCTAGAAAAATTGAAGACTTTATATTTCGGCGAAGCTTTTTCATCATAAATCCTCTTTGTTCCGGCATGCTGGATCGACGAATTGGAACGGTAAACGGACGAAGTTAATCAGCCTGATTCGGATTTACAGCTCCTCTGAGCTCGGGACACCGAGGATTTAGGAACATCAGAAGTTTTTCATTTCATTACATCATTTAGCAGGGGGATTAATAATCTTTTATATATACGTGATGTTGTTTTGCCGCATTGAGAAGGGTGCAACTAGAACCAAATGTGTGTACTAGTCTAATGCTGGTCAAGAGTCGCATAGTGACAGAACGTGTCAGCATCAAACTGCCTAGCTTGGGTTTCTGGCTCGCATCCCGGCAAGCTCCAGACGTTAACCAATGTTGTTTTTATGTTGGTCCAGCGTCAATTAAGACGGTGAACCAACAATAAACCAGCATTGGTTCAACGTCTCATGATTGCTCACATCAATTACTTGACACACACACACATGTACTATGCATGACGTGGATTTGTGTAACAGCAAAATGGAATCTTGAGCGATTTAAAATATAGCATTGTAAAATAATAGCAACCGTCAAATTTTTCAAATGAAAAAGGGAAACACATTATCTTTAATTTGAAGCTCTAGGTTATAAACACCATCTAATAATGAAAAATATATATATTATATTAAAAATGCTGCCAGGGCACCAAACATATAATTGACTAGCACTGTATTGTGAAGAAATCGTGAACCCTTACAGGTCTGATGGGTCGAAATAAGGCCATTCCTCCAGTCCGGTACTGCCAAAATATGTTATAGGAATGGGAAAATTTGAATTTGTTATTTACCATTTCGATGAACTGGAAAATTTAAAGCCATCCTAGGAAAATGTTCATTTCTAGGAATGACAGTTTTTACTCAGTAATGGCAGTTTCCTTGACTTGCCAGTCCTGTGGATTGGAAAGCCCTCAACGTTTAATTCTACCCCTGTCATCGTCTTGCGTTTGCTGGTTTCTGCCGTGCAAAACCAAATGACAGTATTTGCCTACTTGCAAGTAAGCAGATACTGCCTTTATGCTTTTCAGAGCAGTATTGTGGAGACTAGAGCTACAAGGGTTAATATAACCCGGATGGCGTTGATTCACAGTACACTGGTTGTCAGATACAGGCCGCCACTGACTCTATTTTAGGCGTTGAAGCAGCACAGAGACGATCCTGTCTGTCAGTGTGTACACGCTCTGCAGCACAGCAAACACAACACGTCCACTAATGTTGGCGCAAAGTTGTTCTAGCGACGTAGACGATGGCCCAACCTCGTACCATCATTGGGTGAACGTCTCGTGTTTGAAGGGTGACGACCATGCTTATGTACACACTCATATAGCATGTATAGTACCCGTGTAATGCATGCCCCCAGTATACATGATATGCTGACACAATGTTGGTTTAATACTGGGCCGGCGTCGTAGACGGCGGCTCAACATTATAGCAGCAGTGGTTTGTTTATTGTCTTGTGTTTGTTTTTGTCTCCTCGCCAGGTGCGAGATGTTGAGTTTGCGCAATGTTGATCCAACGTCGCAGATCGCGGACCAGCAATAAATCAACGTCTCACAGTGTCTTCTTTATAATGTCATAACATCGTATTTTTCAATGTTATACACTTCAAACAGAGTTGATTTGTATTATCCCCACACCGACCAATTATTTGTAATTAACTATTAATACAATTGTTATCAGCAATTGAGCAAGCTATGCTCCAATGTTGATGATGTTTTGGTTGATTTTATTGGAAGCCAATAGTCAATCTCCCATGAGGAAGATTATAATATACTGCATGCTAGGACTGTAGCATCTTTGTTATAACCTCTGACTCACAAGAGCCCCTGCATTCCACGCACCATTATCATGGTTATGCTCATCTCTGGTCCTTTTGTTTCCCTAACTATTTCTCTCTGTATGTCGGTAAAAATTTGAAATTTTTATTTAATTTGTATTCTTTAGTAAGTTTAGCTATACATATGAAACTTCAAATGGTGACAGGTGAATGGAGGTCACCGTTCAACCTGGTGAAAGGCCAAGACAAGTTATGCTGTATAGAAAAAACGCTATAGACTAGTCATGTTTTTATTTTTGCCTCATATTAAATTGCAATAAATTGTTTGTAGTCACATTAACTTTTAAGGCTGGATATTATTTCTTGCTTATGATGACAAAATAATAATCCACTGCCAGATTTGGTGAATTTTGAATAGTGTTATAGGCCAAGTTGATTTTCATTTCACTATATATATTATTGCCCATCTTTTGATATTTTTATTTTGACACCCATTAAAATAAATGAAAAATGACAGATTTCCAATGGCACGTTCTGAGGCAAATGACCGTCCTTCCCCACATTACAGACATAAATTTATCTCAGGAAAATTTAAAATTAGCTATTTTGATACTGCTAGCTAAATTATGTGTCGATCATGAATAATCGACCCGAAGCTGATAATTAATTTATCATCCGCATTTATATTTTTTTAGTAGAGCGCCGCTCTACTTTTTCAGTCTATGTGGGTCTGAGTGGTTTTCTGTATGATTAATTTCACGGCAATAACTTTAAATTTGTGGAATTGGGAACATAACTAACTCCATGTGTGTGTTAAGAATAACTTTTTTTGTTGCACCACGAAGCCAGATTTTGAGATTTTGGATCAGCTGATCAGATGAACACTGATATAAATGACGCATCAATTCCTATCATGTACAATACTATGTCAGCCATGTCTGTTAGGTGACGTCACGCGTGACCCGTGACCTTAGCAATACACTTTGACCCTGAGTGCTTTGACCTGCCTCGCAATACCAAGCTGCCCGTACTGTGGACGACACGTGACCTACTATGATCCGATGTTGTTTGAATGTTGGCCCGTCGTCTCCGACGTTGGCCCGGCATTAAAACAACATTGGGTCAACGTCTCGTGTTTGCTGGGAAGTGCACCTGTCATTAATAGTAGGCCTAATACCGCAACGCTGACCAAATGTTGAGCCAGCGTCGTAGACGGTGTGCCAGCATTGAAACAACGCTGGCTGCATGTGATTGTCAAGCGGTCTGCGTGTTTGCCTGTAAAGGATGTATGGGCAGTCTGTCCCAGAGGCATACACAAGGAGACTTTGAATCAATGTTGGCTCAACATTTGTCCACCATCTACGACATTGGACAAACGTTAAGCCAACTTTGATTCAATGTCTTATCTCTGCTGGCCTGCCAATACACATGTATGGGGCCTATATAATATGCCTATCGGCCACTCACTGCCCAACAAAACAAATTCACTCGATGTGGCATTAATGTTGGGCGAGCTTCATAGACGATGCTCTAACATTAAACCAGCAAAAAAAAACAATTCATTTGTAGTAAAAAATTAGGCCTAGGGCCTACTGGTGCCTACAGTCTGAATACGTTCTGAAAACTTTAAAAACACCCCTCAGGTAATGCATAGCCTAATCCTGGTATGCTTAATAAATCTCATAGCCATATGCGAAGCCCCAGAAGTGACATTTAAATTGGGCTATTATTGTTTTCAACTCAACATCAAGTTATTAACTCACTAATTATATCGATAACTTTGCAATCTCAATATATCTAGGCTTATCGAGTTGCGAGTTCTATTATAGTGAGTTCTATTATAGTGAGTCTATTTAATGTTGTCCTGCAGTCTCACACTGTTATCACGCTGGTCTATCATTAAATCAACATTGGCTCAACGACTGTGGCAGTGGAAGTAGTTAATCTGTCTCCTGACTCAGTTATTTCAATCTGAACACTACACACTGCCATCACATCAGAGCAAATAGCAGTAGGCCTACTAGCATGCAATGTGCCTAGGCTACTAAATTGTTTGCTAGACACGTTCTTTTGTACCTTCCCCTACCTGTCATTGACTGGGGTATGCCTAGTAACATATATGCCTATACCACCCAAACTGTCAGGTTAATATAAACAGTTTCTGTTTGATAGATCAGCTTTGAATAATGAACTGCACCACAGTCCCAGACCCTGGTCCCAGCCAAGGGTCACACAGGGAGTAGCTAGCTGTGAAATGCAGTGACGTCACTCGGTGAAAACAAAGCTATATATAACACCCCCTCCCCCATACTTCATTCTGTAAAACGCAGTGACGTCACTCGGTGAAAACAAGGTTATATAAGAACAGATTTGACCTATTTCCATTAGGGTAGGCTCACCCGATTATCCCTAATAGACCGGATATAGGCCTACTAGTAAACACAGAGACGCAGTTGGGGGGGCGTATTTACACGTGCAACGCATGACCACCACCCCCCTCCCCGACTAAACTTTGAAAACAACAATGAGCTGACGACAGTCAGATACGAGATACAGGATAGTTACTGTCGGATTCAACACCTCATTTAGACCAATATATTTGTTGCTTAATTGTGAAACAGCTGCATCTTAGCTTCTCTTAAAACCAGGCCTGTTGGGGGGGGTGGGGGGTTCGAGAGGGTCGCACGCCCCCCCCCCCCCCCGTGACCACAAAGCTGAAAATTTACCCCAGCGACATCAACCAAACTGCACCAATTTGTAGCTAAAAATCGAACAAAAATCCCAGGGGGCATGCCCCCAGACCCCCTCAACCTGAGTTTGCAATTTGCTCAACGCCAAATATAAATTCAAACAGTTTTTTTTACAGGGGGTCCAATTCACTTATTTCGAAAATACCCCAGCAATCCAAAATTTGACCCCCCCTTCAAAAATTTCTGGGCACGGGCCTGTTAATACAATGGCCCTGAAGCCCGGCACAAGCTCTACTTCAGTGCCGTCAGGCTCTAGTTTAAACTTTCTGAGGCGTATCTGGAATATTTTATAAAAAAGACTAATTTTACTGTTTTTTTTGGCTCCTGGGGCCGGTTGCAGGAAGCGGTCTCGGTCTCAGACTCAGGAGTGAGACCCAGACCGAGATAATGGTCTCACCTGAGATAGTCTCAGATCTTGGGACCGAGTCCGTTGCAAGAAGCCAAGGGCACACTTATCTGAGCTGAGATCATTAGGCCCCTCCTATCTTGGCTAAAAACAATGCAATAAACAACTAAAAAAGTGGATGTATACTGGGTTTAAATATATTTTTCTTCCCAAAACAACATTTACATATCAGTTACACGTGTTAGTGTCTGCTGAGATATGTTTTTTTGTTTTAAAGTAGCTTTATTTCGGACAAATCCCTGATTAAAATTTCGAAGTGATGTTTTTTATACCAATTCGGCCTAGTACTCATCTCATAGGCCTAAGCTTAGGGTTAGGCTTTTTAAGGCATAGGCTAGGCCTATACCTACACATTAAATTTCATGACACCTAGATCTACATTCAACAAATATTATGTTTAAATAATATGCTGCTACAGACTAGGCTAGTAGAGTCTTAGACTTAGGTCTAACGTTAGTCTAGGCCAGGCCTAGACTACAGTAGGCCTACACAGGCTAGACCTAAATCATGGTTTGACTGCTGAACTTGTTAGAAGTGCTGTTCTCAAGCCTGAACTGCTCAACTTTTCATTTTTCTCAAGCCTGCCAAGGTCCATTTTTAATGCTAACCATCCGCGAAATTCATAGCCTACTATACGTTTTATCAAATTTTATATGTTTTAATATACTAATATAGACTATATTCTACGGACCAGCATTGAGATATCATTTCATAAGCCATGTTTTACAAATATAATTCCATAATTAAAAAGACATATTTGAGCTCGGATCCTGAGACCACCTTGGACTGGTCTCAGGATTTTGATCTCAGTGAGACCATCTCAGGCATGATTTTTTTCTTGCAACCGAATTTGATCTCAGTCTCAAGCTCAAAAATGGTCTTAGTCTCAGGTTTCTGAGACCGAGACCGCTTTCTGCAACCCGCCTCAGCTGTCACCGTAGGTGAGACGGAGGGAGCTAATTTGGATTCCGCCTCCGTCCAGGTTTTTATCTCTTCTTTTATTTTGCGGAATATCATGAAAACCGCTCAAGATAGCTACACCAATACTATAAAACAAATTGCAAGGTTTCAGGAGAGGATGCATCATGAAAAATTTCAACTTGATCAAATTAAAAATGGCCGCCTATCGGCCATTATTCACCTCGACAGGCCTGATACTGCGGCATATAATCAAAACCTCTCAATATAGCTACACCATTACTATAAAACAAATTGTAAATTTTCAGGAGAGATGCATTTTGAAAAAATTCAACTTGATCAAATTCAAAATGGCCGTCTATCGGCCATTATTCACCTCGATAGGCCTGATTTTGGGTAAACCGAGCTAGATAGCTAAACCATTACCTGATTACTATATAGTAGGGGAGCCACGGCACTTTTAATCTACCGAACGAGTAGCAAAGGTGTGATAGTTGATTCCACCTCAGCAAATGGTCCTCTATTCAGAAACCCATTTCTTACAAGTACCGGTTGGTACGAAAAGTATTTTTTATACGTTTTTTTCACTCTTCGCGACCAAAAAATCTCCTTTTTTTTCAAAAAATAAACATTTCGATTTTTTTCACCGTCACTCATCACAATATATCCCAACTGACCCACAAATATAATAAACACAATTAAAGACGTTTTGGTAAGCATTAAGCCGAAATTTAGTGACAAATTATTCAATTTTGATGAAAAAAAATTAAATTTCACTATTTTCAGAAAAGTTCAAATTATTTTAAAAATTACAAAAAAACTGGAATAGTGTCTAATTATACCTTAAAAAACTCCCCATGCTATATGGTATTAAGATAAAAATATATTATAAAATATATAAATGTATGAAAACCGACTGAATATGACGCTATGACCTCTGCCCCCGAAGTTTTAGTTCTCGCGAAAAAAAAAGGTGTGAATCTGATTTTTTTTTCAAAAAATAAATATTTTGTTTTTTTTTACTGTGACTTATCACAATATATCCCAACTGACCCACAAATATAATAAACACAATTAAAGACGTTTTGGTAAGCATTAAGCCGAAATTTAGTGACAAATTCTTCAATTTTTATGAAAAAAATTCAAATTTCACTATTTTCAGAAAAGTTCAGAATTATTTTAAAAATTACAAAAAAACTGGAATAGTGTCTTATTATACCTTAAGAAAAAACCATGCTATATGGTTTTAAGATAAAAATATATTTTAAAATATATAAATGTATAAAAACCTACTGAATATGACGCTATGACCTCCACCCCGAAGTTTTAGTTCTCGCGACAAAAAAGGCGTGAATCTGATTTTTTTGTAAAAAAATAAATATTTTGATTTTTTCACTGTCACTCATTTTAGTATATCCCAACTGATCCAAAAATATAATAAACACAATTAAAGACGTTCTGGTAAGCATTAAGCCGAAATTTAATGACAAATTCTTCAATTTATATGACAAAAAATGCAAATTTCACTTTTTTCAGAAAAGTTAGAATTATTTTTAATATTACAAAAAAACTGAAATAGTGTCTCATTATACCTTAAAAAACTCCCAATTCTATATGGTATTAAGATAAAAGTATTTTATTAAATATATAAATATATAAAAACCGACTGAATATGATTCTATCAACCCTACCCACGAATTTTCAGTTTTCGTGACAGAAAATAATAAAAAATTAGGATATACATATATATTTTCCAGGGTTTTGACATTATAAATTCAACTACTATATGATATGGCAGTTGAATTAATGTCATATGCTGTTCATTATGTATCATGTTACTGTATATTTAGTCTTTTATCCAGTTTATTTATTGTGTGTTTTCAGGTGATGACAATGTGGCTGACTGGGCTGCTGGCTGGTCTGTTGGCTGTGATGATGTGTCTACAGCTGACAGCATTAGCACAAGGTACGTCATATGTCGTTATCCTCAAGTACATTTTATGAAATCCAAGATATGATAATCATCAGGAATATTTTGAAGGGTACAAGCAACAAAAAAATAAGTTTGATTGTACTGACAGCCAAGCTTTCATTATTCCATTTCTAAGCATCTCTTTCAGCGCGGGTATTGACTTTAGACCTCAGATTCTGATGTCTTAAGTCGATCCACGCACTGTAAGAGTAAGCATACTGTACTCAGATTTTCCGTAAACCCCATGATAGAGGACTAAGGTATTCAAATGAAGCGGAGAGAGCTGACTAAGACAGTTATGATTATTTCAAATTGAAAAATACCTTTAAGGCTCCATGGTTTATACAAAAATATTTCGGCACTTAAAGTGTTAAAGTGTATACACCGTACTTACTGTTTTTACCCTTCAGCCTGAATACTGTTGTCGTCCCCATGGATCTACACAAGTGTGATTGATTCATGGCCCAATTTCCAATTAAAGTGACAAAATCAGGCTAAAATCATAAAAAATCTGTATTTTTATTTTTGTTTTTCAATATGACCATGCACGTTTAAAATAAAAAAAACAGTATTTGTTCACATCTTATGGTCATATTAAGGAGACAAAATAAAAATACCGATTTTTTTATCATTTTTGCTTGATTGTGCGTCTTTGAATAAAAGACATGTCCACCATGTACAAACCTGGTGGACATGCTCAAAAAACATGCGGATCAGATTCAGAATGGCCACTACTCAGCAATTTCCAATTTTTCCATGGAAACATTAATGTACGACGTTGTTGTGCACCTACAACACAATCAGTGATATGTAAAATGTATTGCTTTTGAATCTCCACATGCATATCCAGCAATAAAATGTATTTTGCTTTCAATAAAATGTATTTCCTCAATGGGAATGACTATGGATGCAATGCGTGAAGGCATAAATATTAAATAATTTTTTATTTATTTTTTCAGAAAATAATATACATGTATGTAACAATCAGAAAACTTGTGGTTCCTGTGTGGCGGCCGCTCCTTATTGTAGCTGGTGTAGTCAAGAGGTATGTTATCTAACAATATATTATTCTTAGACATATAAATCTCACTAAAAATATGGACCAATAGATTACCACATCCCTACCACATGTTTGAATCAGCACACTGGTCTATTCTGTGCAGAAGGTCAAAAAAAGCTTTTCTTGGTGCTTGAGCCTTACATATCGCCCAATCGTTTACTGCGCAGTTCAAAATATCAACGTGATACAACAGTCACCAATGACGGTGTGTTAGTGAGATTGATTTGTGACGGCTCGGGTCCTAGATATTTTAGATTCTGTTTAATATTATTATAATATATAATAATAATTAACAATAAATACTTCATTTTCTGGGAAAACATGTTGTGGTTCAATAGAGTGACGTAATTAACACAAATATACTTTTACACACGTTTTTGTATTTCACGGACTGTCCGTCATTCGGGCCAGTGGAACTAGCTAGTGGTGGATAGCCAGTAGACACATACTCCTACTCGCCAGATGGTAATCAGGTAATTGCATCATTGAAGGTGTGACATTTTACTGTCACGGGCTGCAGTTCACTTGCAAATAATTTACCGCCGCATATAATCTTTGAATGTTCTTCTGTGAGCATGACGATATATAAAATGAATGTTGTATTTAGATACTTTGAAATGATAGAAATGAGTCGGCGAAATATACCGGTATAAAAAACTTAACAAATACATTTCACACAGTAGGCGAAATTTCAAACGTGCAAGCCCTAAAATTTCCTCACAAACGAGACAGTACACAGGCCTGGTCCATGTAGTCACCTGCATGCTGCCGCTGTAGCACACTATTATCACGTGGTATCGTCTCGTGTGGGGAACGCATATAGGCGATGACAGACAGCTCCCATATAGCTTAAAGCATTAAAGATTAACGATTCTGACATAGCTCAACATGCCAAAATGCTCAACGCACATTCTACATTCCGCCGCATGTCAGTTATTGAGCAGTTAATCCTTCTGACAGAGAGTAACATTGACATGACATCACTAATCCGCTCGTACTATATCGTACCCTGCCTAATGAGCCGTGTTCATTCATGCGTGATCGAGGCTACACTCTCGCGGCATAGGTCATAACAGCACCAACACAATGACAAAACTTCTCACCTGTTCACGGCTCAATGCTCTAGCCTGAGCGATCACACATGTACAGACAGGTTAATCAGTGCTCTAGCCGCACATATCGCGCACTTGTTCTATAACACGCGGGGCTTCAAACAAAAAAAAGTAGCGCTGTATAGTCCGATAATTACAGTATCAATTTTTAAAAATAATTCTGGTAGATGTTGATGTATGGGCCAAAAAGAATATGTGCATAGATGTATATATCTATACATTTACAGAATTGTTAGTTCAATTACTCAGTGGTAGAATTTATATTGTTTTTCAGTTGACATTATTCAATATATTACAGTTATTCATATGATATAACCTAGCGCATTAAGCTTCAAGCTACTGACTCCATCTTTTAACTGATAAAGTCAACCTGCTTGAATTTTTGTGCTTTTTTAAGAAATATGGAGGGACCGGCAGTAAAAAACCACGGTGTGATTTTGTGACAAATCTTCAACTTCATGGCTGTGAATTCTACAATATCAGTGATCCAAACCATGAGCTGACTTATCTGAAGGTAAGGGTTTTTGTGCTGATAACAAGGTTTTCACCTCCAATTCAATGTTATTTTGTATAAATTGTATAATTGTATAAATCCTAGTTGATAGTTATGTTTTATTTGTTGATTTTATTGGCTATGTTTTAATGTAATCTTGAACCATTGAGTCACAAAATCACAAAACACTGAAATAGATGTACTCTGGATGGTGTGTACAACCTAATGATCCAAACTAATCTTCCTAATCATTGCTTTCTCTTAATACAGGATGACCCACCTCGAAATGCAGAGAAAACCCAGGATGCTATTCAGCTCTCTCCACAAGAGATGGAAGTACATCTTAGACCGAGTAAGGATAGATGTCCCCAACAAAAGCTAAACATTGAACCAATACTGGTTTAACTTTAAACTAACATTTGTTCAACATCTCGTGTTTGCTAAAGTATTTTTATATAAGACAAGAGACCAAAAGTTTTTCTCTCAATTAGAAATCTATAGAAGTCAGATTATGCCGTATAAAGATGGTCGCTGCGATGAAAGGGTTGAAGAGACCAACAGGTTTTTTATCATTTTAAAATCATCATAAATCTTTTAGTTAGCACTTTCTTCTTCATTTGATTACCTATGTTATGGTTCTACGGCCATTACAGTTGTATACATATTTTACTCTTTCAACTTTAGATATCAGTAGACATCTGATTCTGACGTCTAAAGTCCGCCCCCACACTGGAAGGGTTAAGTGACTGAAATATTTTGCTGCTATGTCATTTTACACTGTAGGCCTAACAATGTTCAGTGGAGTTGATTGTCCATACTCTGACCATTCATTTTTCATAGAAAAATTAAAATCCTCACATTTTTGTCAGTGCTCGATTTTGAGGAAATCAGAGGAGCCATTCAAACTCAGATATGTTTGGTCTCAAATTATACAAATATGAGTAAATTTCCCCCGCTTGAAGTTGTGGATCACTTTAGCAAGACACAACTTCAAGTGATTTAAAATTTCAATGGTTAATCTTTTTTATTAGCAGGTTGAATCAGTTATTGCGAATAAAATCATTAAATGTGTTTAAACATCAGGATTTTTTAATGTTTTGTCTATGAATGTGCATGAGGTATTTTCACCTATGTGTTTGTCACTGTAGGGGGCATATACAGGTTCCCTGCAAAATTAAGCACTTATTTTCTCAAATCCTTTAAGAACTAAGGTGTTGTGACCTGAGGGTAAACCTAAAAGTCTCTTGAGTGTGTATCCCCTACAGACCATGAGAACAATGATTTACTATCTGTTTAAAGTTAATCTATTTGTCAAAAACAAATCACCAGATGTTTGAAGCCTTTTTTATTTCAGATAAACCATTTGAGTTCAGCCTGTCATTTAAGCAAGCAGAGAACTACCCAGTAGATCTTTACTACGTCATGGATCTCTCCTATTCTATGAATGATGACAAGGACAAGGTGGCTTCTCTTGGAGTTGAAATTGGTATGTTTTCCCCATTTTTTTAAGGCTTCAAGTTAGTTGTAAAATTAAGTTCTTATATTATCAGATTATCAGATTCATAAATTTAAGACATTTTGCACTTTTAGAAACTGGTCAAACTCATTCTCAACCATTTAAGTTGTAGGTCGTGATAGCGCGCCACAAATGAAACTTGGTAATAATTTGCCTGTGTGAAGTAAAAAAAAAATTTCTTTTGCAGCTGAGGAGATGTCAAAGATTACAGAAAATTTTCATCTCGGGTTTGGTTCCTTTGTGGATAAGAAAACAATGCCATATGTCAGTGTTGTACCATCCTCGTAAGTTTCCACGATAAGTTCCATTTTGCTATCAAGTAGCTCTCACCAGATGTTGGCTGCTCAGGCCTAAAAAAATAAATGTTGATTTCCGCTTGGTTTTTAAAATAGAACAGGGTAGGTGCCAATATTATTTTATTTTCATTCTTTAATTACTTTTTTCTCAATTTCCTTGCAGACATCGATTCAGAGTTAAAATGGTAAAAACCAAAATTGAAAGGAGAGGTTTAAACAGCTTGCATCGTTACGGTCAGACCCATGCAGAATCAGTCTGCATGAATTGTCCAGTCACAGTTAATTTTGTGGAACCTTGTGATTTTTCAAAGTTAATAACATCAGTCTTCCCAGAAAAAAACATGTAGGCCCTAAGCTTGTTAATGACAACATTTGACTACGAGTATATAAGCAACATTCAGAGTACTTCAAAGAGTCTGTAGCATAGGCCCCCTACTGTCATGTGCTTTGGCTTACACATGTTACAGTGTACACTCAACTCTGATCAGAACATGCATGCTTGCCTGCCAAGGTCTGGCGTGTCACCCGGTGGCTAAAACACAAAATCAGACGTTTTCCGATATAGGCCTAGATGCCGTTGAAATCATGTTGCTGGATTTTTTCGGATCTTGGGATGTCAATCTTTCACACTCAACGCCACTTTGAAAAACGCCGAATCCTGCGGCAAACAAGTCGTTTTATTTGATTTTATTATTGAAATAGAGACATCGTCATGCAGTGAGCACTGTGGCCGTGAGAAACAGCCGTCGGTGCACGTGAGCGCGTCGGAAGTCAGCTGTTTTGATTTTTATTTTGTAAACAAACACGAGATGCAATCGATCCTGGCCGGGAGATAACGAGAGATAGATAACGGCGAAAGGCCCTGGCAGCCTTATTCGAGGCTAGCTATCCCAAGCAAACAAACAACACATGACGATCGCCGAGTTTGCTGCTGCTGATAAACAGACTTGTTTTCTTGTAAAAAGATTGCAAATACTTTTGCTGTAGCCTAACCGTTCAATGGCG
This sequence comes from Flabesymbios commensalis, assembly GCA_964017125.1. Lineage (NCBI taxonomy): Eukaryota > Metazoa > Annelida > Polychaeta > Terebellida > Flabelligeridae > Flabesymbios > Flabesymbios commensalis. The sequence goes on from OZ024910.1 coordinate 22,613,205, forward strand.
GAAGGTCGGAAATATTTTATTTTATATTTTTGCCAGGCATAACATTTAATGAATCGCAAATATCGGCAAGGGCCGGTCGGCAATCGGAAACCAACAATTATTTTTTTAGGCATTACTGTATTCTGATGACAGGAATTTGGTTGCAATTTCATTTTCGATGATTGGATGATCACAGTTAAATTGGTTGAGTGTAAATAAAAAAATGACAACATATCTTTGTGAAGTATGTTACACCTGAACTGCAAACATTGTTCTGAGAATGCAAGTATCTAGCGGGACAGTTGAGCACACTACGTGTAATATGTGAGCCATCTGCACGAAATGAGTCACATACAGGTTGAGAAAATGGTTAATATGCATGTTATGGGCTGAAAATAGCTAATTTTGTTTTTTTGTCAAATAGTGATATGGTTAAGCCCAGAATTTTAATTTTGAAGCCAGTAGTGGGTTCTACGCCCCAAAATTAGTCAGAAATCACATCACATTGATTATCTCATTTTCTACTTGATTTTTTTTTTAAATATGGCCGCCGGTGGCCTTCTTGAAGTTAGCCCATTTTTTAAAAAACGTTTAGGGTTACTTAAGTTTGAGTCCACCTAGCAGGTTAAAAAAGTAGACATCCTGGGCTATTAAAATAATCATAAAAAACTATATACAACATTTCTAGGTTTGGCCAAAAAATCCTGTTTGGCAATAAGGAGCTATTTTTTTTTTTACTATGTGTAACTAAGGAACTTGCCATCAAACCTGTTGCCATTACTTTAAGGCCACTTTTCTACATTTCAATTTTTTGAAATATTAACCCATTCGCATCACTAAGCACCTGCTAAAATGATCATTACTCAGCTTCGGACCAGGCAGGATAAATTAATGTTCTGGGGCTCGTATTAAAGCTCCAGCTCTGTGCTATCAAATTGTACCATAAACTGCCATTGTGCAAATGGGTCACATATAATCAAGGCTCGATCAGACATTTTTTGTAAAACTGAATTAGTCTGTAATTTAATTTATCAGTAATAACGAGTTAACCAAACTAATTTGTACCTTATACTGGTATTCTCCAATGGCAGGCAATGACCTGATTACGTTTCGTAGAAAATAATTTTATGATGCATGTTTGGTTCCCATTTTGCTATGTGTCTCTAAAAAAAAGGCAATACAGCTGGACTATGATTGGTTACAAGGTCTGTAAGATCTCATATAAAGATAAACCATCTTGGAAACCTTGCATGATATTTCATATATTATGTTCTTTATAAGCAAAGGGGGATCCAGTGGTGTCGTGGGGCCAAATTCTTTTAAAAAGGCTCCTACACTGACCTGAATATACAAAAAAATCATGGGGGCAAGCCTCTAAACCTTCTGCTTCCCCCTTTCTTCGGAATCTGAATCCGCCCCTGGTTGGACAATGAAAGAATTTTTGTAATCATCAATTGTAATATGTTTTTCAATGCAGGTTGATAAATCCATGTTCAGATGGCATAGTGTGTACAGCTCCTTACGGTTTTCATAACCAACTGCCTCTTACAGAAGACTCACAACAATTTGCTGTAAGTATATACTTATTGTCTATTGAAGAAACTTATCAATTAGCATGGACTTCATTTCTCTCGATTTTCCACCTTTTTTCCCCTCTTTCCGATTGGCTCTGTCTTCAGAAAATTAACTTTTATTAGAATCACAATTTTTATTGGCTGTGCAGTCATATATATTTCAGTCGAAAGTCCCTAAACTATTGGTGTCTGTAATTAAATTAATTCATTAACAACTGAAACTTAAGCAATGAAACTTTAAGCAATAAAATAGAAACTCCAATATCTATGATTTGAGAGTTGCAAATTTTTAAGTTATTCTACTATCAGTATCAATCAGAAATAGTCTATATAAAAATAAATTTCTAAATAGAAAATTTAAATAAATTAACACAGTGGGATAAGGCCAAAAAAAATATAAATTTGTTTTAAGGGGTATTGTCAAGTTAAAAAAAATCCTAAAATCTGAGAAAAACTCGGATTGGTCAGACCCCACCCGCCCACCCCATTATCCAATTTTTTACTTTTTTTGGAAACATTTGAAAACATCAAATCAACACAAAAATCATGAAAAAACACATAATTTCCAAAAAAAATCAAAATCTGAGTTGGGGCTTTCTCTATATCCGGCCCAGCCTTATGCCTGTGCCCGTACGTAATGCCAATAAAATTTTAACATTTCTGAAATTACCTCACCTATTCGATCTGGCATTTCCACCCTAGCTCCCCAGTAGTCCAGCTCCCTGTTGACGAACCTGCTTTGGCCTTGACTACGACACAATATCACGCTAAGGATTTGTGCGCCTCTGAGCAAGGTCCGCTGAGGATTTAGGCGCTATAGAAGTTTTATTGAGTGATTTATTTATTGATTGAGCTTCAAACTATCACCTGTTATTTGTACATATATATTTTATATGTTTTTTAGGATAAAGTAAACGCTTCCCTTATATCTGGTAATTTAGATGGACCTGAAGGTGGTTTTGATGCTATGATGCAAGCAATTGTTTGTGGTGTAAGTATCATTTTTTCACTCCCAATTTATTATTATAATTCATGTTTACTATAAACTTCGGATGACCTGCGTTGAGAGAGCCCTATTTTCAAGCCTATCTAAGGGGCATATCCAAGATTGCTTAGAAAATAGACGTAAACAGTCGCCAATATTCATCGGATTTCCACTAATTTTTTTCTAAACACTTTCTGATAAATTACACTGCTCAAGCCTCAAAATTGGCTAATTGCATATCCCAAGATGGTCACCATTGCGCTGTACTTACAAATAGACGTAAACGCTTTGCAATCAGCAATTTCTTCAATGATCTTCACAATTTTTTTCTGAATATTCTCTGACTGATTACCCTGGTTAAGTTTGAACATTTGCTAATTGCCACCCCAAAATTTGACACAAACCATTCAAAGTCACCAATATTCATCAGATCTTCACCATTATTTTGGGAGAATTCTCCGCCAGATTCCCCTTGTTCAGTTTGTAGATCGGATAATTTGCCTATCCAAGATGGCCGCTTCCAACAATGCTGCTTTAAGTATATGTCTCTATTGCAACATCAATTTAGGAAAGTCTCGACTTTCATATTGGTAGACAATAGGGCATCTAGCCTCCAGCAATTCTTCTAAATTATATGGACAATTTGTTAATTGCTTCCATAACTAGCAAAATATTGAAACTACAAAAAATATTTTTCATGATACCATGTGTTAATTTCTACATTTTGTATTTGTCATTTTAAATAGTTCTTTGTATGAAGTCGACCTACTACCCTTGTGCTGCTGATTTTTATGTTTCTTTTTTCTTTCATTTGAAGTTGGTATTGTGAAGGTGATTTCCAGTTCCAAAAGATGACAATTATGCTAAAAAAGTATCTGTAATATTGATTTTTTGGATTAACTAAACATCTACTAAAAACTGTTTGAGCAAAGCTAGTGATATTTTTATTGATCTAAAACATGCTTGAAACAGTATATTTGATACGGTTCCAGCAGCACAAGGGAGAAAATCATGTTATTTGATTCCTAGCAATTATTATTCTTCAACTGCTGAATTTGTTACTGTTTATTATTTATATTGAATTTATATCACAATTTACAGCTAATGAAATGCAAATGTTTCAGGTATACACAATGTTTCATAAAACATAATTGAATTTGTAGCAATATGTGTAATTGTGATTTTCATTTATACAATTTTTTTGTGTAAATTTTCTTGATCAATTGGTTAATGCAGGATAAGATAGGTTGGCGTGCTGGAGCGAGACGCCTCCTGCTTTATTCCACAGATGCTGAATTCCATTATGCCGGTGATGGAGTGGTTAGTACAGCAACTACCACCTGTTGAATCACAGGCTTAAAATCACAAACGCTGGTGGTGGAAATTAGCAACTTCAATTCTGTATTCTTTGTGGACAAAAATAAATGGCTGCAAAATCTCTGCTTAACTTATGGAAAGTATAAACTTTCACAGCTGAAGCTGCTTTTTATATGAAATTACTTTGGACATTGAAGCCATTATTTTGTCGATATATTCCTATGTATATAACACTTTTTCACTGAATAACCCGAGATATTTTATATTCCACTAGTTCATGAAATTTACTTTAAACTAAAATTTGATAATTATAGCAGTCTATAAAAATTCAACTCTAAGTGGATTTACAATTTCCCCTTGAACACCTAGAGCTCTTAGTTATTCAATTTTAAGTCATTAAATGTTGTGACTTGCAAAATTTAGTTTTTTTTATATTCGTTAAATTTGTGAATATTACAGACAGAAATACCACTATGGTCATGATAAGTGCTCCAGTGGTTAAATATTGGAAAACATCCATTTTGAGGTTTTGTGAAAAATTGTTTATCAGATTTACCCTGTTGTGATGTTATAACTGTCATTCGGGACTAACATATAGCTTCTTCTTCCAGATTCTCAATCTTTTCATCCTGAAATCAATGGAGATTATTGTCATTATAATTTTGGTGCTGTGCATAACTAATCATATCATAATTGAGCCTGTAACCTAATCAGCCAGCCTGGATTAATATCAATTGGCCCATATTCATGGTTCATCTGTACTTAACCCAGCAAACTCGAGATGTTGAATCAATGTTGGTTTGACGTTGGTCCAGCATCGTATTCCAGTGGACCAACCTTAAACCAACATTGATTCGACGCTTTGTGTCTGCTTGGAAGGGTCATTTGTGCAATGACCATACATGTAGTCCATGAGACTTCATCTCACAAAATATTTGTTTAAAGTTGACACTTTCAAAATTTTTATCTATGGAGACTTACTTAATCAAACTTGCTTTATCCCAGATGTTGGCCCTATGGTGTTTTAATACTGGGATAACATACTAAATAAACGGTCAAGAGTAGAATGTTTAAATGCCAGGCCAAGTTGCACAGCATAGATGCTGGGTGAGCAGTAGACACATCTTGAGTAGTTTACCATCTGACATCTGTAGACGTCGGATTTTAGACGTCGGATTTTAACATCTTAAGATGTCTCTAGAAGAAATTTAAAATTTAGGACATCCGTAGACCCATAACACATGTATTCGAATGAAGGTAAAAGAGCTAACCGAGACATTCATGAGGATTTCACATTGAAAAAAACACCTTTGCTCTCCATGGTTTATACAAAAATATTCCAGCATTGTTGCATAGGTTAAATTCAAGCTGATCTACACTTATTGAAGTATCTCACTGGACCTGACATAGCTTACATTATAACCATGTACATATATGGTCATGCCAGCTGCACTCACACATTAATTCACACAATTTGACTTTTATGCTCTATTGATTCCTATTGCAACAGGAAGAAATAGGCTGGCGTGAGGCCTCTAGAAAGATGCTTCTGTTCTCCACTGATGCTGAATTTCACTATGCGGGTGACGGGAAGGTTTGTAGAGCTCTCTGCCTCAGCAGTGATCTCTGCATGTTAGTGTATATGTAGTAGCATGAGTTTCAATGTTTCCTGTATGTTTATTTTTTTTATTTATCATTTATTACTATAAGCCGCTTTTAGTAAGCGCGAAACACGACTACCGGTATATATGATCGTGTTCAACCTTATTATTATCAAGTCAATTTTTTTTTTTTTAATTAATGTGAATATATTTTATTACTGTAAAATTGAGAAATTTATATATATCCTCACATTTGACAAATCTGAATAATATTCACTAACTTGAATCTGTGGATCATGTAAGTGAGGCACAGCTTCAAGTGGGTGAAAATTTGGACTTGAATTCTTAGCTATCAAAGGGTTGATTACTATAAATTATCATTTCACAAATGCATGACTTGTAGGCTAGTATACTTTAACCCTTACAGCGCGGGGACCGTATTTATGCATCAGATTCTGATGTCTGTAGATGTCAGATTCTGACGTATAATAAAGACGGTCCCTACACTGGAAGAATTAAAATATTTATATTGGCTGTAGACCCATAAATAACAAAGGTATTCATATGAAGCGTAAAGAGCTAACTAAGACATTAATGATGATTTGAAATTAAAAAAACTTTTTGGTCTCCATGGGTAATATCAAAATATTTCAGCGCTTCAAGGGTTAATAAAAGTGGCCTTTTACATTTTGACACGGGTGATGTCAGCACAAGTGCCTTTTTGATCACCATGACCAATCCTGAAATTTGTTTTATGCAAGTTGTACAAAAATCAAAATGATTCCTGAAATTATACAGTGGTAATTTTACATTGTAAACCATTACTTCAAAACTTGGCAATTTTTAAGCCCTAGTGCCATGTATTTGGCTTTTGTATGGTTATAAATTTGTTATTTAATGTAACCTGTTAAATGTGGACATGCATGTTGCACTATGCTCCTTATTTTCTTGTCGTTTTTCTCTGACAAATTAAGCCTTAATGTCGCATTAGTAATATAATTAAAATATAAAGAAATGATATAGTTTTAGCATTTTTTTGAGTTAACATGCTGATATATTTACGTAATAATAAAGCACAACATTTACATGTAACGAAAAGCAGCGATTCTTATGATAATAAGTGTTAGAGATTAAATTTATTTGCTTGTTTTTAAGTTGTTGTGTTTACTGTAGATGTAGCTTTTGTGCTGTGTCAGTGATTCCTCTCAAGCATAATCTCTCTGTGCAAGTAGTCCCTTTGTTAACAGATCTGAAAAACCCTTCAGCACTCACTAAAATAAGATTCTTCTACACAGTTTTCAGTTGTTTTTTCCTTGCTTGATAATATTTTATTGTCAATTACTATGGGGTATTAATATGTCCATATAGTTTGTATGATTATTTTATTCGGAACAGTTGTACCTTATTTATATAAGGCAAGGTTAAAATTTGCTATAATTTATCTTTCTTAGCTGAACTTAGCAGTTCAGCAACTTCAAATGTATGTAATTTATGGTCCATATATATGATCAGATAATATTATAAAAAAAGTAAAATATACATAGTCAAAGCAGTCACAAATGTAATCAACTGAACATAACTTTTAAGTAATGCCATTATATTTCATTTCCTCTCTCCTTACTGATTTCTTTTTATTACATGGTGTTTTCAGCTGGGTGGAATTGTGAAGCCAAATGATGCCCTATGTCATCTTGACAGTAACGGTTTATACAGTGAAAGCCTGAATCAAGATTACCCATCCATTAGCCAGTTAAGTCACAAGATCAAAGAAAAGAACGTCAACGTCATCTTTGCAGTCACTAAGAGCCAAAATGGCTTGTACACAAAGTTGAGGGATTTTATTGAAGGGTCTGAAGTTGGAGTGCTGGCTGAAGACTCCTCTAATATTGTGAACTTGGTCAAGGAAAACTATGAGGTATGACTGGTCTTCCAAGTATCACTCATTCTAATGAGTTTAATCATACAGTATACTTAGATGGTCACCACTATAATATTTTATAACACGAATTGAAAAACATATAATCATATTTGATTTAAAATTTGCCAAAACAGCACAACTGCAATAAATTTAATAATTTATGTAGTTGAATTTCTGTAAACAAATTGTGCACGTCATATTTGTTCTCTATTAAACTATTACATGATTTGTGTTATAATATTTAAATTGATTTCATGCTCAGATATGGAATGAGATACTGTTGCTCTAATAGGGTGCTGTCACAAGCATTACCAATTGCCACTTGGATTTCTTCTATTTATAGCGCGAATAACATGTGATGTTAGCTGAAATTTCATGCTCAATAAGATGTTGAAAAACTTGAAATATTTATAACATGATTTTCACTGAAAAATTGTAAAAAAAAAGATCATGTAAAATTTTGGAATCCATGGTTGCATTGTGTTATATCCGATTCGTGTGGTAACGATTTGTGCTACAACGAATTTAAAAAAAAACGCAGAAAAATACAGTATTAGATAAACAACAATCGCATTCAACTTCTATTTTTCCCAACTTTAGTACTGGCTGAAGATAAGTCTACTTCCTATTAATGACCACTTGTCTTGTCCTGCCACTTTGCCTAGTTCTATGTATGGCCGTCCATAGTAGGTTTTACTGTAATAATGTTGTCTTTTATTCATTGTTGCAGAGAATAAGTAGTAAACTTGAATTGAAGACACAAGGCCTTGAAGATAGTGATGTGATAGTTCGTTTTAAATCCAAGTGCACAGGGTTAGTTTAATTTTTTTTTAATTTAGTTATACTACTATACATAAATTTACTTGTTCCGACTGTTTGGATGTCTTTGTCGCTCCTATTATTTTACCATCCCAGTAAACATGTTGCTGTAATGTTGTGCCAGCGTCGCAGATGGTGGACCAGCATTAAAGCAAGATTGTTCAACTCATAGTGTTTGGTTGGATTCCAGCCAACAGGAGACCATAACCCGATGTTGGTTAAATGTTAGGCCAGCATTGCAGACAGTGAACCAACGTTCAACCAATATCGGGATATTATCCTATGTTGATTGGATATTCTTTGAATTGAATGTCCAATGCTGTTTCTAACGTTAGTAAAGTAGATGACTTTTATTTCAATTAAATTAAATTAAACTCAGTTCTGTGGAGAGCCTCCGAGGGGTAGTGTGCTCGGCCTCAGACCTCCAGGGTTTGAATTTCGAATCCTGTGTCTGAAGGGCAGTGTCATCTCACTCAGGAAGTTCTCCTGGCCCAATTTAGCCTGTATGTGCACAAAAAAGGCCTAAAGCCCGATTCATTTCATTTCTTAACTCAAGTGAAGTAGGTGACTTGTGACTTTCAATTTAAATTATCATCAACATGACTAGAGTTTGATAATTGAGCATTCATTGCAGAGTGCCAACTATGGCGATTTTATTCGAGGAAATCTTATCTTTCACACTTTTTCCTTTTTTATGTGGACTAATATCAATATATTACAGTGTTGTTGTAACGTCACTTTAAAATTATTTTGAGGGAACCGGAGGATTCCACCGAGCTGGCTAATACAATGAAGTATGGGGGAGGGTTCTTATATAACCTTGTTTTCACCGAGTGACGTCACTGCGTTTCACAGAATGAAGTATGGGGGAGGGGGTGTTATATAACTTGGTTACACCGAGTGAAGTCACTGCGTTTCACAGAATAAACAGTTACATCGTAGTTGAAATATGTGAACAATTGTTAGCTTATTAAACTATTAGAATTTCAAAGTTGATGATCAATTCCAACCTATGATCACAGGTAATCAGTATATTTGTATGTTGTCAACACCTGCCATACCTACACTGCAACCTGAGAATATTTATATGACATATTTTGTTTTTAGTGATGTACTTAATGAAGTTAGTGAATGCTCTGATTTGAAGATTGGACAAAATGTAAGCGATATCTTTTTCTTTTTCTCATCATTTATTTTAAATTATACATTAGAAATTATTGTGTATTTATAGATTATAAATAAGTATATATTATATTATCACATGAAATCAGTTTGACCCCCCCGTGCACGGAAAAATGACTTCATAGCTAATAATGTTGAATACCACGAACTAGCACAATGTGACTACCTGTAATTATATTTCTAAATGTAATTGTATTTACTTCTCTTTGTTGGATAACATACTGAAGTAATGAGATAACTACCGTAGCTTTGCATGATTATATATTTTTTGTTTCAGGTGACATTTGAAGTTTCTATCGAGGCTACAAAATGCCCTACGGGAGAGTCAAAATGGGAAGAATTCAGTATCTATCCTGTCGGTTTGACAGAGACACTTACAATCCGTTACAAACTTATATGTGAATGTGATTGTGAGAAGCCTGGACAAGGGGTATGTAATGTAATGTCCCTTGTTTAACCATTAAACGCTGAAATGTTTTTGTACAAACCAAAAGACCAAAGTTTTTTTTTCATTTTGAAATCATCATAAATGTCTTACACAGTAGCTAGCACTTTCTGCTTCATTTCAATACCTATGTAAAGGGCCTGTTACACCTTGGCGATCACCGTCAACGATCGCGTAACGCACGGGAAAATATTAAAAATTATTGAAAACGCTGGCGATTGATGGACTCATGATCCAGAATGATTTTCTAGTGTTTGTAAGCGCATGAGTAGTGTTAGAGTAACGTGTTCGAGAACTGAAGAACGCACATCACATATTTCGTGATTCTATCGTCAGCGACTGCCAGCGTGGGAGTAGCGCTTGAGTAACGCATGTATAACGCATTCGACGTCTGGGGAGCGACTGCCAACGTTTGCTTGACGTTCCACGCACAGTTACAATCACTTGAAAACCTCTAGTTTTACTGCAGTATTTCATTAATTTTAGTTGATTTCTAGCGGTAAATTGATCTTTTTAATATGTTAAGCTATGCGAAAATATATTGAATTTTCCAACTAGAGGTTGTCAGAGAGTTTAGAAGTGTTCGGTATAAGTTATTTTGAATTGGACATTTCATCATGTTAAAGGCCTATATTTTGCATAGAAGTAGATATTAAACATCTCATATTATTATTGATCACAAACTTTTATGAATGCATTGAATTTTTATAAAGATTGATACATTTGTAGATATGTTTCCTATCATTACCAATAATTTATAACTTTATTTGTATTGTTTTAAGTGATTCACCAGGAAGTATCTGTATATGCCTATATTATGATTTATAAGCAATATAGTACAGCGACTTAGTAACGCTCTCCTAGCGTGTACAACGATCGAGTGACGTTCCCCTAGCGTGTACAGCGACTGAGTAACGATCCCCTAGCGCATACAACGATCGAGTAGCGTCTCCTCTTACACGCTGGTGTGCGTTTATGGTTTTGAACCTGTTCAAAACTCTCAGCGATCATCAGTGTTCATCTGCGATCAACAACAATTGATAAACGCACACGGCGATAGCATAACGATGGTCCAGCGATGGTCAGCCTTCGCCAGCGTTCGACTGATATTTTCGTGCGTTACGCAATCGTTGAGGCTGATCGCCAAGGTGTGACAGACCCTTTATATTGGTCTACGGCCATTATAAGTGTCTAACCCTCTCGGTCTCCCCGCGCTGAAAGTGTTATTGCCCTAAGCACGACTATAGTTATGGTAAATCTATTTTATTAGCCGATCAAATCACAGTCATTGGGAACAAAATAAGTGTTTAAACATAAAGATTTGCAAATGTTTGGTATCAAATTAAAGAAATATGGGTGATTTTCATGCACACAAAGTTATGGGTCATGGTAGCGAGACACAACTTTAAGTGGGTAAAAAATTCAATTGGATAATATAGCTTTTTTAACATCTTCCTCCCTATTGCTCTCTGAGTACAGTCGTTTTCCTGCACATATGGAAAATCATGGAATTTACAATGAGCTTTTCCATGCATGGAATTTGAGATTAATGATGAAGAATCTTGGAAATTTTTTCTGCATATTTCTCGCCATCAATGGGAGCACAACTTTAAACTCTATATGCAAAATTTAGTTTACATTTCCTATGACCCTGGAGCAGCTATCTCCTCCCAGCAGCCACTAGCAGCCCACAGTAGGCGTGGTCTTATACATGTATATCAGGCTTTGCTGCAAATGTTTTATCCTGTGCTAATCTTGTCTATAGCCATTTTCATTTGTCCTTTGAAAATTGAATTAGAAGAAAAAAGCATTATAAATGTGCGAGGTTGGCATATGTTTTGGTTCAAGTTGTACATATCTAAGCAATTTTTAACCACTTGAAGTGATGGGCGGAGACACTGAAACACAACTTCAAGTGTGTAAAAATTGGTGCTTAGGGCTTTAACCCTTTCAGTCCGGACTTTACATTGTCATATTCATCCACTACAAGCCGCGAATTTTCGACTTGTAGTGGATGAATATGATTTGAAGTGGGTGAAAAATTAAAGAAAATAACCATGTTTTAGTAAACCAGTTTTATGGGAATTTTCATTCTAAAACCCCTAGTGGTAGGAAAATTAAGTGTTTTTTCAGGGATGTAAAATGACGCTTTAATGCATCGTGAGGGCCTGAAGGGTTAAGGGTTAGCTTACGGGTTGTAAAAAGCACTTTTCAGCTTCAAATGATGAAAAATATATCTTTCTAATTGAATTATTTGATTTACTGATTAATTGCTCAATTTGATAAATTGCAGTATTTTATTTTACTGAAAAAATTGCCTAAAACGTATTTATACTGGTACAGCGTTAGAAGTTTATTCATCTGTTTTAGATTCCATCAAGTCCTTTGTGCAACGGTACAGGAACATACGAGTGTGGAATATGTGATTGTGATGAAGGACGATTTGGAGCAAACTGTGAATGCGATGGATCGGATTTACAAAGTCAAAGCTCGTATTCCAGCTGCAAAATGTATGTTAACCCTAACACCGCTGACATTTTTTTTTAAATCATCATAGATGTCTCACTTGGCTCCTCTCAATCATTTAAACAGCACTGCTTCAGTGTTTTGATCTGCCTTGTTCAATGCTCGCCCAACCAAATAAGTTTGAACTTTATTATGTGTTTTTTTATCTCTTTTTCTAAACTGATCCAATAAATACAACGCGGAAATATACTTTTATAATTATAATGGAAACATTTAATCTCGTATATTATAAGCCCAGTAAACACACAACATTTGTATAGCATTTATTCAACATTGGCCCAACATCTTCGATGTTGCTCCAACATTGTATAATTCCTCTACAAATGTTGTATGTTGACGGGGAAGTGACATAACTCTTGTTATTCCATAAACTAACTAGCATTACACAGTAGTTATTTTGCGATGGAATCGTGAAAAATGCACAAAAGATATTAAGCCCATTTAATTCTACAATCTTATGCATAGGGGCCTATATTCCATCCCATACAGTGGTGTCGCAAAGTGTCGTTGTTAGTATAAACCAATAAATTTGCAATTTCATTATTTTTTTATCAACACGTCATTCGGTAAAACGTGGAAATACATACCGGTAATTGTAGTTGTATTTGTAATTGAAAAATAAATTGTATTTGTAATTGAATGTTTCCAGAGAATTATAATTGTAATTGTATTTGTAATTGAAAACATATAAATGATAGTAATTATAATTGTAATTGAAAAATTATGAAGGGATGTAATTGTATTTGTAATTGAAAAAAGTAATTGACCCCAACCCTGCCTCTCGGTCCATTTTAATACCTATATTATGGGTCTGCGGCCGTTAGAAATATTTTAACTCTTTCAGTGATTGGCGTCTTTTTAGTTCAAAATCTGAAGTCTACAGACGTCAGATTTTAATGTATAAAGACGACTCTATGTTAATAAATTTATTTGTTTATTTTATTATAGTATTATAGTTCATACTTATCTTAAGCCTTTCACCACTAACCATGACTATAATCGTTTTTAATTCATTTTATTGGCTAATAAATTACTGCTATTGTGAATAAAATGGATGTTTAAAGATTAAGATTCAGAAATGTTCGGTGGTAGCGAACACATAGTGTGTGAAAATTTAAAAATATTACTTGGTAGGTGGGGGATAAAAAAATATTTTAAAAAAAGTGTCATAGTTTTGTCTATTTTTTATCGTATTTTAGAGAATATCCTTTTGCAATAATTCTTGTTCTCCCCATTTAAATCGATGGATAACAGAAGATTGCACAATCAAATTTATTATTGCTTTATTAACCTTTATCCTGCTAAGGTAATTTATATAAATTTTCAACCGATCCACAACCTCAAGTGATTGAAAATTACTCATATTTGTTTTATTTGAGACCAAAAAATTACAAAACATGATGTTTAAAGACACATTCCGTTCCCAATAACAGTGATTGAATCAGTTAATAAAACTGATAAAAAAGGCTATTAGCGTGATTAGCAGGCAAAGAGCTAACTCAGATTACTGTGGATCTGGTAATATTCGCGTGGTTTTAATTTTCACAAGGAGGACAAATTCGCGAATTCAAGAATCTCGCTAAAATTATTATTATAATAGCGCTACCTACCATCGAAATGACAAATACTACAGCATGTACATGAGCTTTAACTACAGCCTCTATGAAGACTCAACAACAATACATATCGTAACCGATATAATATAGTGTGTGAGCATTAATTAAAATAATTATGGAATAGAGTATAATCATCAAGTGTATATTTATTGATCATGATGTACAATTGGTGATCATTCCAGTGCTATACAAGTCCGTACCCACCTGCTATTGATGTCGATGATTGCAACAGTTTTGCCAATTACAGTAATGTGTTTGTATAACAATACAGCTGTCCATTGTCACCAACCCAAATAACTCACAAAGTTACACCAGGGCCAATAAAACTTTGGCCTGGTATTTTCAGCTTTGACGCAACATTAAACCAACATTTGCGCAAGGACCCATGTGAGTTAAGAAGGTAGACACGTGTCGACACCTGAGGTCTACCCACTGTGTGCATAGTGATTGCCGTAAGTGGTAGGGCCTATTACGTAACAGGGTGTGGTGACAGTGGATTACGCTTACTTGTGATAACGATGGATGAGGGGAGTCGTTAATTGCACGGCTGAGGAAGTGCCATTAAAATGTGACATTTCACAGCTCAGTAACTATCTGTTAGATCTGATTACCAGTGATTACAACAGTTTTTTTTTTCAAAATTGGAAATTTGCAAAAACTAGTGTTGTCGTCCCGTGGCCCTCCAACACAATCCCGTCAGAATCCAAATAAACTCACCTGAACTCTGACAGCACCAGCATTGAAGGTGGCACGAGGCACGCATCACAATAGTGAAATATCGGTTGGTCGGGACTGGCTCAGAAACACGTTAAACACCACTCACCTCGAAGTGATCTAAAAAGAAGTTATTAATTAACAAACTACCAAATTCTGTCAAGAAACCAAGCTGTCCGTGTATCGTTCAAATAATAAAGCAAGAGCACGCAAAATAACCAAGTCAACCTCAGAGAATAAATCGACATACATATTTAATGTCAAAACATAGAATACAGTAATAAATCACACAGGATGGTACAGGGTGGTAATCTGTCAGTGGGGTCTTAAGAGGGCTGTGCCTCTTATCAAATTAAAGTTCACGATAACCCAGACAGGATCACTGAGTCACACCCACGTACATTTAGAAAATTTAAGTGTAATGGCCGGAACACCTACTGCCCCAAATTAAAGTCTATCATTAAATTATAAGCAAAATTAGGCCGTTGTGTACTTACTTCCGCATATGCGGTCACAATATCATCACAGGGATTAATATATTGTTCGGATGGATCTGAGGTACACTACACCTTTATTTGCGTGGGTCAGCTGGTGACTCCTCCTCAGCTTGTCGCGTACGATAATCCATTATGAGCTAATCCTAGCCCAGTTCCTAGCGTCCGTAGGGTCAACACTACGGCGCCTTGACACTCTCTATCTCAGAGAGGAAAGAGCTTACACTCTTGAATTTTAAATAACACCATCAGACAGACGACGTTTCCATCTCACAGAGACAGACAACGGAAGCTGAAGCTAGCTCCGACTTTGGACTCGAACCCGAAGTCACCACACAATCTCCTGATTCCCCCTGATTGAGGACAAGAGACTCTCCATTACTGTGCAGGCGGGTTCAACTTTCTGGGCAAAAGAAGGTAATGCCGCGGCACTAGAAATGTCACCTCACTGGCACGTACGTTCTGGGTCCACCCGCGTCTCTAGGTGTTAGGTCATTTCTTGTCTGTCGAGCAGTGCGCGATTTCTTTTATAGGACGTCTACCATGTGCTCCCGCCTCGATCTGAAACAGCAATAAGGGTTCAAAATTAGTATACACCTTCACCATCCCATTCATCCCTCAGTGTACGCTAGCGACATTTCACTTTTGTCACAGGAAGTTAGGCGTGTACAAAAAGCCTACACTTACTTCGCGCTGGCTTTCTGCCGCCCCGAGCAGAGCACACGCGCCGGCTGTTATACAAACCCTTTAGGCCTCTTTAGGCGTTTGAGCAACATTTTACTGTGACATTTTCTTAACTAAATTCACATTAATAATAATAGATTCGTATACAGTATTTTATACTGAAGACAGACATATAATTTACTCGCTTTACATTATTATATCGAGTTCATTAGGATAGAGTGGTTATCTATAAGAGCGAAGCATTTCTAGGAATCTGATGGTCTCTGAATGCCAAGCGACCTCCCCGCTCACGTCAGCAGCCACCCTTTAACTTAGTTTTACTCACTTAAGACTCAATATTCATTGAGTTAATAACATTGATTTACTCGCATAAATACCAGGGAATGAGGTTAAACTATACCTAGTAGTCTAACACCAATCCTTACACCATAACTGACTAGTGAGTTGAGTTAAGTAGTGAAAATTATAACAAGGCTACTTATATTATTACTAAGCTTATTTATGTGCTAGTCGTCTCCAAGGGTCTCCGAGTGCGCCAATGCGGCCGCGGCACGTGACCTTCCTGTCAAACTCAACCCCATGTCCACTAAAGACTAGTTATATACCACATTAATACTCTAATAATAAATAATTATTACCAATTATTCCGACCCTCACAACACTAGAACGCGCAAAATGTTCCAAAATCACAAATTTTGCAAAAATTGAAACACACAGAAATTCACAGATCTAGAGTTTTTCATCCATTTCGAGGTGGGAATTGCGATTGTAATTAATTCAGACCCGACTGGGAAACAAAATATGTAGTTTCCGGGGAATCAAAGAGTTAAAGGACAAGGTACTGATTGAAATAAAACTTTTATTTAATTTACAGCTGCAACAATAATGTTATTTTCACGAGTATGTTTTGATACAACTTACAGGGGTAATTCCTCAGATTTGTGTGAGGGTCACGGAGAATGTTTGTGTGGAAAATGTGAATGTTTCGCTATCCAACCGAGCACACCAGAAAAGAGATACAGTGGAACACACTGTGAATGTGATAATTATTCATGTGATCGACACAATGGAAAACTCTGTGGAGGTAGGCACTTTATTTCTCATTTCTTCAAAAAAAATTGAGACAAATACATTTTTGACCTGTTTTTTTACATATGGCACTTAGGTATTTAAAAATATAGCTTTTGAGTTAAAGGTGCAGTGTATTTCACTATTTACTGAGTGCTGACTCAAAATACTACAGTTATCTCATTTAAATATTTATAATAATCTTTTTACTTTTCATAGTGTGATAGAGATAATCACAGAAAAACAATGCAATTAAGATTTAAAATTGACACTGCATCCTTATTTATTATTACTCACTAACCTTTATATGATAATAACAATAGCTGCTATGTACCCCCCCCCCCCCCCCCCCCACTTCAAGACTCTCAAAGGTGGTAAAATCCCACACTCATAAAGGAAGCTACGCATTATAGATTTTACTGTTAAATGTAACACTTTTGATTTCTTTATCATTGTTAAAAATCCAATAACATTTTTTTTTAGGATCTGACCGTGGAGATTGCATTTGTGGTCACTGTATTTGTCGCAGTCGTTACAATGGAAGTAAATGTGAATGTGATACATCAGAAGCTGCTTGCTACCCCAAGAAAACGGATAAAAATAAAAATCCCGTAAGCATTGACATATTCTATAATTCATTTTTGCTCTCTAAAATTTTTTAATTTGTCATTAAAAAGCTTTGCTTTTAAAAAATTGCTTTTTTGGTAATTACTTTTATATCACCTATTCTCATATTTTTCTTGCAGTTGCATCAAATCATATTTTTCTTGAAGTTGGTTGATATATTCTTTTTGAGACTCTGATCCACCCATCCCTCCTCCCCCCCCCCTCCCCCCCTGCCATAATGTTCATATGCTTTTGGTAACTTCAGACAACAAACATAAATATTCATCTTCAACTTTGTATTAATCTGTTTAAAAAATATTGTTTATTTGGGACAACGAGGTAAGATTTTGTCTTGTTTCACTGTTGGCAGCTCATCTGTAATGGACATGGTACTTGTGTCTGTGGAAGCTGTGTTTGTGACAAGGATACTTGGTTCCGTGGACCCACTTGTGAAGATTGCGAGGTGAGAAACACTTTTTAAATAGTTGTGTGTCTCAATTTTCAAAATAATTTCACTTGAGTATCATCCCTATTTTTCAAACAGAAATGAGCACTTTTCTGTTATGCATCAATTTAAATTAAATTGAGTATCTTAGCACCTAATATACATTTGCAGAAGTTTGTAATATACTATTCGCTTGTTTACTGCCTGTACACAACTTACATTTACTACTCGCCTCTCCGGCAGCTAGACAATACAATATTTAGATTGCGTTTTATCTCCATTGAAACATTGAAATCACTGAGTAATGTTTCATGGACCAAGTGATGTATCTGCAGCATGCACCCATTCTGCTGTCAGTATATATAATACATGGGTATCAACTCATGGTCATGCTGGAGCATAAATGGACACTCACATCAAAATGCCTGGCTGAGTGATTTCAAATCTTCACAAACCAAATCAATTATGAAATCACAGGAAAAATAATTAATATCTGCTTGGAATACAAAAGATTTCTGAGAAAGAGGATACCATTATTTATCAGAATTACTGGCAAATTCTGTCCCCTGTCGTTTCTTGATGCCAACCTACCACCCTTTTTGATACCACCCACTTTTCAATGCAATTTCAGAATACAGCCTATTTTAAAACAATGCTCACAAAATTTAACATGTTATGCAAAAATTACCATCTTCTTTTTCTAAAGACATAAAATAATAGAAACTTGAAAAGATTCCATCACCAGTATCCGTGCATGTTCACATATAAACCATGTGCTGCAGCACACATAGAACAAATTTTTGTCCATCATGTTTGCAAGGCTCATCACGGACGCTGCTTGTCAATACATGTATCTGGGTTGGTTTTATTAGCTTCAAGACAGAGTCTCCAAGTTTTTAGGCTGACTTTCAGAACAAATGTGTGTCGTTAACCGGAAGTCGTTGTCTTCTCTGCCTGTGCAAAGTCAAAAGGCATTGTCTGCTCCCTGGTAAACTAGGCATTTACTGCTTTTTAACTGTCTCTTCCCGCCATAGCGCTGCCAAAAGGCCGTATTTACTCACTTGTAAATGAAGTACATACTTCCTTTTTCGCTGATGTCACTGCCTCCTTCTTCTTTGTATGAGCTCTTTTAATAGACAGTATCTACACACTTTTAAAATAAACAGATACTCAAGGTTTTGGCTGTGTGCAGAAGTGTCATATACCCAGCTAACACAAAACATTGACAACAAGGCAATGTTGTTTTAATGTTGTGCCGACGTTAAAGACGGCAGGCCAACATTAGAACAACATTGGTTCAATGTCTCGTGTTTGCTGGGTCCCTGCTGTTTGTAGTAAGTCAACATGATGCACTGAACCAATGTTGGTTAAATGTTGTGCCATCATTTATGACACTGCTCCAACATTAATGTAACATTGGGACAGTACATCGTGTTATTGTGACTCCCCGCAAAAACGACCTTTAGCCAATGCCGTTTTACTGCTAAGCCAAGGTTGTAGAGGATGGGCCAGCATTAAGCTAGCATTGGTAGCACGTTTGTCATGTTAAGGCCGATATACGGGTGGACCAATGCTGGGCCAACGTTTTAGATGGTGGGCCATCATTAGGCTAGCACTGTGTCAAAGTCTTGTTTTTGCCGTGGAGCTGTTACCCGCGAAGCTGAAAGGCAATCCGGCAAGTCTGTGGGGGGGGGGGGGGGATAACTGCCCCCTCTCTCCCACCGCTGACATCTACACCGCTGCCCTCTACAGTGTTATGCAATATACAACTTTTTAAAAAAGACATTTATCTTCAAAAATATCAACTTTCGTAATATTAAAAATAGATGTTCGGCCTTTGTGATAAAAGGCAATGCAAATTGATATAATTTATATATTTCTGCCGTGAAATACAACCGAATAACGTGTTTATTGCATATGTGTGAAGTCATGAAGATTTCGTGTCCTAATGAGCGCCGGCCGACATGATCTTTTGAGCACTTAATACACACTGTCAAAACACATGCACGCATAGCGACTTAATTACATATCAAGAATATGCTAAGTGAACCCTAGCACCCGAAGGGTGCTGAGCGTGAGATAATGACATCGAAGCTTCTATAAAAACTGCTTTTAGCCTTTCCATATTCTTCATCAGTATATAATACTCATTGCGAATATCTGGTTGGCAAGGAACCTGGAAACAGAAGCATTTTAGAATTTACTTTATTTAGATGCGCCCTCGACGAGCAGAGGGTCGCAGTCTTCCAAATGAGGTGTTGAATCAGCCAGTAGCTACCCTGTATCTTGTGTCTTATCTTTTGAAATCTGAATGAAAGGGCCAATAAAGTTAATTTAGCAGATCCTCTAAATAAACATTTGAGCCATTTTTTTTATTAAATCTATGTCTCTCGTGCACATTTAAATTCACTTAGTATGTTGACATACCGCATATCCCCGCGTACAGTGTATAGTGCGACGCCATGTATATTACAAGATAAGATATGAGGCCTCTGATGACGGGAAAAACGTCTACCCATAATCAGTGATAATACGACCTCAAATTTTGGATGTTGGCAGTGTCCATGGGCCATCATAATATGATGTAGGCCTATGAATATTACCTTGTTCTACTAATAATAGCGCCGTGACACAACACAGGACAGACATCTGCATACACGATACTCTATGAAGACTCAACAACAATGTATATCTTAACCGATAGTGTGTGAGCGTGAATAAAAATAACGCGGGAATAGAGTATAATCATCAATGACTTTATGTGCATATTTATCGATCATGATGTACAATTGGTGATCGATTTGAGTACTATACAAGTCCGTACCCGCCTGCTATTGATGACGATGATTGAAACCGTTTTGCTAATTACCAGTAATGTGTATATAACAATACCGCTGTCCATTGTCACCATCCCAACGAACTCTGGAAGTTAAAACAGTGCTGATTACACTTTGGCCTGGTATTTCCAGTTTTGACCCAACATTAAACCAAAATTTGCGCAAGGACGAGTGTTTGTTAAGAAGGTAGGCACGTGTTGTGACCTGAGGTAGACCCACTGTGTGCATAGTGATTGTTGTAATTGGTATTACATAAGAGGGTGTGGTGAAAGTGTATTACGCCTACTTGTAATAACGATGGATAAGGGGAGTCGTTGATTTCACGGCTGAGTAAGTGCCATTAAAACGTGACATTTCACAGCTCAGTAACTATCAGTTAGATCTAATTGCGACCGTTTTTTTTTTTTTAATCAAAAATTTGCGAAAAATAGAACCCACGAAAAGTTCCAAAATCACAAATTTGAGAAAATTGAAACACGCGAAAAGTACCAGATCTACAGTATATAACAACAATAACAAAGGGCGGGGGCCCTGTTGAAAGGCCTAGAATAAATAATAATTACACCTCTACTTTTGTATTATTAATTACATTGTAGTCCTGTAAAATGATTCTTTGTCAAACATTTTTCATTAAGTGCAGTACTTCAGAATGTGTGTAAAATCAGCAAATGATGGGAATAGAACATATAATATGGACATTATGGATAGGATATATAGGCCTATACATATTTCCTTTTCATGATAATTCATTTTAGAACATAGCTCTGGCACATCTGTAGCTGATATTTGTTGACAAGCGACATTATCATAAATACATGTAGACTTTTTTCACATCAGCATCTCAGCAAACACGAGACGTTGACTCTGGGCTATTGTTGGCCCGGTGTCGGCTTGTGGGTCACCATTAGCGCAGCATCGGGTCAACTTCCCGTGTTTGCTGGGATAGACTCCAAATCTCAACTTCTATTATACAGGGAGTTGCATTATATATACGTCAATATGGTTTTAATTTTTTCAGACATGTCCTGGCCAGTGTGACGTGAATAAACCCTGTGTTGAATGTGTAGGCTTCAAATCAGGAGATTATGACAAAGATAAGTGTGAAGCGAGCTGTGATCACGTTACGATGGTGAATGAAATTCAAAGTAAGCTTAAAATGCCATTGTGTTATCTAATTATAGATATTTATTTTCCTGTAGTTTGTGGGGATTACTAAATTTATGGTTGAGATTTGTCCTACACACATCCGTATGATTTGAATCAGAAAATTTCAATCTTGCATTTTTAATGGTTTTTTTTACCTAAAGCTGCATAACTGTTTTGCTTTTTTCATCGAAATATTAATTAACGGAGAATGGTGTTTTAATTTTTCATTTTACTCATCGTGGAGAATGGTGTTTTTATTTTTCATTTTACTCATCGGGTTGCTGAGTTATTAAGGATTTAAGTTTGATAATTTGTAAACAATGCTGCCCTGGGGCATCAAAACAAACCAGATCACAGCGGAATAAGACACAATGTCTGAATAATCAGGACATTGAAAGTAACAAGTGGCAGATAAAGATCATCATTAAAAAAGAATGGAACACGTTCAAACTTATTCAAGTGCTGATAGATACCTTTCACAGTACACAAATTATTTTGTCATGTCATCTTGGCATATCTATGAGTTATTACTTTGTGTGATATGGTGTGAACCGGTGTGGAGAATGTTACTCACTTGAAAAATAGGACTCTGCTCTTTGTAACTATGGTGTTTTTAAGTGTGGGCCAACATCTGAGCCTTCGGCCCGACATTAAGACGCTCTCCTCTGACGATGGGAAATTGTCGTCAAGAATTAGCCCAAATTCAGTTAAATTAAATCAACTTTTTCGCTCTATTTATTTTCATGTTCTCTTGAAAAATATTTGCAGTTTTGTATTCGGTATCTCATGGGCATTTCAAAATGTAGTCAAAATTCTACTAGACAATATCAGACTTGATTTTTTTTTAAACGTAAGTCAACACATGCAGTGATATAAATCGCGAAATGCGCTAAAATTAAATAAAAAAAAATTTTAATCAAACTTTACTGTAGGATAACAGCTTCCACAGGTGTCACGACCTAGTCTCAGGACATCAACGGCTGTCTATGTGGGGGTTGTATCTCAGCTAGGCGAGACATTGATCCAATGGCAGTCTAATGTTAGCCCATTGTCTGCGGTACTGGCCCAGTATTAGGCCAATTTGGTTCAACGTCTCGTGTTTGCTATTAAGGCGGTTTGATGTTGGCCAATGTTATATTATATTGGCCCATAATTTAACCACTATTACATTCAAACTGTACACACACTGATTCAGTATTCATAATTCGGTGTATCACATGGTGAACTAATTAAGGCTACCCCCCCCCCCCCCTATGGCGGCCATCTTTTTTCGTCAAATTAGGACCTTTTCACCCTGATAACTTCAAAGCCGCTTATCCGATATACTCGATATTCAACATACTGCATAGTAGTATTAATTCCTAGACTGCATCAATTTTTCAGAAAGTTTGGGGAAATATCTGGGTCATTGGGCGACCATCTTTTTTCGTCAAATTAGAACCTTGTCACCCTGATAACTTCAAAGCCGCTTATCCGATACACTCAATATTCAAGGTACTGTATGCTAGTATTAATTGCTAGACTGCATCAATTTTTCAGAAAGTTCAGGAAAATATCCGGATCATGGCTGCCATCTTTAATCTTATTTCGTCAAATTAGAACCTTGTCACCCTGATATATACAAAACCGCTTTTTCGACTCACTTTGTGTTCAACATACTGGATGCAAGTATTAATTCCTAGGCTGCATCAATTTTTCAGAAAGTTTGGGAAAATATTCGGGTCATGGCGGCCATCTTTAATCTTTTTTCGTCAAATTAGAACCTTGTCACCCTGATAACTTCAAAGCCGCTTATCCGATATATTCAATATTAACAATACTGCATAGTAGTATTAATTTCTAGCCTGGATCAATTTTTCAGAAAGTTTGGAAGTATATCCGGGTCATGGCAGCCATCTTTTATCTTTTTTCGTCAAATTATGACTTTGTCACCCTGCTAACTTCAAAGCCGCTTATCCGATATACTCAATAATAAACATACTGCATAGCAGTATTAATTCCTAGACTGCATCAATTTTTCAGAATTTTCGGTAAAATATCTGGGTCATGGCGGCCATCTTTATTCTTATTTTGTCAAATTAGAACTTTGTCACCCTGATGACTTCAAAGCCGCTTATCCGATACACTCAATATTCAAGGTACTGTATGCTAGTATTAATTGCTAGACTGCATCAATTTTTCAGAAAGTTCAGGAAAATATCCGGATCATGGCTGCCATCTTTAATCTTATTTCGTCAAATTAGAACCTTGTCACCCTGATATATACAAAACCGCTTTTTCGACTCACTTTGTGTTCAACATACTGGATGCAAGTATTAATTCCTAGGCTGCATCAATTTTTCAGAAAGTTTGGGAAAATATTCGGGTCATAGCGGCCATCTTTAATCTTTTTTCGTCAAATTAGAACTTTGTCACCCTGATGACTTCAAAGCCGCTTATCCGATACACTCAATATTCAACGTACTGCATGCTAGTATTAATTCCTAGACTGCATCAATTTTGCAAAAAGTTCTAAAAAATATCCGGGTCTTGGCGGCCATCTTTACTTTTTTGTGGTCAAAATAGCACCAAGTCAGCCTAAAGCTGCTAGCCTCTGCCTCATAATATTACTTGATTAATTACATGTACAAATTTATTATCTTGTAAAATTATATTTAATGTATAACTTTTATTTGAAAAGTGTGAGGGGAGCCTTCTTGGGTGTTTTACACGGTAAACACTTACTTCTAGTTCCGCTACATTTACCCAGTTTTCGTGCATCTATAAGGTTTTAAAAAATCTCAATGATTATTTTGTACATTTTAGGTTATTTCTATCGAAATAAACAAAACAGTTATGCAGCTTTAATTCTATTTTTTTTATTTTTGAAGACAAACACAAAGGTTAAAAATGGTCATAGATGTGACTAGCACTTAAATTTAAAGCTGGAATAACAATGAAAAATAATTCCATTGAGGAGAAATAGACTTGATCAAGTTTTTTTTTTATTAACTGAGCATCCACAACAATTTGTTTTAATAACC
Organism: Flabesymbios commensalis; assembly: GCA_964017125.1. Classification (NCBI taxonomy): domain Eukaryota; kingdom Metazoa; phylum Annelida; class Polychaeta; order Terebellida; family Flabelligeridae; genus Flabesymbios; species Flabesymbios commensalis. The sequence continues at coordinate 22,638,184 of OZ024910.1, forward strand.
CTTACCACACTGAAATATTTTAGTATAAACCATGGAGAATAAATGTTTTTTTTTCAATTTGAAATCATCATAAATGTCTTTGTTAGCTCCTCACGCTTAATTTGAATGCTGATTTTATGGGTCTATGACCACTAGAATAGAAATATTTTCCTTTTTTTAGTGTGAGGACCGTCTTTATACGTAAAAATCTGTAGAGGTCAAAATCTGACGTCTAAAGATGGTCCCCATGCGGAAAGGGTCAAATTAAATATTTATTAGTTTGAAAATTGTGTAGCCTTTGCTTTGCCCTGTATCTACTGAGGTCCTTTTGCCCATATCAAAAACTATTATTATGGAGAATTTGCCGCAATTATGTAGGAAAAACCACCACTACATAGACAATTTATTCCTTAGCCACTACGCAGCAAATACGAGACATTGAGCCAGTTTCAATGTTATCCCACCGTCTGCAAAATAGCATTGGTTCAATCACTCATGTTTGTTGGGTACCATTTAATTCCAAGGACATTATGATCAGTTCTGCCTGTCCTGCTTTATTGTGGAGTACAAGTATTTAGTTGCCAATAATAACCGTATTAGGTGAGATTTCGTTGATTAATTGGTTCTCAAGACCGCTGAGTCACGATAATGGAAAAACAATAAAAAAATAAAATTTAAATTTTGTCTTTTTTTTATTTTATTATACCGCCGACCCGCTATTTATCGATATAAATTGAAATATTAGTGTAAATTATGCATTTTTTTAGATAAACTAAGTCAACATTAAAAAAGTGTTTTTTCAGTAAGTTTACTGTTACAAAATCAAATAAAAAAGTTTTTATTTTCTCCCCACCGTCTGCTCTGAATCTTGAATAAAAATTCTTGAGAACCAATTAATAAAAAAACTGTGGCCTTATATTATTTCTAATAAAAGCCAATTATTAAATAAACGCCCACCCCTCTGATTTGAAAAGAATCTCACGATCGTTTACACTAATTGGTCATTAAAAAATACTCTCCAGACATCTAAACGTAACATTTCTTTGTGGGCATGATAACTTCCCCAAGTTTTTCATGTATCCTGCTCAAATTTGTTCTGCAAGTTGCTATTAATTAGTTCTCGACCAAGTTCAATAATGGCTAAAAGAAAATTGCTGATTTATCTTATTTTACGTCATGAATTTTTGTGGGCGCGATCACTTGAAAAGTTGGATCATGTATCCTGCTCGATTTTGTTGTGCATGTTGGTAATAACCTGTTCTCGGACAAGTTTGATAATGGCGTTGAACTATTGCCCACTGTGCTTTTGTTTTATTTATTTTTTATAAATCTATTTTATTCATTATCAGATGAGAATGACAGAAGAAAATGTAGATTCCGTGATGATGATGGCTGTTACTTTGAGTTCACTTATCGTTATGATGATAATGCGGTTGAAGCACTGAAGGATAAAGGTACACATGTAGAAATGACATGTGCATATATAATTTTTATATTCCATTAATTTTCTTTCACAATGAAATCTTCATAATACAGAAATGGAAATGGAAAAAATTATCAATATTAATTTACTTTTGATAATCATACACTTGATAATCATACACATCAAAATTTATTTTCATGTCTTATAATTTATTTTACTCCACTGGACGATCTTATTTGAAAAAATCTTTATGTTCAAAAACCATGCATAGTATTCAAAACCTCCTTTATTTTTCAGAATGTCCAAAACCAGTGAATGTGTTGGCGATCGTATTGGGTGTGATTTTTGCTATTGTACTCATCGGTATAATATTGCTGCTAATCTGGAAGCTATTTGTCACAATTCACGATCGTAGGGAGTTTGCCAAATTTGAGAAAGAAAGGGAAAATGCATCGTGGGATATGGTAAGCTTATAATATATTTTTGTAGTAAGGTAACAATTCTATGCCGTTTTGTTTATTACTGGTGAGTTTTTGGATGTCTATTTTGATTCCCATTATTACTTGCATAACAATATCACTGGCTTCACACTTGCAGAAGCATCATTCAGCTAGATACTATTGTGACCTCATAAATGTTTAAATTCACCAATTTGAAGACTTTTTAAAATTTCCCAAAGGAACAAATTTGGTACAATTTAGACACACAAAAAATATAGTGTACTACATGTATTATATGGTACACCATTTCAATTTTTAAAATGCACGGTATACAACAGTTGCGCAATATGTATGGCTGAGGCACTATCAATCCTTCTGATTATCTGATCAATGATCTGAGTGAAATCAGATGTGAAATGTAGTTTCGTCACAGTTAGCGCAGTTATGCTGTGTGCATTGACACCCTGGTGTGACAGGTAGCCTCGCTCACGCTTGAACGAATAGGGCTCATTAGCAGGGTATAATAATATAAGAGGGGATTAGTCATATCATGTAACTTACAGTTGCCTTAGCTATTCCTAGCAAACACGAGACATCGACTCAATAGTGGTTCAATGTTAGGTCACTGTCTGCGACGATGGTACAACATTGTACCAGCCTTATCTGAACGTCTCGTTTTTGCTGGATCACTCTTATTCTTAGTTGGAAGGATTACCTGTTTATGATAATAGTGAAGCAGGCTGTACTGTATAAGTGTGATGGGATCCCAGCCAACATGACGCATTGCCCAAATGTTCACTGCTCTTCTTTTTTGTCTTATTTTGTTTTCTGACGTTTCTGTACTTTTATTTATTGCAGGGTGAAAATCCAATTTACAAGCAAGCAACATCTACATTCAACAACCCCACCTACAAAAAGTAAACAAACTTGGAGAAGAATGATGAAGCTTCCAATCAGACAGATACTAAGCTATAAGTAGCTGTTCCAACTGCTGTTCAAAGACAATTATATTCTGTTAATTAAATTTGTCCATACCTATTTCATGGTGATTTTTAAGTGAATTAATGTAGCTCTCACTCAAAAGTGACCCAATGATTGATGTTTATTTTCCACATTTATGACCTATGTGCCTGGGAAATTTTTTGGGGCATCAAACGAATATTTTCAAGATCACTGTCCCATTACTATGGAGTATTTTGACTTAACAATATATCTTCCAAAGTTATATAAGTGCTTCGCATTCTGTACCTAATAACAGTTGCATATAAATATACTAATTTGTATGTCTTGAAAAAAATACATAATTTTATCATGTGAAACTAGTGGATTTTTATTTTAAATATCTTCCATGGTTTAAAACACAAGCAATATTTAGCCATACAAATAAGGATGCAGTTCAAATCCAAGTGATTATTCTTTTTAATTTCTAGCATAATCGTATGCTCACTTGATTGGGGAAAGTTGCCACTCAGAATTTGAATATGATAATCATAAAAACTCACCCCAAATTTGCCAAAGATTCCAATGGTGCTGTGTAAAGCTTTTCAGACTGGCGCATAAACATTGCATAATTATATTGACGTTTATTTCATGTCCGCACTTAATTTTAGTAGATATGTCTGCCTACAGATGTCTATGACATCGGTTCAATGTTAGTGAGCAGACACAAGATGTTGACCCTGTCTTGTTTTATTCTTGAAAATATATTAAAGACAAAGTTGAGCCGAGCAGGTTCCTCTACTTGGTTTATTTACAGGCGGCTTGATATTTTATGTGTTAAGTTATCTCAGGACCAATCAGAGACCAACTACAATGCAGGATTTTGTACTAAGTTACTGCAGCTATATATATCAGGGTTCGTGCCTTGAAAGTGATTGAATACTAAAAATAAAAGTCCTTGAGCGTGCTTTAAAATTGAATATTTAGCAACAAGTACTTTGAAATCCCCCTGAACTATACCACAAATATATGTAATATAATATATGTATGCTTTTATAGTGTCACAGCGAAGCTTGCTGTAGGGAACAATGCTGTTATAATACGTACTGTAAAATCATATTGTCATCATAATAATGTGGTTTTTGCTTGAATTGGCCATGAAAAATAATATTGTGGTCTTTGAAAAGTCCTTGAATTTTGTCATTGCTAAAATGCACGAACCCTGATAATTATAAGCAACCGTACAGAATGTAATAATAATGTAGTAATAATAATAGTTGAAGATATGTTATTCTTCTATGCTGATAAAAAAATGTTGACACTAATCAACCTAAGCAGTTATTGAGTTATGTATAGAGAGACTGGGGTCTAGTTAATGATTTTTTTGTGGGGGTGGCTTCGTATTTTCTTACAGTTCATATTTATTTCATATGAAATTATGGAATACATATTTCAAGTATTGAGCAGCGTTGTACTTGGCCACAATATAGGCTACTGAAAGTTGATCTGATTTCACATATTTAGGCTGTAACTCTTATCCTGCTGATCACGTCTATTGTCGTCTTTCATCTGGTTGACCAGATCCCTGTTATTGTGAATTAAATTTGTTTCTAAACATCAAGATTTGCAAATATTTGTGCTGAAACTAAACAAATATGAGTGATCTTCACCCACTTGAAGTTGTGGGTTGCGGTAGCGAGACACAACTTCAAGTGGGGGGGATTTAAATAGAATAACTTAGAAGGATAAGAGTTAACCCTTGTCCTCCTACTATGTTTACATACGTTTTTTAAAGCAGATTTTTCACTAAATAATATACCACTGAAATGATTGATATAGTTTGTGGTAGATACTCAGTTAGACAAATAATTCTATGTAGAAGATGTATATTTGAAAAAATAAAGCTGTTTTTCATCATTTGAAGCTGCAAATTGTGTTAGCAATTTCAGCCTCAAATGACGAAAAATACAATAGAAACAGTTGAGCAGGACAAGAGTCAATATGATCTGAGCTCACGTATTATAGTTTAAGACTACGAAGTTATCATTTTATTAGTTTCTCTGCACAATTTTTTAATTCTTTTTTTCCGTGTAATGCACAAATAAATGATGTTGTGGTGCCAAGAATAAAAGCACAAAATTTATTTGCCAATCAATAATTGAATTTGTTGCACATCGCATTTTAACACAGTTGTGTTAGTAGATGAACCTACAAATGTCATTTATTATTTTTTGGTGCTAAATATGTTACATGTACATAATGATATGTTTTATAAGATTTGTCCATTGATCAAATGTGATATTATTATCATAATTTTATTGAAATATGCAATATGTGTACAACATGTAAATAGTACTTTCCTTATCTTACTTGATGAATACCTTCCTGGACTACTTTCAATTAGAGTATGTTGGTACGTTGGTATAACGCCATGGACTACCCGGCAAACACAAACTTTTGAAAAAAATTCTGGTTTAATTTTGTGCCATCTTCCGCGACCCTAACTCAAAATTAACCCTTTCAGCACAGACCTATGCAGATTCTGACGCACTGAAAGAATTAAACATTTATAATGGCCATTGACCTATAACATAGGTAATCAATGCACAAAAGTGGCCTAATTCATTCATTCCTAGCTCACAGTAAATAAAAATTGCATACTTCTATAAAATCTCCCAAGATTAGAAACTTCCTTAATTCAGTAGTTTTATTTGTTTTTCTTATTATTTAAAAAAAAAAATTGTGACATAGAAATTAAACAATTATAAAATGTGGAAATTATCCCAAACAATAATTAGCTGAATACCCATGGTGCATATATATGGGCCATGGGTATTTAGTTAATTGATTGTGTGGGATATTTTAGTTATGTTTTAATAAATTAAAAGTGTTTAATAATTGTGTGCTCAGAAGAAAAATACATGTGCCTTGCATAAAATAAGACTCAACAGCTAATTTCATCTGCAAGCATACAACATGTCATTGTGTTATGTGTTGCTGTGTAGGAATGTCATTATTTTCACCTTTGTATTGAAAGTCTAAAAGGGGCGTATTTCATACATGATTTTTCACCTAAAAAATATCATTTTATTTTTCAAATACGTCAAATATTTTCTGCTTGTAAACCTTGAAAAATCCTGTATATAACCCCACACTGAGCTATCATGACTATGTATATCTTCAATTACACATAAGCTGTGCGTTACACAAATTAATATTTCCCTTCATTAATTTAACGCAGCACAACATAGTTTGCCAGCTACCTGGCATAGAATTGTAGATATTAGGCCCTTGGTAAAGTTCCAAATCATCAGGATTTGCTTTTATTCACAGTGTAGATTTTTTTCATTCAAGCAGGTGAATTTAATTTATGTCAGAGGGCCTTCCAACTGAATGTTGTTATTTTGTGAATGTTCAAAATATATATTTCGTGAATGTTGCTGTGCCATTAGTTAGTTTGTGCCAAAAGTATTGAATGCTGCGAGGTGTGACTGAGCTGCTTTGATGATGTACTCGATAAAACACATATTGCAGTACATGGTTCAGGAAATGTATGTTTCACAGCTTATATTAATATTTAAACGAAATGCAATCTGATAGAATATATAAAGATTAAGATATTTTGTTTTCCCACACACAAGTTTAACACCAGGGAATAATTATAATTCAAGCATGAAACATTAACCCAGAGTTGTACTGATGTTGGGCCATCGTCACATACGATGGCCCAACGTTATCCCACCACTGGTTCAATGTTTCTTGTTTGCTACGTTTTTTCTTTGTTCTATTCCGAAATAGTCACCACCATTGTACGTGTGGCTCGCTCTGCAATCATTTGTGTATATTTACAATGGAAATGAATTGTATATTAAATGTATAATATATTTATGGTACGGTATGTTGTACGATCTAGTAGGTATAGTTATCTATAGTAATGAAATTAGACTAGGTTTCAACAATGTGTACCGTGTTCATGGTAGATTGTGTTTCAATTGCAGTAGATTGAAGGCATTTTTATTATTTATTATTTAACATAAATGACTATATTTTATTAATCATGATCTGGTTTCTCTGATGCATCATTTACTGCTGTCCGCCCTACTCAAGTCAACGTCGTATGGTGTTGTCCCAGTCACAGATTATACTTTTTTATCGATTATGAAATTGTTTCTTAGATTATTAATGATCAGACCTGTTATTAATTCTTTATTTCACCACTGGCATAATATCATTTGTAAGCTTTTATCTTTTGAATGAATCAATGTTTTATGCATCGATATGAAAATAAAACAATTATTTCAATAATTTTGTAACCTTACTTTGCTAAGGCAATGTATTAAAGAAATTGAAAATTACTATTTGGTTCAAAGTGTGGAATGTGAAAATATGAAACATAACCAAAGATAAAAGATTATCATACATGTGACACTTTTGTAGAAAAACGATGATATGATATTATTGTTACCTGTACCTCCTGAAGCAACCCTCAAAGTTGATTCCACCTGAGATGCGCGTATGACACTTCAACATTGAAGAATATTGGAATGTCATGTTGCACACGGGGAACGCGAGGTTTGTCTGTCATCAATTTAGATAGAACATTATTTGTTATTATTAGCGGAAATTGTTGATGTAAAAATAGAATGACATTATAAAACCATAATTAGTCATTTATTATTATTAAATTCACATTTTATAAATGACTTACTAAAAAAAATTTAAATGTCGCTAGTAAAAAAGGCATCATCAAGTATATCAGTGTATATTATTAGATATTTTGTTCTTCAGTAAATCTTCATCAGTCTCTAAGTTTCTATCAATAATTGTCTTGACATCATGTAAGTCCAGGTAATGTATCCATTGATTGTGGATTCCTGTAGTAAAACACACTTGATGTTATTTCAAATTAGCCAATTTTTTATCTTTCTGTTTTTACATATTCATTTTCTCTTAGCAAATCCCCATGTATATTACTATACTGGGCTTCGTGTATTATATAGTTTCAATTTTAATACAAGTTGTTGATATCGATGATATGGTAGTAATCAGTGTATACCGTGTATGCATACCATTTTTATACACGCAACCTGCCGAATATTGATTTATAAAATAACACACCGAAATAATTACTGCAAGCAATCGAGACTACAGACGCTCACAAAGGTATATAATTCTAATAATGCTATGTCGTTATATATAGCAGTGCAAATGTATACTTATCGCTGTGCTTATACAATGAAAAGCATATTAAGCACCACGTCATGAGGACTGCTGTACCGTGACGCCTTTAGAATGTTTTTTAATCGCCTTGTCTTTATGTGAATGCATTTGTATTTTCTCACTCAACTTTAGAAAATAAAGTTAGCTAGCAACTTCTAAAACTGTTTCCCGTCATTTGATCATTTTCACAACTGCTTTAGGCTAGGCTGTGCTGTACTGTGTCGTGACGAGGTGGTGACAGTGAGTGACAACAGCTGCAGGCAGGTGGCGACACCTATTGACTTGACATCTTGTAGGCTAACAAAAAGTGCCGCCACTGTCACGCTGCACTCACATTAACAAGAAAGGCCGCCACTGTCACGCTGCACTCATATTAACAGGAAAGTCCGCCATTGTCACACTGCACTCACATTAATAAGAAGGACCGCCACTGTCATGCCACGCTCACATGAACAAGACGGGCTGCCACTGTCACTGCGGCGCTCACCTTAACAAGAAGAGCCACCACTGTCACGTCGCGCTCACATTAACAAGAAGGGTCGCCACTGTCACGCCATGCTCACCTTAACAAGAAGAGCCACCACTGTCACACCGCTCTCACATTAAGAAGAAGGGCTGCCACTGTCACGCCGCGCTCACATTAACAAGAAAAGCCGCCACTGTCACCGCAGCGCCCACCTTAACAAGAAGGGCTTCCATTGTCACGTCGCTCTCACATTAACAAGAAGGGCCACCACTGCAACGCCGCACTCGCATTATCAAGAAAGGCCGCCACTGTCACGCTGCCCTCACATTAACAAGAAGGGCCGCCACTGTTGTTCTTCGCTTACATTAACAAGAAGGGTCGCCACTGTCACGCCTCGTTCACATTAACAAGTAGGGCCCCCTCTGTCACGCCATGCTTACATTAACAAGAAGGGTCGCCACTGTCACGCCACGCTCACATTAACAAGAAGAGCCGCCACTGTCACGCTGCACTCACATAAACAAGAAGGGCCGCCTCTGTTGCGCCGTGCTTACATTAACAAGAAGGGCCGCCTCTGTAACTGCGCACTCACAACAAGAAAGGCCGCCTCTGTCGCGTCTTGCTCACATTAACAAGAAGGGTCATGCCGCGCTCATATTAACAAGAAGGACCGCCACTGTCAGGCCGCGCTCACATTAACAAGAAGGGCCGCTTCTGTCACGCCGTTCTCACATCAAGAAGGGCCACCTCTGTCACACCGCGCTCACATCAAGAAGGGCCGCCGCTGTCACATCCAGAAAGGCCGCCTCTGTCACGCCGCTCTCACATCAAGAAGGGCCGCCACGCTCACATTAACAAGAAAGGCCGTCGCGCTCACATCAAGAAGGGCCGGCACTGTCACGCAGTGCTCACGTTAACAAAAAGGGCCGCCGCACTCACATCAAGAAAAGCCGCCACTGTCACGCTGCGCTCACATCAAGAAGGGCCACCACTCTCACGCTGTGCTCACATTAACAAGAAGGGCCGCCACTGTCACGCCGCGCCCACCTTAACAAGAAGGGCCGTAACTGTCGCGCCTGGCTCACCTTCACATGAATGGCCGCCACTGTCGCGCTACGCCCACACTGACAAGAGGGGTCGCCACTGTCGTGCCGCGCTTACAATAACAAGAAGGGCCGCCACTGTCACGCAGGGCTCGCATTAACAAGAAAGGCCGCCACGCTCACATTAACAAGAAAGGCCGCCAAGCTGCACTCACATAAACAAGAAGGGCCCCTCTGTCGCTCCGTGCTTATACATTAACGATAAGGGCCGCCTCTGTAACGCCTCACTCACACTAACAGGAAGGGCCGCCTCTGTCGCGCTGTGCTTACATAAACAAGAAGGGTCACGCCGCGTTGATATTCCCAAGAAAGGCTGCCAATGTCAGGCCGAGCTCACATTAAGAAGAAGGGCCGCTTCGGTCACGCCGCTCTCACATCAAGAAGGGCCGCCACTGTCACATTAACAAGAAGGGCCACTCTCTCGCCACGCTCACATGAACAAGAATGGCTGCCACTGTCACGCCGCGCTCACACTGTTAAGAAAGGCTGCCACCGTCTCGCCACACTCAAATCAAGAAGGACCGCCTCTGTCACGCAGCGCTCACATCAAGAAGGCCCGCCTCTGTCACACAGCGCTCACATCTAGAACGGCTGGCACTATCTCGCCACGCTCACATCAAGAAGGGCCGCCTCTGTTATGCCGTTCTCACATCAAAAAGGGCTGCCTCTGTCACGCCGCGCTCACATCAAAAAGGCCCGCTTCTGTCACGCCGCTCTCACATAAAGAAGGGCCGCCTCTGTCACGCCGCGCTCACATCAAAAAGGCCCGCCTCTGTCACGCCACGCCACGCTCACATCAAGAAGGGCCGCCACTGTCACGCCACGCTCACATCAAGAAGGGCCACCACTATCTCGCCACGCCCACATCAAGAAGGGCCGCCTCTGTCACGCCGCGCTCACATAAAGAAGGGCTGCCTCTGTCACGCCGCACCCACACCAAGAAAGTCTGCGTCTGTCACGCCATGCTCACATCAAGAAGGGCCGCCACTATCTCGCCACGCCCACATCAAGAAGGGCCGCCTCTGTCATGCCGCGCTCACATAAAGAAGGGCTGCCTCTGTCACGCCGCACCCACACCAAGAAAGTCTGCGTCTGTTACGCCACGCTCACATCAAGAAAGGCCCCACTATCTCGCCCCGCTCACATCAAGAAGGGCCACCGCTGTCATGCCGTTCTCACACCAAGAAGGGCCCCCGCTCACATCAAGAAGGACCGCCGCTGTAATGCTGTTCTCACATCAAGAAGGGCCGCCTCTGTCACGCAGCGCTCACATAAAGAAGGGCCGCCGCTGTCACGCCACGCTCACACCAAGAAAGCCGGCGCCTGTCACGCCACGCTCACACTGACAAGAAGGACCGCCACTGTCACGCCGCACTCACATGAAGAAGGGCCGCCACTGTCATGCCGCGCTCACATTAACAAGAAGGGGCACCAATGTCACGCCACGCTCACATAAACAAGCAGGGCAATCACTGTTACGCAGCGCTCACATGAAAAAGAAGGGCCGCCACTGTCGCACCGCGCTCACCTTAACAAGAAGGGCCGCCACTGTCGTGCTGCGTTCACACTGACAAGAAGGGTCGCCACTGTCGCGCTTACAATAACAAGAAGGGCCGTTACTGTCACGTCTCGCTCACATTAACAAGTATAATGTGAACGTGGCGTGACAGTGCCGGCTTTTTTTTTATGTGAGCGCGGCGACCCTTCTTGTTAATGTGAGCGCGGCGTGACAGTGGCGGCCCTTCTTGATGTGAGCATGGCGTGACAGACGCAGGCTTTCTTGGTGTGAATGCGGCGTGACAAAGGCGGCCCTTCTTGATGTGAGCGCGGCGGGAAAGAGGCGGCCCTTCTTGATGTGAGAACGGCATGACAGAGGCGGCCCTCCTTGGTGTGAGCGTGGCGAGATAGTGCCAGCCCTTCTTGATGTGAGTGCGGCGTGACAGAGGCGGGGCTTCTAGATGTGAGCGCGGCGTGACAGAGATGGCTCCTTCTTTATGTGAGAACGGCATGACAGAGGTGGCCCTTCTTGATGTGAGCGTGGCGAGATAGTGGCGGCCATTGTTTATTCGAGCGCGGCGTGACAGAGGCGGCCCTTCTTAATGTGAGAACAGTATGACAGAGGCGGCCCTTCTTGACGCCGCACTCACATCAAGTAGGACCGCCACTGTCACGCCGCACTCACATCAAGATGGGCCGCCACTTTCACGCTGCGCTCACATTAACAAGAAGGGGCCGTTACTGTCGCGCTGTGCTCACCTTAACAAGAAGGGCCGCCACTGTTGTGCTGCGCTCACATTGACAAGAAGGGCCGCCACTGTGGCGTCGCGCTTACATTAACAAGAAGGGCCGCCACTGTCACGCCTCGCTCACATTAACAAGAAAGGCCGTCGTTGTCACTCCGGGCTCACATTAACAAGAAGGGCCGCTGCGCTCACACTGACAAGATGGACCGCCACTGTCACGCCGTGCTTACATCTGTCACGCTGCGCTCGCTTTAACAAGAAGGGCCGCCTCTGTAACGCCGCACTCACATTTACAAGAAGGGCAGCCTCTGTCGCGCTGTGCTCACATAAGCAAGAAGGGTTACGCCGCGTTGATATTAACAAGAAGGGCCGCCACTGTCATTGCATCGCTCACCTTAACAAGAAGGGCCTCCATTGTCACGCCGCTCTCACATAACAAGAAGGGCCACCACTGTCACGCCACACTCACATCAACAAGAAAGAGCGCCACTGTTGCGCTGAGCTCACATCATGAAGGACGCAGCGCTCACATCAAGAAAGGCCGCCATTGTCACGCTGCTCTCACATTAACAAGAAGGGCCGCCGCCACTGTCAAGCCACGCTCACATCAAGAAGCTAGGCCGCACCGCCCCACACTGACAAGACTGTCGCGCGCGCTTAACAAGAAGGGCCGCCACTGTCATGCCGGGCTTACATTAACAAGAAAGGCCGCCACTGTCACGCCACGTTCACATTAACAACAAGAACCGCTACTTTTGCGCCGCGCTCACACTGGCAGGAAGGGCCGCCACTGTCAAGCCGGGCTCACATCAAAAAGACAGAGCGCCACTGTTGTGCTGAGCTCACATCATGAAGGACCACCAATGTTACGCCGTGCTCACATTAACAAGAAGGGCCGCCACTGTCATGCAGCGCTCCCACTGGCAAGAGAGGCCGCCCGCCACTGTCTCGCCACGCTCACATTAACAAGAATGGCTGCAACTGTAACGCCGCGCTCACACTGGTTAAAAGAGCTGCCACTGTCTCGCCACGCTCACATCAAGAAGGTCCGCCGCACTCACATCATGAAGTGACGCCTTGGTCACGCCGCGCTCACATCATGAAGGAACGCCTCTGTCACGCCGCGCTCATATAAAGAAGGGCTGCCTTTGTCACTCCGCGCTCATATCAAGAACGGCCGCCTCTGTCACACAGCGCTCACATCATGAAGGTGCGCCTCTGTCACGCCGCGCTCATATAAAGAAGGGCCTCCTCTGTCACTCCGCGCTCATATCAAGTACGGCCGCCTCTGTCACGCAGCGCTCACATTAATAAGAAGGGCCTCGCGCTCACATAGAGAAGGGCCGCCACTGTCACGCAGCGCTCACATTAATAAGAAGGGCCCGGCGCTCACATAAAGAAGGGGCGCCTCTGTCACGCAGCGCTCACATTAATAAGAAGGGCCCCGCGCTCACATAGAGAACGGCCGCCTCTGTCACGCAGCGCTCACATTAATAAGAAGGGCCCGGCGCTCACATAAAGAAGGGCCGCCACTGTCACGCAGCGCTCACATTAATAAGAAGGGCCCCGCGCTCACATAGAGAACGGCCGCCTCTGTCACGCATGCAGCGCTCACATTAATAAGAAGGGCCCGGCGCTCACATAAAGAAGGGCCGCCACTGTCACGCAGCGCTCACATTAATAAGAAGGGCCCCGCGCTCACATAAAGAAGGGCCGCCACTGTCACGCAGCGCTCACATTAATAAAAAGGGCCCCGCGCTCACATAAAGAAGGGCCGCCACTGTCACGCCGCACTCACTTCAAGAAGGGCTGCCACTGTCACGCTGCGCTCACATAAACAAGAAGGACCGCCACTGTCACGCCGCGACCACCTTAAAAAGAAGGGCCTCCACTGTCACGCCGCGCTCACCTTAACAAGAATGGCTGCCACTGTCACGCCGCGCTCACACTGTTAAGAAGGGCTGCCACTGTCTCGCCACGCTCACGCCAAGAAGGGCCGCCTCTGTCACGCCGCGCTCACATCATGAAGTGCCGCCACTGTCACGCCGCGCTTATATCAAGAAGGGACGCCACTATCACGCCGCGCTCACATTAGCAAAAAAGGCCGCCTCTGTCACGCCGCGCGCACATTAACAAAAAAGGCCGCCTCTGCCACGCCGTGCTCACATCAAGAAGGGGCGCCTCTGTCACGCCGCCCTCACATTAACCTCCTACACTTTTATGGTTTTATATGGGAAGTGGGTTTATTCTGGAATTACTAGCCCACTGGTACTGGAATAGGCTAAGGCCTACTTGTAATATATACATGACCGGTTTATTGTCTTGCTTGAGGTTAATAATGGGTCGTATGTTGAGATGCTCAGTCCAACTCTGGCAGTGTCCCAGCAAAGATGAGACGTTGGACCAACGTTGTTTTACTGTTGGCCGAACGGCTACGACGTTGGCCTCATGTTTGCTGGGTGTACATTATGCTTCACTACTGGTAAATTTGTGATGGACACGTGCTATAAACTGATATTGGGTATTTCCCGTAGAGTAGGATGTCAATGTACCTAAACTAAAATAAAGGTGAATCATAGTTTCATAATATTTTGAACTAAATGACGCAGTAGGCTAATGTATTCTGGTGTGATCAAATATGAACAACATGATCGGAGAAACGCGCGATTTGGATCTGGGCGACTGTAGAAGTGTAAACCCTGGTGGGCCTAAAGTATAGGACTTTGCCAATTATTCTTGACATATATTTTTATAGTTAACCTTTTAAATGATTAGCAAAGCTATGTTGGTTTTTAATCCGTTTTATTAGCCGATTACAAAATCATCAGATATTCCGAGAGATTGTAAGAGATATACTGTTACTGATAATAACGTTTTTCTTCCTGCTCATCGCGATTACCCACAACAGTAAAAAAAACATACATTAGTTAGTTTTTATATGAAATCACGTGTAGCCTACATGTATCTGCATTTAATTATATACAAAAGTAGATAAAATACTGTCCAAAAAGCAATTAATTTCAACAGTGTATAAAAAAACTACATAAAAGCGATTAACCACAACAGTGGATACAAAACAATTAACTATGAAAGTAGATGTTACATCAGCTGCAGCTCACACCGCTGTTCGTCATCAGCATTTGTGAAGGGTAACAGCTGAACATAATACTGCAGACCAGGTAGGTGTTATACCTGAATATACAATTAACCGTCCACGTTTCCACCCGTATTTAATATCTCTATTAGCAATTTGCAATTGTCTTTCTTTTTGCTATATACAGATAGACAGATATACCGAGTATGTCACTCAATAGAGTACCGTAAATCATGTGTTAGCCGTCTAGGCCTATATGAAGAACATATGAAATAAACACAAACTTCATGTGACGACATTAACATCAATTATCAATAAAATCAATTTATAAATCAAAACACCATTCACATTCATATTTTCATCTTCTTTCTCCGGGCTCCTATATGATTAACGCGACATTCAAGACTTTGTTTATTTGCTGTAAAATAAAAAATTGTAATCGTATCTGACCCCTTGAACGCATTATTATTATTTATTCATTAAAAACCCCACAAGTAAGGAAAACACGTATATTACATACATACAAACGTATCACAGATAAGAAATATCACAGTAAAATGCATTAAAAGCGGGTCATTAATTTACCCAAAATATGCGTGGAAGAGTTTCTGTTTAAGCAGTCATCTTTATACAGCATCTCTTGCAATGAGTCTACCACCCCGTCTCTAGCAGAATACTTTTGAGTATATTTAAATTTTTAAAGTCCAGATAGCAGGGGTTATAGACCCATGTCAAGAAGTCTACCAAAGAGCGTACATTTACTGTACTTTTCGGTTATTAAATATTCAGACATAAAAAATAAGCACACACTGCCTACTGGAGAATTCACTAAAAATATTATATTTCTCCTTGACATTTCGCGAGTAATAGCGGAGCGAATTAATAAAAGTCTTACAACCCATCAAAGCTGTTGACATTTCACGAGCGGCTCTAGCTGACATGTCTGAAGCGACTCACGAGAATACTCATCACAACACTTGAGGTGCAAGGGGTGGAACGGGTGAGTACACAGTTAGACCCCTATATATAGGGTATATTTTAATATTGTCATTGAATATAGGCCGTATTGTTAAAAGATATATTTTGTTAAAGCAGTTCCTTGGGATGACATCAATTTTCGTTTTTAGTTTTGTAATGAAGTAGTGTTTCCCCCAAATCATGATTTATTTTTTTTTAGAGTTTTTAGATTTAATAAAATATTTTTTATCAACATTTCTATGAATCCGCTCAAAATCCAAACAAACTTTTTGTATACCTAAACACTTGCTAAAGGACGGTTGACTGTTCCTACAGCATTGGGCCATATGTTGATGCCTACGGCCCACCGTGGGGCAGACAATCAGTGCTGCAGGTGTATCCCCCCATGTCCTGAGTTTAAGACACCAATTAGCGGCGATTGCTTTGATCTCACCGTCCAAGACGTGGGAATATGTGGTGTAAAGTGTTGTATATTGCTGACTTGTTTTGTTTACATGGCAATATACGACCTGGAAAATTGAAAATATCTCATCCCATGGGGTCCCTTTAACTAGCTATTACCAGTGATTACTGCAAATAATTTATTGACATTTAATCATATACCGTACGGCATCTCGCATATTATAAGGCCTTCCGTAAATTATTCGAATCTCCATATGACGACATAAGAGCCTATTTTTCTAAAATAGATGTTCCAAAATCAAAGGGTAGTTATCCCACCGTTCCCGCTAAACACGATTTGTAAATGTTTGATCCCAAATTAAAGAAATATGAGTAATTTTCAGTTACTTGAATTTGTGGGTCGCGGTTATCAACTTTAACTGGGTAGCAGTTTCAAATTTTAATGTTGCGCTCATAACGTTTATATTTTCTTTTTTGTTTTATTTAGGCTATTTGAATTCCCATGTCGTGCTCACTGTACCAAATTCCCTAAATATACAGTAATATTTAATGATCGATTTTATATAATATAAGTGTAGAATAAAATTCAGGTTTGAAATGTGATATTTGCATATTTGTCCACGGAGAAATCAGAATTTGAAAAGACTGCTTGATATGAGCTACTTGGATAAGCATTAAACTCGCTCTACTTTAAAGATATTAACTTCACGCCCAAACTAAATCATTGTCATTCAACCGTAATTTATTTTAGGCTAATTATTTTTCTTATATAACGTCTTAATCGGTTCGTAATGTTACAAGTGCAAGCTCTACATCTTGCTGAAAGCTACCATCTTCCCGACAGCAAGTCTTGACACTGCGAGGCCGTCAAGACTAATAATAAATATGTTTTTTATTACACTCCCAATAACTGCGACCTCAGGTGTATCCAGCCTTATGGGGGGAGATTAAAGCTGCATAAATGATGCCGACTGTCATCAAATACACAAATACTAGGCCTGGTTTGTTATCCCTTATTTTCAAACATCTGTGTAGGTAAACAAAACAATAATCCTTATGGATGTTGATGCAATACATCGTCCATGTACCAACTAACAGGCTCAATTATCACAAAAAATATTTCAGTTTATCATCCCAGCATGGCCCCCTACGACTTAGCAGCACCCTAAAGTGGGGATGATGACCCAACCCTTTAGAGCTCACCCATTGCATATTTACATATTTTTTTAAAAGAACTGTATATAACCATTCTCCAATACGAATATTCCTTTTTTGAACCCGGTACCAGTATCAGGACCAAATCAACCACTATGGTAATTTTGTACCTTGCATGGTATTTGAAATTCATCAAAATCCAATGATATTGATAAAAACTTGGATCGAAGCCGACATATATGGATCTCCAACCACCAGCGAATCCTAGAGGTTTTACATTTGAACTTCTTTGAACAAATATCGAGCATTCTAAGTGTCACTTTATGTAGCACCGCAGTTAGCACATGGAATAATAATATTATTGCCGAGGCATAATAGGTATAGAAAGATATATGTATGCATGAAGTGACCTGTAGAATAAGCTGTTTGAGATTTGCTGGGAACTTGCAACAGCTGCACCAATATTCTGTAAGCTACTAAATGTACTTGGGACCTTGAAATATACACCATATTTATAAGCACTTATTCAGACAAACAATTTAAAAAAGCCAAGTAAAATGTCCACCACAGTCCAAGAGATTGGCATCAGTGTCCTCAGAAGTAAAAGAGGAGACACGTGAAGAAATAATGACACAACTCGATCAATTTGGTTAATTATGATGTTGAAACCTCCGTCAATGCCATCACCAAAAATTATACTTTAAATACCAGACACAATTCGAGATTATAATATATACTCATGGGGATAGAACGACTTTGTCCAAATTCGAATTACTGGAGAGACGAATATATAAAAAAAATCATTAAAGTGAAACTCTAAAATTATTTATCTACAATAAAATGTTTTTAAATCAATCTTTCACTTTTCAACTGCTAAAAGTTCAAGCAGATGGTAGTGGTGCATCGCTGCCATGTAATGGCAAGTACAAGCTTATCGACAAATTCAAAAAATAATTAGCTTCTGCGACGTATAATTGTACAGATAATCGACAGTCGTGATTCATGATGCCAATCAAACCGCAAATACAAAAGCATGAAGCAAAACCTTCTAGCCATTATTGTCGAAATATAGTTTGACTGGCTGTTTAATCAGCATTTTTTTTTTGATGAAAAGTCCGACGCATTGATGTTACCATGTCTGTAGCGAACACAGACTAGGAAATTGAGATCATATACCTCCTGATACGGGTGCATTGTTACTAAACTGAAGGAGATATCCACAACATAATCCTTTATTTCTGACAGGTGTGAGTGAGAAATGCCTCTGATCCCCCTCAAAACCAATGTATGATTACATTGATATCAACTAACTACTGCCTTTTGAGGCTATTCACGCATTCATAGGATGTTATATATGATAGGTCATTCGCTGTTAAGAAGGGAAAAAGCTGATATCAAACACATTTCTGAACTGATTTTATTGAACCCTTCAAAACGATTGCCACAAACTACTAAATGTCTCCGATGTGGAGTGATTACTGCGACAAATTTATATGCAAACTATTATTTATCTTGGAAGAAATCACCCCAGGTCACAAAAAGAGCAGCGGAACATAACACTTTTTTAGTGAGCTCATTAATAAGGCTGTGCAGTGGTGTGACGTATAATAAATGAATCCCCACACCCCAAGTTAAGTAATTATTTCTATCAAATTTGTCCGATTGCATAAGGTAGGAAACATTTTGCTTACGATCACTAAAATGATTGAGCCGCGCATGAATACTATGTCACTGAAATATCAACAGCGATCCATTTCAATCGACGCCATTATCTTTTAGAAAAAGAAGCGTAAAACGTTCATTAAATGAATTGTAAACCAAACGAGGCATTTGCGGAATGCACACAATACCAAATCTTATCTGTTCACGTCGCATAACGATTGATGTCAGTGTAAAAGCAAATTGAAAACTCTTATTTACATATCCCCTGAACACTGCACTAATGGACTCTGACATAAATGACCCAAATATGTTAACCGAGTAGTCCGAGGACCGTAAGTAAATTTCGTTCAATTAATTTGAAATTATGCCATTATCTCATTATTTTCCCGTATAAAAGTTTTGTAAGGCCATAACCATGATAATTTTGTGCTGGTAGTACTTCATGGGTCTCACTGATCATTTTGGAGTGCTACATGACATACTTCAACACCAATTTGAAAATAAATGTTTTTTTCTTTCTACTGTATTGTAGTCATTTCGTAATCTCCATGAAAAACACACAAATAAATTGGCACCAAGATTTTTCTATATCAGTATACCCCTGTGGTCACCAAAAAGTGTGCAACATAAATTAACAAAGTTTGCAAACATGACTCCAAATATCAACATATGCCCCTGTACTATTTTGTCTAATCTGCATAATTTTCACTCACTTGAAGTTGTGGATCGCGTCAGTGAGACACAAATTAAGATGGGTGAGAATTCCAATTAATTAATTTGACGGTTAAGAGGGTTAACCCCGGCGGTTAATGGGTTAACCCTGACTTTGATTGGAAGTTGACCATATTGCGTGTGTGGTTTCAATGTTTAGGCCTACTCGAAACCTGGCGACCCATCTTCTTTAATCTAGGTATAACGGTAGGCTACTTAAAAGGTCAGCAATTATCATATTTGGTGTGTAGACCATAAATGCCCAAATGAGGGGAGGGGGGGGGGGTAAATTTAATGTGGATTTTTTCCGTTTTAAAATGCCGGGGGGTACTTTGAAACCAGTTTCAACGTACCCCCGGTACGCTGAACCTAGTTTCAACGTATCCCCGGCACGCTGAAGCTAGTTTTAACGTACCGCCAGGGGTAATGTGAAACTAGAGGAGGTAACTTGAAACTGGCCTTTTTATAGTTTCAGCTTACCGGGGGGTACTTTGAAAATAGTTTCAACGTACCCCCTCCCCCCGGTAAGCTGAAACTAGTTTCAACTCCCCCCTCACCGGTATGCTGAAAGGGGGTACGCTGAAACGGATAAACCGGTCGTTGTTCTCTGAAAGCGAAAACGCACTGCCCAGCAAAATTGACATATTTATGCGGTGTTGTTTTAGTGATGTCAGCGTCTGCAACGTTGGCCCGGTATTGAGCGAGCATTGTTCAACGTTTCATGCTCACGAGGGGTTGTTATGCTTCTATGTACCACTTTAAGTACCAAAGTCGAATATTTTTATTAATGTACACGTAGATATTATTGCGGGTATTTAACATTTACTCCATTTGAAATTCGAAAGAAATAATATCCTAATATAGATATAATGTTTACGTGTTAAGTGAATCGTTTAATTTATAATCACACTAATCTTTTTATTATTTATGTTTTAATAAAATTGTTGCAAAAGTGAAACCAGGATGCCTGACTGTTGGCATGTGAGTGTCACAACTGCACTAGAACGAAATAATAATCAAATGTTAGCTCAATATTGGGCCACCATCTGCAATGCTGGCCCAACATTGATTCAATATTGGTTGAACATATCCTGTTTGCTGGAAAGCACCTCAAATTGTTTCAAATAATGGAATGCACGAGGCTTAATAGGTCTCCACATATGAGTGTAATTTGTACACACACCCCCTGAAAAAACTTATTATTTAAAATTTGATGATAGTCTTGTAGGTCTACTTACTATTTAGTAATGGAAATTATGATAATATATGACATAAGTTTAACTAACATATGATAAGGCAGTTGAATTAATGTCATAATTAAGTTATATCGCAGGTGAATTAATGTCATACTTATGTTGTTTATTATGAATCATGTTACTGTATATATACCCAGTTTATTTATTGTGTTTTTTCAGGTGATGACAATGTGGCTGACTGGGCTGCTGGCTGGTCTGCTGGCTGTGATGATGTGTCTACAACTGACAGCATTAGCACAAGGTACGTCATATGTCGTTATCCTCAAGTACATTTTATGAAATGCAAGATATCATAATTATCATTTCTTGAAGGGTACAAGCAACAAATAAAAAGTTTGACTGTACTGACAGCAAGCTTCCATTATTTCATTTCCAAACATCTCTTTAGAGTAAGCATATTTATAATGGTCGTAGATCCATAATGTTCATATGTATAACTATTCTAATAAATCAGAAAGAGCTAACTAAATTATGGTAATTTCAAAATAAATAAAAAACAGTTTTTGCCCTTCCGCCTAAAGGCTATTGTCGTCCCCATAAATCTGTCTGCTTGCGTGAACGCGATTGATCCAGGGACTAATTTTAGAAAACAATTAAATAAAACAAATGTCCACTATGTACAAACAAACCTGGTGGACATGTTCAGAAATGGTGAGGATCAGATCCAAAATGGGCACTACTCAAGGTATTTTGCTTTCAATAAAATGTATTTCACGAATGCCTGTTACAACATGGGAATTACTATAGATGCAATGCATGAAGGCATGTAATCTTATGTTTTTTTTCAGAAAAGAATATACGTGTATGCAACAGTCATGAAACTTGTGGTTCCTGTGTGGCAGCCGCTACTTATTGTAGCTGGTGTAGTCAAGAAGTATGTTATCTAACAATGTAATAAAATATTGACCGATAGATTATCACATTCATTATGTATTAAGATTATTAATTTGAAAATTAATTCTGGTAGATGTTGATGTATGACTCTTAAAGATTATTTGTATAGATATATATCTATACATGTATAAAATTGTTAGTGTAGTTACAGATAGATAGATATTTATTGACGACAGTAAGTCTATGCAAACTTATGCGTCATTAAAATGAT
The DNA here is from genome assembly GCA_964017125.1 of Flabesymbios commensalis. Lineage (NCBI taxonomy): Eukaryota > Metazoa > Annelida > Polychaeta > Terebellida > Flabelligeridae > Flabesymbios > Flabesymbios commensalis. The sequence continues at coordinate 22,660,360 of OZ024910.1, forward strand.
CATATATGTACATAACTATATACAACAGGATTAGTTCGGTAAAATCACATATGCACGCTAAGGTAACTTAAAATCAAACTAAAATATATACTAAAACAAGCACAGGTTAAATAAAATATGGATTCGAACTATTTAAAATAACCTACAGTTAAACAGCATTGTCATGATATTTTTAAGTTTCCCGCAGCAACATAGTGGTAGAATTAGAATTGTTTTATAGTTGATCTTATCAAGTATATTACAGTTATTCATATTAATAATATAACCTAGCGCATTAAGCTTTAAGCTACCGACTTCATCTTTTAACTGATAAAGTCAACCTGCTTGAATTTTTTTTATAGAACTATGGAGGGACCGGCAGCAATAAACCACGGTGTGATTTTGTTACGAATCTCCAACTTCATGGCTGTGAGAACTACAATATCAATGATCCAAACCATGAACGTACTTCTCTCAAGGTAAAGGATTTTGTGCTGATGACGAGCTTTTCACCTTGTGCTTCAATGGTATTTTGTATTCACGAATGGTTGTAACAATATGCTCAACTGTAATACCAGTTCATAGTTCTGCGGCAGCGCTTATAATCTGTGATATTATGAAGGTATGTTACTTGTCAGACAGAATTTTTTGTTGTAGTTGTTTATTTCCTATAATCTAATGTAATCTTGAGTCATTGAGACTCAAGATCACAAAGCGACGAAATAAATGTACTTGCAATCTGGATGGTATGTACAACATATTGATGCAAACTAATTTTCTTTATCATTACTTTCTCTTAATACAGGATGACCCTCCTCGAAACGCAGAGAATACCCAAGATGCTATTCAGCTCTCTCCACAAGAGATGGACGTACATCTTAGACCGAGTAAGGAAAGATGTCTTACCTAGCTAGTTCTTTCCGGTTTATTTGAATTTTATTTTTTTTAGTATGGATATCGACCTCATGCATTAGAATCTGACGTCAACAAAAGTCAGATTCTGCCGTATATTGATGGTCCCTGCGATGAAAGGGTTAAAGTGCCCAAAAGGTTTTTTATCAATTTGAAATCATCATAAATCTTTTAGTTAGCCCTTTCTGCTTTATTTGAATACATATGTTATGGGTCTACGGCCATTATACATTATTTTACTCTTTCAATTCAGGGATCGATTTAAGCAGCAGTAGACATCAGATTCTGACGTCTAAAGTCAGCCTCCACACTAGAAGAGTTAAGTGACTACGATATCTTCCTGCTAAGTCATTTTACACTGTAGGCCCAACAAAGTTTATATGTCCATATTTTGACAATTCATTTTTCATGGAAAATTATAATCCTCACATTTTTGTCAGTGCTCGATTTTGAGACAATCATATAATAGCCATTCAAACTCGGATATAAAAAATCTACAGCCACCTGATTCATAAATCCGAGATCGCAATTTTTTAAACATTCAATAGAAAAAATCTGAACAAGTCAATAAGGTAACAGCTAACCCTTGTCCTTGCTAGGTACATAGATCTACAATTTCAATCACATTTCAATCCAATCAATTTTTAAGTGGGTGAGAATTCAAATAAGATTATGTGTCATATAAAGGGTTAAACTGGTATCATATTTTTTGCTAGATGCTCAGTAAATCTAATGGAAATTTTGAAGCAGCAAATTCTGGCTTTAAGTGTGTGAAAAATACAACTCGGCAAAAAAAAAGTATTAGTAAAGCATTACGTCTGCCTGTTCTAAATGGGTAAACCAGTAAGACACTGCTAATTATGTTTGGGCTATATATATTGAGTTTTGTTTGTTTTTCTGTTTTCTATGTCAAAAAAGTGTTATTTCTTAAAAGAGTGTTATTTCTCCTTGAGATTTCATGCAATCAACTTGCAGTCTCGACATAATGTTCTTTTTTAAAAATTCTGAGTTGTTCTTCCGGATTTAAAATTATATAGGAAATTCTGGATCACTATATGAATTAATGTCAAATTTTGCTGGGCTATTTCTCCTTGATGTTTTATCCAATCAACTTTAAACCTTGGGACAATGATCCTAAGGTATTGTGGTTGTTTGTAATATCTTTTTCAAGAAATCGGAATAGCTTAACTGGATTTAATCCGGATTTTAATGTTTCCAAAGAGAGGTAACTCCACAGAGAGGTATCTTTATTAAAAGAGGGATTGGCATTTTAGCTTTTTAAATTTTTTTTGCTCCATTCTCAGAGGCTGATCATTCCTCGAGTTTCCAATATTTAAAAAATCTGTTTGTTGTACCATAATCACACACAGAAGCACCTTAGCTCCAAGTTTGTATGATATGTTTACCTATTATAGATAACGTACTAATTACATTTGAAGGCGAGGGCGGTGTACATGTAATTTTCTTGTCATTTGAATGGCGGGTGAAAGCATTACATGTCGGCTGATATCCATTCATTGCATCATATCAATAGACTCAGGCTGAAGTGCGGGCAGGGTGTCCATGCATGGACTTGCAGTTTTAACATAATGTTCCTCGGATAGTCAGGCTGCATGCGATATCTTTTTTAAGAATTCCGAGTTGTTCTTCCGGATTTATATAGGATATTACAGGCTTTAAGTGCTAGATTTGCTAATGAAATTGCTTTTGCATAATGCTGTTTCAATGCAGAGCCAGTCTTGCAGACGAATGCCCACCATTGAACCAACCTTGAGTGTTAACTATGAACAGTAGTAACCTTTTCAGTGTTACACTTGACAACTAAAATAACAGTTGTAATTTTATCAGACAGGAAAGATCGACCCATGTTGTTTTAATATTGGGCTCGCGTCGCAGACAGTGATGCAGCATTAAACCAACAAAGATTCTATGTGTTTACTGGGAACACTAGAAGTGCTAAAATGTACTTGAGCAAATGCGGGAGTGCGCAAGGACTTGCGCAAGTGCGCAAGAACAAAAATGCGCAAGTACTTGCGCAAGTGCGCTAGTACGCAAGTGCTTGCGCAAGTCCTTGCGCAAGTGCGCAATTACGCAAGTACGCAAGTGCGCAAGTGCACAAGTACTTAAGTACGCAAGTGCGCAAGTACATGCACAAGGTGTAAGTGTGCACGTACTTGCGCAAGTATGCAAATGCGCAAGAACGCAAGTGCATAGATACGCAAGCGTGAGTGAGCATGTACACAAGTGTGCAAATGCGCAAGTGTGCAAGTACTTGCGCAAGTTCACAAGTATGCAAAAATGCGCAAGTGCGCAACTACTTGCGCAAGTGCATGCACAAGTACTCGCGCAAATACGAAAGTACGAAATTTGCGCAATAGAGCAAGTGCGCAATTGCACTTGTATGCAAGTGCGCAAGTGCTTGAGCAAGTATATGCACAAATGTTTGCGTAATGCTGTAGTCACAATTCACAAAGGGGTCTTCCCGGGCAGTTCCCGGGCTGTTTTTGGTCTTTTTTTGGCCGTCCCGTCCCGCACGGGACCTGGTGGGACCCCGACCGGGTGCCGTCCATTTTTTTTACCCCACGCGGGGACACGGGGACAAATTTTGAAGGGAAGCACGCAGGGTACCCGCCCGTACCACCTGCGGTACCCGGGAGGGAGCCTGTGGGGCTCGGATTCGGTTTGTAGGGGCCCAGGCGGAGTCCCGTTGGTGCCCTTACGATGCCCGAACGGGTCCCGGCCGGGATCCTTGAATAATCTCCAGGGGGAACATAGGTACGGTAACTTCTTATTTTAGAAACTGGGTTTGTCACTTGAATCAACTTACATCACAGTCATAATGTATACAAAAAAACCCAGTCTTTAAATTTCCCTCACTTTTGTGGATAGGCCTACTAACACTTATACAATAGTTTATCTACATTGATAAATCGAGTAAAAGAAGACGTAATAGAACCGTTTTTTATTAATTTAAAACATTTTTCCACATAGGGGCCTAAGACGTTTTTCGAATGAAGGCAAAGACGCTGCAAACTTTTGTGGAGCTACGTATCCATCCCGATGAAAGATGTGAAGTCTTCGTGGTGTTCGACCCTGTAAAAGGGTCTCGTATTGCTCGTAACAGGCTCTTAGAGCCAGTACAGCGTCGGATCGACCACATTCGTCTGGCATGATTTAATTTTTCTAAATTGCTTGCTTTGTGAGAAGTGCCGTACGGCCAACATTGTAACGGTGTCGAGATGCTGCAATCATAAACCTGAGGCCATGCAGTTAAATGAATATCGTCAGAGTGAATATTGCTTTACGTCTCTTTCTAGCTGTACAATCATGGCAATATCGCGACAGAAGGAAGCCCGAATTCGGGACTATGCAGTCTATACTCTACTCTTATCGAATGACTTCAAGGGTTCTTTATAGTGCACAGTACCATAGACAACACTGCGCACTCCAGGCCGTTGAACAGTTTGGAGCACTGTATATGCACAACCTCGATGACACACATCTGACCCGGTCGGGATTCAAAACCAGTACCTCTGAGTTTCGAGCCACAACTTGACCGAATAAGCTATCGGGGCCGGCCAATATTATATTGCCAGCAGCTTGCATCTCCTGGAGAATGTGTTTTGATAGAAAAATTAATTGATAGGAACATATAAAGGTTTTATTGACCGTTTACATATCGACAACTTTGACATATTTTCCATTTCTTATTTTTTTGTACGTTTTTTATGCGGCACGAATCGGTCATACGCAACAACAGCAGTATAGGCGGCATCAGTAGCAGTCATTATTATACCACGAATTTGAACAGTTTGGGTCACGGCATAAAGACAATATATTGCTCGAAGAGGGACTCAAACCCGGTACCCCCGACTCTGAGTCAACCACGCTAACAATGAGCTATCCTGAAATATACATACCCTTGTCGTGACCCCTGAGAGGCCCTGCAGTAACCCTGTCGATGCCTATACTGTACCTTACACTTTACGGTCCCCGGTCGGGTCCCGTTAGGGATACCTACGGGCACCGGCCGAGCCCCAAGAACGTTTTTAGAAAATGAGGACAGGTCTCCTCTGATAGTCGGCCGGGCACCCGCCGTGACCCGCCAGGACTCCGGCAGGGTATCTGTAAAACGAGGATTTGACCATGACCACAGTGCCCGGGGCCCACCAGGGCTAATTGTGACCTAAGCATTAGTACGCAACTGCGCAAGTATGCAGGTATGCAGGTGCGAAAGTACTTGCGCAAGTGCTTGCGCAAAATTGCTGCCAAAGAAAACCATGAACAAAATTCCAATCAATCTGTCATAATGAAAATAACAAAATTCAAAAATGGCTAGCAAAAAAACGCATAAAAACTATCTCCCATAACAAGTTATCTTGCCCACGAGCCCGCAGGGCCATACCTTGCTCTATCGAGCCAAGCGTTCAACTATTTTAATTAGCGAGATACCTTGAATGTTTCGCGTGCTGCGTCTCAAGACCGGCCAATCAGACAGCGCTTGACAGCTGCCTGAGAGCAAAGCTTGTTTCCGTTGATATGGCAGCTATAGAAAAGCTCGGAATCTCACGCTGATGTCTTTGTGTACCGAACTCCCTGATGGCGGCCACTATATAGGGAGTTCGGTACATCTCACTATCCAAAATGTGAGATTCCCAACTTATTTACATAATACATCTAGCAACGGAAACAGATAATAGTACTAGGAGCTGAGCAAGAGGTCAATTCTTCCTGACCCTTAAATAAATCTGAAGCATCCAATGAGGTTTGAATCTCAGACACACACCCAAAATGCCCACATAGCCAGATATAGTAGGGCCTACTCGATACGGCCAGGCACCTGCGGTAGCACTCGCGTGAGACTGGCCAAGCGAAGATGATAAAACCTAGTTCAAACATTACTGTTACTTGAAAAGTCTCAATTCCTTTCTAGTTTAATAATCGAATTCTGAATGCCCCGGGCATATACAGATTATCTGCAAAATTACGCACTTCTTTTCTCAAAGCCTTTAAGAACTGTGGTCACCACATTTTTGAAGCCTTTTTTTCAGATACACCATATAAGTTCAGGCTGTCATTTAAGCAAGCGGAGAACTACCCAGTAGATCTGTACTACGTCATGGATCTCTCCGATTCTATGAATGATGACAAGGACAAGGTGGCATCTCTTGGAGTTAAAATTGGTATGTTTTCCTCCTTGTTTAAGGCTTAAGTGACTGAAAATTACTCAGTTTTGTAAAATTCAGTTCAGATTTACAGATTTAAGATATTTTACACTTTTAGAAACAGGTCAAACTCATTCCTAACTACAATGTACTTAAGTTATGGGTCGTGATAGCGGTCACAAATGAACTGGGTAAAAATTTAGCTGTTTAAAGTTAAAAATTAGCAATACATTTGTTTACAATTTGAATCTTTTCAGCTGAGGAGATGTCAGAGATCACAGAAAATTTTCGTCTTGGATTTGGCTCCTTTGTGGATAAGAAAACAATGCCATATGTCAGCGTTGTACCATCCTCGTAAGTTCTCACGATAAGTTCCGTTTCGTTACCAAGTAGCTCTCACTAGACGTGGGTTGCTTATAAAATTGCAGCCAATTCCCGTCACCAGAATGGTGACGGGAATTAGTTGCAATTGTATAATCGATGATTGGTTATGATTGGTTTGAATAGTCAACCGATGATCACAGTTATAAATCGGTTGAGTGAAATTGTCATAAGCTAGGCACACAGATGATCTTGTAAATAAAAAAAACGACAACATATCTTTGTCAAGTATGTTATCAACACCCCATACCTAACCTGCAACCATTGTTCTGAGAATACAAGTATCTAGCGGGACAGTTAAGCGCATTACATGTAATACGTGACCCATCTGCACGAAATGAGTCACACTTCGGCCTCCATACAAGTTGAGAAAATGGTTAATATGCATGATACGGGCTAAAAATGGCTCATTTTGTTTTTTGTCAAACATTGATACGTTAAAGCCTGGCATTATTATTTTAGGGCCAGAAGTGTCCTCTACGCCCCAAAATTAGTCCAAAATGACATATCACATTTTGATTATCAGATTGTTTACTTAACTATATTTTTGTTCAATATGGCCGCGGGTGGCCATTTTGGTTGTTGCCCATTTTTAAAATGCCTAGGGTTTGGCACTAAGAAACTATGTGTAATGAACTTGCAATCAAACCTGTTGCCATGACTTTAAATCCAATTTTCTCCATTTAATTTTTTTGAAATATTGCCGCATTCGCATCACTAAAATGAGCATTAGCCTACTCAGCTCCGGATCAAGATAATTTAATGTTCTGTGTGTTATATTAAAGCTCCAGCTCTGTGCTATCGAATTTTACCATAAACTGCCATGTTGTATTTTTCCGACATTTGACTCATTAAGTACAGATGAGTCACATAATTATAATCCAGGCTCGGTCAGACATTTTTTGAGAAACTGAATTGGTCTATAGTTTAGTTTATCAGTAATAATGAATTAGTTATATTTATAATCGATCATCATAATTGGTGTACCTGGTAACCAAATGTTCAATCATAAATTATAATCAGGCATATCACTACTGTATTCTACACATTCACATAGACATTGAGATACATGCCAATTTGTTATTGTTCTCATATGCCTATATCAAACCATTAAATTAGATGGGGATTTTAAAATTTAATAGACTCAAACGAGTTAGCAAATTAATTTGTACCTCATACAGGTATTCTCCAATGCCAGGGTAGACCTTATTACGTTTTGAAGAAACCTCTTTTATGATGCATGTTTAGTGGCCATTTTTAGTATTGTACAAATTTATGCCATGTGTCTCGAAAAAAATAATGCAAAACAGCTGGACTATGATTGATTACAAGGTGTTTATAAGGTCTCATACCAAGATAAAACATATTGGAAACCTTGCATGATACCTGGAACATGAATTTCAACTAATATGTTCTTTGTAAGCAAAGGCGGTCCAGGGGTGTCGTGGGGGCAAAATTATTTTAAAAAGACTCTTACATTTACCTAAATATACAAAAAATCTTGGGGCAAGCCTCCAAACCTTTTTTCGGATCCTGGATCCTCCCCTGGTTAGACAAAGAGTTTTTGTGATCATCAATTGTAAAATGTATTTTTATGCAGGTTGATACATCCATGTTCAGATGGCATAGTGTGTACAGCTCCTTACGGTTTTCATAACCAACTGCCTCTTACAGAAGACTCACAACAATTTGCTGTAAGTATATACTTATCGTCTATTGAAGAAACTAATTAATTAGCAAAACTCACGGGTTTTCTCGATTTTCGACCTGTTTTTCCCTCTTTCCGATTGCCCTGTCTTACGAATGAACTTAAAACTTATTTATAAATCACATTTTTTATTGGCTGTGCAGTCATAAATTTCAGTCGAAAGTCCCTCAACAATTGGTGTATATAAATAAATAATTCAATGACAACTGAAACTTAAGCAATTAATCTTTGAGCAATGAAACAGAAATTCCAGTATCTATGATTTGAGTGTGGCTGATTTGTAACCCTTGTCATGCTAAGGTAATTTATTTAAATTTTCAGCTACTTGAAGTTGTGTCTCGCTACCGCAACCCACAACTTCAAGTGGCTGAAAATTACTCATATTTGTTTATTTTGAGCACACATATTTGAAAATCTTGATGTTTTGACACACATTTTATTCTCAATAACTACTCATAGCAGTGGTTTGGTCGACTAATAAAACAGATTAAAAACGACAATAGTCGTGATCAGCAGGATAAGAGTTAACATCCAGCTACGCTTGGCTAAGTTATTCTACTATTGTCAACCAGTATCTGAAATAGTCTATGAGAAGACTCAGAGGACATTCACACTGAACCATACTGACTGCTGAAATCTCCAACAGATATCAGCAAAGTGTCCAGCAATTTAGTTAGTATAGTGAGTCGCATCAAACATAAGGAAAAAATATGACCACTTGAAAAGCACTGTCAACCCTTTGCCTGATAATCATGATTATAGTCATCTTCAATTTTTTTTATCAACCGATTAAATCCCTGTAATTAGGCATAAAATGAGTGTTTGAACATCAAGATTTGTAAATATTTGGTCTGAAATTAAACAAATACGAGTAATTTTAAGTTGTGAGTCGCGGTAGGCTGGCTTCTCTAAATGAAATATTGTTTTTCTTTTCATTGGAAATAATGAACATCTCGATGAGTTTCAAGCTATCACCTGTTATTTGAAGTATATATATTTTATATGCTTTTAGGATAACGTGAGCGCTTCCCGTATATCTGGTAATTTAGATGCACCTGAAGGTGGTTTTGATGCTATGATGCAAGCAATTGTTTGTGGTGTAAGTATCTTTTTTTATTCCCAATGTACCTGCTTTGAGAGAGCCCTATTTTCAAGCCTTAATTTTGGGGGCAAATCCAAGGCACATATCCAAGATAGATTGAAAAAATACGTAAACGCTTTACTGTCGCCGAGATTCACCCGATATCCACTCATTTTTCTGAACACTTTCTGCTAGATAACACTGCTTAAGCTCCAAAATTGGCTAATTGCATATCCAAGATGGCCACCATTGCTGTTTACTTACAAATAGACGTAAGCGCTCTACAGTCAACAATTTCTTCAATGATCTTCATAATTTTTTTCTAAATTTTCTCTGATTGATTACTCCGGTAAGTTCGACCATTTGTTCATTTCCACCCAGGCTCTTCCTCACAAATTGACGCATATGGTTTAGAGTAACCAGACCTTCACCATTTTGACAGATTTCCCCGGTTCAGTTTGTAAACTGGGTAATTGGCATATCCAAGATGGCCTCTTCCAACGATACTGCTTTAAATATATATCCTTGTCTCTTCTGCCATATTAATTGTGGAATGGTCAGACTTTAATATTTGCAGACAACACCAATTCTTGTAAATATACGGACAATTTAATTTTTGTTTCCATAACTATCGAAAGTATTTAACATACAAAAAATATTTTTCATGATACCATGTGTTAATTTCTACACTTTGTATTTTTCATTTTAAATAGTTCTTTGTATGAAGTCTATCTTGGCTCTTTCAATTGGTTTCTAACCCTTGTGCTGCTGAATTGTATGTTTCTATTTGTCATTCAGTTGAAGTTGGAATTGTGAAGGTAATCAGAAGACACGTCTTTGAGTATTTTACTAGTGTTGGTTGTTTGCAGGGCAAGAACCTTCTTTAGACTTCAAAATCTGACAATAATTGTAAACGTCTGATTTTGACATCTAAAGATGACTCTGAAAGAACTTTAAAAAAATCAACATAACAGTATGTATTCAAGCGAAGCAAATAGAGCTAACTAAAAGTAAGACATTCAAGATGATTTTAAATTGAAAAAAACCCTTTGGTCTCAAAGGTTTATACAAACATATTCCAGCGTTGTTGCATAAGTTAAATTCAAGCTGATCTACACTTATTGAAGTATCTTACTGGACCTGACATAGCTTACATAATAACCATGTACATATATGGTCATGCCAGCTGCACTCACACATTAATTCAAACCGTTTGACTTTTATGCTCTATTGATTCCCTATTGCAACAGGAAGAAATAGGCTGGCGTGAGGCCTCTAGAAAGATGCTTCTGTTCTCTACTGATAATGAATTTCACTATGCGGGTGACGGGAAGGTTTGTAGAGCTCTCTGTCTCAGCAGTGATCTCTGCATGCTAGTATATATGTAGTAGCATGATTTTCTATGTTTCCTGTCTGTTTATTTGTTATTATTTATCATTTCAAGAAATGCTGAAAACTTTTCTTTTCGATTCGACTTTTCCTCCTAATTCCTCGGAGATCCGACGCCCAGTTGACGACTTAAGCTTTGACTCTCGACATTCAGCTGATTTCGATTTGGATTCTGCGCCTCTGAGCTCGTATCTCCGAGGATTTAGGCGCTATAGAAGTTACCGAATTGAATCAATTTTATTTTTCTAAACCCTTTAAGCGCTAAACACGACTATATATAAGCGTGGTAAACCTTTGAAAAAAATTGATGTGAAAATATTTTATTACTGCTAAATTTAAAAATATGTATCCTCAAATTTGACAAATCTGAAAATTTTTCACAAACTTTGATTACTGCAAATGATCATTTCACAAATGCATGCCTTGTAGGCTAGTATACCTAAACCCTTACAGCGCGGGGACCGTATTTATACATCAGATTCTGATGTCTGTAGATGTCAGATTCTGACGTATAATAAAGACGGTCCCTACACTGGAAGAATTAAAATATTTATAATGGCCGTAGACCCATAAATAACAAAGGTATTCAAATGAAGCGCAAAGAGCTAACTAAGACATTAATGATGATTTCAAATTAAAAATGTGCCATTAGTAATATAATTAAAATATAAAGAAATTATGTAGTTTCGCATAATTTTGAGTTAACATGCTGATTGATTTTCGTAATAATAAACCACAACATTTACATGCAACGAAAAGTGTCAGGGATTAAATTTAGTTGCTTGTTTATAAGTTGTTATGTTCTGTGGATGTAAATTTTGTACTGTGTCAGTGATTTCTGGAGCAAAATATCTATGTGTGCATGTAGTCCCTTTGTTGATAGAAGTTTTGTTAACAGCCCTGAAAAACCCTTCAGCACTCACTAAAATAAGATTCTGATACACAGTTTTCAGTTGTTTTTTCTTGCTTGATAATATTTTGCTGTCAATTACTATAGGGTATTATTAATTTGCCTATATAGTTTGTATGATTATTTTATTCGAAACAGTTGTATATTAAATATATAAGGCAAGGGTAAAATGTGCTATAATTTATCTTAGGTACTGTGGAAATTACCAGCTCAGCAATTTCAAATTTAATAACCGCTAATTTATGGTCCATATATATGATAAGATAATATTATAAAAAAAGTAAAATATACATAGTCAAAGCAGTCACAAATGTAAATAACTGAACATAGCTTTTAGGTAATGCCATTATATTTAATTTCCTCTCTCCTTACTGACTTCTTTTGGTTACATGTTATCATACGCTCGGTCCTTGAATCCTTTTTTACATCTTTTTTTTCAGCTGGCCGGAATTGTGAAGCCAAATGATTGCAAATGCCACCTTGACAGTAACGGTTTATACAGTGCAAGCCTAAATCAAGACTACCCTTCTGTAAGCCAGTTAAGTCACAAGATCAAAGAAAACAACGTCATCTTTGCAGTCACTAGCGAGAAAGAGGCCTTGTACACAACGTTGAGTAATTTAATTGAAGGGTCTGTAGTTGGACAGCTGAATGAAGACTCTTCTAATATTGTCAACTTGGTCAAGAAAAACTACGAGGTATGACAAGTCTTCGAAGTATCACTCGTTCTAATGAGTTTAATCACTTGATGAGGGAATACATATTATCTGTATACAGTATGTTTTTACTTGGATGGTCACCGCTATAATATTTTAGAACACGATTAAAAAACATGTAAAATAATGATAATAAAACATCATATTCGTTAAAAACTTTTCTAAAACAGCTCACTTGTGCCATAATACTTTATTAGACGATTGAAAAACACTCGCGCCATGATACCTTATTACCTTATTTAAAACACTTTATAAGAGAAATATCATCTGTGCTACAATATTTTATTATACCATTTAAACACGTTGCATTAAAGCAATTAATGTATGTCCCTAGTTGAATTTCTGTAGACAAATTGTGGACGTCATATTCGTTCTATTTTACTCTATTACACGATTTGTGTTATAATATTCAAATTGAATTCTTACTCAGATACGGAATGTTATACTGTTGTTCTAAAAGGGTGCTGTCATGTGCATTACAATTTGCCGGCGATGTTGCGTGAGCGCCATGCGTGAAGGATTGCCACTATTTATAACACAATTAACATGTGAAGTTATCTGAAAATGTCATGCTCAATCGGATGTTGAAATATTTATAACACAATTTTTCCGGAAAAATTGTAAAAAAGACAACGGAAAATTTTGGGATCAATGGTTGCATCGTGTTATATCCGATTCGTGTAGTAGCGATTCGTGTTATAACTGATAACTACTGTATATTGATCGTAAATTGAATACTCAATTTTATTACATCATGCTAAATATTCAACAAGAAACTGAATAACAGTCACAAATGGTACAACACTGACACATAATGTCCACCAACGAAAAAATCGTAGGAAAATACAATATTAGACTAACTGCAATCACATTAAACTCGTATATTTTCCAACTTTAGTAATGGCTGAAGATAATTCTGCTTCCTATCGATGACCACTTGTCTTGGCCGGCCACTTTCTCTAGTTCCAATGTATGGTCGTCCATAGTAGGTTTTACTGTACTCTAATAATGTTGTCTTTTATTCATTGTTGCAGAGAATAAGTAGTAAACTTGAATTGAAGACAAAAGGCCTTGAAGATAGTGATGTGATAGTTCGTTTTGAATCCAAGTGCACAGGGTTAGTTTTTTTTTTTTTCAAATTTACAGTATTTGTTCTAGTAAACAAAAATTTACTTGTACAAATTGTATGGATGACTTTGTCGCTCTATTCCTATTGTTTTACTATCCCAGCAAACATGTCGGTGTTATGTTGTGCCAGCCTCGCATATGACCAACATTGTAGCAACATTGGTTCAACATATCGTGTTTGGTGGGATCCCAGCAAACAGGAGACCATCATCCAATGTTGGTTGCATTGCAGACAGTGAACCAACATTTCATCAATATTGGGATATTATCCTTTGTTGGCTTGGATATCCTTTGTATTGAATGTCTAATGCTATTTCTAACGTTAGTAAAATAGGTGACTTTCATTTAAATTATCATCAACATGACTAGAGATAGGTAATTGAACTTCCATTGCGGTGTGCTAACTATGCTGTTTTTATTCAACGAAAACTGATTTTACAGCCCTTTTTCCTTTTACTTTTTTTGTGGCCCAATATTTATATATTACAGTGTTGTTGTTATGTCACTTTAAAATGATTTCGATGGAACCGGGGGATTATAGATCTTAACATATGTCGTATAAACAGATACATAGTATTTGAGATATGTGAGAAATTGTTCGCTTATTTACTATTGGCATTTCAAAGTTCATGATTGGTTTTAATTTGTTCGTGTAACTAACCGAAGATCACAGTTAATCGGTTGAGTGAAATTGTTTGTCATAAGCTAGGTACACACATGTTTTCTAAATTGAAAACAACGACATATGTATCTTTATGTGTTAATAACACTTGCTATACGATACCTACACTACAACCTGAGAATACGGACACCTGGCGGGACAGCTGAGCTTAACACCGATACAAGTAATATAATCCATGCTCAGGCAGACAATATTTTGCGAAACTGAAGTAGATTTATCAGCAGAAATTGATTACCAGTAATCATTTTTTTACAAAACGACCGATCATTGATAATAATCGGTCATCACTAGTTATTACCCTTGTACTAATGGGAATATATATATAAAAACTTCTTAAGTAGGCCCATATCTCATATAATATGTGGCTGTGTACACTCATCTGACATGTTTTGTTTTTAGTGATGTGCTTAGAGAAGTTAGTGAATGCTCTGATTTGATGATTGGACAAAATGTAAGTAATATCTATTTCTTTTGATTTGTTATTTATTTCAGACTATATATTAGAAATTACTGTATTATATATTATAGATTATGGATTAGTGTAAATTATGTCATCACATGAAATCAAACATCAGTTCGACCCCCTGTAAATGTAATTATTATACAGTAAAATCGCATTATAACGCAATTTGTTACACAGCGATATCGTATAAGGCGGTCCGCATACAGACTCCGCTTTTTAAGGGGAAAATGACTTCATAGCTAACTAGAAGGGATTTCTCCACTCTTGCAGCATAACCATAAAGGTTGATAGCTAATAGAAGGTTGATAAAGGTTGATAGCTAATAGATGTAGTGTCAATGGCTTTTGCAATTAATGTTATTAAAGGTGTGGTCAACTGTCAAAATTTGCGGGACAAGGGTCCCCCAGGAGGCAATAGTGCCCGTGGGTAGGCCAAGGCCATATTCCATAATAATAATAAATATGCGTTTCATACCCAAAGCCTCATTAAGAGCAAGTTCTCAAATCACAGCAAGTTCATATATACTTGAGCGACATCTATGAGTTAATAATTCAAAGCTTTTTGCCCTTTCCCCTACTTGGTCGCTTGCTTGCAAACAAACTGACAGTATCACTGCGGGGATGTTGAAACTGCTTGACCCCAAGTTTGTATTGACATCCCAGTAAACACAAAACATTTGTATGACTTTATTCAATGTCGGTCCAACGTCGTAGACGTTGGGCCGAGGTGTATAAATGTTATACAAATGTCTTGTGTTTGCTGGGGCAGGAGGACTTTCCCTCAAACACTGACATTTATTCAATGTTGGTTCAATGTTGGGCCAGCGTCGCAGACGTTGGCCTAGCATTAAAACAGCATTGGATCAATGTCTCATTTAAGTAGTATCTTGTAATCAGTTCAGTGGCTATATTAATGCCGTCAATCTGTACTCAATAGGCTACTGTTGGCCTACACTTGACCGTCCCAGGCATGCGCGTTTTGCAGTTGAATAATTCTTTAAATGGCTCCTGTGGACAGTAGAGACGACGTATTAAGCGGAATTTATTCCGTTTGGTGCGAAACACTTGTCAACACTCCCAGCAAACACGACGTTGACCCAATGCTGGTCTAATGATGTCCCACTTGAAGTCATCTCAATTTATCCACTGCAAGTCGAGAATTACGAAAACAATTCGCGGATTGTAGTGGATGAAGATGACAATGGTAAATTTTATTCTGGCTTGAAATGGTTAACCCTTAAAATGCTGAAATGCTTTTGTGCAAACCAAATGACCAAAGTTTTTTCATTTTGAAATCATCATAAATGTCTTACCGAGTAGTTATCTTTTCCCGCTTCATTTCAATACTTATGTTATATGGGTCTACAACCATTTTAAATATCTAACCCTTTCAGTCTCCCCGCGCTGAAAGGGTTAATGCCCTAAGCACGACAATAGTTATGCTAAATTTATTTTATTAGCCGATCAAATCACTGTTATTGGGAACAAAATGAGTGTTTAAAAATCAAGATTTGCAAATCTTTAGTCTCAATTTGAAGAAATATGAGTAATTTGAAAAAAAATTCAAATCATGAAAAATATATTTATTTACAGAAAGTTGATATCTACCTAATGGGATTATTTGATTTTCTGATTCTTACTTTTTTTTACCGATTAGTTGCTCAATTTGATAAATTAGTTTGTTTGGTTTGAAATTTGCCTGGAAATCTATATATACTGGTACAGCATCATCATGTTAAAATTTATTTATCTGTTTTAGATTCCATCAAGTCCTTTATGTAACGGTACAGGAACATACGAGTGTGGAATATGTGATTGTGATGAAGGACGATTTGGAGCAAACTGTGAATGCGATGGATCAGATTTACAAAGTCAACTCTCACATTCCAGCTGCAAAATGTATGTTAACCCTCACACCGCATTGTCTTAGTTGGCTTTTTCCGGTTCATTTTAATACCTATGTTATGGGTCTACGACCATCAGAAATATTTTAATTCTTTCGGTGCAGAGACTGCTTTATATCTGATGTATAAAAACGGTCCCCGCGTTGAAAGGATTAATATAATTATTTATTTATTTCATTATAGTACATGTATTCTAGTTCATATTCATCTTAACCCTTCCACTGCTAACCATGACTATAATCGTTTTTGATACATTTTATTTGCCGGTCAAGTCACTGCTATTTAGAATGGAATGAGTGCAAATGTTTGGTGGTAGTGAGACACATCGTGTGTGAAAACTTGGAGGCTAAGGGATTAAAAAATGGTTTGAAATCATAGTTTTGTGTGAATATTTTTGGTGATTGTTTTTTTTAATTATTATTACCACATTACCACATATAATATGTGGCTGTGTACACTCATCTGACATGTTTTGTTTTTAGTGATGTGCTTAGAGAAGTTAGTGAATGCTCTGATTTGATGATTGGACAAAATGTAAGTAATATCTATTTCTTTTGATTTGTTATTTATTTCAGACTATATATTAGAAATTACTGTATTATATATTATAGATTATGGATTAGTGTAAATTATGTCATCACATGAAATCAAACATCAGTTCGACCCCCTGTAAATGTAATTATTATACAGTAAAATCGCATTATAACGCAATTTGTTACACAGCGATATCGTATAAGGCGGTCCGCATACAGACCCCGCTTTTTAAGGGGAAAATGACTTCATAGCTAACTAGAAGGGATTTCTCCACTCTTGCAGCATAACCATAAAGGTTGATAGCTAATAGAAGGTTGATAAAGGTTGATAGCTAATAGATGTAGTGTCAATGGCTTTTGCAATTAATGTTATTAAAGGTGTGGTCAACTGTCAAAATTTGCGGGACAAGGGTCCCCCAGGAGGCAATAGTGCCCGTGGGTAGGCCAAGGCCATATTCCATAATAATAATAAATATGCGTTTCATACCCAAAGCCTCATTAAGAGCAAGTTCTCAAATCACAGCAAGTTCATATATACTTGAGCGACATCTATGAGTTAATAATTCAAAGCTTTTTGCCCTTTCCCCTACTTGGTCGCTTGCTTGCAAACAAACTGACAGTATCACTGCGGGGATGTTGAAACTGCTTGACCCCAAGTTTGTATTGACATCCCAGTAAACACAAAACATTTGTATGACTTTATTCAATGTCGGTCCAACGTCGTAGACGTTGGGCCGAGGTGTATAAATGTTATACAAATGTCTTGTGTTTGCTGGGGCAGGAGGACTTTCCCTCAAACACTGACATTTATTCAATGTTGGTTCAATGTTGGGCCAGCGTCGCAGACGTTGGCCTAGCATTAAAACAGCATTGGATCAATGTCTCATTTAAGTAGTATCTTGTAATCAGTTCAGTGGCTATATTAATGCCGTCAATCTGTACTCAATAGGCTACTGTTGGCCTACACTTGACCGTCCCAGGCATGCGCGTTTTGCAGTTGAATAATTCTTTAAATGGCTCCTGTGGACAGTAGAGACGACGTATTAAGCGGAATTTATTCCGTTTGGTGCGAAACACTTGTCAACACTCCCAGCAAACACGACGTTGACCCAATGCTGGTCTAATGATGTCCCACCATCTGCGACACTATCCCAGCATCAAACCAGCACTGGTTCAACGCCTCGTGTTTGCTGGACTGCGTTCAACCCAGTAAACACAAAATATGTTTACAATGTTGGACCAACGTCGAAGACAGTGTGCGACGTTGTACAAATGCTATACATATGTTTTGTGTTTGCTGGGAATAGCAGCTGCCCAGCAAACACATACATTGGACCAATGCTGGGTTAACTTTGGGTCGACGTTGCAGACGGCGGGCCAACATTGACCCAGCATTGGGTGAATGTATCGTGTTTGCCGGGTGGTCTGGTCGCCGGTGCTGGCCAGTATCCATTCTGTCCTAGTCAGTACTTTATTCTGCCATACCTGCATGCTGGCGGTATAGTACAGTCGCATGCTTTGAACCAAAGCTGGATTAATGTCTGTGACGCTGTCCCACGTTGAGCGTTGGGCCAAACACGACACGGTAACCCAATACTGGGCTAATGTTGGCTCAGCATCGTAGACGGTTGGCCAAAATTAGTCCAGCATTGGGTCAACGTCTCGTGTTTGACCGCCTGTACCATAGAAAGCGAGTGAAATGAATCAAAGACAGACTCACCACAGCACAGACTGACATACTGAGACCTAGCAAACACGAAGCGTTGAACCAGTGCCGGTTTGATGCTGGGCCAGCGTCGCAGACGGTGGGCCAACATTAACCCAGCATTGGGTCAACATCTCGTGCTTGACCGCCTGCACGATAAGAGGGAACGCACAGACACAAGCTGAGCGGACGAACTGAGCGGACAAAGGTAAATCAGAATGTCCACACCTCTCTGTGAGAGGGGAGACATAATAATGCACGTTGAACACCACGATCTGGTACAATGTGACTACCTGTAGTTGTAGTTGTAATTGTATTTGCTTCCTTTGCTGGATACCATACTGGAATAATTAGATGACTAGCTGTGCATGATTATGTATTATTATGCTTTAGGTGACATTTGAAGTTTCTATCGAGGCTACAAAATGCCCTACGGGAGAGTCAAAATGGGAAGAATTCAGTATCTATCCTGTCGGTTTGACAGAGACACTTAAAATCCGTTACAATCTTATATGTGAATGTGATTGTGAGAAGCCTGGACAAGGGGTATGTAATATCCCCTGTTTAACCCTTTAAGTCCTCACGATGCATTAACCCTTAGAGCGCTGAATTATTTTTGTATAAACCATGAAGACCAAAGGGTTTTAGTCAACTTAAAATAATCATAAAGGTCTTAGTTAGGTCATTCTGATTCATTTGATGACCTAGGCCTATGTTATGGGTCTACGACCAATATAAAAATGTTTACTCTTACAATGCGGGGATCGACTTTAGACGTCAGAATCTGACGTCTGTAGACGTCCGATTCTGACGTCCAAAGTCGATCGCCACACTGTAGGGTTAAATAATTTGTATGGGACTGCTTTAATAATAACATTTTTTTCATTTACCACCCACTTGAAGTCATCTCAATTTATCCACTGCAAGTCGAGAATTACGAAAACAATTCGCGGATTGTAGTGGATGAAGATGACAATGGTAAATTTTATTCTGGCTTGAAATGGTTAACCCTTAAAATGCTGAAATGCTTTTGTGCAAACCAAATGACCAAAGTTTTTTCATTTTGAAATCATCATAAATGTCTTACCGAGTAGTTATCTTTTCCCGCTTCATTTCAATACTTATGTTATATGGGTCTACAACCATTTAAAATATCTAACCCTTTCAGTCTCCCCGCGCTGAAAGGGTTAATGCCCTAAGCACGACAATAGTTATGCTAAATTTATTTTATTAGCCGATCAAATCACTGTTATTGGGAACAAAATGAGTGTTTAAAAATCAAGATTTGCAAATCTTTAGTCTCAATTTGAAGAAATATGAGTAATTTGAAAAAAAATTCAAATCATGAAAAATATATTTATTTACAGAAAGTTGATATCTACCTAATGGGATTATTTGATTTTCTGATTCTTACTTTTTTTTACCGATTAGTTGCTCAATTTGATAAATTAGTTTGTTTGGTTTGAAATTTGCCTGGAAATCTATATATACTGGTACAGCATCATCATGTTAAAATTTATTTATCTGTTTTAGATTCCATCAAGTCCTTTATGTAACGGTACAGGAACATACGAGTGTGGAATATGTGATTGTGATGAAGGACGATTTGGAGCAAACTGTGAATGCGATGGATCAGATTTACAAAGTCAACTCTCACATTCCAGCTGCAAAATGTATGTTAACCCTCACACCGCATTGTCTTAGTTGGCTTTTTCCGGTTCATTTTAATACCTATGTTATGGGTCTACGACCATCAGAAATATTTTAATTCTTTCGGTGCAGAGACTGCTTTATATCTGATGTATAAAAACGGTCCCCGCGTTGAAAGGATTAATATAATTATTTATTTATTTCATTATAGTACATGTATTCTAGTTCATATTCATCTTAACCCTTCCACTGCTAACCATGACTATAATCGTTTTTGATACATTTTATTTGCCGGTCAAGTCACTGCTATTTAGAATGGAATGAGTGCAAATGTTTGGTGGTAGTGAGACACATCGTGTGTGAAAACTTGGAGGCTAAGGGATTAAAAAATGGTTTGAAATCATAGTTTTGTGTGAATATTTTTGGTGATTGTTTTTTTTAATTATTATTACCACATTACCACATTAAGGCTGTGGGGTATAGTGATCACCGGAGGCGGGCTGGTGGGCGGGCGGTCAGGTGGGCGGGCGGTCCGGCTTGTAAGCGCGATAACTTCATAACTCCTTGACGTAGGGCCTCCATTTTATTACCTCATGTGCATGACACTTATCTGAAGGTCAAGTTCGACATTCAGTGACCTTGACCTAATTTCAAGGTCACCAGGTCACGGAAACTAAAAAGGCTTGTAAGAGGGATAACTTATTAACGCCTCGACTTAGGGCCTTTATTTTTTTAAATCATGTCTGACACTAATCTGAAGGTCAAGTTCGACATTCAGTGACTTTGACCTAATTTTTAGGTCACCAGGTCACGGAAACCAAAATGGCTTGTAAGCACGATAACTTCATAACGCATTGACTTAGTGCCTTCTTTGTTTACCTCATGTGCATGTTAGTGATATGCAGGCAAGTTTGACATGTGGTGACCTTGACCTAATTTCAAGGTCAGCAGGTCACGGAAACCAAAATGGCTTGTAAACGGGATAACTTCTTAACGCCTTGGCTTAGAGCCTTCGTTTTTTACCTCATGTGCATAATAGTAATCTGAAGGTCAAGTTTGACATTTAGTGGCATTGACCTAATTTCAAGGTCACCAGCTCACAGAAAGCAAAGTGGCTTGTAAGCGCGATAACTTCATAACGCCCTGACTTAGGGCCCTATTTTTTCGCCTTATGTGTATGACACTAATCTGAAAATCAAGTTCGACATTCAGTGAATTTGACCTAATTTCAAGGTCACCAGGTCACGGAAAGCAAAATGGCTTGCAAGCGAGAAAACTTCAAAACGCCTCGACTTAGGGCCTTCATTTTTTACCTCATGTGCATGACACTAATCTGAAGGTCAAGTTTAACATTTAGTGACAAGTTTGACATTCAATGACCTTGATATAATTTTCACCAGGTGACGGAAACCAAAATACCTTGTAGGAGCAATAACTTCACAGCGCCTTGAAGTAGGGCCACATGTGCATAATTTATAATTCTTGATATTGATGGACAGAGGCTACGGGATGGATATTATTTTTATCTTATTTTTGAGAATATCGTTTTGCAATAACTTTTGTTCTTCACATTTAAATTGAGGGATAACAGTAAATTGCTCAGTGATGCATATTTAATATTGCTTTGTTAACCATTATCTTGTTAAGTTAATTTATTAAAATTGTCAACTATTTGAGGTTGTGTCTCGCTAACGCGATCCACAACCTCAAGTGGTTGACAATTACTCTTACAGGGATAATTCCCCAGAGCTGTGTGAGGGTCACGGACAATGTTTGTGTGGACAATGTAAATGTTTCGCTATCCAACCGAGCACACCAGAAAAGAGATATAGTGGAACACATTGTGAATGTGATAATTATTCATGTGATCGACACAATGGAAAACTCTGTGGAGGTATATGCACCTAATCTCTCTATTTCTTCAATAAAATTTAAGACAAATACATTTTTGATCTTTTTTTCTACATATGGCATCTACATGTAGGCCTAAGTATTTAAAAAAGTAAAGCTTTTGAGTTACAGGTGCAGTGTGCTTCACTATTTGATGTTTGGTACTTAAAATACTACAGTTATCTTATTTGAATGTTTATATTAATCTTTTTACTTTTTATAGTGTGATAGAGATAGTTGTAGAAAAACTATGCAATTAAGATTTAAAATTTCCACTGCATCTTGTTTATCAATATTTATTAACCATGATATAATAACACTACCTGCTATGTGCCCCCACTTTGAGACACTGAAAGGTAGTGAAGTCTCACAAGGGTGGCCGTCTCTCATAAAGGGAACTTTATAGATACTGTTAAATGTGACACTTTTGATTGATTTATCATTGTTAGAAATGCAATAAGACTTTTTTTAGGATCTGACCGTGGAGCTTGCATCTGTGGTCACTGTATTTGCCGCGGTCGTTACAATGGAAGTAAATGTGAATGTGATACATCAGAAGCTGCTTGCTACCCCAAGAGAACTGATAAAAATAAAAATCCAGTAAGCATTGGCATACGGTATACTAATCTATGTTTGCTTTCTAATAGTTTGTCGTTGTGAATCAAATCATATTTTTCTTAAAGTTGGTGGGTCTTTTTCTGATTACCCCCCCCCCCCCACTCCCCACGAGATAATGAGGTTTTTCTTGTTTTGTTGTTTGGCAGCTCATATGTAATGGACATGGTACTTGTGTCTGTGGAAACTGTGTTTGTGACAAGGATACTAGGTTCCATGGACCAACATGTGAGGCTTGCGAGGTGAGAACACATTTTATAGAGTGGTATGTCTCAATTCTCAATATTTTCATATACAGTATATGGAAATTAGGAGTTCATAAAACATTTTTAATTTGATACTAAAAACTATGGTAGAAATTGACTTAGAGGACCCAAAAGTAATCCCATCAGTGAGCAGTGCTGTAGATTTGTAATGTCAATTGAGTATAACCATATTTCCCGGCCTCTAAATCGCACTGGAATCCTACAGCTGATGGGGGTCCAGTAGGCATTTTTATGTGTACAGCAGAACTATGGTTTTTCAATTACTACATCACAGGAGGGGAAAAATAACGAGGGTAGACACTCCACACCCCGACAAAAAAGGAGAAATCCAAGATGGCCGCCAAGATGATCGCGGCTATCAATATTGTACTGTATCTTCAATTCTATTCCACATAAAATCGACCTTTATGTCACCACATACTTGTTGGGTCCATAAAATCATCTGTAATGTTTTTTTAACTAAAATATAATCAGATAAAATAAGGTAGCATAGCCTAAAAAGAGATAAAGCCAAGATGGCCTCCAAAAAAATAATGATATCAAGATTAGCTGTATTGTTAGTCCTACTGGGCAGATTTTTAGAGTCAAGAAACTCATTTGTATCGCTTTAAAAAAAACATATAAAAGATGTAATAAGATAAGTGATTTATCACAGGTAAATCCAAGATGGCCGCCAATAAGGCCAAACTTATCGGGATTTGTTATGTCTTCAATGTCACTGTACATAAAAAGTTGATTTTTATGTCAACATCTACGTTTTAGCAAACTTATCTGCTATGTTTTTATACAAACATATATTCGGATAAGTACTATGGTACAGGGTTTTGCGGAATGTACTTGGGTACTACCCAAGTACATTGCAAATGTCCTTGGGTACATACTGATAGAGTTGAATAGCTTGTTTATTCATTGCGTATCGGTGTATTAAATAATATTAACAGTCAATGTGAGCTCATTAAATTGTTTATTCATTGCATATTCATGTATTGAATTATATTAACAGTCAAGGTGAGATCAATAAATTGTTTATAATTCATTGCATATTGGTGTATTGAATGTTCACAAGCTTATATGTGCACAAAGGTGGCCTAAAACTCCAGTCATTTCATTTTTTTTGAAACGTTGAATCGCTCAGTTGGCATCTCTCTGGTCGAAATACCTTGCCTGCAATACTGAATAGTCTCTTGAATGCAGCAGATGATGCAGAGACAGTCAGGTACTTTAACGCCAGTTTGCTTAGATTGGGGACACTATTTATATTTGCTTTCCAGTATTGAAGAGGATAACTACTATGGTCTATTGTGTGTTGACTCGAGCGTGCATGGCGCAATGGCCCATTGCTGGCTTATTGCTGGGTAATCATCGACGATGTTGACTCACAACTAAGACAACGTCGTCTCGTGTTTGCTGGGTGCAGTACATGGAGGTAAAAAAGGATTGCGAAAAAATAATGATTTATTTTCACTATATATTAATGACAGAGTTATTAACAAGACATACGATTAACATGATTAAACTTTATTTGTCAACAAAAACACCATGGTCAACCATATTTTCCACTCAATTAAACACAATTATCATAATGTCAATAATGTGTTTAGTGCTGAAATGGTTTGGTGTCGTAAATTCAAATGACAAAAAATAATTCAGAGTATATATTTTCAGAATTATTGTCCATTTATTTGATCTTAAGGGGTATTTATTGTAGATGGACACTTGAATATAATCATGATAATAGCTCTCCGCACTGAAAGTGTTAATTAAGGCGTGATTCTTAACGCAGCTGTTAATTGCTCTCACATGTGCCCGTCTTAACCCTTCTAACTCTAAGACGTCTGCAATTAATTTTTTTTTTTTATTATGCGGCGTGTTTGTAATAATTTTAGCACAATTCCAAGCGAGAACATAGGTTTCCCAGACCAATTAAAATATAATTGCAATGCTTTTTATTTTACAATATCGATTGAACAGTACTTTTCGAAACGTAAACATAAATGACCCTCGCAATTATAGGGTTTTAAAGATCGCAAACAATGATAGCTCTCCCCTTCTACAGCAGACACGAGACGGTAATCCAATGTCGATTCAATATTGAGCCATCATCTGCAACGCCAACAATAAACCAGCACTGGGTGATATCTCGTATTTTTGCCGGTCAGGCTTGGGCATAGCTGTGTTATATCACGACGGACGATAACCATTGCTGTTACGCTGGTGTGTTTGTTTAACAATTTTATCAGTACATCTATCTGGCCGGCTCACTGGAACTCTAAATGAAAGATCAAAGGTACAATATACAGCTCACCGAGAACAAGAATGTGCCATAACGTTTCACATAGATACTTTTAGATAAACTACATTTGTTTTGCGTTCAACAATTGAATTATTTTTAAATTTATATTCTAGAAAATATTGCACTGAATGAAAAAGTAAATTATAATATATATAAACGGGATGTACTTGCAATGTACTTGTCTTCAAGTACCAAGGACTTCGTAATGTACTAGGGTACAAGTACAAGTACCATTTTAAAGCTCAAGTACAAAGTACAAGCAAGTACTCGAAAAAAAGTACTTAAGTACAGGTAAGTACAAGTACCGATGTACTTGGCCACAACCCTGCTATGTTATAGCTTAATGAGTGATATATCCAATATGGCCGCCAAACTAGCCGATACTATCAAGGCTTGGCTGTATCTTCAATTCAAGTCTAAACCTAGATCTAAACATATACCCGTAGATCAAAATGGGCGATGCAATCAATGTTTGGCTTCAGTCCGACTAGTAGGCCTACTGTGATTTACTAGCGATTGAAATTGTTTTCATGCCTGCTATCTGCTAATAGAAATTCCTTATTATATACAAATGCACCACTTCAAGACTGTATTAGAATACTCTACTAAATATATCTGATCATATTTTTTAATAAAACACCAAAAAAACCTGTGCAATAGGACTGACAATACAGCTAATCTTGATAGCATTGAGTTTTTTGGCGGCCATATTGGATTTATCTCTTATTAAGCTATGCTACATTACGTATCTGATTATTTTTTTAAGAGAAACATTACAGATGAGTTTAATGACCCAGCGCAAAGGTGTTGACATAAAGATCGACTTTTATGTGCAATAGAAGTGAAGTACACATAACAATGCATACAGGACCCACCTCAGTTGTAGGATGAATAGGTCAAACTAAGCTCAACATCAGGCTCAAGACATAGATAAATTGCACCCGCGAATATAACGCACCAGGCTCAGAGAGCTGTACATCTGACAATGCTAGGTGACACTGATAGTACTACGTTAGACTCTGTGCTGAATGAGAAGTATCTGGCTTATAGATATTGCAACATTATTTTTTTCTAGTGCATTCGCTATTTTTTTTGTCGAATACGTGGACAAATATTTAAAAAGTGACGTATAATTACTTTTTTGCATGAAATTTGCAAAAGTGAACTGAGGATTCCTGTGGTCACCAGGTCTGTGCTACAGCAGTAGCTGACTCGGCTCGCACGGATGGCAATAATTAACAAAATGGATGACAAAAACAACACAGTTAACCACGATCTTGCTTTTAACATTTTTTTTACATGCTTAAAGGGACTGGCCCAGGCTGAAATCATAAAAAAATCGGTGATTTTATTTTGGCTTCTGAATATCACCATATGATGTAAACATGTCCATAGACTAGAACTGCAAAAGTTTTTAAATTTTTCTGCTGCGCATTCACCAGTTAGACTAGATATAGAGACGAAATTCCCGTATTTCTAATTTTTGACATGGTTGTCAATAATTACAAATCAGGAATTTCGTCTCTATATCTAGTCTAACTGGTGAATGCGCAGCAGAAAATTAAAAAACTTTTGCAGTTCTAGTCTATGGACATGTTTACATCATATGGTCATATTAAGAAGCCAAAATAAAATCAACGACTTTTTTATGATTTTAGCCTGGGCCAGTCCCTTTAATTATAAATTAATGACGCTTTGTGCTAAATAATCACCCAAAAAATTGATAACACCAATACCTCATTTAATGAACTAAAATAAATTTGAATTGTTGAAATGACATTGAAGTTGACCTTGGAGGGACTCGGGGCTATGTTTAATGACTCGAGCATGTCCGAAACCATACAAAACGACCCTAAGATCATCAAAATCCGTCTATTAGTTTTTTCAACTAGATATATTCTGGCCATCTTGAATTTTGAAAAATGCTCAAGGGTAATTTTAATTTACCAGCTGGTTTATGTTCAAGGGACTTATTGAGCATCATAATCAAGTGAGAAGAAAACTATATCAACCAAGTCAAGGTTCAGCCTGAAAATCAACTTTGACTACCTGACTAGTATGATGCCTAGCTGATTAAATCGTGTGTGAAATCACATAAGCTTAGATTACAAAATAACACTCCTGTGGAAGAGAAAAACACCATAATTCATCATAATTACTGGCACATTTTGTCTCCCTGTCGTTTCTCGATGCCAACCTACCACACTTTTTGGTACAGCCCACTGTTCAAGGCAATTTCAGAATATAGCGTATTTTACAACAAAGCTCACACATTTCAACATGTCAGGCAGATATTTTTTCTTAAGACATGAAATAAAATGAAATTTAAAATAATTCATGACACTATCATCTTCACATATAAATCATGTACTGCAGCGCACATAGAACAAGGTAGTATTCATGCCATCAATGTTTGCAAAATTCATCACGGACACTGCTGGTCAATATTAGGGTTCGTTATGTATAATACACACACGTAGACGTTTTTCACATCAGCATAGGCTCCAAATCATAGGCTCCAAATCTCAACTCGTATTGTACACAGCGATGCATTGCATTATTTATGGGGCAATATGGTTTTATTTTTGCAGACATGTCCTGGCCAGTGTGAGGTGAATAAACCGTGTGTTGAATGTGTAGGCTTCAAATCTGGAGAATACGATGAAGCTAAGTGTGAAGCCAGCTGTGCTCACGTTAAGACGGTGGATGAAATTCAAAGTGAGCATAAAATGTCATTGTGTTATATAATTATAGATATTTATTTCTCTATAGTTTGTGGGAATTATGTACTACATTTATGGTGGAAATTTGTCTTACACACATCTGTATAATTTAAATCAGAATATTTCAATCTTGCAATTTTAATGTTTTTTTTACTTAATTACATTTTTTATCTTTGATGACAAACCAAAAACGGTTATAGAAGTGACTAGCACACAACCCTTATTGTGCTGATCACGACTTTTGTTGTTTTTATTCCGTTTTATTAGTCGACCAAATCACTGTTACTATGAATGAAATGTATCTCTAAACATCAAGATTTGCAAATATTTGTGCTCTAATAAAACGAATATGAGTAATTTTCAGCTACTTGAAGTTGTGGGTCGCGGTAGCGAGACACAACTTCAAGTAGGTAAAAATTTAAATTAATTAATTTAACAAGATCAGAGTTAAAGGGTCAACTCTTGTGCTGGGCTCCTTAGGATGACATCAATTTTCGTTTTTAGTTTTGTGATGAAGTAGTGTAGCCCCCAGATCATGATTTTATTTTTTCGTTTTTAAATTAAAAAAACTATTTTTATCAACATTTCTATGAATCCGCATGAAACCCAACTTAAAAACAAACTTTTTGTATACCTAAACACTTGCTAAAGGACGGTTAAATGTTCTTACAGCATTGGGCCACATGTTGATGCCGTCGGCCCAGCGTTGGGCAGACAAGCAGTGTTTCAGGTGTATCCCCTCATGTCCTGACGATAAGACACCAATTAGCGGCGATTGCTTTAAGCTCATCGTCCAAGACGTGGGAATATGTGGTGTAAAGTGCTGTATATTGCTGACTTGTTTTGTTTACATGGCAATCTACGACCTGAAAATATAACTATTTCACTCTTTTTTTCGGTGCATTCAAATTGTTTTTTGACTTGTTTGTATTTTTAGTTAAGATCAGTAGGCTATATAGCTTCATACAAATTATATTTTCAAAATTGACAAAATTGAAAATGTCTCATTCCACTGGGTCCCTTTAGGTTTTTATTTGATTAACTGAGCATCCACAACAAACTGTTTTATTAACCCTTACCACACTGAAATATTTTAGTATAAGCCTTGGAAATCAAAGGAATTTTTTTCAATTTGAAATCAGTATAAATGTCTTTGTTAGAAGGTAAAAGATAAATGTGTAGGTTTATAGTCTGATATCAGGTCTGAAGACCTATCATCCGACTTTACACGTTACCCTCTGGTCACTGGACCTGCTCATTCGTGTGCCATTTCAACTTCACGGAGAGCATACAGTTCTGCAGCCATTTCGGCGCATTGAACTTATTATACACATTGCCATCTCTGTCCTACCAGGTACTCATTTTCTTCTGAGTCACGTGAAGCATTTGAGGGTGAAGTGCCTTGCCCAAGGACACAACATTGAAACAATGTCCCAAGATTGAGAGGGGAGAAACATTATATTTCTCTGAAAATCCTGCACCAAGCGGGATTCGAAACCGCACGGCAGGCAGCGACATCGACAGAGCGTGGTCTAACCATTGCGCCATGTTAGCTCTTCCCGCTTCATTTGAATACCTATGTTATGGGTCTACAACCACTAGACATATTTTACTTCTTTCAATGCGAGGACCGTCTTTATACGTTAGACGTTTAAAGACGGTCCCCGTGCGGAAATAGTTAATTTAAGGTTTTTATTAGTTGAAAAGTTGTGTAGCCTTTTCTTCGCCTTGCATCTACTGAGGTCCTTTTGCCCATATCAAAAACTATTATTATGTAGAATTTGCCGCAATTATGTAGAAAAAAGCACCACTACATAGACAATTTATTCCTTAGCCACTACCCAGCAAATACGAGACATTTCAATGTTATCCCACCGTCTGCAACGCTGGCCCAGCTTTAAAATAGCATTGGTTAAATCACTCATGTTTGTTGGGTACCATTTAATTTTAAAGGGCATCAGAATCAGTTCTGCCTATAGTATATAGTTGCCAATAATAACCGTATTTATTCTAATAAAAACAATTTTTCGATAGACGCCCACCCTTCTGATTTGAAAAGAAACCCACGGATCATGTAGACTATATGGTCGATAAAAAATACTCTTAAGTGCGTCCGTCCCCTCTGTAATCCCAGGGGGTATTCTAATTAACGCCCTGGGCATTTATTAGAATAAATATGGTACTTTATTAATTTTACTTAAACCACACATTTGTGTTTAGACATCTAAACATAACATTTTTTACTGGGCACGAAAACTTCCCCAAGTTTTTTATGTATCCTGCTCAAATTTGTTCGCATGTTGGTAATAAGCAGTTCTCGAACAAGCTCAATAATAACTAAAAGAAAATTGCTGATTTATCTTATTGTACGTCATTAATTTTTGTGGGCGCGATAAATCGAAAAGTTTCTCATGTATCCTGCTCGATTTTGTAGTGCATGTTGCTTATAACTATTTCTCAGTCAAGTTTGATAACGGCGTTGAGCCATTGCCAAGTGTGCTTTTGTTTTATTTATATTTTATGTATTCTATTCATTATCAGATGAGAAAGACAGAAAACACTGTAGATTCCGTGATGATGATGGCTGTTACTTTGAGTTCACATATCGTTATGATGATAATGCGGTTGAAGCACTGAAGGATAAAGGTAATCATGTAGAAATGACATGATCTTATATAATTATTATAATTATTATACTCCATTTATTGATGATGATGATGATGATGATGATGATGATGATGATGATGATGATGATGATGATGATGATGATGATGATGATGATGATGATGATGATGATGATGGTGATGATGATGATGATGATGATGATGATGATGATGATGATGATGATGATGATGATGATGATGATGATGATGATGATGATGATGATGATGATGATGATGATGATGATGATGATGATGATGATGATGATGATGATGATGATGACGATGACGATGACGATGACGATGACGATGACGATGACGATGACGATGACGATGGACGATGGTGGTGGTGGTGGTGGTGGTGGTGGTGGTGGTGGTGGTGGTGGTGGTGGTGGTGGTGGTGGTGGTGATGATGATGATGATGATGATGATGATGATGATGATGATGATGATGATGATGATGATGATGATGATGATGATGATGATGATGATGATGATGATGATGATGATGATGATGATGATGATGATGATGATGATGATGATGATGATGATGATGATGATGATGATGATGATGATGATGATGATGATGATGATGATGATGATGATGATGATGATGATGATGATGATGATGATGATGATGATGATGATGATGATGATGATGATGATGATGATGATGATGATGATGATGATGATGATGATGATGATGATGATGATGATGATGATGATGATGATGATGATGATGATGATGATGATGATGATGATGATGATGATGATGATGATGATGATGATGATGATGATGATGATGATGATGATGATGATGATGATGATGATGATGATGATGATGATGATGATGATGATGATGATGATGATGATGATGATGATGATGATGATGATGATGATGATGATGATGATGATGATGATAAAATTTATATTGCGCATATATCCAGCCTTAGACTGCCCAGGCGCATTACAAGTCATTAATAGTCATAAGCACGTTGGAAGAGATGAGTCTTAAGCTGCGACCTGACTTTTGGGATGACTAGAAGGTGTCGGTTTGATGATCTTAAATTTCTGCCTGGGGTGTAGGGGTTGGTCAAATCGGAGAGATATGATGGAGCCAGTCTGTAGGATCCTGACGTCGTTCAGTTACTGTGGCGGTTATCCCCAGCCTCCTGGACGCGGGGGGATGGGGATGACCGCCTCGTTTCCGTACCTTGGTGACGGGTGCACAAATTACAATGTGTGCGGCCTTGGTATTTTTCCCGCACTTCAGGCGTTACACTCGGCGACTACGGACGTGCCGTAGCTCGCTCTCGCTAAGTCAATTGAGACGTGCCGTGCGCGGGAGGTTGTGCTTTGCTGTTACCGTATGTTAATCAAATAAACATGATAAGAGAGGAGAGAGTTTTCTGACTTGTTTGGAATCGTCGACTCGACGGAGGAGGAGGAAGTTTGAGTTTAAATGGTGAGATTGGGCGGAGTCCCTCGTCGGCCATTGTGACCCCATAATGGAGCTCCCGGCGTAGGCCCATCACGCCATAAGTCCATGGAGTGACTTAATGGTGAGAAGAAGTAATTTGTACTTGATCCGTGACTCAACTGGCAACCAGCGGAGAGATTTTTAGACCGGAGTTATGTGTTCATACTTCTGGTCCTACTGACCACACGGGCAGCAGCATTTTGCAACCTCTGAAGTCTCGACAACTGATATGCAGGTATGCCGTATAGGAGGGCATTGTCATGATACAGCCATGATGTAATAAAGACATGTACTAAGCATTCTGCCGAGTCCGCAGCTAGATATTTCCTGATCATGCCAATGTTTCTCAGTTGAAAGTGGCCAGCGCTGCACATAGAACTGATCTGGGCGCCCATTTTCATGTGCTCGTCAAACATGATGCCGAGGTTACGAACCTGTTTCACCGAGTGAATGAAGTTGTCACCAATAGTCGCAGAAGGTGGAGCAGTTATGGTCTGGCTCTCCTTCCTGGTAATGTAGGCCTATATCAATTCAGTTTTACCTTTACTCAGCTTCAGCATATTGGCCTTCATCCATGCACGCATTTCGGCTCCACATGCCTCAATGCGAGCTATAGCGGTGTCCACTTTGTCCATCTCAAAGAATATATAAATCTGAGTGTCATCAGCATATATGTGGTAACGGATTATATCACCAATAGGAGCTGCATACATGGTGTACAGAATTTGCCCCATAACAGAGCCCTGTGGCACACCGAATTGCAGTGAGTGGGATGGTTAAACAGAGTTATTGATCTTAACTGATTGAGAACGACCGCTTAGATAAAACTGAATCTACTTGAGGGCATCTCCCGTTATTCAATAGCGCTGTATTATAAGCCTGTTCCGCAGCACGTCATGGTCTATAGTGTCGAATGCTGCGGACAAGTCCAGCAACACCAACATAGCTCTTTGGTTCTTGTCAAGAGCAGTCAAGATGTCATTTTGTACACGCGGTAAACCAGTCTCAGTACTATGGTGACGCCTAGGCCTAATTGCTGACTGAAATTTTATGTCAGTTGGTTAGAATCAAAACATGACTTGTTTTCATGCCTTATAATTGATTTTACTCTATTGGACGATTTTAAACAAAAAACCCTCTATGTTAAAAAACATGCATAGTATTCAAAACCTATTCTATTTTCCAGAATGTCCAAAACCAGTGAATGTGTTGGCGATCGTATTGGGTGTGATTTTTGCTATTGTACTCATCGGTATAATATTGCTGCTAATCTGGAAGCTATTTGTCACAATTCATGATCGCAGGGAGTTTGCCAAATTTGAGAAAGAAAGGGAAAATGCATCATGGGATATAGTAAGCTTTTAATATATGTTTGTAGTACGATAACAGTTCTATGATGTTTTGTTTATTACTGGTGAGGTTTTTGGATGTCTATTATGATTTCCATTATTACTTGCATAGCTATGTCACTTGCTTCACACTTACAGAAGCACCATTCAGCTGGATACTATTGTGACATCATAAAGTTTTTAATTCATCAATTAAAAGACGTTTTAAAATTTCCCAAAGAAACAAATCTGCTGAAATTTTAGACACACAAGAAATATAACAATTTACAGTATACATGTACTATTATATGGTACACCATTTAACTTGTATATGATGTTACAAAGACAGATTTACAGTATATAGCCCCATTTATACTTCAACTATCTGTGTTTCAGCATCTACTATTTTGAAAATTTACTGTTTTATTCTTTTCTTTACTACTTTTGATACCAATAAAGCAGGCTGTACTCATCTTCCCGGCAGTAAGTCTTGACACAACGAGGCTGTCAGGTCAAGACCTCAGGAGTAGCGGGCCTTGCGAGGGAAGATGGCTGTACTGTATAGCTGTGAAGTGATTCCAGCCAACATGACGCATTGCCCAAATGTTGGTCGAGCGTCTAACATTAAGCCAGCTTTGTGTCCATGTGTTGTGTTTGCTCGGATAATTTATTCACTGTTGTTTTTTGGTCTCATTTTGTTTTGTGACGTTTCTGTACTTTTATTTATTGCAGGGTGAAAATCCAATTTACAAACAAGCAACATCTACGTTCAACAACCCCACCTACGAAAAGTAAACAAAATTAGAGAATGACAAGCTTCCAATCAGACAGATACTAAGCTATAGGTAGCTGCCCCAACTTTTGTTGAAAGACTATTATATTGTGTTAATTGAATTTGTCTAGTGACAAATGGAGAGTTAGGCATCCACAATAATATCTGGATGCTTATAGTGCTTATCATTTTTCCCGTCGCCACAAGCACTGCAGTGAATTACTGAGCTCTCACTCAAAAGTGACCAAATGATTTATGTTTATTTCCCACATTTATGACCTATGTGCCTGGGAATTTTTTGTCATCAATCGAATATTTTCAAGATCACTGTCCATCACTATGGAGTATTTTCTCCAGTTTTTTTTGCCTCGACCAATTTGGCTTTACAATATATCTTCCAAAGTTATGTAAGTGCTTCACATTCTTTACCTAGTAACAGTTGCATACAAATATACTAATATTTATCATGTTTATATCTTGAAGAAAATGTACATAATTTTATCATGTAAAACTAGTGGATTTTTATTTTAAATATCTTCCATGGTACCTCATTATTTGAAACACAAGCAATATTTAGCAATGCTGTACAAATAAGGATGCAGTTTGAATCTAAGTGATTTTTTTTTTTTATTTCTAACATAATATTATGCTAATTTGATTGGGAAGAGTTGCCACTGAGAATTTGAATATGATAATCATAAAAACTCACCCCAAATTTGCCAAAGATTCAAATGGTGCTGTGTAAAGCTCTTCAGACTGGCGCATAAACATTGCATATTTATATTAATGTTCATTTCATGTCCGCACTTAATCCTAGTAGACATGTCTATGACATCAGTTCAATGTTAGTGAGCAGACACAAGATGTTGACCCTGTCTTGTTTTATTTTCGAAAATATATTTGAGACAAAGTTGAGCCAAGCCGGTTCCTTTACTTGGTTTATTTACAAGCGGCTTGATATCCTTTATGTTAGGATCAATTGGAGACCAACTACAATGTAGGAGTTACTGCAGCTGTAAATACCGGGAGAATCCTGCCTATATATCAGGGTTCGTGCCTAAAAACCTTGAAAGTGCTTGAATACTACAAAAAATATTCAAGTCCTTGGGAGTGTTTTAACCCTTGTATGGGTAAATTAAATAATTTAATTTTTCACCCACTTTAACTTGTTTCTCGCTACCATGACCCAAAACTTCTAGAGAGTGAAAAATCCTTGTATTTGTTACATTTGAAACCAAACATTTGCAATCTTGATGTTTATACAGACATTTCTTTCCCAATAACAGTGATTTAATCAGCTAATAGTCGTGATTAGCAAGGGTTAAAAATGATATATTTAGGAAGTACTTGACTGTTGAATATTATATTCACTAAATCTATGTAAGATGTTATAGGAAGTGTCACAGTGTAGCTGGCTGTAGGGAGCATTGTGTTATAATACATACTGTCATCATATTAATGTTGCTTTAATTTGAATTCGCCCTGGAAAATTATCTTGTGGTTCTTGAAAAGTAAATTGAATTTGTAAAATGCACGAACCCTGATATA
Organism: Flabesymbios commensalis; assembly: GCA_964017125.1. Classification (NCBI taxonomy): domain Eukaryota; kingdom Metazoa; phylum Annelida; class Polychaeta; order Terebellida; family Flabelligeridae; genus Flabesymbios; species Flabesymbios commensalis. The sequence continues at coordinate 22,696,240 of OZ024910.1, forward strand.
AGCAATCTTACAAAATGTTACAACGTTTGTGTTCTATGATAATATGGTTGAAGATGAGATATGTTGATTAAAACATATTACCATTAATCAACCTAATCAATTTTTGAGCTGTGTATATAGAGACTGAGGTCTAGTTTAGATATTTTTTCTTTGGGGGGGGGGGCTGTGAATATTCAGATATTGCAATTGCAGTTCATATTTATTTCATATAAAATTATGGAATACATATTTACGAGTATTGAACAGCGTTGTACTTGGGGTCACTTTATAGGCTACTGCATATTTAGCAGGTTTTCTCCCTTGTTCTGCTACGCCCGTATATATACGTTTTCAAGCAGATTTTTTACCAAAAATTGTGTCACTGAAATGAATAATACAGGTTATGGTAGATGCTCTGTTAGTCAAATAATTCAAATTAGAAGATGTATATTTAAAAAGTATAAACAATTCTCGTAATTTTAAGCTGCAAATTTCAGCTTCAAATGATGAAAAAACAATGGAAACAGTTGAGCAGGACTAGGGTCAATATGATCTGACCTCACGTATTGTAGTTTAAGGTTACGAAATTAGTATTTTATAAGTTTCTCTGCACAATTTTTTTAATTCTTTTTTTTGTGTGTGTAATGCACAGATGGATGATGTTGTGATGCCAAGAATAACAGCACAATAATTTATTTGCCAATCAATAATTTAATTTGCTGTGCATCGCATTTTAACACAGTTGTGTATATAGATGGATCTACAAATGTCATTTATTATTTTTTGGTGCTAAATATGTTACGTGTACATTATAACATTATAATATGTTTTTTTAAGTATTGTCTATTAATCAAATGCGATATTATTATCATAATTTTATTCACCAGTGTCTAAAATTAGATATTTTATTGGTCAGTAAATTTGCATTAGCCTCTAAGTTTCTATCAATAAGTGTCTTAAAATCATGTAAGTTCAAGTAATTTACCCATTGGTTGTGGATTCCGGTAGTAAAACACACTTGATGTTAATTTGAATTAGCCATTTTAAACTTTTTGTTTTTACATATTTATTTATTTTCTCTTAACAAATCCTCGTGTATATTACTATGGGCTATCGTATTGCTTTATTTTAATACAAGTTGTTGATATCGATGATATCGTAGTAATTAGTGTATACCGGATATATGCATACCATTTTTATACACGCAACCTGTCGTGTATTGATTTATAAAATAACACACCGAAATAATTACTGCAAGCAATTGAGACTACAGACGCTCACAAAGGTATATAATTCTAATAATGCTATGTCGTCAGATAGCAGTGCAAATGTATACTTATCGCTGTGCTTATACAATGAAAAGCATATTTAGCACCACGTCATAAGTACTGTGCTGTACCGTGACGCCCTTAGAATGTATTCCATCGCCTTGTCTTGATGTGAACGCATATTTATTTTCTCACTCAACCTTAGAAAATAAAGTTAGCTAACAGCTTCTAAAACTGTTTTCCGTCATTTTATCATTTCTTACAACAATATACCCCGCGCATTAAAACTTGTGATTGAGAATTGTTTATTTTTATTATTCATTCATTTGATGCTGTAATTACTGTACATTTGCAAATGACGGAAAATATTAGCCTTTATGTCCAGTAGCCAGTAGCATGCGGGGAGGGGGGGTGGGTATTCTGCTTTATGTTGTTCAGCAATGAATAGTTTGACATCAAAACGCACCTCAAAATGAACGGAGCCAGCATTCAACTGTTGTTAGTTACTTTTTTGGATTTTCTCTCTGAAAATAGCGGAGCTGAGTGAAATACCAATGTTTCAGTATTAGATTACATTTTTAAGTCTGAACATTTCTGGGGCATACAAAAACCCCTCATCGGATGAGTGGAATAAAACAATGTCTAAAACGCTTCATTCACAGTCCTCACAGCCGCACGGCGTGATTTCTACATCACTCATAGCTGATATGTCGTCTTGTTGTTGGCCATTTTGACTTTTGCTTTTCAGGTTGTCCTGTTGTCGGCAGTCTTGATTTTTTTCTTATCGCAAGCTCATCTCATTGACTCTCCATTGCCAGCCATCTTATATTTTATACGTTGTCTTGTTGCTGCCCATTCTGAATCTGGCGATCTTCTTGGATTTTATAATATTTTGCCTTGCTTGCGGCCACCTTAGTTTTCGGTGGTCATCTTTGAAAATCGTCGGCCTTGGATTTATACACATTTTGATGATCAAATCATATTACATCGCAATCAATTACATCATGTTACCCAGCGGTGGCCATCTTGAATTTTGGTTGGCATCTTGGGTTTTGACGTCATGTTTTTTCCGAAGATGCGAAAGCACAACTCATTAACTAACTCCATTATACTTCCTCGCCCCTTCCTACTCTCGTTTAACCACGACTATCAACACAAGCGGGAAGGTTATCGTCACGCTGTATCCATTGCTGATGGTGTGCGAGCTCTAAATGATTTCACACCCCCAAAATAATTACTTGGTGTGCATCAAAACATTTCGTGCGCACCAATTAATTTTGTGCATTAAACTCTAATCGTCAAGGACAGCACTGATATGTATTACTGGCCTGGTCAATCACAACGATCATAAATCTATCATTTAGCACAAGGGAAGTTCCCAGATGCTTTAACAATTGCTCATGTTACACCATTCCTAAAAACACATTAGTAAAAAAAAATTTACTAGATCGAAATGAATTAAGCATTTTTAGACCAGCTTGTAAAGTTTATAGTGTACTGTCTACTCCGCAATTGTTATTGTGCGGTGTTCCACAAGGCTCTGTTTTGGGTCTACCTCTTTTTACAGCTTTTGGTCTGAAGCATCACATTTATGCTCCTGACACACAAATCTACACTTCTTTTGTTGCAGAACATATAACACAGTCGATAATTGTTGTACAACATTGTATGCTGGCAATTCAGGTCTGGCAGAACCAAAACATACAGAAACTTAATCCTAGTAAGACCGAATTTATGATCATTGTTAATTTAACTTAGCCTAAAAAAGTCGCTCATATTTTCCCAGTTGAACTTCTCAGCCATTTTTCTTTCCGAAATACCCATGTCACATGCTATGATCGTTAGTCCGTTTCAGAGGCGGAAGTCCCTTTCCGAGACCTTGGAACCCTCCCCCCCCCCTCAGCGCTGAAAATCGTGTTTTTGATGAGCACCCAACAAAAATGAGCCACCACATAACACTTAGTTATATAAGTGCTATACCAAATGTTTTATCCAACCGAGAGTCAAATAAAGAGGTAAATTATACCTTTCTCAAAGCTCTACATAAAATACAGTTATCTAGAAACTCGGCATAAGTTGAAAGATATATGCTATGATGTGTCTTCATTGCACAATTAGTAAACTTTATTCAGTTATCCAAGCCATAACCTTATTATATTATTAAGTAAGCTAAAGTAAAAAAATACAACACTTTATGAAATTAGTTTTATTTTGCACGAAACTAGTAATTAAGGGGACTATCAGTCAATTATTATTAGGCAACTCCTCCTCGCAGAGAATAGGAAATCCCTCCCACTGTCTGCAAATATAATGACACCATCCCTTTTGAGTTAATACGTAATATATATCATGTACTTCGGCATATACCACATGTCGGCGAGACGGTGAACTGAAGTTGCAACTGATGATGGGCCGGCTTCGAATACGGTGGCTCAACATAAATCCAGAATTGGGTGAAAGTGTCGCGTTTGGTGAGTTGATGTTGCGAATAATGGAGATATAGCAACCCACGGGTCTCAAACTTATATTATAGTCGGATTCACATCAACCGCGAAGAATGACTTTCGCTGATTTCTCAGTCAATTCACAACCAATTCTCATGAAATTGTCTAGTCATGGGGCGACTAGACCTGAAAATTTCATTGAAACATATTGTAAACTACTTTAAAAGTTAGCCTATTTAGCATGCAGTAAATAACAAAAAATCTCGCCCTCTATAAACCTATTAGCTTCGTCTAAGAATTGCATAACATGTAAAATGGTCTCACTTCTAAAACTTCACAAAAGTCGCCCCATGGCTTTAGTCATTTTTGTCGGTGCAAAGTATCATGAAAATTGGTTTAGAATTGACTAAGGAATCCGCGTTATTCATTCACCCTGGTTGATGCATTTAATGTGGGTGTGACTATAGTACCAGTGCTCCAAACAACCTGGTAGTCTTATCGAGTATTCACCCCTTCATATTGTAACCTCTGTACGTGGCCCTTTTATTTCGAGTACAGTTATATCTCTGGAAGAGCGTGACGTTGCGAATTGGTAAAGTGCCTGACTGCCTCGTCAGTGATGCATGCGTCTCGGGTTCGAAACCCGCTGATCCTGTGTGTGTTTTACAGATAAATATCTCTCTTCGTCCCCCCTCAATGACGTTAATGGTGGCCTCGTCAAGATAAGATTGAAACCAGTTTATCGACGTTAATTTCGCGCAGGGCCACGCGCTGCGCGCTCCTTTATCAGTTCTTTGAAAATTATGTTACTTTGTCATATAATAAAACATGATTAAATTGTAAACTGTCAACACGAGTCTGATAAAAACCAAGTGAAAGCCAGTTCTAAACAAAATAAATGCATTTTACTTTGTTCATGTTCTAAAAAACACATTGACACTGACTACGAAACAAATAAGACGACACAGCTGGTATGACATTGTGAGAATCACAACCGTGGCATGTTATGTTATTCAGCAAAATGTATAACCGTGTGTGCGGAAATCAATCAGTTCTGTGTGGTTGTACTCACAAAATTATTTATCACCGTGTATTTCCTCATATTTCGTGCGTTATTACTACACCTTATATTGAGCACTGCCTGTAGTACCCGTGTTGAAAAACTATGATTTCATTGCAATACCACATTTGTGTTGTTGACTGTAAGGATTGCCATCTAACGGCAATAAGCGAAACGATATATTATTTATTGGAAAACTGTCTTCAGCAAATAATTTGAACAATGCATGAAATTCTAGAAGGCACTTCGTCTGCAACATTTTTCTAAAACTAATTCATGTTTCATGTTTCCTATGATATCATCTGCTATGGTATTTGTTTCTGTTTCATCGATGTGTTGGTGTTGGAATGAATGTTGGCTTCTTATTTTGTAGAGTGATATGTGTGCATGGTCGTGTGTAATATTTGAAGAACGATTCATGTTGTGCTTTGAGGTGGTTGGTGAATTCTTAAATGTAGAAATATATGTTTTCGGGGTTTTTTTCGCTTATGTTTATACCAAGCTTGGTATCAGCCATATTGAGGTGGCAAAACGTCACTGTAATGAGAAAATGTATTAACGTTAGTTTCTAGTAGGCATAAATAGGATATGTATTTATGTAAAAACTGGATATCCGGAATTTATATAAGGTCTACAGGGTTCACTTTCATAAAGGTTCCTTCATATTTAAAATTTGTCAATGCATCAGTATACCCGATTATAAATAATGTAAGTATTATTAGCAGTGTAGTTGTGTAATTGAGTAGATTAAAGTATTCCCATATTTACATCGTGTACACATTTAGGCTACTTGTAGGGGGCGTTCCCATAAAGTGCGAGGAGGAGTTGTCAAAATATTTCACTGTGGATACCTTAATTTTAATGAATTCTGATATTAAACGATTATTTCTAACATTTTCTAAAATTGTAATTATTTACTGATCTTGTATCTTTGTAATAATTGTTTCTGGGTTATTCTATTGAATAGTATGATCATAAAAAAGAAAACATAATATGTGGTTTACTCAATCTATTACCGATTTTCCATGTTTACATTAAACACAGCATGTTGTCACTGTTTATGTTGAATCCACAGCTTTCAGACGACTGCACGAGAGACATATATTAGCCTTTTTAAATTGCAATGTTTGTTCATAGTTGGATAAATGTAAAATGAAACATAAATACCTGCTCGTTTTCTAAAAATATGCGTTTTTAATACGTCGCCTCGTGTGTTTGGACTCAAAGGCGGGAGTTTATCCTGTGAAAGGGATGTTTCGCCTCTGAAACGGACTAACGATTAGGCCTGGCCCTATAGCATGTAAAATATACTCCATACGAAACGTGGCTGTGGCTTTTGGTCCAGCTTTTTCATTCAAGAAACAGGTCTCGAATATTTGTAGATCAGCTATCTGCCATATTCGCGATCTTAGACGCATTCGAATTCAACTGAATAAAGCTACTGCAATTACGCTAGCCAATGCTCAAGTGAGCAGTCGCCTTCACTACTGTAATTCTTTGGTGTTCGGTTGCGCCAAAAAATAAAAAACAAGTCTTCAGCGTGTACAGAATTGCCTTGCCCGATGAATGATCAAAAATAATTTTCCGTTGAATTTTACTCATAATTAGTTTTCTTGGCACCAAAACAAAGATAAACATCTCAGCTAAAAATCTAGAGGGGGATACCTTTATCAAAATCATCCAAAAATGGTAAACCGGGGCAAAATGTTCCGGCATTGACGAAAATTATATTTTGTATCATATATCGGCCATTATCAGTGATATTTGCACATATGAGGTGTCTAAACCCAGGTTTTGATTGTCAAATAACGTTACAAAGCCGGTTATAGGACGGTTCCTTTGACAGAATTGTCCAAAAAGGGTAAACTGGGACAAAATGACCCGCCATTACCAAAAATTCTATTTTGTGTCATATCTCGGCCGATATTACAGATATCTGCACATATGAGGTTCTATATCCATGTTTTGATGGCTAAATATCATTTTAAAGCCAGTTATAGATTGATCAGGTGACTTCTTGTTGCCATTACCTGATGCTCCGTGCTTTCTGATTGTCAAATATTTAGTCGCAGCCGCCGTTTAGTTGATCTGATTACATTATAGCGTCTTCCAAGTAAGTATATTATTCAACATGAAGACAGTGGAATATTGTCTGACTTTGAATGACCTTCACTTACAAAACGTGGCGTTAAGCACCATTTGTACATGCCCATTAATATACCTTTTCAATCTGATATGGCCACATTCCGCCAGGGAACAAGATCTCTGACAAGCTACTGACATGTCTCAATCCCTAAATGTTAGTTTGAACGGAGGAAAATATTTGATGGACCAGTCTTATCTTCTCATGTACGGTAGGCCAATGTCGACCTTGGAAGATTGTGCAAAAAAAAAGTTGACAGAGTAGATGGCTTGAATATCTGGATGTACCAAACAATATAAAAATATTCAAAGGGACAGGAGGTGGAAAAATTGTGAAAATCAGCTGAAATTCCATAAAGTCTCATAACAAAAGGAGATATTTTGCCAAAATTGTATTTACTCAAACTGAATCTACAATGATCAAAATATACATGCTAAACCATGTACCAATAAATATTGTCACAATAAGAAGCAGAAAAATGAAGTGGCCAAGCTTACATCAACCATATCTGCATTTAAGTGGGGACATGGTGTGTGATTTACCCACCTTACTTTTATCTTAGGACGTCATAACATTATCATGTTTGAAAAGAATAAACACGTGTCTGTAATGCCCATTAATTAAGTCCAGTATTCTGAAGGGAATAATACACTGGACTACAAGTTGTCGACCAAACTGTTATTAGCATATATATTACACTGCATTAGAACATCTGCTATCTATAAAAATATTACCATGGAACACGTTATAATGGAATCAGGTCAACTAAACGAACGGCGGCCGAGGATGGGAAATGTTTGACAACCAAAAACCCCAGAGCATCCTGGCATTATAAGGATATAACTTAGTCCAGGAATTTTAGGCATTTTCAGGGGTGAAGATGGAAAAAAATAATATAAAGCTGAAAATCTTAGAAGCTCTTCAGATGGTCATCCTTATTGACCTGTAAAAAGTCCCAAAGTTTCCCAGGAGCGGAACATGTTTTTTTTGCGAAAATCTAAAATGGCCGCCAGAGGTCATTCAAAAATTGTAACATACGAAGAATTTAACATAAATTCCTTTGTAATACCTCTTTTTCATATAATTTTTTACGGGGAACTCATTTCAGGTCTTCTTTTTAAGTTTTAAAGCCTTATTTGTGTTTTGTTTGCAAAAATCCAAAATGGCCGCCTGATACAATACTGAAATTGTAACTTATGAAGAAATTCTAATATATTCCTTTGTGATATATTTTTTCTACATAATTTCTCACGAGAAACCTCATTTTGATCCTATTTTAACATTGTAAAGCTGCTTCTGTCATTGCACAGTTAAAAATGGCCGCCATTGAGAAAGAAAAACAATTTCAGAAATTATGTCATTTTTTATTTGGAAAGATAGTGGCAGTAAAATGTATTTCTGGAATCAATGGTGTTTATGCTATGTAGTTTAGTGCAGTAAATTGTCCTCGGTTCTGCTCCAGCCTTGCATGTGATAATAATAATTATAGATTAAGATGCATGTCACAACAACTCACCACACCAAGACGGCTGAACGTGTCCCTGGTATTACTAATTTTATTATGTTCAAAGGTAAGATTTAATAAATTAAATAATCTATGTAAATTCTTATCTGTTATTACTCAATATACATGTACTTTGATTTTGACATTCATAACAGATACACGAGAAGCAGGGACACAATAAACATAACTCACAAAAAAAATCAATTTATCGAACGAGACAAATCAATTACATTCAAAGCAGACATCAATCAGATATGAAAAAGGATTGAAAAAAACAGATTGAGATTGGAAGCAAGAAATTGGAATGCATTTTTGCGGACATGTGTTCAGTGTGGACACTGACAAGTATATGTTGAACGGTTCAGTTTAATAGCAGACATCTTAAAAAATAGCGGGCATTGTAATTTTTTGTATGGACAAAAATACTAGGTTATAATTAAACACAGTCAGACTTATCTAACGAATAACTGTCATATAAATTTAGCTGCACTAATAGAACTATCATAATATAATAATCGATATTATTTTTCGTGGTGGTTATTTTTTAGTTTGACTGGTTTGTTGATTTTTTGTCAAAATATAGAAACAAAAATGTAGCAATTTAGAAATTGTAAAACAATATCAAATAAAAACTAAACAATCGTATGAGTAATAATAATTCTCACAATACCTTCAGGTGCATACACAGACCAATTTTGGTGCCGTTATCACCATTGATGAATTGGTATTACACGTTTACATGCCCCACTGAGGTTTTAGGATATAGACCTTATTTCAAGTGAATATTGTTTTTCGTTGCTTTCTGCACAATCATGGCAATATCGCGAAAGAAGGAAGGGACTACGCCCAACTCTTATCGTATAACTTCAAACGTTCTTTATAGTGCACAGTGTCATAGAGATCACTGAACACTCCATGCCTTTGGACAGTTTGGAGCACTATACAAGCACAGCCTAGATGACAAACATCCGACCCGACCAGGATTTAAACCCAGTAGCTCCCGAGTTTCAAGCCACAGCAGGATCGAATAGGCCATCGGGACGGCCTCGTTATTCCAAACACAAACAAACTTATTCGGGTTCCTATTAATGTTGCATCAAATATAATGTAAACATGATTAGGCATAGGATATGGGACCTTCCATAGGATCCTGCAGGCTCGGGTGTGATACCTTGCATTGGACCCTTATGCCCGCATGTGAACTGTGATATCTTGTCTAGGACCCTAAAGGCCTAGGTGTGAATGCTTGCCTAAGACCCACCGGCTCGGGCGTGACTTCTAGCCTAAGACCATGCGGGCTCATGGTGAAACCTTGCCTAGGACTTCTAGACTCGAGTTTGAAACCTTGCCTAGGACGCTGCGGGCTCGGGTGTGAGTCCTTGCCTAGGACCTTTGGCGGCTCAAGTGTAAGTCCTTGCCTAAGACCATGCGGGCTCACCCTAAATCCTTGTCTGGGACTTGAAGGCTCGGGTTTGAGACCATGCCTAGGGCGCTGAGGGCTCAGGTGTGAGTCCTTGCCTAATACCATGCGCGCCTAGGGGTAATCCTTGCCTATGACCTCTAGGCTCGGGTGTGAATTCTTGCCTAGGACCTGTAGGGCATAGGGTCAGGTGTGATACCTTGCCCAGGACCTTGTGGATTCGTGTGTGAGTTCTTGATTAGGACACTACGGGTTCAGATGTGATTCCTTGCCCATAGACCATACATGATTGTGCGTGTGTGAGTCCTAGCCTAGTCACCGGGGGCAGTTGTGAGACATTGTCTGTGACCTGTAGGCTCGGGTGTGAGTCTTTGCCTAGGACAATGCAGCCTTGTGTGGGAGACCTTGCCTATGACCCTGTGGACTCTAGTGTGAGCCCTTGCTTAGGACATTTGCTTAGGAACCCAGCTGGAGCAGTAGTAAATAACATTTATCACTTACGTACATATCTACATGTACAAGAATTCCATGGGAGCAGATCACCATCAACAGGCTGGGGATGGCAAATTTAAAATGAAAACCTGTAACCATTTTTCACGGAGCTTGATGCAGCACCAGTAGGTTACCGCGAATTAATGAAATTCAGGTTGATGATTAGGAAAACATGGCACAACTCTCTCAGACTAACGTTGTTTTATTGATTGAATATGATGTTTTTGGCTATTATGTATATTTATGAAATAAATACATTAAAATGTGTACTGCATATTTCTTTTGGATATAGAGTTATTTTTTACTGGTCATTAATTACTGGTAATTTATAGACTTAAAAGCTTATATGTATCTCGATTATGAATGACAATATTGCTCCCAATAAAACCTTAAATGGCGGCCATTTATTCGTTAACAAAAACTAAAAAGTTACTAATGGCTTCAGAAAAGAATTCAGCATTAAAAAATCATGTGGAAATGAGGTATTAAATCAAAATATATGTTCATTAGTTCAGGAATTACAATTTCAACATAGCGCTTGGCGACCTTTTTGCATTTTGTCAAAAAAAAAATGTTTCGTTCTGGGAAAACAGACTTTTTACAGGTATTAAAGGAGGACATACTGGTAGTCTATAGATTTGAAAGCTTATATGTATATCAAATACTAATGACAATGACTTGCTCTCAATTAAACATCAAATGGCAGCCATCTTGGATTTATTCTTTAACGAAACCCTAAAAGCTACTACTAGCTTCAGAAATAAATTCAGCATTGAAAATATGTGGAAATGAGGTATTACATTAAAATATATGTCAAATAGTTCAAGAATTGCAACTTCAATATGGCGCTTGGCGGCCATTTTGAATTTTGTCAAAAAAAAATATGTTCCGCTCAGGGGAAAGTTTGGGACTTTTTACATGTAATAAAGGAGGACATTATGAACACTTCCTGAAATTTTCAGCTTTATATTATTTTTTTCCATTTCAAAACCTAAAATTCCTGGACTAACTGGACTATACTATTTTGATATTAAACTAACATATTCTCACATGATGCAATATTTTGACATTATAATGTCACATACTGCAATTGAAATATTTATTATGACATTATAATGCGACATCATGAAGTTATAATCCCATATCGTTCCATTTTTCTAATTGAAGTAAATACATGGATATACACTGAACAACAATACCAATCTGGTGTTGTTCAACATAATATTGTATCATACATACTGCACTGTCTTAGAAGATCTCCTACCTATGGAACTATTAACTGGAGACGTTATAATGGAATCAGATCAACTAAACGGCGGCTGCGACTAAATGTTTGACAATAAAAAAACACAAAGCATCAGGTAATGGCAGCAAGGAGTCACTTGATCAATATAAAACTTGTTTAAACTGATATTTGACCATCGAAACCTGGGTATAGACACTTCATGTTGGCCGAGATATGACACAAAATAGAATTTTCGGTAATGGCCGTACATTTTGTCCCAGTTTGCCCTTTTGGACAATTCTATCCAAGCTACCCGCCTATAACTGGCTTTATAATGTTACTTGGCCATCAAAACCTGGCTATAGACACCTCATCTGTAGAGATATATGTAATATTGGTCAAACAATGATACGAATTATAATAGGCGTACTCGGTAAAGGCGGAACCTTTTTTCCCCGGTTTACCCTTTTCGTATAATTTTGACAAAGGTACCCCCCACCCCCCTCTAGATTTTTTGCTAAGATGTTTATCTTTGTTTTGGTACCAAGAAACAAGTTGGACCAGATTCTATTTTAAGCCCTTTTTGGAAATCATCCTACAGACTATAGTGACCAGGTCAAGTAGGCTTTCAGAATCTATAGGTCCCTGCTCAAATCACTGCATTGGTTGTCTGATAAGTCACGTATCAATTAATAATGACCCTTCTGACACACAAAACACTATCTATGGGCACTCCCTCATATTTCAGTGGTTTACTGCATTTCGTGAATCGCCAGCAAACACTAAGATCCGAAACTACGAAGTTAATTACATCCAGGATCGCGGTCAAAAATAAATTACGGCCATTCATCGTTCGTGGTTGCTGCACCGCGATGTGGAATAAATTGTCTCTTCAAATACGTGAAGCAAAATCAGTCACTATCTTTCGGAAAAAAATAAAAACACACCTTTTCACATTAGACCTAGGCCTACCACCTTAATCTGAGCATCCATATTGTTGAACTCCTTTTCTGACTCACTGAATACTGATTTTAGCCCACAGCGCCATTAAGTCTCAATATTGTTGAAAGATACTGCCGCTATAGAAGTCATTATACATCTATATACATATATACCAAGTAAGTTTGAATAATTATTTGATGCTATCACAGCTATAGCGTTAACCAAAACAATGTCCCTGTCCCATTTCAGTTTAAAATACTGCAGTAAACTCATCAAAAGAAATTGTATGTTGCTTTTCCAAAAAAATACAAAACCAAGATGTTGACTCTCGTGGCAAATAAATGACAATGTTATCACAAATACGGCATAGAATGTGAATGAGACTTGATCACTGCATTGTTACCAAACCTGAAAAAAACTTTACTTGTTAATTTGCTTACTATGGGTTATGATGTCAATTCGCATCATACAGTTGACTCGAGAAATATAGATATTTCAATTCTTCAAGGTAATTTCCAGTGCAATAAATACATGTTTACCAAGATATATTATATTATAAATTATAGCAGCCACTTTTACACATCGTGGCTATTTGTGAAACACGAATGATTCACAAGTTAAAGATTCGTAATAATTATAGTCCTTTTCTTTATAATTCAACACACGTCTTTTGTCCTTGTCCGGTTTCTTCGAGTGCGCGAGATAATCTTTATCAAGAGCAAATCTGTATTTGTTCCTAAATTTATGCTTGATGTTTATCACAACTTTATTTGAATACTGTCATGAGGTAACATTACAAGTACCATATAGTGAGACTAATCAAGTAGATGAGGCGGATGTAACAGTGCTAATATGAAAGACACGGGAGTGGAGAACCCCACAGTATAACATACTCTGATCATATGTAGGCCTACTGCAGATGTTAGGACTCCGATATCCGTGTTCCCAGCAAACACGAGGTCTGGCCACAATGGTTGTTTTAATGTTGGGCCACCATCTGCGACGCTGACCCAATATTAAAACAACATTGGCTCAACGTTTCTGGCTAGCGTGAAAATATGACCGTATTCAACGGCCTCTCGAACGCCCAGTAAACACAAGATGTTGACCCAATGTTGGCACAATGCTGGGTCATCGACGGGAACGGTGGGCCAACATTACTCCAATACTGGCTCAGTGTTTGTGATTTGCTGCGTGCTTGTCGCCCACCATCCTGGATCCTGTTGTTTCATCAAGTACCTCTCTATATTAGACTCTATCAACGTCTAAAATTGCATTTCATTTTCTTCTTTAGCACAGTCTAGACGTACACAAAAGCAAATAGAATATATATATATATATACATGCAGTTGACTGCATGCGTGCAGCATTTCTGACTCCAGCACTCTCGTCCGATACAAAAAAGACAAAGACCAGAGGTAATGTAATAATTATAAGAAACACGAGAGTTCTCTTTTTACAGACATGTCTGCACATATTGTGTTCTTGGTGTCGTGCGCCACTATATGCTCCGCCATTGACGTAATTTATCGCAGCAACCCCTTTTGTTTTATTTTCTGAGTAAACTTGTAGTGCTTAAAAATCTGACAAAATCAGATATTTCTGCGGCTATGATGGCGCGAGCCGCTCTACATTCCTTTTGAGCACCCCAGGTGGGAAACGATCCTGTCTGCGCCGCTGATCTGATGTATGTATAGGATACAGCCCGAGCCCGAGGAGCTCTACATTCTTAGCTGTGGAAAAAGTCGAGGCCGAAGACCGAGGCCTTTTAGACAGCTAAGAATGTAGAGCTCCGAGGGTTTTAACTGACTTAAAACACATCCGACCATAATGAGGATCCCTCATATTCAACAGCTCGGTCACACTTGACTGATGCTAGTACCATATACCTACTATGATAATTGATCTGTACTGGATCAACAATAACTCTATTCCCGGCTTATAATGTAGTGGTCGGACAAAGCAAACAATGTAGTGGTGTGTTTCAATTGAAGGAAATGTAAGCCCATACCGTAGCAGAGAGACTTGATTAGATTTCAATAACCCTCACAACGCTGAAATACTTCTATAAACCATGAAAACCGTTTTTTTCGCTTTGAGATCATGATAAATGTCTCAGTTCGGCCTAGCTCTTTCGAGTTCATTTGAATAGCTATCTTATGGGTTTGGATCTGTCTGATAACCAGTGTAGATCACGGAAATGAGGAGTGATCGATATGCTCCATAGGTGAACACTTTAAAAACTAGCCTAGCGCAGCATTCTGCACTTTATCTAATTTATCCAATAAGCAGAAATGCCGCTAAGAGAAATGTTACCAAAGCAAGGCCAGGCATCACCAGAAAATAAACAAGCTTCAGTGTGGCATGTCTTGTAAGACTGTATCTTACTGATCTAATATTTCTGAGCTGTATACGTCAGATTCTGACGTATAAAGACAATCACCGGACTAAAAGAATTAAAAGATTTATACTGATCGTAGAACCATAACATAGGTATTCAAATACGCCGGACCGAACTAGCTAGGGCCTAACTAAGATATTTATTATGATATCAAAATTGAAAAAAACCCTTTAGACTCCACGGTTCAAACAAAAATAATTTTGCGTTGTAGGTAAAAAAAGCAAATGAATCGGGCTTTAGGCCACCTTTGTGCACATATTGGCTGAACTGGGCCAGGAGAACCTCCTGAGGATGGTGAGATGAATGAGATGATTCGAAATTCGAGCCCTGGCGGTCTGAGGCCGAGCACGCTACCTCTCGGTCACGGAGGCTCCCAACAATACTGAGTTTTACACGTGGATGGGGAAGATTTTTTTTTCGTTTCCTTCAAACCGCCGAGACCGGGAACCGAACCCCGAACTCTAGCGTAAAAAGCAGCGGTTCTAAACACTACCCTAGGGCCCCCTCCATGCGCTGTAGGTGTAAAGGGCGAAACACACCAACGGGATCGCGAGCGCGATTAGCCACGCGACGAGGGAGGCGACGACAGACGCGACAATCTAGTGGTGACTGTTCACATGCACACCAACGCTAGGACCAACGCGACGTCCAACGCGACATGTGAGGCGTGACAACGGTGAACCGGCGTGACAACCGGCGCAACGCTCGGCGCGACGAAAATGTAAAATTTTGAAAATGATCGCGTTATCTAACGCTCTCGCGTACGTCATCGCGCTACATGGTATGTTTTGGCAATGATCAAATAGTCTGTTTGAAAAACCGACGCGACGTTCATTCATATAACTTATGAAGTGACAGTTAAATTCCTGTCATTATTTCCCAGCATACCGCTGTTTTTCAGGTGATGACAATGTGGCTGACTGGGCTGCTGGCTGTGATGATGTGTCTACAACTGACAGCATTAGCACAAGGTACGTTATATGTTTGCCACCAAGTACTTTTTTCTGCAATGCAAGACATGATCCTCATATTATACTCGTGGACGTTGTTGTCGTCAACCTGAATGGGTATTTCGTTTCATCTATTATATATAATATTCACCCTGGCCATGTGAGTTGCACGAGTAAATAATTGTGAGCCAGGCTTATGTTCAGTGTGGCAGGACATGCCGTTCAATGTGAGAGGGGATACATGCACCTGCATTTTAACTTCTTTTTTTGTTTTAGAAAACAACATACATGTCCCTCTATGTAACAATCAAAAGACGTGTGGCTCCTGTGTGGCTGCAGCACCTTATTGTACCTGGTGCTCCAAAGAGGTAGGCCTATGTTAACAATAACAAGCAATTGTAAATTTTTAAATCTAATATAATCTTACCACTTACCGATTGACTTACCACAATGACATTCAAACCACGTGATCTGCTCAACAAGTTATTACTCAGCAAACACGAGGCGTTGACCCAATGCTGGGCTAATGCTGGGTCAGCGTCGAAGCCAACATTAGCACAACATTGGGCCAACGTCTTGTGTTTGCTGAGATATACCTGTCTACGTTTGTTGCTTATTCCTTGTTTTTTCAGGATTATGGAGGAACTGGTAATAAACGACCTCGGTGTGATTTGATGAAAAATCTTCAACTTCATGGCTGTGAACTCCACGATATAAGTGATCCAGACCATGAACTGATCCGTATAAAGGTAAAGGTTTTTTTGTAATGATGAATGCAGTAGCTGTTTACGTCAGATTCTGACGTATGAAGACGGTCTCCGTTGACTCGTGCGTCCGTTTTCTAAATGTAATCGCACTCTCTCTATAAAGTGCCGGATATATGGGATTTGCCTGCCAGATATTTTGTTGTAACTGTTAATGTTATTTCTCATAATCAGATATGATCTTGAACCGCTGAATTTCAAGATCACAAGCACGAAGAGGCTACATCTAGATGCACTTGTAAATGGTATAGATACTAGGGTACAACTCTCTAATGTTTTTATTCAAACAGAATGACCCACCTCGAAATGAAGGGAAAACCCAAGATGCTATCCAGCTCGCTCCACAAGAGATGGACTTACACCTTAGACCAAGTAAGTACTAGTAGTACAAGTTATTTGATTAAACAACTAAAATTATAAAGTTGCTGTGAAATACTAGTATTACAAGTTAATTGATTAAACAACTAAAATTTTAAAGTTGCTGTGATCAATTTTACAAAATAGCAAAAGTTTGGTGTAGACAAATGTCCATATTGTGGCAATTTTGTTTGCATGTTATTTTTTGACAATCATTAGGCCTACAGATTTCTCGCCGCTCCATTTTGAAGGAAATTAAATATGAGACACTAAAACTCCAGTATGAAAAATCAAGGGAGCCAATTGGTTCATGAATACGATAGTACAAACATATATCATGGCTTAATATTGAACTCAGGTCGGTATAAAATAACCTAAGAACCGGACATTTATCTTTTTAATCCTAAAATGCGATGTAATGTAAGTCTCCAACATTTTAGATTGGTAGCGGCCATCCTTCGTTTTGCAGCTATGGCGGCTTTGCGCAACTCTAGTCTTGGCATACATCAACATCGGCTCTATGCCGCAAGAGCCTCGAATATTTGTCTACTGTGACTCTCTCTTTGCTATCTAAAAGGTTTTTACCCCCAGTGGATAGTACTGAATGTATATTAACGTCTGATCTTCCATGTTTTTCAAAAATTCTACAGCGATTAATGTATTATAGATTATTATCTTTTGTATGCAAACATTCAATACTGTTTAAATATCAATTTGGTTTCCGTAATGGTTACTCAACAAATTTTGCGATGATAACTTTAATTGATAAAAGCATTGGACGAAGGTAATTATGTACTAGGTATTTTTCCCGACTTTTCAAAGGCGTTTGATACTGTTACCCACTCTATTTTATGTAAAAAACTTGAATTTTATGGGATTAGGGGGATTGCACTAGATTAAATCAGGAATTATTTATCTGACAGATTGCAATATGTGGAATATAATAATGATACATCAGAAATGAAAACTGTAACACAGGGATCTATTCTTGGTCCGCTATTATTTCTTTTGTATGTGAATGATATCACCCTCGTATCAAGCTGTTTATATTCTATTGCTTTTGCTAATGATGCCAATGCATTTTTAAGTGGTAAGGATCCAGATGTTTTATCGGAAATGATGAATAAAGAATTATGTAAATTATTTAAATGGCTAAAAGCAAATAAACTATCCCTTAATGTGAAGAAAACACATTATATTTTATTTCGATCTAAACATAAATCTGTACATACTATGAAAACTCAGGTAAAATAATGGATGAATGTATTGGGGATGTGCAAAGTTCTAAATTTCTAGGTGTTGTTATTGACTCTCATTTGAATTGGTCTAAACATATAAACTATATAAAGACTAAAGTCAGTAAGGGGATAGGAATAATCAATAGGACTGAACAATTTATAAACAAAGAAACACTAAGAACATTTTTTAATTTGTGTATCCGTATCTATACTATTGTATTGAAGTTTGGGGCAACACGCAAGATTATTACAGGGACACGATTGTTAAGTTACAGAAGAGAGCTGTGCGCATTATTTCTTGTTCATCGTTATTAGCGTATTCCGAACCTTTGTTTATACATTTAAAAATACTTCAATTTAAAAACCTCTATTTTTATATGGTGGCTGCTTTTATGTACAAATACAAACATAATCTATTACCATCAATCTTCAATCATATGTATGTCTATAACAGAGATGCTCACCAGGTTAACACTAGACAAGCAAATAAAGTTCGTCCCGCTAAATATAGAACTGTTCTTGCAAGTAAATCTCTCAGAATTTTGGCCGTAGGAATTTGAAATGATATACTTTCAAATCTTGATGTAAACTTATCTTTGTCTTTGTTTAAAAAACGTCTATTTGAGCATTGTCTACATTAATTATTTCTTTATATTGGATAAAACAGCAGTTGTTATATTTCATAAGTATTCGTGTATGGTTAAGTAAACATTATCGCTATTTGTGTTATGTTTTCTTCATTGTTTATATATATATTTGCACATAATTACCTATTTTGCACTCACTTCGATTGTAGCAATTAATTTTGCGTAGTTAATGCTAGGACACAATAATCCTATGATTCTTTGTCCATTTTGGCACAATGATTTTTATGTTGGTCATACATGTCATGTGTGTATTGTTATGTGTCAGTAAACTATTCTATTATATTCTATCGTGACTGACAAGAGCATGGGCATGCAATTTAAAGGGACTGGCCCAGGCTGAAATCATAAAAAAATCGGTGATTTTATTTTGGCTTCTGAATATCACCATATGATGTAAACATGTCCATAGACTAGAACTGCAAAAGTTTTTAAATTTTTCTGCTGCGCATTCACCAGTTAGACTAGATATAGAGACGAAATTCCCGTATTTCTAATTTTTGACATGGTTGTCAATAATTACAAATCAGGAATTTCGTCTCTATATCTAGTCTAACTGGTGAATGCGCAGCAGAAAATTAAAAAACTTTTGCAGTTCTAGTCTATGGACATGTTTACATCATATGGTCATATTAAGAAGCCAAAATAAAATCAACGACTTTTTTATGATTTTAGCCTGGGCCAGTCCCTTTAAAGTGTGTTTTTCAACTGCTACTAGATGTTCATGTTCTTTTTCATCTAAATAATATGAATCTCCGTCAATTTTAAAGCTGTAAATAATACCATTTAACATGTCATTTTTTATTTTTAATCATCGTGGCATTGTATTTTTGTTGTATAGATATTATTTCCTTTCCATTATTACCACATTGTAATGTATTTTTAATTACCACTAGTACAGTGCTCGGCGAACACGAGTCCGCTCTGTTTTAACACTGACATGAAGTACGTAATACGCATTGCAGTGGGGTTTTGTTTTAGCTGAACGGGGTTGCGTTCATACACAGTCGCCGGACATTACTCTGTAACTATGTAATTTAGGCCTACGATTTACGACGTCCGCCAACAATAAACCATCATTGATGGGAGGAGTAACTGACAGAGGTTGACAGAAACAATACCTTTTTAGAATACCGGTAAACGCGGTGGTCTATATTGAGGGTGCGATGAGGTGACAATCCCCTCTTATTTTATAAGAAAAGCTGATTTACAATGTAATATAAATTACATCCCTTTCACAATGTAGGCTTACGTTTGGCGGCACGCACATGTAGGCCTGGTTTTCAGATTTTATAAAACATGTTTTTTTCAGATACACCATATAAGTTCAGCCTGTCATTTAAGCAAGCAGAAAACTATCCAGTAGATCTTTACTACATCATGGATCTTTCCTATTCTATGAATGATGACAAGGGAAAGGTTGCTTCGCTTGGAGTTCAAATAGGTATGATAATTTTAGGCATCTAATTACTTCGGTGAATGATTACATTCCTGTCACAAATACATCGTATTCTACTCCAATTTAAATAAGACTAAATGATGAGAGATTATTGTGCCGTAATCATGTATGCTCTCAATACCAAGCTTTATATTATCTGGTCAGTAGTAGTAGTAAATTACTTTTCGGCACAAATGGTCATTAAAGTGACATTTAATACGATAAAAACGTTGCAGTCAATTGATGAGATGAATGCTGTAAGCCTACAGATGAGGATGTGAGGGTGGGGGTGATAAGGCATGGTGGCTTATTGAGAGCGTTTTCCTTCGCTTGCCCGTAAGTGGTTCTGTGCATGTCTAGGGGATTTACCCCCAGACATGCCCAGATTGCCGGAGACTTGGGATTCGCTATGCAGTTTAATGCTAAAACTCTGTTGCATTTCGTACAGCTCCGCTATCATCGAGTCGGATAGTCCCCTGGGTAACAATCGTTGCCCATTCATCCCACGTGAGAGACCTTATGTCAAACACTCTATTAATTGCTGGTTATTTAAGGCTACCATGGCCTACACCAGTGCCTGCACTGATGCATGCGAGAGCTGCATTGGCGCCGCTGTTGAGCGGTGGATTATCTGGTGATTGTAACATTAGACATTTATCCTGTTTTCCCGCCAAGGTTGAAAAAGCATGCAGTGAGCGGCCCTGCGCAAAATTACCGTCGATACACTGGTTTCAACCTTTACTCGACAAGGCCGTCATTAACATGATCGCCTATATATAGTCGCATTGAGAAGGGAGAAGCAAGGATATTTCTCTGAAAACCCCACTCAGGATCAGCCGGTTTCGAACCCGGGATGCATGCATGATTGTCGCGGCAGTCAGACACTCTACCAACGCACCATGTCCCCTTTTCTTCCGCGCCTAGGTGAATGACTGTCCATAATTTCTTAGTGCCGTCGTGCGTACAGTGCCCATAAGTTGGTGGGCCCTACACAAACAATTTCATTTGCAAAGGCTGTGTATTCGCTGAGGAATTGGTCGTTATATCTCAGCATTGCCACGCCAACGGCCATGACCGATATCTTGTGGCCTGGCCATACTCCTAGTGGCAGATTATAGCGGTGGGCTCCCGGTGCTGCATTCTATGCAGCCACAGTACAATTCTGTACTATAACATTGGGCCTATTGAGCTGCACATTATGAAAGCGGTGGGTGTCCCGATGCTACATTCTACACAGATGGGCAGCCAAAGTAAATTTTCAGTATTATACACTGCTGCCGGGGCCTCACATGCTCGACAGAACTTCCTTTTCTAGTTTATTTGTTGTGTATGTAACGTTAGTCTTTGAAAATGTCGCTAAATGATATATTTGCAAGGTGCTAAAACTGCGGCTATTTTGAAATATGGTGCGGTAGGGTTTTGACATTTTCTCAAGACTAAGATGACTGCGAGCATTTTTAACATTTACAAAGAGATTTTTAACAAGTAACCAATTATGTTTTGTAGCAATGACGGTTATTTTCAATGTAGCTGGCTCCCCTTGAATCACTTACAAAAAAATTTAATGGGCTAGTATATCTCATCTCCAATGTTTTAGCATAGTGCTGTGTTGGAAAGTCATCTATCACACCTGTCAGAACAGTGTCACCATCTATCAATGGTGCGCCTACCTCATAGTAGACCGCACTCAGGACACTCACCTGAAAATTAGAACTGTTCCCCAGACGTACTACCTCATGTTTTGTCTGGCTTCCTGCTGCTTGTGGTGTATATATATGTGAGACTGTTTGTCTGGGGGCCCTGATCTATGATCTAATGTAGATATTCTGCGTCAGTGCCCTAATTTTTTTTCCGAATACAGAGTAAACGTTTTGCATGGCGGTATAAACACGTAGAGTAGAGTATGTGTGGTCTATTTTCTTGAACATCACATATTCAATTTTTCAAACTGCTGAATATATCACAACGCATACAACGGTCACTCACCCTACGAACAACGTTCCAGTGTAGATCTACTACTGTGTAAGTGTAAGATTTAACAAAGAACTTTATGTAGATAAGTCATTGATGTGCCAATAGCCTCATTTTTATATCTAACAACACTTTTTTAATTTTTGGTATTTCGCAGCTGAGGAGATGTCAAAGATCACAGACAATTTCCATCTCGGGTTTGGCTCATTTGTCGATAAGAAAACAATACCATTTGTCAGCGTTGTGCCATCTGCGTAAGTATTAACGAATGTGCCGTTACTATAGCCTACTTACGTACAAGTGCAATCACATGTAATAATTGGGGGCATATAGCCAATATTAACCTTTCACTCGCTAAATTATCTCACGCAAATTTTCACCCAGTTGAAGTTGTGTCTCGCTACCGCGACCCACAGCTTCAAGTGGGTGAAAATCAGTCATATTTGTTTAATTTGGGACCAAACATTTACACGTCTTGATGTTTTAGCATTCACTTCATTCCCAATAACAGCGATTCATCTTGTTATTTAAGAACCCTTTATAAGCCCTCACGATGCATTAAAGCATCATTTTACATCCTTGAAAACAGACTTAATTTTCCTACAACAAAAGGTTTTAGAACAAAATTAAATCCCCATGAAATTGGTTGACCAAAACATGGCAATTTTCTTTAATTTTTAAACCACATCAAATCATCTTCGTCTACCACAAGTCGAGAATTGCGACAGCAATTCGCGGCTTGTAGTGGATGAAGATGACAATGGTAAATTCAGGCCTGAAAGGGTTAAATTAAACAGATTAAAACAGCTCTTGTCGTGCTTAGTGTGTAAAGGGTTGAAAGTTTGCATTATTTTTTTATATTCATGAAAATCTAAGAGTGATCTTAATATTAAATCAAAGCTTAAAGCGACTCAATCAGGTTAAAATCATCAAAATCGGTATTTTTATTTTCGCTCTTTAATATGGACATACGTGTCCAAAAAAAGAAATACGGGAATTTCGTCTTTATATCTCGCTCAACTGGTAAATGCGCAACACAAAAATTTAAAAACTTTGTAATTCTAGTATGTGGACATGTTCACATCATATGGCCATAGTAAAAAGTGAAAATGAAATACTGATTTTTTGATGATTTTGGCCTGATTGTGTCACTTTAATTGGTGTAGGTTTTTTTCTAATTTAGCACAGAGAGGCGTTGAAGACTGGCCTTTAACCCTTACAGCGCGGGACCGACTTTACACGTTAGTCAGATTCTGGCGGCTAATGGCGATACCCACACTATAAGAGTAAAATAGTTATACTGGCTGTAAATCCATAACATAGGTATTTAAATGAAGCGGAAAGAGCTAACTAAGACTTTTATGGTGATTTCAAAATAAAAAACCTTTTGGTCTTCATGGTTAATACAAATTATTTTAGCGCGCTTTTAGGGTTAAAGTGTGCTACTCATAATATATATTTTGATTGATTATTACAGGTTGGAGAATCCATGCCTGGACGGTATAGAATGTACGTCTCCTTACGGTTTTCACAATCAGCTGCCTCTCACAGAAGACTCTCAACAATTTGCTGTTAGGCTATATTTATTGTCTATTAAGGGAGCTGCCATTAAAATCTCGTATGCGTGTCTATGGGGGTTGAATTTCTGAAATATTTATGAACAAATAATGCGGCTTCTAATTTGACCGAAAAAATAATCCGCTTTAAAAAAATGGCTTGGGTAGCTCATCTGCTTCCAGTGTTGTACGGTATTGCACAGAAAAAAATTGGCAGAAGAAAGCGTAAAAAAACATTGGCACAACCAGACGGTGAAAAAACTAATCTGGCAGAAAAAAATATATGCAACTGCTTTGATAGTCTTTGTATGTTTGAGATAAAGATTTAGTGATATTTGTTTCATAAGCATTGAAATATGAAAATAATAAACATCTTGCTGAACATCAAACTATCATTCCTCATGTATACATTTTATTTATTTTCAGGACAAAGTGAATGCCTCTGCTATATCTGGTAATTTAGATGGTCCTGAGGGTGGTTTTGATGCTATGATGCAAGCAGTTGTTTGCAGTGTAAGTGATACTTTATCATTTTAATTCGTGTTTTAGTTGAAATACAAGATAACCTGCTTTTAATATATAACAAGACTTTATATATGTACCTCACAATTTCCCCCGCCATTGTGTAAATAACGTACGTTGTGGAGAACAATTATTATTCTACATTGACGCACCCCATCTCTGCCTGGTGATATCGAATCTTGTTTATTATAATAAGCACAGCTTCATCTTACTTGTGTAAAGTATTGTCACACCCATGCCACAGAGAAAACGGAAATCACTAGCGCAAGATTACTGACCAGATCAAAACGAGGATATAACAGTTTCCACTGAAGCGATGTTAACCCTTATCCTGCTGATCAGGAGTATTGTTGTTTTTAATTTGTTTTATTTTTCAATCAAATCACTGATATTGGGAGCAAAATGTGTGTTTAAACATCAGGATTTGCAAAGGATAGGTCTCAAATTAAACAAATATGCGTAATTTTCACCCACTTGAAGTTGTGGATCGCGGTAGCGAGACACAACTTCAAGTAGGTGAAAATTTAAATATATAAGGATAAGGGGTAAGTTGGCTCCAAGCCCATGAAGCAGATGTGACTGGCTCAGTGTTTCTTATACAACATAAGATGGACTTCACCTGATTCTCCTATATTCACGGGTTTACCCTTTGAAGACTTTAGACGTCAGATTCTGACGTCTATAGATGTCAGATTCTGACGTCTGAGGTCGATCCCCGCACTGAAAGTAATACACATGTATTTATAATGGCCGTTATATACACACATAACAAAATATTTATGATGATTTCTGATTGAAAAAACGTTTGGTCTCCTATAGTTATATAAAAATATTGCAGCGATGCAAGGGTAATACAAGTCTGGGCCCGTATTCTCGTACAAGTTACGATATATCATAAGCTTCTGATTGGTCGAGATGGTCGCCTACGATATATATCGTAACTTAATTGTACGCGAATACCGACCCATGATCTACTATGATTGCATTATCCGACATATTACTTACTATTAAATGACCACGTTCACAGGCTATTGTATGATCACGATAACCAAAATCACACTGTTGATTTTGACTGAATTGATGTTCTGTTAAACAGGATGAAATAGGCTGGCGTGAGACCGCTAGAAAGATGCTTCTGTTCTCTACTGATGCTGAATTTCACTATGCGGGTGATGGGAAGGTTTGTCACGAATTTTCGGCATCAGCAGTGACATGCTAACCGGAATGCGTAGATCGACGATATTGACGTCAGAATCTGACGTCAAAAGTCAATCCCCGCACTGAAATATAATGTCTAATAATAAACTTAGCGAGCACATTTTTGAACGCTACCTTTACTTTCATTCCATTTTCTCATTGTCCTACAGTCCTTTATTGACTAGGCCTAATTTATATGTTCTTGTTAATCTTTTTGATCTAAGAATTTTATTTTTTAGTCATTTGTACATGTTTTAAATAAAACGTCATGCATTATATATTTATATATTTTTATTCACAGCATTTTTCGAATTGTGGGTTACTTATTAAACGTATACATGTAAGTAAAAACAATTCATACGTACGCTCGGTCCTCATTGATTTTTATTACATCTTTTTGTCAGCTGGCTGGAATTGTGAAGCCAAATGATTGCAAATGCCACCTTGACAGTAACGGTTTATACAGTGAAAGCCTAAATCAAGACTACCCTTCTGTAAGCCAGTTAAGTGACAAAATCAAAGAGAAGAGCATCAACGTCATCTTTGCAGTTACGGCCAGCCGAAGTAACTTGTATACAAAGTTAAAGGGTTTTATTGAAGGCTCTGAGGTTGGAGAACTGGCTGGCGACTCTTCCAATATTGTGGATTTGGTCAAAAATAACTACGAGGTAAGACTTGTTTATCCAGTATGACTCAGTGAATTTAGTTTCACTACCTGTGCATCTTTAATAACTTTAGCTTCTTATATTTGTTGCAGAGAATAAGTGGTAAAGTTGAATTGAATACAAAAGGACTTGACGACAGTGATGTGCTAGTCAGTTTTCAATCCAAGTGCACGGGGTCAGTCACTATCCAGCATATCTGACAAGTTTACCCAATGCTGAGCTAAGGTTGGCCCAGCGTCGTAGACATTAACATTAGGTCGATTTGTCGTGTTTGCCGAGTACATTTTAGCCGTTGTCCTGACTGTATACATGCATTTTCATGGAGTTGATTATTGCAATTTAAAATTGAATTTTTTTAGATTTGACACTTCATTTTTTTCTTGTGTAGGCCAACGGGATAAATCTGTGAGTTTTGCATGTTATGTACATTATTGTGCAATCGTGAACATTAATATGCTCTAGCTGCATTCTAATCTTTTGATTTTAGTGATGTGCTCACATCAGTTAGTGAATGCTCTGATTTGAAGATTGGACAAAATGTAAGCATCACATAGTTCCCTTGATTTATAGTACATAAAATGTTCATATGGAATAGAAAAACAGTTTGAATCCATGGATATGATGTCATGTTTACCGCTTATTATTAATTATACTATAATTTTTCTGACTTAGGTGACATTTGAAGTTACCATTGAAGCCACAAAATGCCCTACGGGAGAGTCAAAATGGGAAGAATTCAGTATCTATCCTGTCGGTTTGACAGAGTCTCTTAAAATCCGTTACAAACCTATATGTGAATGTGATTGTGAAAAGCCGGGAGAGGAGGTATGTAACATTACATAATATTAACCCTTACAACACTGAAATGCTTTTATATAAACCATGGCGACCAAAGTTTTTTTCAATTTGAAATCATCATAAATGCCTTAGTCAGCTCTTTCCGATTCATTTGAATACCTATGATGTAGGTCTACGACCATTATAAATGTGTTTACTCTTACATTGCGGTGATCGACTTTAGTCGTCAGAATCTGACGTCTACAGACGTCAGATTCTGACGACTAAAGTCGATCCCCGCACTGTAAGGGTTAACCCTTACAACACTGATGTCGACTACAGTAGACAATCCGTGTTTTTACTAATCAGTTGTTAAAAGTAAAATATGCTTTCAGTATTGAAACACTGATCGGCCCTATATGTTGGGACTTTAATTTCGCAAATCACACAAATTTTCAGTCACTTGAAGTTCCAGTGACTGGAAATTTAAATTAAATATCAGCAGGGTATAGATGGACATCTACGTCCTGCCATTTGAATCCTGCTAGTCAAATATATTTCTTTCTCTAAAAAAAACCATGCAAATGTCTGTGATTTGACATAAATATGGCCGAATTATCATCTTCGCAAATTGTACCTTTTTAAATCTTATCTTACTTTAGCATGTTTAGATGTGGGCTATTGTCGTGCGTGCTCTTTGTAATGTTTTCAAATCTATTTACTAAAGTACCCAGCAAACACGGGACATTGAGCCAATATTGTTTTAATGTTGGTCCTGCGTAGCAGAATGTGCCGTTTATGCTGGGTGGATGTTTATTAATTTTTAGAATGATATTTCCCTGTATGTTATTTACCTGTTTTAGATTCCATCAAGTCCTTTGTGTAACGGTACAGGAACATACGAGTGTGGAATATGTGATTGTGATGAAGGACGATTTGGAGCAAACTGTGAATGCGATGGATCAGATTTACAAAGTACAAGCTCATATTCCAGCTGCAAAATGTATGCCACTATTTTTTTATATTTAAATTATGAGATAAATATTGAATATGCATACAAAACGTTTATTTGGAAGGTCAACCGCACGTACCAGAATATTCAATTGCAATTCATTCAGTGGTAGGCCTACATGTGGTCATAAGAGATAATGATGTTATTATACTTCATCATGATGGACGATTTATGCAAATAATTTGACGACTGTCTTGAGCAATTTAAATATTTAAATGATACTATTTATTTTTCTAGTTTATATCTTATATCTTTTGTCAAGAATTGTTTTGCCTTTCGCATTTTTAAATTAAAGTATTTCCAGGGGTCTTATTATCGAAGCTTTACATTTGTTACTTGTCAACTTACAGGGATAACTCCTCAGAGCTGTGTGGGGGTCACGGAGAATGTTTGTGTGGAAAATGTGAATGTTTCGCTATCCAACCGAGTACACCAGAAAAGAGATACAGTGGAACACACTGTGAATGTGATAATTATTCATGTGATCGACACAATGGAAAACTCTGTGGAGGTATGCACTTAATCTGTTACCATTTGAAAGAAAAATATGTTATATTATGATCATTAAAATAATCAGTTAATAAATGAATGATTGCAATAATGTGCAGCGCTTGGATTTTTGATTTATTTCAAGTTTTTCAATTGACTGTTCACTCAATTCGGAGATATATATTCTCTAATTCTTGGATATCCATGTAAGTTGTAAATTAAATGAAAAGAATCGGGCTTTAGGCCACCTTTGTGTACATATAGGCTAAACTGGGCCAGGAGAACCTCCTGAGGATGGTGGGATGAATGAGATGACACTGCCCTTCAGACACAGGATTCGAAATTCGAGCCCTGGCGGTCTGAGGCCGAGCACGCTACCTCTCGGTTACAGAGGCTCTCCACAATACTGACTTTTACACGGTGCTAACCACTACCCTAGAGCCCCCGCCCAAAGTTGGAAATTAAGAAAATCTACTGTATTTTCGTGTGCGCTATGCGTAGCTGTAGAAGATGTTACCAATCTAAATACAAAAGGGGCTATAATTCAGGTTACGATTGTTAGTGACATTTGATCCTTATTTAGGGACCAGACAAAAAGAACGATTTCGGGTGAGAAACTTAGTAGGCCCACTACTTTTATTAGGGGACTGTAGGGTTGAGTGACTGATAACTCAATAAACACAAAACAATTTCGTAAATATTGAGAAAATGTTTGAAGAAAATTAATATCACACATATTATTTCATAGGAGCTATAAAATATCTTGAACACATTGTTTAAAATGGTAGGCAAAACCCCAGTAAACATTATAACGTTATATAAAAGGTTCAAAAATGTTTCAGAAAAGCATTTTGAGAAAACGTTACACCAACCTTTTTTAAACGTTTTTTAGGCTTCAGCTAAAATTTTGCTTATTGTCGTCATGCGGCGCGTCCGTCGTCCGTCCGTCTGTCCGCCACTTTTAGCACTGTAACTTGTTTCGCGTAGCTCGAATGCAGATTAAACGTCACATACAGGTTATTCATTAACAACTTACAACTATTATTGTAAGTTAGTAGGAATATACTATGAAAAATTTCAACTTGATCAAATTCAAAATAGATGAGCTGCGGCCACTTTTGACTTTAATATGTTGAACATGAAAATCATGCCAGATCACTGGACCATTACTATATATTAAACACAATGTTTTACGGGGGGGGGGCGGTATGCTATTTAAAATTTCTACTCGATAAAATTTAAAATTGGGGCCATTATTGACTTCAATATGAGTAATATCTGGAAAACCAGGCAGGATAACTAGACCATTACTATAGGACAAAATGCCCGGTTTCATGGGGGGAGGGGGGTATGCGTATCTGGAAAACCGTGCCAGATAGCTAGATTAGTATTATAAAACAAAATGTGCGGCTTCAA
This sequence comes from Flabesymbios commensalis, assembly GCA_964017125.1. Classification (NCBI taxonomy): domain Eukaryota; kingdom Metazoa; phylum Annelida; class Polychaeta; order Terebellida; family Flabelligeridae; genus Flabesymbios; species Flabesymbios commensalis. The sequence continues at coordinate 22,726,114 of OZ024910.1, forward strand.
AAAGGGATATGCCTAAAAAATGTCTTCTTAATAAAATTGTATATGACCGTGTTAGTGCCATTATTGACTATAATATGTGTAATATCTTGAAAACCATACTAGATTGCTAGACCATTACTATTGAACAAAATTTGCAGTTTCTGTGAGACAGCCCTGACAAGTTTTAACACGAATAATTTCAAAATCAGACTTGAAATAGTATGCATAATATCTGGAAAGCCGTGCCAGATAGCTAGACCATTACTATAAAACAAAATGCAGAGGAGGACATGCCCCGAAACATTTCAACTCCATAAATTACAAATGCCGTGTTGCGGCCATTATTGACTATAATATGTGTAGTATCTGAAAAACTATGCAAGATGGCTAGACCACTGCTGTTGAACAAATTGACATTAAAACAAATGCTTTAGATATATTTTCTAGACCCTACGAAATAATGCGTTTTTTGAGCCGACATCGTGGACGATGTACCAATATTGATCATGCATTGATTCAATGTCTTGTGTTGGCTATAAAAAATATATTTTTATGCGACTTTTTCAAAAAGGTTTAAAAATATTTATGTGTTTGTTGGGAAATTACCACCGTCTCAGTCAATTTGAATACCTATTCTAAGTGTACACGGCTATTGATACTTTTTTAAACCTCCAGTGTGGGGATGGATTTTGATGTCAGATTCCGAAAGGGTTAAGTTTTGTGTATGTTGTGTAGGGATGTGGGATATCTTCTGTTCGTAGCATGTTCTATTGTACATACATTTACCTAACTATTGTGTCAGTAATAGTTTTCATTGTTTAGGTTCTGAGCGGGGAGATTGCATATGTGGTCACTGTAACTGCCGCAGTCGCTACAATGGAAGTAAATGTGAATGTGATACATCAGAAGCTGCTTGCTATCCTAAGAAAACAGATAAAAATAAAAACCCTGTAAGTATACACAACTCTTTTATTGTGCTCTAATAGTTTATAATTTGTCATGAATAAATAAAGAGTTTTGATTTTAAAAATGGATTTTACTCATGAGGAAATTGCGCTCGCGTTCCCTGATGTGATTTATCATGAATGAATAATGAGTTTTGACTAAAATACATTTTACTGGTGATTTTTTTTTTTTTTTTTTTTATTGATTAAAATGTACAATACAAATACAAATTATGTATTATCAGTAAATAAATTGTTCATTTAAAAGCACATTCATTGAAGCCGTTGCCGACTCATTGTAAAAGAACAAAGAATCGACATCGGCCCAATGCGAGTTACTGACACAGAAAAACAGAAAAACAAATAGTACTCAGTGAACGCGAGACACTGTCACAATACCAGATCAATGTCGGGCCATAAACGCTGGCCCGGCACTGAACTAACACCATGCCAGCGTCTCCCGTTTTCTGGCTATGTGGTATGGTATCACAGTTGACAATACATGACCCACCAGACACAAGGCGGTGAAAGCAACGCCGGTTCAACGCCGGTCCACTATCGACGACACCGAACCAACGCCAAAGCGATTCAACACCCTGCGCCTGCTGGGGAAAGAAGATAATTTTGCTGTTGGTTCAGCGTTGGTCGACAATCGACGACGCTGAACCAACGCTAAAGTAACACCTATTCAACACCCTGCGCCTGCTGTTGGTATAATGTCTGGCCACTGCCGGAAAGATGTGGTGTGGTGATGAAATTGCACTCGCGCTCCCTGATATCATTTTTTATGAATGAATAATGAGTTTCGACTAAAATACATTTTACTGGTGATGAAATCACACCATTAGAACGGTGAAATATTTGTATACGAACTATGGAGACCAAAGGATTTTTTGAATTTAAAATCATCATACCTATCTCATGGTCAACGTCAACGTCCATTATAAATATGTTTACTCTTACAGTGCGTCAGAATCAGACGTCTACAGACGTCAGATTTGGACGACTACTAGTAAAGTCGATCCCGCGCTGTAAGGGTTAATATATTTTAATTTGTGGATTTATTCAGGTTGAAAACCCATCATATTGCTAATACACTCGTGGTTAACTCTACAACTGTTTTGTGCTTCCAAATAGACAAGCGACATTGGCCCAACGGGGGCTCAATGTTGAGCCACCGTCCTCGACGCTGTCCCAACATTCAGCCTTCACAGTTTCAATGTCCCTTGTTTACCTTGACACTAATTGACCAAGCAAACACGAGACGTCGACCCAATGCCGTTTTAATGTTAGTCCGCCGTCTACGACGGTGGCCCAGCATTAAACCAACATTAGGTTGGCGTCTCGTGTTTGCTCACCACCGCATTGTAGTACCGTATATAATTTCTATGTGATTGTTGAACTAAAAACCTCCATCCCGCTGGGCACACGGCGTTGTTACGACGTTGAAACAACGTCAATGACAATGATTCAACGACGCAACAATTAACGTCGTGTGCCCAGTTGGATATTACCCGACTCTTTATTAATCTGCAGAAAATATGATGCTTTATTCCGTTAAGATATTGTTTCGTTGTTGGCAGCTCATCTGTAATGGACATGGTACTTGTGTCTGTGGAAGCTGTGTTTGTGACAAGGATACTTGGTTTCGTGGACCCACTTGTGAGGATTGCGAGGTGAGATACATATCACTATAATTATCAATTCATCTATTTGAAAACTACCCACTAAAAATAAACTACAGTGGGGTTTATGCCTTTGATTAGCGTTTTGGGGTCTGGCGGAGTCTGTTTTCACACACGAACGAAAACAAGACTGCGGCGGCCACTTTAATTTGATGAGCTTAAATAAATTAGTCTATGTTCACTTAAATACCTTTACAACTCATAACTATATGTTTTTCGGGGGTCTAGGAGTCTATTGGTTAAGTCTGTTTTCACGCGTGGCCAAAAACGAAACCGTGGCGGCCATCATGAATTGTTTTTATATTTAATAAAAACCTCGTAAGCCTCTGCCTTTATAGGTTTTGGGGATCTGCGAGTCTATTGGTGTAGTCTATATTGGATGCGATCTTATCATATTGGTGGCCATTTTAAATATCACAATATCTATAGGCTATACCGAGGGATATTAGCGGGATCTGAAGATCGATGTGATCGGGTTCGGCTGCGAACCCTGAAAATCACCCCCCAATGGAAGTGACGCAATGAACAAAATGTACTGTGCTAAGAGGACAGCAAGAGAACTAACGCGTTTTACATAAATTTTTCAAAATAATAGAAACCGTAGCTCTATTTTGCCTACTTTTCAAAGTATCAACGAGTTCCGTTTCAACGGCGGAAACGAACAACTTCAAAAGCCTCCCCTCTGTAGGGGTGATGTTTAATTGATGCACAATGGCCTGAAAAGTGAGGGTGTGGTGATATATCATTGTGGGTTATTGAGAGCTAGTCGTTTCCTTCACTCGCCTGATAACGGGTTCTGGGCATGTCTAGGGGATTTTCCCCAAGACATACTCGGACTGACGGAGACTTGGGTTTCGCTATGCAACTTAACCCTTTCCTCGCCATCTGGTATTCTAAAACGTTCCTTAGTTGCGGCTCCCGGACTCCATTCAGGATTATGTAGCCTACAGTTACAGCTCATCACTGGTAGGTCTAATTCCAGTACTGACAAGGCAATGTCTGTGAATTGCCACCAATTATACGGTGGCATCTATGGTGGCATCTACAAATGTCCACGGTGTCATCCATGCTGTGTCAATTTACCTGGACTTTTGTTGGATTTATAATTTTCACAAGAGCGTTGCAAAAAAGCATATTATAATATAATCATTGTACAACTTGTTTTTGCAGACATGTCCTGGCCAGTGTGACGTGAATAAACCCTGTGTTGAATGTGTAGGCTTCAAATCTGGAGAATACGATGAAGCTAAGTGTGAAGCCAGCTGTGCCCACGTTACGATGGTTATGGACATTAAAAGTAAGAACTAACTCCAACTGCATTATGTAATTTCATAATATATGTGATTAATTTAAGTAAAGCAAAATTCGCCTACCATGAGTACAATTATTTTATATTGAATGTATACGTCAAAATTAGCCTATATCTTCATCAGTTGGAGGTCATAATTATAGGCACAAACACATACTACCTAATTTTGTGTTTTCAAATCATGGTAGTGCGCTACTTGGCTTGTAACCAAGTATTGTCTAGATCACTATACCATGCTGGCTATAGCCATAGACATAGAGAGGAATGGACTTGGCTAACATTCCGGACTACCTTTCCTGCTGTCTATTTATGTTTTTCATCAGCTCGATAGGCGAGTAATTTGGGCTATTTTGTCACTATAATTTAAATAACTGAATGAACTAATTGTTTATATTAATGTAATTTTTTATGTTTATGCTAAATATATACATTAAAAACAATGACAATTGAGGTTTACAATTTAAGTTAGACGCCAAAGTGAAGCTGTTTCAAACTTGACTGTAGTGTAGCCTATTGTGACTGACCTGACCACTGCTGACCACCACGTGATACAGAAAACTCCTTCACACACTGTCTTGACAATGCCAGCATGTCAGTAGACATTAATACGGACAATTGTCATATTGAATTGAATACATGTATCATGGACGTGAAATCATAGGTGCTGCCGAGTCGCTGGGTGTATTGGACATGGTTTTTTTACGTCTATGATCTATGTCCACACATGTGCACTGCCTGTCGCACATTTACACTAGAGACGCATACTTTATGTGCTTGGATGTTTTATACTTGTTGTATATTTAAATACTTTTGATAATGAAGCAGAAGGAACTATTATAATTTATTCATTTATCGAATACATTTGTTACAATTTGAAATATATTGATGGTTATCATTAATTTGACTGTGATTAAAATTGTGATCAACACAATGTTAACATATCTATGAAAAACGTTAAAAAAGCACATGGTTGACAGTTTACAGCGGAAGTAAGCCATCCCTTCTTTCGCCAATTCTCGCAGACGGAAGCTCTCACACAGTGTCGTGAGATTTGAAGTCGGCAGTCCATTCCTCTGGAGCCATGTCTATGGCTATAGCCATCATGGTAGTGAGCTACACTAGGCCTACTAAGCCTACTCTTGCGAAAGATGAATATATCGTCCTTTCAACTCTTTCAGCGCGGGGACCGTCTTTATAGTATAAAGTCGGTCCCCGCGCTGAAAAAATTAAAATATAATGGTCGTAGACTCATAACATAGGTATTCAAGTGCACCGGAAAGAGCTAGCTATCATTTATGATGATTTCGAATTGAAAGAAACCATTTGGTCTCCATGGTTTACACAAAAATAATTCAGCGTTGTGAGGGTTAAAATTGAATAGCATAAAAGCTATTTTTAACGTACCGTATCCCCGCGCATAAAAGTGCATGCACTTATAAGTGAAAATCGCTTGTTTTAGGGATGTTTTAAAAATTGTTTTAAGTTCGAATATAAGTACATGCACTTGTTTTGGAAAACTAATTGTGTCGCCAAATCTGACACTGTCAGATTTGGCGACTAATTTCTTCTTGTCGTTTAAGGTGTCAGACAGGCCCTGTCTGACACTTTAAACGACAAGAAGAGTCTATTAAATCACATTATTTGAATCACCCCATAACACCCGCCCCCATTTAGCCAAATATTGCTGAGACGCCAGAATTATTGAAATAAACTTTGCACTCATCTAAACAGATTATTGTGTAGTACTAATTCGCGAAGAAAAAACAATGCACAAGTGAGGACAGCAGTTCACAAAGGGTGGGAGAGTGGGGAGGCGTCATGTCAGTGGGGAGAGACTCCGTGGCTACAAGTCCTTAATATCATTTAATGAGAACGTTATGTTTTTATAACAATGATCACGTCTTGAGCCCTCCTATAGACAGAGGTGTGGACGCAACTGTAATAGCTGTGAGGATTCAAACATGCCCTAGACTGTATAGAAAGATGTCTGGCTGTTGAAACAGCGAAGATTTGTTTGCGCCTGGCAACTATAGACTTATATTTATATAATAAGTGCAAATATCTTGTTGTTTTCTAGATAAAAGGTTATAATGCACATCTCGTTGCTAAGATAGTGTAATAATAAGGTTATGCGTACTATAATTGTCGTTACAAAACAAATAAGATTACAAATTTGCATTTTTATATCAAAATATTTATCATTTTTTTGTTATCAAGGTCATTTCATGTTCGAATATAAGTGCATGTATTTTTCTTAAAATATTTTTTATGTTCGACTATAAGTGCATGCACCTGTTTTCGAAAACTAAGTGCATCTTCAAATATAAGTGCATGCACGTTTATGCGCGGGGGGACGGTATGTATATTTAGGCCTATAGCATAGTACAGCACTTATCTCTATCTCTCCATGCAGCTTCAATTTAATTTAACTATCTTTTCGTGAACAGATGCAACTGACAGGAGAAAATGTAGATTCCGTGATAATGATGGCTGTTACTTTGAGTTCACATACCGGTATGATGATAATGCGGTTGAAGCACTGAAGGATAAAGGTAAACATGTAGAAATATGGAAATGCCATGTATTATTATATTCTAGAATGTCATTATCATGATACAGTATGTTATATGAAAAAAATGACAATATTATTTCATAAATTATTGATAAATTCCTGTACTTACTGTTAGAGAGACAGGTCTTATTAATTATATAAATTATATAATACTGTAGATCTGGTAATATTCGCGAGGTTTTCATTTTCGCTAATATGACCAGATCTACAATATTTTAGCAAGGTATTTTAAAAGTGTATTAAAATGTATTTTACACCATTGGACGATTTGATCACAGCGGTTGAAATACCATGCATATTCGATGACATTATATTTGACAGCATGTCCGAAGCCATTGAATGTGATAGCGATCGTAGCGGGTGTGATTGGTGGGATTGTACTCATCGGTATAGCTCTGTTCATCATCTGGAAAATATTAATCTCAATTCATGATCGTAGAGAATTTGCAAAGTTTGAGAAGGAAAGATATAATGTCAACTGGAAGGTAAGCCTCTATGCTTTGAAATAAGATATCCTGTCTATTGTTGTTTTATTTGTACATTATAAAATGCCCGACATATAGGGCTTATCCGTTCTCTAGCCCTGCAGTTATTAAACTTATTAAACTAGAAATGTTCCGAAAAATGGCTGAATCGGAAGCATCCCCTCCGGCATTAGCTTTAAATGAATAATATTTGTTAAGCAGGTGTTAATGGTAAAATACGATAGGCAATAATGCAATACATTTTCTTACACGATTGCCCATTTTTATTGTTCATGATTAAATTTAAATGTATTGCTAAACAAGAATAGCTACGACAGACGTTTGCGTAGCCCTACCCCCTAAATTTAGACGGGTTTGGGGGTACCGCCCTATAAGGAGTCAAAATATAAAGTTCATCCATATTTTTTTGCTGTTAACATCTCATTTCATGTTTAAGACATATCAAGGTTTAAAAAAAAGTTGGTGTGGGTGAAATGTGGGGGGGGGGGGGTGCATTGTACTAGCCCATGGTCTAATTGGCTCAGTGATCATTGAGATTAACGGATTGATCAGCGCTCTATTCAGCCTTCAGCGTTATTTCTAACACTGGTATGGGGGTAATCTGAAGTCGCCGGCGATGTGACTCGTCACAGGCGGCAATATCACCGGTCGCCAACCCAAATGGAAAACACTGGACAGAGTATAGCACACCATTCCGAGAAAAAACATTGATCAATTCCTGTATTAGCTGTTGGAGAGACAGGTCTTCTTAATTACATAAGGCTTTGATTTCAGAGCAAAATGAAAGAAATCCGTCATTCGGTTTTAACTGTATCGAAGAACAACTGAATTTTAGCTGTTCATATAAGGACAACGTAATTTCTGCAGCAATCTGCCCCCCCCCCCCCAACCCCCTACTTCAATTTAGTAAGTTTTTACTTCACTATTTTTTCAAAAAATAACAGAATTAAAAAAAAATCACCCCTCCCACAAGAAAAATACACCATAAACTAATCAATCACCAAAATAATTTCCGAGGCATTTACCTGTTCACAGTACATTTGTAAAATTTACAAAAAAATGTGCATAGAGACAAAAACAAAACGCGGCGGCGGCGCACACTGCGGCGGCGGGCGGTCAATTCAAAATTAGTAAGCATCCAACCTAAAAGAGGATGCTTAACCCTTTCAAGCCTGAATTTACCATTGTCATCTTCACCCACTACAAGCTGCGAATTGCTGTCGCAATTCTCAACTTGTAGTGGGTGAAGATGGTTTGATGTGGTTGAAAAATTGAAGAAAATTGCCATGAATTTGTAAACCAGTTTCATGGGAATTATCATTATAAAAGACTTATTTGTTGGAAAATTAAGTCTTTTTTCAGGGATATAAAATGATGCTTTAATGCATCGTGAGGGCTTAAAGGGTTAATAACCAGGACCAACTTTAATACCATCTACTTTCCCTAACGTGGATGTATACATGGAAAATAATTATCAGCTCCAGCGTGACAGAGGCCTTTTCCAGTACCGTGGACAGACAGATATTTTATAGATAGAAAGAAAATCAATCCAGTCTTATTTGTCATAGAAATAAGAGAGAGATATGTAGGCCTACATGTATATACAACATTGTTAATTTGTTAAAATCATATGACAATTACATAGTATGACATACATAACTAAAATCATGTTAACTGGCATTGCCATAAAAAACACTGGGTATTGCGAGAATATAATATGTGGATGACATGCAATTGTTTTTATCTCCAAACATACATATTTATATATATTATATGTACACATGTTGTATAAAACGACTATAAACGAGTATCACAATCATGTGTTAATTCAAGCATTTACTCTTTGCGCCAGGATATAATTCTATATGGGCCTGTTATAGATCTGGCTATATTCGCTTTTATTTTTTGTAAAGATCACAATCATATTCTCAGGAAAAAAATGTCACAGTTATCTGGACAGCAGGTGATGAATAAGGAGCCTCACTGAGAAAAAATGTTGCGGTGTTCAGACACTGTGTGCATTTGTTAGCCTCTTTAAAATTCACAAATTGACTATTCAAATTCATTAAAATTTAGATGCGGAAAAAATATCACACATAGTCAGTATATGATTTTATAAATCCGAAATTATAATACCAGCGAAGTCACGAATTATAAGGCCTCAAAGACAGGTTTACATAGTGCTACTGAGATATCTGTGTTTTAGCTCTTTTTTATTAACAAAAAAGTTAAGTAGCGTTATCCTTATATCAAGAGGCAACCATATGGTAAACGTGCATGGCGTTTGATCACAACACCATCAATATTACGGTAGGCCTACAACGTATGATAGCAACTAACACACGACGTTGAACCAATGTTGGTATACAGTTGGTCCAGCGTCGATGACGGAGTGCCAACGTTAAATCAGCATTGGTTCCACATCTCGAAAATATCTTATATCACGTTGTATTGTATAGCTGTGATGGTATTATTGATTATTGCAAGTTGTTATTGTTTAATAAAATTATGTTGAGAGTGTATTTCACCTATACTGTTCATAATAATATAAAGGTTTTTTATCCCTGGTTTTGGCGCGGGCAACTTTTTTTATATTATATATTTAACTCTGATGTTTTAAAAAAATATCAGCACTGTATAGGTACATCAATGTATTATAATATAATGTAGGCCTACCACTAGTAATGTATATACCCTGAATTATGTACGGATATAATATGGTAATAAAATTTGATTGATTGATTGATTGATTGATTTGATAGATATATCTTACGAGGCTTTTCAAGTTTCCCACACTTTTATTTATAGGAGGAAGAAAATCCACTTTACCAGCAAGCAACATTAACCGTCAACAATCCAACCTACAAACGATAGAGATATGACACCACCAGACACTAAGCAACTTTGATGAACTGTTCCGTCTGAGGCTTCCTGCCTACAACTGTAATTGTGTATACTTAAGTGTATGTAGACAGAGTGTGTGGTTATTTGTTAAACTTACAACTTTCGAAGTTATGTACATGTTTCACACTTAGATCATTAACAGTCCCACAAAGACTATATATACGTAACGATAATTAAGTCATACTGAAATACGACACCACAACAAATATTTGTGTTTTTAACTTCAATAAAGCGCTGAGTTATAAAATATAATTTTTCACCTGTCTACTTATCATTTGTCTCGATGCCGAGACCCATAATTTGAAGTGCGTAAAAAATACTTACATAATTATGTACAATTTCAATTTTGTAGAATTACACTGATTAAATGGTGACGTTGCTGGATTGCCATTATTCAAATTGCGCCTGTTTGATTCAATGATCCTCCTTTTCATATGTGCACGCGATGAACAAACATCGCTACAAATCAGCTTGCATTATTTTCCTTCCAAAGGTGTAAATGTGAGACAGCCAGCACCCTCCCCATCCAGGGGCTCCCCAACCAAGCTCGTGTTTTATTACACATTCTCCTGTGATATGGCCCTCTTCAAAGGTCAGCCCACTCTGCTGATGTCAGCGCATGCTGCCCTCGGGGGCCAGAACCCACAAAATTGGTATTGTTTTGAAGATGTGATTTTGTCAGCGATCAGCGCATGCTGTCATTTACGGGACCTCGTTTCTGAATACATAACTCCTTTTCTACATTCAACACCTCATAGTTAAGTCATTGTCATCCTTGTAATTCTTATAATTGTTTGGTCATATGGCAAACAGTCACTAAGAAGCTTATTGTGAAGCATTGTTTTAACAGTATCTGGTTACTAGTAAATACAATTGATATTATTTCACTCATCAAATTAAATTATTTCACTCAACACATTGTTACTACATGTACTCTACGATTTTATTGTAGTATCATCATTACACGAATACTAGTTACGAACTAGTTATATCAGTGGTTGACAATGTTATCAACTGAATTGATAAATTCATCTATCTACCCGCAATTTTATTCTTTCTACAAATATCCCCCGCCATTAATTAAAATTAATAATGGCCACAAAGTCGAAGAATTAGGTCAAAGAACATAATCCCCAAAAGGCACATCTATGTGTGTGCAAAATGAACAATACAGCAAACGGTTTCCGAGATATCGCTCAGAAACGCAACCTATTTCCTGTCATTAATTAAAGACCATAATGGCCGCAAAGTCGAAGGTCATATCCCCCAAAAAGGCACATCTACAAGGGGTGTGTTTGTGCAATATCAAAACAATTCAACAACTTTATATTGCAACGGAACCTATATCCCCTGACATTAATTAAATTGAATAAAGTCCACAAAGTCGAGAGTCAATAATTTCCCCCACCCCACACCTACACCTACTAAGGGATGTGTGAAAACAATCTAGTCAACAGTTCCCGAGATATCACCCGCAAATATAACACGGGCACACATCCTGTCTGACATTCTGTTGACAATATCCCCTGTCCACGAAGTAGGACAGGAGATAAGAGACGGATATAGACGTGATTACCCCTCAAGGGTTAATATCTACTAGGTGGCGCCTCATTATATAAAACGCAAGTACTATTTAACCAGAGATATTATAATATAAACTGTCTCTGATTTAACCACATTAACTAACTGATTTGTCAGATTTTGACCAAATGAATGATCATTTTCAGCTATAACTGTACATTCACTTCATTGGTGAAAGCTGCAACTGCCCTTCCAGCAAACATATATCTTGAGCCAATATTTGTTAACCCTTGTCCTGCTGAATTGTTTCAAATTATTTTTCAATTATTCAAATGACGAAAAATATTTTTATTTATGAAAAATAGACCCAAATTGAAATATTTGATTAGCTGAGCATCTACCACTGAATATTTTAGCAATTTCAGTGGCATTTTATTTGGGTTGAAACTTTCTTGAAAACGTATTTATCCGGGTCCAGCAGGACAAGGGTTAAATGTTGGGCCAGCGTCGCAGATTTGTATTTGCAAGGTGGACAGTTAACGTAGACATGAGACGTTGACCCAATGTTGGCTTAGTGTTGAGCCACGGTCTGCGCCGCTGCCCAGCATTGAAACAGCATTAGTTCGAGTATCTTGCTTGATAGGGGGGGGGTGTGATAATAAATTTGCTTACAATTATTTCAATTTTTAACCAATGTGACATCGATTCCAAGTTGAATCAGCAAACACCACCTGTTTTAACCCCTGCGAGCACGAGACGGTGGGCTGATGTTGCGCCAGCGTCGCAGACGGTGCCAATATTGAAAAAAATAGGGTGAACGTCTGATGTTCGCTGTGACGTCACAACAGTTTCATACCCAGCAAACACGAGACGTTTATACGATGCTGAGTTAATGTTGGGCCAGCGTCGCGACGGTGGGCCAACATTAACCCAGAATTGTATGATCGTCTCGTGTTTGCTGGGATATCGTGTCACAGTGCAACTTGTCGTCAATCCCCTTCCATAGACAAGAGTATAATCAGTCAAGAGAAAGGTCAGAACAAAATATAAAAATTGGGACTCAATTATGAGGTCAATCTGGAATGCCAAATTATTTTTGAAAACGTTATACCTTCAATACAAGTTATTACTACGACCTAAGCTATATACTACTATCATAAATAGAAATGTATGTTATGCTTGCCACATATACAGCCATTTTGTGACAGTATTGTGACAGTGTTATTTCCCGTTATTGGTGGTTATTCATGTAACTAAACCTACTGACCTCAAGGGTGCGATGGTAAATGTAACCTTGAACGAAGAAGCAGGTTTTTTTAATTATATTTTATTCGTCACATACGATCAACAAAACATAATCCATTTATACACACATTTTCATGAGATGTGTGATAAGATGTAGGATAAAGATGATGTAGATAATGTTTCCCAGTTCGTTTTGATAATGCACATCAATCTGATAATGACGGTGCACATGGGTCTTGGAAATTATTGATTATTCCCAGTTCACTTTTTACCCATTGTTTTGCCTCACTATTCACTTTTTATAAGGGATAAATTATATAAATTTAGATAAAACTAGATATAAAATTTCTGGTTCGTTTTTTACACAATTTATAAACTGCAATCCTCGATGTTCAGCCTCTTAGCGCAGGCGCTTCGCCATTCGTTCGATTCGTTTTTAAACCCATGTGCACCCTCCATAACTTTGATGTTAATCTTCAATGAAGCATAAAACATATCTTTGCATTCGTAACATTGTCTAATATTACTATTTTTCGTTAGTATTGTCTTGGACTGATCTTCGGGGCTTTGAGACTTTTTGAAAATTTGGTTATTAGCAAGAGATGCACTACTACATGAACTTACCTATCAAGATAAAGTATCTAGAACTCTAACCCTTTCAACACGGGGACTATCTTTATACTGGAGAATCTGACGTCTGTAGAAGTCAGACTCTGACGTGTAAAGACGGTCCCTGCCCTGAAAGAATTAAAATATTGCCATTTACAGACCAAGACATTTATGATGATATGGTTTATACAAAAATATTTGAGCACTTTAAGGGTTAAGATTGTCATAGAACATGATTCCATGTGTTTGTTGACAATAAAGTGTTCAAATACATTTGTATACAATTGAAAGAATATCAGATGCAACCAAATGCAATGAATCATATATAATTAGATAGACAATCACCTTCCTGATGTTTTTGCAAGATATAACAGACAACGTGGCATTTCAAGACTCCCAAGAAATACATTATTATTATTACAAAGAAACATGCCATTGCGTTTAAAACCTGTTAATATTACTTTGTGTAATCAAATGTAATCGGTAAAAGTTAAGTACAATATAATTTCCATCATATTCCAACAGAAGATGCTCATAATTTTTATTACATTCACAGGTAACAAATGTAAAGGGTTATATCATTGACATACAGTGAAATAAGTAATACTGATTAACACGTTTGTGCACATATCACAGTCAACATAATAACTTTGGCTACAAAATTACCCTTGTTTATATTCTATAGCGGAACGGTACCATACACTATGATCACAAGACACTCCAAGCTTAGCCAGAGCGCATTTCTTGAATACTTTTATTTTTAAAATACTGAATAACAAGAATACAGGTATATATCCTAGCTGAGATAAAGTGACGTAACCCTCTGAAGCCTGAATTTACCGCTGTCATCATCATCTTCATCAACTACAATTCTCGACTTGTAGTGGATGAAGATGATTTGATGTGGGTGAGAAAGTAAAGAAAATTGGTATGTATTGGTAAACCAGTTTCATGGAAATTTTCGTTCTAAAACCCTTTGTTGTAGGAAAATTCAGTCTGTTTTCGGGGATGTAAAATGATGCCTTAATGCATCGTGAGGGCTTAAAGGTTTAATTAACACTCCTAGAAGCCAGCCATTTAGTCTCATTTATATTCGCTTTGAGATGAACAACAATGTACTGATTTTATCAAATACACAAGTATAATGTCTCAATAAAAGCTTCAGAACCTGCATATTGTGATGGATCTGTCTACTTTTCATTCCATCAAATTTATTGAAATTATGGTGTGGTGAATTACGATGAGAGAGCAAGTGTCAACCCTTTCAATGTGGCGACGGGCTTTATACGTCTCATTCTGACATGAAATGAAGCGGAAAGAGCCAACCAAGACATTTATGATGATTTAAACTTGAGAAAAACCCTTTTGTCCCCTTAGTTTATTTTAAAATATTTCAGGGCTTTCTCAGCTGGTTAATCCATGTTTTGTTTCTATATAGCAGCAAGGTGTTTGTTATTAAGGATCACAATTAACCCTTTGACTACCAATCACAAATATAATCACTTTAAAACCCTTTTATTTGAAAAATAGATAAGAGATGTGGATGTGAAATATTCTTTCTATTGTAAAGAATGGCAAATTCTAAGCGGCAGTTAAATTGTTAAGATATTATATCATGTAGTGTTAAGCCAGAGAGGGCATTTCCGGTTAGACTGATCTCTTCTCCAGGTATTCGCTCTGTGTTACCCCATCTGTATCTGGTGTCACCTGACGAGTCCTTACGAGATGGTGGTCCTGCTCGCCTGGCAAGACGCCTAGTGTTGGCAAGAAAATCACTGGTGAAACCAGCAGCTGAAGACGGGTCGTGTCCAACGAATAAATTTCTAGTATTCTACAATAAAAAAAAAACTTGTTTCACATAATTATATTTTGAGTTTTGAAACAGCACTTCTGTAAAACTCTATTGTGTATTGCTTGTGTTTTCTGAATTGTCTGGCTAAAATAAGATATGCACATTTATTGGCAAGCCATTTGAAACAAATTGCTTATAATATCCAGCAGTTTTCAAAATTCTAATGAAAAGAAATTTAGTCCACAGTTGTACCCGCAGCTGATCAAGACAGAATGAGTCACCAATTCACATTTACACAACAAGGACACATCTCTATACCCGAAAAATAAAATAGCAACTGTGCCCATTGGAAAAACCCCAGATATTATTTGTGACTCACCCTGTCGTCCCGAGACATTCGTGTGCCACTCCGGGAAATCCTCTTAACACAATCTTAACCCTTACACCGCTAAGCACGACGATAGTCATTTAAAAATGTTTTATTAGCCATTATTGAGAATGAAATGTGTGTTTGCTGAAGCGAGACACAACTTCTGGTGGGTAAAAATGTAAACTATTCAATTTAGCGCATTGAGCCTTACAGCGCAAGGATCGACTTTAATCATCAGAATCTGACGTCTGTAGACGTCAGAATCTGACGACTAAAGTCAATCCCCGTACTGTAAGAGTAAACATATTTATTATTGCTGTAGACCCCATAACATAGGTATTCAAATGAATCAGAAAGAGCCAACTGAGACATTTATGATGATTTCAAATTGAAAAAACCCCTTTGGTTGCGATGTTTTTTACAAATTTATATAGCACTTTAAGGGTTGATACATGTAACAATGTTACACAAACCAGTTAGGGAATTACCTTTATTAAAAATATGTCAGATGATGCATATAATTACATGTAACGGTATATGCATCACTGGTATTTCATGGTCATATGACGATTTACCTGTGAAAGCATAGTGTTCTGTGTGTTTTCTCTGTGAATATCACTGTTTTGTCTGTCATTCCCACTTGTTGTCGCCTGCCGATACAGAGGTTTGTGCTGTAGACGACCCCTCCTGACTGCATTATCTGAAATTTTAGTTATCTTCAGTTACGTACATTACAGCATTCATGTGATCTAAAATTTTAACATAAGAATAACAACTATATTTAGAGGTACAGCGCACATCAAATATTCTTGCTGCCACAGCAGTGACTGGCAACTCTACTCTGTAACCACATGGGTGGAGCAATGTGGTAAGCAAATCTGTTTCACATAAAATAAGAGATCACTGCATCATTGTGAATACTTTACTACTGCTTTTCTCAATAAATTTAACTTTATATTTCTTTGTTTACTACATTTTGTTGATTTTTTTCTTACTGACATCCACAAAATCAACAAGAATGATATAATAAACTACAAATATTTTTTAAAACCCTGATAATCCAATGATAGTACTTTTGCATGTAAAGTCATGTTTGTATTATTTATGGTATTTGAATTACCAGTGATGTTTTAAGTTTAACATCAGTTCCACAGCTTTTCCGTTGTGAGATTGATGGTACATGTAGGTAGATTGCGACCTGAAGTTTTTAGAAAGGAAAACAACCTGTGAGTGCGCCAGATTGTGTTTTTAGAAAGGAAAAGAACCTGTTATTGCTCCAGAAGGTGGCTTTCTGGTCTTCCCACTGCCACCTGATGAACCAACAGTTCTTTCTACAAGCCTGTCAGCTGAGGAAGTGTTGTTACCCAGGCTAAGGATGTGATCACTTGAGGGCGGCATGACATGTGGAGCTTCTCTTGACTGTGGTAGTGTATGATCAGATCCTGTGACAGATGCAATACTGTCAGGTATCTGTTGCAGAGCACTGAAACATTCAGAAATAAAATCTATATCTATATAATAATAAGATGTGTCTCCAGGAGTAAAACAAAAGTGTTTTTCTTATCACATAGCAAAAGCAAAGCATTAACATTACAAGACAATTTAAACAGTACATACTGTTTATTCACATAGTTTTTTTTATTTAAAATTATCCCACACACAGAAAAAATAACAAATATCCACCTTTTTATTATAAGATTATTACCGCCACAAAGTGCGCACGCCAGCCGCTGCACAATGACCACTGCTGGTCGCAATTAAGCCACCACTTAAATAATCCCTGCTGGCCAGCCACACACAAGCAACGCACAAGGAAATAGGGCTAATCAATTACTTAACAAGTCAAATCCACTATTTAAAATTATTCCACACATAGGAAAAATAACAAATATCCACCTTTCTATTATAAGATCTCCGGACTGATTAGAATGTTGTATTTCCACATTCCTGCTATGTGAGTTGCCCTGCAGTCTGTTGTTCACTGGCGGAGGTCTGAAACGTGTCCTTCTACCAGCACTACTTCCAGCAGATAAGGGAGACGCTGATCCTAAACTGTCTGTGTTTGCCGCAGATACCGTGTCAATAATACTATCACTTGAAAGATGTCTCCCAAGCCTAGCTTGGCGTGATATGAGGTTGTTTGAGTGTTGGCTGTGGGGTAAAGCAATAGATGACCCTGCACTACCTCGTCGAGCTATTCCTACACCGGGTATCTCAAGGACAAGGTCACCAGCAACATTTCCTCTGTTATATGATCTTGGTTTCTCAGATTGATGCTGTCTATAAGAGAGATGAAGAACAAAAAAAAACTGGCGTAGTTATTCAATTCATCTACATGTAATAAAATCTTCCTAATTACATAAGACAAACATTTGTCTGAATGAACCTAATCGTACTGCATGTGTACTTTTGATATGTGATGTTGGTTCATCGTGCTACTAAAATTCATTCAACATCAACGTTGGATTGAAAAGGGTATGAAGCCACATATCCTTGGTAGCACCTATTCAGGCATGCTGGAAAACCGTTGGGCCTTACCAGTATTCCTTCACCCCCCCCCCCCCCCCCGCCACACACAGAACGTAGAAGGATTAGTCACCAAAGTGTGATGGACCGTTATCAGACATTACGTCATGGGTGTGAATGTACGTCACCAGGTTAAATCAGTCACAATTTTGTGAGTGGGGTTGAATGCAGCATGACAATAGCTCAAAGAGGCATATCATCTTATATATATCGGAAGGGCAACATGGCTAGATGACACACTGAAATTTGAATAATTGGCATATATGGTATACAAAATAATGTTATTCTATATACAGCTGTCATGAATTGTGTCTTGATGTTATTTTTAAAAGAAATAATTCGAACAAGTGTGAGTGAAGGTTAAGATATAATGTTCACATTTTTTAAAACCATGGAAGCGAACAAATTACAACTTGCTGCATATTTATAAAAAACTCACATTAAAAAATTATACACTTCACAAATGCAAATGAAAAAAATAAAACAGGTGAAATTTTTCAAAGATGTAATTTCTTGTAAAATTGACAATTGAAAGTTTCAAACTTAAATATTACCTTTTAAACTTAAAATTTTCAAGCATTCAAATATTACCAGTAGGTTACACTTGTGCTTAACTTCTCTAATAAGTTGATTTGACAGTAAAAACAAAATCACATACATATAAGAACAAGAGCACACTCAACAATAGCCCACCGCCATTATTGAATTTGAAGTTATTATTGTGGCCACACGGTCAAATTGATGACGAAAAATGCAAAAAAATCTTTAAAAATCCGCCATTTTTTTCAGCCATTATTGAACTTGTCCGAGAACTGGTCATCAGTAACATGCAAAACAAATTTCAGAAGGATACATGAGAAACTTTTCATGTTATCGCGCCCACAAAATCAAATTATTGACGTAAAATGTGAAAAATCACAATAAATCGACCATTTTTGATTTTTTTATAGCCATTATTGAACTTGTCTGAGAGCTACATATTAGTAGCATGCATAACAAATTTGAAAAGGATACATGAAAACTTTTCAAGTTATCGCGCCCACAAGGTCAAATTATTGACGTAAAATGTGAAAAATCACAATAAATCAGCCATTTTGATTTTTTTTTCTGTCATGATTGAATTTATCTGAGAACTACTAATATTAGTAAAATGCATGACAAATTTGAAGAGGATACACAAATTTTTTTTCAAGTTATTGCGCCTACAAGATCAAATTATTGACGTAAAATGCGAAAAATCGCAATAAATCGACCATTTTGAATTGTTTTTCAGCCATTATTGAACTTAACCGAGAACTGCTTATTAGTATTTGAAGAGGATACATGACATAAAAGGCGAAAAATCACAATAAGTCGGATATTTTGATTTTTTTTCAGCCATTATTGAACTGGTCAATAGTAACATGCACAACAAAATATTTGGGAAGGATACATGAAAATTTTTTCAAGTTATCGCGCCTACAAGTAAATGTTAATGCCGATGCTGACAATGCAAAACTTCAATTGCAACAGCCCCAGTGTGAATAACTAACTGATTATAACACTCGAGTGCATTTGAAGTGCTACTCGCCCAGTAAAATTTGAACTCGCCCGAAACAAGGGGCACTAAGCTGATTCTTAAAACCGTGCCAGCGTTCAAGAGTCAGCTGGTCTACCAGCCTCTTTCCCCCCTGCAGCCTGATACTCCACATTGGAGGTGCTGCTGGAGTACAAAGTTCTAATTCAACTAAATCTAAGACGTGTTTAATCAATGGAAAACTGACAAAAAACTTGTAAATTGTAAATAAATGTAACAGGAAATGTAAACATATACATTATAGTGACATATATGGACATGTATAATCCTTTAGTTGGCAGTTTAATTATAAACATGTCATTTATTGGTGGGCGTTAATTGAATTATACTGTCTGTGACGTCCTTTACCAATGTTTACATCTAGTTGCAGGACATAGATATTTGTTAACATGTCCTACATTGCACATGTATGTAAAAACACGCATACTCGCCAACAAATGCAGGTGTGCGCACGCATGACTGTTACAATTGACCCTATAGGGGGATGACACAATTGACCAATTGCTCAGAAAAGTGCCGCATACTTAGAGCTCAGTGCATGCGTACCGTGTCAGCGATGCATACACATGTAGGCCTGCCGATTCCAGGCAGTCATCGCGCTGAT
Source organism: Flabesymbios commensalis (assembly GCA_964017125.1). Lineage (NCBI taxonomy): Eukaryota > Metazoa > Annelida > Polychaeta > Terebellida > Flabelligeridae > Flabesymbios > Flabesymbios commensalis. The sequence continues at coordinate 22,746,235 of OZ024910.1, forward strand.
CCGAAAATCTCCAATCGTGCCGTAATTACGCCACTCTTTTAGCACCTGGCAGGTCACGATTGCGTGACATGAGCTAATAGTAAAACAAATCTATCGTGACAAATTATTATTTTCACAGCGGACTACATGTTTAAATTACGGGAAAATATGCACTCGCCAAGCTGGGCGAGTTTGTGGCCAGCCGAACTCGCCCGTTCATGCACACTGGCCCCCCTTTTTTAATTAAAATTAAAAGGAGGGCTAAAAAGTAACAAGACTACATAAGTCCAGGAGCTCCCGCTCCGAATTAGAATTTGATTTAAGCAATTTTGTGTAGGGTTATTAATGTAGTCCTAGGCTAGGTAAAAAATCAAGACGCAAGAAGCTCAGTCTAAGAGTAAGAAAAGAACTAGACAGTCTGTCAGAGATTGCAAACCTCCATTAAAATTATTGATCCTAATCAGTATCCCAGTAATGCCATGGTCTACCTATCTGGCACGGTTTACCCGATATCAGGCCAATCGAGGTAACCATAATAGCTGATTTACGGTCATTTTGAATTCGAAATAAACTAGTTAAAAAATTAAGGGTGCATCCTCCCCCGAAACCTCAAATTTTGTTTTATAGTAATAGACTAGCATCTAACACAGTTTGCAAAATATTGAGCATGTGAAAGTAAATAATGGCAGATAGGGGACCATTTTGAATTTGATCGAGTAAGAATTTTTCAAGATGCATCCTCAGCTGAAATCTCACATTTCATTCTAGAGTAATCGTCTAGCCATCTAGCACGGTTTACCAAATATCGGCCATGGGAAAGTGAATAATGGCCAATAGGCAGCCATTTTGAATTTGATCCGAGTCTAAATTTTTCAAGATGCATCTCTCCTGAAATCTCACATTTTGTTTTATAGTAATGATCTAGCCATCTAGCATGGTTTACCAAATAACGGCTATGTGAAAGTGAATAATGGCCTAAAGACGGCCATTTTGAATTTGATCAAGTCGAAATTTTCCAAGATGCATCCTCTCCTGAAATCTCACATATTGTTTTATAGTAATGGTCTAGCCATCTAGTACGGTTACCAAATAACAGCTATGTGAAAGTGAATAATGGCCAATAGGCGGCCATTTTGAATTTGATCGAGTCAATTTTTTGCAAGATGCATCCTCTCCTGAAATCTCACATTTTGTTTTATAGTAATGGTCCAGCTATCTAACACGGTTTACCAAATATCAGCAATGTGAAAGTAAATAGTGGCCAACAGGCGGCCATTTTGAATTTGATTGAGTCAAAAGTTTTTAAAAGGCATCCTCTCCCGAAACGTCACATTTTGTTTTATAGTAATGGTCTAGCTATCTAGCACGGTTTACCTGATATCAGGCCTATGGAGGTAAATAATGCTGATTGTCAGCCATTTTGAATTCGTAAGTTAAAAATTTTCAGGGTACATCCTCCCCCGAAAACTCACACTTTGTTTTATAGTAATGTTCTAGCCATTTAGCACGGTTTACCAAATATTGGCCATGTGAAAATAAATAACGGCCGTAAAGGCGGCTATTTTGAATTTGATCAAGTTAAATTTTTTCAAGATGCATCCTTATCTGAAATCTCACACTTCATTTTATAGTAATGGTCTAGCCATCTAGCACGGTTTACCAAATATCGGCCGTGTGAAAGTGAATAATGGCCGATAAGCGGCCATTTTGAATTTTATCGAGGCAAATTTTTTCAAGATGCATCCTCTCCTGAAATCACACATTTTGTTTTATAGTAATAGTCTAGCCATCTAGCACGGTTTACCAAATAACGGCCATGTGAAAGTGAATAATGGTCGATTGGCGGCCATTTTGAACTTGGTCAAGTTGAATTTTTTCAAAATGCATCCTCTCCTGAAACCTTACAATTTGTTTTATAGTAATGGTGTAGATATCTTGAGCGGTTTTCATGATATTCCACAATATCAGGCCTGTCGAGGTGAATAATGGTCGATAGGTGGCCATCTTGAATTTTATCAACTTGAATTTTTTCAAGATGCATCCTCTCCTGAAACCTTACAATTGGTTTGATAGTAATGGTGTAGCTATCTTGAGCCGTTTTCATGATATTCCGCAATATCAGGCCTGTTGAGGTGAATAATGGCCGATAGGCGGCCATTTTTAATTTTATCGACTTAAAATTTTTCAAGATGCATCCTCTCCTGAAACCTCACAATTTGTTTTATAGTAATGGTGTAGCTATCTTGAGCGGTTTTCATGATATTCCGCAAAATCTTTCAGTCGGATTTACCGATGTTATAAATTAGGTCAAAGTGCTGGGTCAACTTTAAAGTCAAGGTCCAAAAACCTGAAAAGGCACAACTAGGGACCTTAGAGAACATGTATGTGCAATATGACTGTCATCGGCCCAGTACTTTTCGAGATCTGCTCTGGAAACAAAGTGTGCATCAAAACGACTAAATAGGTCATAGTTCTGAGCCAAAAGTAGGTCAAAGTTCATATTCCCCAAAAGGCACAACTAGACCAACTAGGGGTGTTGTGTGTAAAATTTGAAGACAATCGGACAAGTACTTTCAGAGATATGCTCCGGAAACTAATCGTTCACGGACGGCCATCATCACGGACATCATCATTTTCTCCTCAGCCACCTTGCGTATTGAATTCAGATTGAAAATATTTTAACCTGTCCATTATCCACCTGGAAGTAACCCACATACCAAATATTGTTATCCTAGCTTATTCTCTTACAAAGTTATAGGCAAAAAAAAGAGGTAAAAAAACACGGAGGCGGAATCCATAGCTCCCTCCGTCTCACCTACGGTGACGGCAGGAGCTAAAAAACTAACATACTAACCTCCGCCGATCATCTTCTCTCATCTGTTTAACAGATTCATTAGTATAAACAGTGCCATCTACAGGACATTTTGGTTGTCGATGCAGCAGCCAGTTGTCAATGCAAGTGACGTGAAATTTATGTCGGCATGGGAGCCTTCTGATCTGCTGATTCACTTCATAAGCGCGCAGACAAATACGACACTGCTGTCCAGGTGCGAGTAGAGTACTGGAGGTACGTATACGCTCCGTCGGGAAAAACCTAACAGTAGCCTCTGTGAGATCACTCTGTTGCTGACCACCTTGGCTAATAAAAAGAAATAATTTGTTTCTTAGCACTTGATAATAAATTATTCTGCACTATTTAACCTTTAAAGATTAGGGTTACAACTTCAAATGGGTAAAAATTTAATTCTATAATTTTGCACTTAAAGGGTCAACAAATTACATGTTTATCTTTAGCTACATATTACAAGATTCCCATATACAGGATATTAAGAAATATGTGACTTGTAATAAGTGATATTTTCTGATAGAAAAAGTATAAAACAGTGTCAATGTTAGTGTGATTCTGTGAAAGATGCTTGAAAACATACACCCGGTACATGTTGAACCCTTACAGCGCGAGGAACAACTTTAGTCATCAGAATCTGACGTCTGTAGACGTCAGATTCTGATGACTAAAGTCTATCACCGCACAGTAAGAGTAATCATTTTTCTAATGGCCATATACCCATAACATAGGTATTCAAATGAATCAGAAAGAGCTAACTAAGACATTTATGATGATTTCAAATTGATAAAACCCTTTGGTCTCCCAAGGTTTTTATAAAAAGAATTCAGCGCTCCAAGGGATATACATGCATGGTGCCAGCAGCACACTGAGTAACCCTTAGAACACTGATGTCCACTTTAGTATTGTTTTCTTATGTTTTAATAGCCTTATATATTGAGCTTTGAAAAATTGAATAGGTCTCAAATCGGAGATAATCATATACTTTTTGACTTAAATTTAGCAAATTTAAATATGTTCTAGTCACTTGAAATTGTGGATTGCAGTAGCGAGACACAGCTTCAAGTGTCTGAAAATTAGAATTTTTTAGCTCAGTGCTCTAAGGGTTAAGTTGAATATGATCATCACACCTGTCTAGCTGGAGTAGTGTATCATAGTCCTCATCTGTGATATCCCTGTTTAATAAATTGTTCACCATGGCTTCAGGAAGAACTGTTCCCGTTCCACGCGCAACTGGTCGCCATCTCTGACTGGTTTTCTGTAATACAGCAATCAAATTACATTTCAAGAGTATTTGAGAACTTGGCCTGTACTACACAATAAGCTATGTTTAAGCTTTTTCCATGAATATTTAAATACAAATGATAGCAACACAACTTCTACTGGACACAAAATTGTTAAGCTTTATTGACAGAGGTTGTCTACTATACCAATCACACAGTCTGTTACCCGCGAGGTATAAACAGTTAGCTGAAGATCTAAAGAACAAGCTGCACATTGAATGTTTTGTTTAATTTACAGTTCATTTTACATACAAGTACACTTTTATAACCAAAACAAAAATATTGTTATATTTGTTGCAATAAAAAATATTTTGCATAAACCAACAAAAGTGGAATCACACATTTCTTCATAGCATAGTAGGGATAAATAACAATACAATTTAGAACCAGCGCTTTGTCTACTATGGAAATAGATCAATTTTAAGTTGGTGACCTCATTTATTTGATCATATACAAGAAAAAATAAGTCATGCATGGCACCCAAACTTCACATATTAACACTTGAAGCACTTTAGCATGACTAAGTGGCTTTTAATCTGTTTTATTAGCTGATGAAATCACTTTCATTGAGAATAAAATGAGTGATTAAATATCAAGATTATGCTTGATCCCAAATTAAATAAATAGGCGTAATTTTCACCCACTTGGAAGTTGTGGGTCGCAATAGCGATACACAACTTGGGTGAAAATTTAAATTCTACAACTTGGTGCTTTAAGGGTTGAATTGGAATGCTCCAGTTATCATGGTTATCAGATTTTATTACCAAAATATTGGTGACTTTCTCAAGGGTATGTAAGGTAAAGCTATCAACAAAAACTCCTCAGATGGAAACAAAAAAGAATTCTTGGTGAAAAACTACCAGAATGTCAGGTTGTGCCCATAGGCCCACAGTATAAAAAAATTCAGTTCCAACTGAACATGTCCTTCAAAATGTTCAGAATAAATTACATCATGTATTTAAGTTCATTTTTCGCAAAAATTTTGTGAATGCTGCAAAATAAACATCTGCATATGGGATAGGCTTAGATTGAGAAATAAAAAATATAAAACAGTGAATGTTCGAAAAATAGAACCGGATTAACTATAATATCCCCAAGGGAAGTTCATTCAGAGCTATGCAAACACTCTGTACCACAATAGACTAGTAACGTGATCTGCCACAAAAACATTGATAATAACTTAGCGAATAGCAACATTAAATGCCAACATTTAATGCATACGAAAATAGTTTCTTCATAAATTCTTCAATAAGATTTATACATTGATAAAAAATTGTCAATAAACTGTTTGCTCACCTGTCGAAATTGGAATGAATGGTGAGTGTGAGTTTGTGTATTGAAACATGGTTGACACAGGTGATAGTCATGACATGTGGTGCACCTGAATTTGTAAAAGTAAATATGCGTAAGTACTATACAAAACATATATGTTTACACACTTCATTAGCATTACCACTTACCATACATATATATAACTTTTAATCAGATTTTATCTTTAGTTCATTGCACCTTGAAAATGCAACATTTAACTTTTATTTTCTAAAATTGCACATGTATTCATACATACATGTACACAGTACAGATAATAAAAATAATCGCTCTAAAATCAGTTACAAATATAATTTTTCACCAGCTTGAAGTTGTGCTGTAACTTTGAATGACAAATTAGCAAATTCAAAACTAATTTCTCATTCAAATTTTCTCGTTGAAGGACAAATAAAAAGGCTAAAAACGGCTATAGACGAGATTACCAGTTTTAAGGGTTAATTGACTGTATTGAAGGTTATCAAGATAGTGATCAATGTCAGTTATTTTCAGTTTTAACCCTTTAAGCCCTCATGATGCTTCAAAGCATCATTTTACATCCCAGAAAACAGACCTTATTTTCCTACAACCAAGGGTTTTAGAACAAAAATTTCCATAAAACTGGTTTGCCAATACATGGCAATTTTCTTTAATTTTTCACCCACAACATATCATCTTCTTCCACTACAAGTTGCGAATTGATGTCGCAATTCTCGACTTGTAGTGGATGAAGATGATTTGATGTGGGTGGCAATTGAAAAAAAGGTCTCGTTATTATTAAAACAGTTTTATGGAAATTGTCATTCCAAAACCCCTAGTTGTGAGAAATTAAGTAATTCTTCAGAGATACAATATGATGCTTTTATGCATGGCGCGGGTTCAAAGGGTTGAGTTCTCCTGTTTAAAGCACAAATATAAAGGCTCGAAATGGTAACAGATATTATTAGCACTTCGCTAGGACTTACTTGTAGCACTTTCCTGTTATGGGAGAAGCATGACAGTTTTTGCAAGCTGTGCCCAAGTGTTGATTGAGTCTCTCTGCTGCACTCTCACGAGATGAACCAGAGTTTCTCCATTCTTGCTGCAGCAAAGAAATAGGACCAAAACTTTCACGACACATGGGACATTTCACAGCATCTTCACTTCCATTTTTTATTTGATGTTGAGCCCATACTTTCATACATTTGATGTGGATACTATTACCGCATGAAAATCTAGAAGAAAAAACACACAGTGCTTTATATTAATTTGTCTCAGCATGAAGGTTAATAATCCATTTTGCCCATCTTCACATTTCTTTGTTTAAATATAAATTTTTAAAATGTACAGTAATTACAGCAGTATGTACAGTGATTACAGCAGTGGTGAGACATACATATAAATATATATTCATATCTACCTTCACAATAGGACAATTTGTCTCTTTGAGAAAAGTGACATTGTTGAGCAATCTAATGAGCACTATAACTGTTAGAAAATTGATGAAAGCAAATTACAGTTGTATGAAAAGTAGTATGCCTAAAAACAAAATAACCCCATGCATATCAGCTATCCTGATCACAATATTTCTATAAGATTATGTGCAATACTCTTTCAAGATTAAATTAATTTTAAAAAAATAAAATTATTCACTGAGCATCTACCACAGAATATTAGTGATTTTTAAATTCATTTCAAACTTGCTTAAAACATAATATGGTCCCAGCAGTTCAATGGCGATTCTTTCAATGCAGGGACAGTCTTTAGACATCAGAATCTTACGGCAATAGCATCAGATTCTGATGTCCAAAGATGATCCCCGCACTGAAAGAATAAATAAATTATAATGGCCCATAATATAAATATTCAAATGAAGCGGAAAGAGCTAACTAAAACATTTATGATGATTTCACCATAGTTTATGCAAAACTATTCAAACTAGACTAAATACCTGCAGTAGGTGACAGGAAGATGTTTAGCCAGGAGCTCCTCCTGACAAATAGGACACACATCTTCCTGACCTATCTCCCTTTGTGGTATTGTCCCCGATTTGTCTTTTTCAGCTGATGCGTCATTAGCTGCTCCGGCTAATTTTCTTGCAACTGCACTTGGCTGTGCTTGCTGTGTCACTCCTCGGATTATTTCATTTATTTCACGCTCAACTAAGCCCAGTTGCCAGCTCACTGAAGAAATTGAAGTATGTTTATTTGTAAATACATGTAGTTGCAAAAGGTCAAGTTCTTAGACAATGTTTCAAACCAAATAAAATTACACTAATATTGATAATATAGGTTGTGATAGACTCTCAGGTAATCAAATAACTCATTTTGCATATTTCTCATATGTCTATTTTTCATAAATGAGTATATTTTTCGTCATTCTTCAAACGAACAGTAACAAATAGCTCAGCAGGACATATAGGTTAATAAAAAAACACAGATACTGATCAAATTTATGGCAACATTCTCTTACTATTCTCATACTCATACATGCCATACATCTTCAAATACTTACAAAAACTACACTAAGAAAAACAACTACCCACGCAGTATAATCCTTATATAATTATACAGTATAATCTTTGGGCAAGCTAATCCACTGGACTGGCAATTTAAGGACAGTGCAATTACTGATTAAAAACTGTAATTCCTATAAACAGATAAATGACGTTTGTATCAGACAGCCCAAAATTTACAAGTTGATCGGAATGGCTAATGACAAATTTTGCCGTTCCTAGGAATTTTTTGACAGTACGATACAGGAGAAAATATATTATTTTGAGGAATGATATTATATAATATAGATACAATTATAAAATCCTTATATAGAGTAGAATGTAATTTTTTAATAATATTATAAATAAAAAATTATAATTAGCTTAAATTGATTATTTTCTTACCAGGATTTTGTCGAGGTACTTTAAATTTCTTCAGCAGCACCCAACAGATATGTTTGCAAATTTCTTTTTCTTTTGAGAAGGTTGGACAAGTACAGCTATGCGGATCACCTAAATAAACCTGAAAATAGTTTTTTTCTCAGAGAATGTTAAAATATTTTTTAAGAACACATAAAGAGCATTTGAAGGTGCAGCTATCTATGTATATATGTATAACATAGTTAACTCCGTTTTAAATATTCTTCATGCATATATACAGTTACAGTCACACATATAATAAACATTTGTATCACCGAACAGCTTATAATTATATTACAAGTTGTTCTGTAAAAGCTGGCACCACTGTGAACAACAAGATGAGCTACAGATTTTTTATCCCTGTCAATTTCATGCAGAAAAAATAGTAAAATGCGCTACTGTATATCTCAGTCTATAATGCGACACTAAACATACATACGTATAATACGAGTCACAATATCGAGGTCTTGATGCCGTTGAAAATGCTTAGACCGGTCCATAATGTGTTACAAAATAGTAAATTTTTCCAGTAAGGCTTTGATAGTCAAACGTGGAACGGACATCAGTCGTATTGTGATTGATTCTCAATTAGTTAACTCACACTGATTGACAATCACTGACAACACCCTCCCCTTTTGTCCTATTGTCAATGACAATTCCCGGATCACACTGGTTGCTAGACTGACGCCATCTAATTGCTGGGCCAACATCAATGATGCTGTCTCACAACTGGGACAATGCCGGGCCACAGGCAATCTATGCTGGTGAACTTTACTGTATTCTTTTTCACCAATATTATAAGTTATGTTATAATTAAACTACTTTGTTATGTTTCATAAACTTGTGGATACAACACTCCTCATCTCTACTAAAGGGTAGTGTGTGAGGTGAAACTAAATATAAGCCTTTTGGCTATGAATGCAGCATCGAGTTACTTAACACCTCGACGTTTAGATCTGCTATTATGTGACCTGAAGAAATATGTAACTATTTGCTTTAGATATTGGATAATTAGACATTTTTCCTCCATATTTCTTTGTGTTTATCCATATAATCTTATTGTTTTAATTACAATTATACAATGCAAAACTAACATAAAATATCTATCATCTATTTAATGCTAGGCATAAAACGTCTTAGCTGCGATAATAGAGCAAACATTCCGTCAAACTTCTGACAAAACAGTATTGAAACCTACCCCATGTATGTATCATAGGAGATGTATTTTTAACACAGTGCTAACGGCGTGCTTATATAAGGTAAAAGACATCTCGACATACAGTAATTATTTGGAGTTTAAATCTCACTTCCCAATTTAGATTAAGATCTGAAGATTGATCAATCTTATCTTAATCCTTAAAGCGCTAAATCAAATAATTTAAATTTTCACCCACTTGAAGTTGTGTCTCGCCCCCACAACCCACAAATTCTGTTTAAAATTACTCACATTTGTTTAATTTGAGACAAATCTTGATGTGTAAACACTAATTTTATTCTCTAGGTTAAGAGAGTTTCAGAGTCAACATGCAGATATGCAGATATTTCACACTTTAATATCGCATAGACAGTAATAAAAGATTTACTCAACCTTGTTAAAAATTTAGGTCGGTGAATGGCTCTACATGAGAAAAGCAATTACCCTAGTGCTGAATTATTTACTGAAGTTTTCTCAAATTACAAATTATACCACACAATGCCACACATTCTTGCATGACCAAACAGGTTAAAATTTGCATTTGGGTTGCATTAGCAGGGGCCAAGATACCTACAAAAACTCTGGTAGCCATGTGGGCACCCCAGAGGCTAATTTTAATCGCCCACATCAAATTTCAGTAGCCCACTTAGCCGTATATTTTTTCTATAAAAACCTGACCACCAGTGAAGGATTTTAAGCTGACCCACCGACCTGAGACCGGTAATTTGTATCCAGGGTCGGTAATTGACACTCTAGCAACGGTCCGGTCCGACGGTGATCGTTCAGAACCGAAAAGAAGCCTAAATGTGTATGCACTCAGACAACAAATTTTTTCTCTAAAAAAAATTTGGGTCAGTGATTTTGTCTCGGGGTCGGTGAATCATAAATTTCATTCACCCGGATAGCGGGAGAATGTTTGGCCTTAAATCCTTCACTGGACCACTCATAACACATTCACTGATTCAGAAAGTACTCATGAAATGCAGGTGTAGTAGTTAATAGTTCATACACTGAATAGTGGATTATATGTTAATAATGCATTTTATACTGTAAACCCACAAAGGGATTTGATATAAATCCCAATGATTTTAAAGAACATAAAAATACGTTTTTTGTAAATACAAGTTCTGAACGATAGCTCAGCACTTATACATTCGCAATGTGCGCTACCTTTGATGTCAATTTGATTAGTCCACAGTAAAAACAAGGGGCCAATGGCGAGTGGGCGACTGGCTATCTGGAACCCTGATTAGACATGACTTTGTGTGCAACATAAGACATGATCAGAATAAGTTAGCTTTAGGATGATACACTAGATTAGATCCAACTTTTAACATGGTTTAAAATATAATCAGCTGATCACCATGGACGAAAAATAATATAGATTAAACATATGTACCGGCAGTTACAAACTAATGAAATACCTTAAAATTTTTCAATTCTCCTTCTTCTTTCAAAAGAAATCCAGTAGGCCCAGTCTGCCTCAGAATGTATATTGTGGACCCAAGAGCCTGGTCCTGCCGCCAACTAGCTGTATCAGTAGAAGTTCTCCGCCATGGCATACTACGCGCCATCTTTAGTATTCAGCTAATTTCTCTCTCCTACGGCAGTCCCCACATCATCTGCAAAGTCAGCAAAAAAAATTACTAGATCTATCCATTATATAGAAATAAAATTGATCAGGATAACTAATTGTATGAATAAACAAGATGACTCAAAGGCACATATTATAAATAGCTGGTGGTATCTTGGCCCTGCATGATAAACATCGTAAAAGGCCTAACCCTTACACTGCTATGGGGGACTACAGTCGCCCAAAATAAACCAAGCGCAGCCTGTTGTGGGCGACTATAGTCGCCGAGTAAATTCTAAAAAAAATAATAAATTTTTTTTTTTTTTTTTTTTTTTACTTCCGTTCTGTGGTGTCTTTCCATTTGCGCTTTAAAGATAGGTAACTGACTGATTTTGTAATATAATGGCGTTGTTCATCAGATGTGTTTTTGAAGAAAAAACGTGCCAGATATTACTTAGTGAGAAACCACACATGCTGTAAATTTTATGCAGCAGTGTAAGGGTTAACTGTCTCTTTAACACAGTCTACGGTCTGGGTAACAAACCCCTAGACCCAAGTACACTGCAACCATACCCTATGCCTTCTAGTACTGTACGAGATGCACAGGAAACAGGGCCACCACTTCCTGACCAGATTTGTCGAGCCCTGTATAGATCATAGTAATTAGTATCATTATAGTCTAAACGGAAACAAGCAGCTTTGCCCTCATCACCGACATCAGGCTCATGACTTTTTAACCACTGGCAGAGCTCCAGATAATTTTTTGGTTTGAGGAGTATTTCACTCATTGAAATGGGTGATGAGGAGTGAAATATGATAAAAAAATAAACGAGGAGTATTTTTCATACAACAAGATGAGCTTTATTTAGATCGTTTTTTTCTTACAGTCACATAGTTCTGTTCACGTAAAAAATACAACAATCGTTTCATTTTTTCTGTTTCTTTTTACTTTGATGGGTATTTTAATACTTTTTATGGGTAATATTACTCCTAAGATTTTCAATCATTGAGTATTTGCTGTTTTTACATGCGTATTTTACTCATATACGCATGCTATCTGGAGCCCTGCACTGGCACTGCAAAATCCCAAACAAACTTTTTTTTCAAGGCCTGGTCTGGAAGGACAAAAAAATTCTCTGCATCAGACTTTTTTAGCTGCTGTGAAATCCATTTTTTTTTTTTAGTTTCAAGGCTGGCCTGCGCGCATAGCTATTGAGCTAGGCCTGCAGTCTGTTTCACCAGATCCTGGGAGTAGCCTTTTTTCAATTTGCTCATTCGGTGTTTAAATATTTTAACAAAATTTTTCCTGGATGACTTTTTTATTTTCTTAAAACATCGCTAACAATTTGGTGAAATTTTGTTGTTTATTTTAAAAGTTGGACCATTTAGCATGTAATAAAATTCTTGTTCCAAGGTAATGACTAATTGTGAATGAGAGGTATCATTTTGAAATTTTATTACGTATGTCAAATGGTCTAACTTTGATTTATACATAAAACTAACAAAATTCCATCAAACTTTCATGGATGTTGGGAGGAAGATGAAAAAATGATCTAAGAAAAATTTTGTATAAAAATTTTAAACAAAAAAATTTTGCAAAGGCTATTTCCTATTAAAATCCTAACAGCCAGCGTTCGACACTGATTGTAAAAATAACATGCTCAAAAATTTATACAATCAGTGCCCCTGGCTCTCGCCCTTTTTACAGAACAAAACACCTGTTTATAATCATGAGTGGCATGTATTCTTGAGGTCGAGATTGATCATCATCTATGTTGTGGTTGTACAAAATTAATGATGTGGAAAAACATTGCTTGCGTGAAAAAATTGTTTCAAGCTTTACAAGTGTTTTTGTTTTCAGGACCACTAAAAAAATTGTAGGACCACCAGATCTATAGTCTGTCCGACGGTGGAGGATGGTCCAAAATGAAAGTTTGCTTTTTGGTATCTAGTCAGTCAATTCTCAAGCGATTGTCACGAAATTTAGCAACCATTATTATCTAGTCATTTGTCAACTACCCTGAAAATTTCGCGAAATTCCATTGAGTATTTCAAAAGTTAGACCATTTGACATGTAACGCAATTCTGAGAATAAACCGGAATGAAGTTAATGGGTTTATACAAGTCATAGAGGAGCGTTATAAACATTATTACATGTCAAATGGTCTAACTTTTGAAATATCCAATATTTTTTTACGAAATTATCAGGATCGATGCCAAATGAGTAGAAAATAGGGTTTACAAAATTTCATGAAAGTCGCTTGAGAATTGACTGACTGGATACCGAAAAGCTAACTTTCATTTTGCAGTGGCGGATCCAGAATGTGCAAGAGGAGGGGGCGTAAGCCACATTTTGGCTGAAAAAAGGGGTGTTAGCTTCACTTTATTCAAAAAAATGCATAAAATGCAATATTTTCACCAATAACTGGGGGCGTACGCCGAGTACGCCCTATGCTGGATCCGCCACTGTTTTGGACCATTCCCCATTGTCAGACAGACTGTAGCCCTACGTCTAGACTAGACTACAGTCTGTCCGACAGTGGAGGATGGTCCAAATGAAAGTGAGCTTTTCGGTATCCAGTCAGTAAATTCTCAAGTGTTTGTCAAGAAATTTTGTAACCATTATTATCTAGTCATTTGGCAACAACCCAACAACCCTGAAAATTTCGCGAAATTCCATTTAGCATTTCAAAAGTTAGACCATTTGACATGTAACACAATTCTGAGAATAAACCAGAATGAAGTTGATGGGTTTATCAGTGTTTATACATGTTATAGAGGAGCGTCATAAATAGACATTTACTACATGTCAAATGGTCTAGCTTTTGAACTATACAATATTTTTTTATGAAATTTTCAGGATTGATGCCAAATGACTAGAAAATAGGGTTTACAAAACTTAGTGGAAATCGCTTGAGAATTAACTGACTGGATACCGAAAAGCTAACTTTCATTTTGGAACATCCTCCACCGTCAGACAGACTGTAACGTTAGTCTACTAGGCCTATACTAAGTATAGGCCTACTAGTACTATAGGTCGTCCGCCCAATATCGCGAACCACGTTTTTTGCCATTTAAAATTTTTTTTGGTGATTAAATTGTATTTTTTTCAACTCGATTCAACTTGCCAAGTTATACGGCGCCTATTTCTGCCGTTTTTTCGGCAAAAAATACTTTACATCGTCTAATCCTTTCTTTGTCATGTATGATGAAAGGTGCAAGTCATTCATCATTAGAGCGGTGGGCGATATTAAGTGAAATTCGGGAAAATCGGTATACATAACAGAGAAAGGATTTTCCAAGTTTAACTAATTTTCAACCAAAAATTATACCTGGAAATCACCTGACATGTTAGTGAGTTGAATAGAAGTAAAAAAAAAAAAAATTTCAGCCAGTAAATATTTTTTAAATGGCAACAACCGTGGTTCGCGATATTGGGCATACGACCTATACCCTTGGCCACATTCAACCAGTAGCGCATGCTTTTCGTTGATTTTTCCATCAATTATCAACCGATTTTCGTGAAATTTTGTAAAAATCATATTTCAACAGGGTCCTAATATTCCTGCAAATTTCGTAAAATTATATTCAGTATTTCAAAAGTTAGACCATTTGACATGTAGTAGTCTAGATTGAATTTATGACGTCCCTCTTTAAGCCCATTGAACTAATTCTAGAATTTTATTAATGTCAAATGGTCTAACTTTTGAAATCTTCAATATATCTAATTTTGCGTATTTTTTACCGACATTAGGATTTTACTTGAAAATGGCCTGTGGCATTGTGCTCAATTTCAAGGAAATTGGTTCATAATTGACGGAGAAATCCACAAAAAGCATGCGATACAGAATTACCAACAAAATGAATTGAATGTGGCCCAGGGTATAGTTTAGCCTCTAGGGCTAGGCTATAGGCTATAGCCTATAATTGCTATATCGGTCTATTCTATAAAATAGTAGTACGTTAGGTGATTTTAAGTGGAAAATGTCGTGTGCCATCGGACCTAACGTGTATGCAAAAAGTCAGGCTAACCTAGTCCAGATATCGCGGGAACCATCCGAGAACGTCTACACAAAGTTTAAATGCAATCGGACAGGTAGGTAATGAATAATAGTATAAAACGATGCACTGCTCAAAGCGGCTCTGGTTACTTATAGAGATGAACAATAGGCCTAGTGTTACTGTAGTGTTACTGTTACTGTTACTGTTAGGTCTTTGAGTAGAAAATGGCCTTTGCAAAATTTCAAGGAAATCGGTTTAGAATTAACGGAGAAATCCCCGAAAATCATGCGATCCTGGTTAATTTGACGGCGAGTATAGTGCCGCCTGGTGAATACGATGGAAGGCCCGGGCAGCCTGCTTCTATGCCCAGGGCTAGGCTAGCCATCGCAAACAAATTTACAAAAAAAACAAAATCTGAAAAAGAAAACAAGTGACAGCGAGAGCTTACACGTTAACTACACATAATTAAATATGTTATAATGGACAGGTTATTTCGTTAGTGATATATGTTTCTGGTGATTTGACACCTTGTCCCTGAGTCCTGCATGTCCTGACAGCCAGGGAGAGCAAGAAAGAGACACGACGAGAAGGGGAAGAGCAGATTGACAGTCGTCGCCATCTTTAAACAAAACTTCAGCTTGCCCTCGTTTTCATGTTGCTAGGCCTGTGATGCAGTGCTAAATCTAGCAGGAAAACGTAAATTTATTTGGATTTTGCTAGTAGGCCTAGTCTAATATAAATCATGGACGGATAGGCTATTGATATGCTGGTTGACATCATTTTGCTTTTAAGAAAACTTAAGATGGGTTACAATATTATGTGCAGCATATGCGTGGAAGTAAATGAATCAATGGGCACTTCTGTTCCGATTTAAAAAGGAAAATAGACAGACATATGGTTTTCAAAAGTTCCGTTGTGACACAAATTTATACAAGACATTGCATTATAGTAGTACTATTAGTATGGCAGCCTAGGCCTATCTGTATAAATTGACTATTATTGACCATCATACATATTAAAGGAAAAATAGTAGAGATAAGGACGTCTAAACAGTAAACACTATATATATTGTTCTGTGAGTTTTATTCAGATATTTACTGTAGCCTAATACAGCATATTATAGCCCTATGCAAAGGCCTACGTGGTATAATATAGGGGCCTACAATATTTCAATTCATCAGGGTTCACCACAGTGCCGGAAATGCCGGCTGCCCGACCGGATGAATTCTAAAAAAAAAAAAGATTCTTTTTTTAGATCCGTTTTGTGGTGTCCTTCCATTTGCGTTTTAAAGATGGCTAACTGACAGTGACTGATTTTGTAATTTATTGGCTTTTAGTATCAGTTGTTCATCAGATGAACATTTTATTAAGAAAAAACTTAGGCCTACAAGATATTACTTAGTGGGCAACCACACATGCTGCAAATTTTATGCAGCAGTGTAACTGTAAGGGTTAAGCTGCTCGCATGCGCTAAGTTAATATTTTTGAGAGAACAACCAGATTATTTTTTTTCTGTGGGAAACCCTGAATTCATTATACATGTAGGCTACAACATATGGACAATATGCACGCAAAGGCTCATTTTCAGATAGGCTACATGATCTAGGGGGCACATGGGTTAAAAAACAAATCGAACAAACGGCGAAGCGCCTGTTCTTAGGGTTCGAACATCGAGTATTGCAGTTTATAAATAGTGTAAAAACGAACCTACAACATAATATATAATATTATCTATATTAATATCATTTTTCCCTTATAAAAAGTGAATAGTGAGGCCAGAAAATGGGTAAAAAGTGAAGTGGGAAGAATCCATAATTTCATGACCCATGTGCACCCTCATATGCCTACATGTCTAAAATGTCTGCAAAGAAGGGCAGATAATTGTTTCAGTGCTATGTAGGCTATATGGACTATATTATTAGACACTTGTGAAGTTATCATAACTCTTTTATATCCATTTTAGCATTACTGAGTTGTCATGATTGTAGCTGTGGTGAATTTACAGTACTGGACGACTTGGTAGTCACAGCTGCTCACGTGACTGCCATCTCGCTGTCACGTGCTTCCTGATTCGCAGATGATCTGGGCATTTGAACTCAAGTACTAGAACGATCAAGACGTGTTAACCATTGCTGACCAGTACCACGTGCCACAAATGCCGCCATGTGTTTACACTCGCCCTACAGACGAGGCTGGACAAGACGGACACGGTGACGGGAGCTACTGGAGTCCGTCAGTATAATATATATACAGTAGTTTGATAATAAATGTGTATAAATGTTAAAGGCTATTGTGTTCGTTAGTCTTGTCATCTGTGTGGAATTCATTAGAATTCTACATAGCCATGAAACTGGACGTAGGTTTAACTAAATTGTTTTTTCTGTTTGGTGTTTTTTTTAGTACCAGTACTTTTATTGTTACGTAACGATTGCATAATAATTATGTGATATTGATGTGGTAATATTTTATATTATGTGATAATGCATATTGTTATGTCATAGTTATTGTATTTGTATGGGAAGCATTAAATAGAAAAATATAGGCTTTTTATATATAAAATTACACACATGTTCGCATATTGACATAGAGTCACACTAAACATTATATATATCCGGCATAGCATTTAAATCGCCCAATAATATCAAATCAAATTGATGCTTCACTGAATTTACTATTATTTAATATCAGGTTTTTTTTTTTACAATTTTAGTATGTTTTCATATATATGTCTAGGTCGAGTGAACTTAATATTTTCATTTAGGGCCTACATAATAATAATAGACTTCACAAAGCAAGCTTTAAAATGTATCACTATTACCGGCAAGTATATATAGTTTCTTAAGGCTTATAAGGCTATGCTGAAACAGTCATCACTGAATTATCGTTGTAATCAAAGCGTAACAGTACACGTGTGCATGTAAGCGTTCTGATTACCATCTCCAGATAAAGAAATAGTCTGCTGTTAAAATATGCAGGACATGGGTCCCCCAGAATGCAATATTGACCGTGGGTAGGCCTAGACCCTATACCATAATAGTACTGAATACCATTTCATATGTTTCATACCCAACGCCGCATTAAGAGCAAGTTCCCAAATAATAGCAAGTCCCTATATACTTGTGTGACATCTATGAGTTAAAAATTCTACCAAAGCTTTTAGCCCTGGCTCTTAGCTGTGTGTTGGGTTTGCAAACTAACTGACCATATTACTCGAAACAGCTGACCCCACACATGTATTGACGGAAGGGCTTTTCCAGCAACATTGTACACTCTACCAATGTCAGTTTATTCGTAGGCCAGCGTCACAGACGTTGGTGTAACATTAAAATAGCATTGGGTGAGTGTCTCGTAGAAGAGTATCCATAATCTTGTAATCAGGTTGAATTACTCAGCTGGAGCAACCTGTACTGTATGCTGAAGGCTTTCACGTGGGCTTACACGTGACCTACACATGCGAGTTAATAACATGACTGTATCTTTAACCCTTTTAATATTAAAATCTTACTGTACTTGAGGTAACATCAAAAGGAGGAATTACATAAACCAAAATGTTTACAAACAAACTTTTTTTTTTACTTTTAGTATAAAATATAGCAATATTAGGATCAATCAATCAATCAATCAATCAATCAATCAATCAATCAATCAATCAATCAATCAATCAATCAATCAATCAATCAATCAATCAATCAATCAATCAATCAATCAATCAATCAATCAATCAATCGATCAATCGATCAATCAATCAATCAATCAATCAATCAATCAATCAATAAAACTTCTATAGCGCCTATATCCTCAGCGGACCGAGGTCAGAGGCGCACAAATCTTTAGCTTGATCATGTGTCATAATCGAGGCCAAAGCAGGTTCGTCAACAGTGA
The DNA here is from genome assembly GCA_964017125.1 of Flabesymbios commensalis. NCBI lineage: Eukaryota > Metazoa > Annelida > Polychaeta > Terebellida > Flabelligeridae > Flabesymbios > Flabesymbios commensalis. The sequence goes on from OZ024910.1 coordinate 22,765,192, forward strand.
GCCGAGCTGCTGAGGGACTAGGGTGGAAAAGCCAGGTCAAATAGGTGAGATTTCAGTAATTTCCGGAATGTTAAGATTGTTTTGTCATCACGTATTGACACAGGAAAGGCGTTCCATAAGGCTAGATCAGATGTAGAGAAAGCTCTTGTCTTAGTCTTTATAAGAGGAACAACAAATCTATTTGAATTTGTGGAGCGTAGATATTTTGAGCATTTTGGCCGAACAAGTAAGTCAGCCAGATATGCAGGCTGGTTGTGTTTTAGGGTTTGGAGAACTATTGCGCATATTTGAAAATGAATGCGAAACTTGACAGGAAGCCAATGTAATCGTTTTGGAATTGGAACAGAACGACTAAATCATGGGGCCTTGGTTACTACTCTTGCAAGGCAGTTTTGAACGCATTGTAATCTAGCGATATCCTTTTCTGGCATATTGTGAAAAAGTTAGTTACAATAATCTAACTTACTACTGACGAGTGCCACTGCAATTTGCTTGGCAAGATCTAAGGACAGACTTTTTTGAATTCGACGCAGGTCACGGATATGATAAAAGCATGCCCTACATGTTTGGGATGTTTTTGGAAATTCAGGCTACTGTCGAATAGTACACCAAGATTTTTATGATGTAGATGGATTTGTGTCTTGACCTAGAATTAAGCATGGGGAATTATTCAAGATTTTTTCTCGTTGCAGTTTGGTCCCAATATGAAGAAATCCTGTCTTGCCAGGATTAAGCTTCAGCTTAGATCCTGTCATCCAGGCCGACACACCCACTAAACAATGTTGCAACGTCTTCAGAGATTCCTTAGCATTTGAAACTGATAGAGACATGTAAATTTGAGTATCATCGGCATAAAGATGGTGGTTTATGTCAAAACGAGAGATAATAGAGCTGAGTGGTGTAGTGTATAAAGCAAAAAGCACTGGATCTAGCACAGAGCCCTGTGGAGTTCCATATGAGAGTCTGACTTTATCTGACAGAGTGTCTTTAATATTTACGGATTGGTGCCTATTTTACAAATAAGAAGAAAACCAAATTTGCGCCTGGCGAGATATTCCATATCAATCAGATAGTGTATCTGTTAAGATAAGTTGCATGGTTTGTGCTTATAAAAAAATATGCGACACTGTAATGCAATTCAGTGTATATTGCTCAAGCGTCACAGAGGAAAAAATAATGATTGCAAATAATGTAGCTCAGACTGGAACAACTCTAGCCCAATGTTGTGTTACCAGCCACATAGGTTACCTGGGTGTGATATTCGTTGATGCCAAACCTGCTGACACATTGTTGTGCTAACAATCTCGACGAACCTGGCCTCTCTAAATCATATCATGGGCATGTGAATCTTAATACATTTTGATATTCACTAAGTTAAATTATTTTAAGGTTGCATTTTCTAATATTCCGCAAAAAGAGAGAAAGATGTGAACCCAAGGATCAAAAACTGCTTTGTAATAAACGAAATACTAAATTATAAAGAATTTATAGTGAAAAAGTCTGTGGTCCCGTCATGCATTCCTTCAGACAACCATAACGTCATAACGCGAGAAATACGAGGCTTTTGACCCAACGTTGCTGTTATGTTGGCTCAGTTTTTTTCACGCTGATCCAGTGTTGCCGTCACAATTGCCGTCATATCTGACTGTGATCAAAACGTCAAAAAGATCATTCAGTGATCAGTCACAAATATAAACAATACAACCTATTCTTTTATTTATCAAAAGCGCTTACAATTATAAATATAAATAAGCTCCCTGGCCGGCTTGCCGAATCCAGTATAGTTGGTCGGCTGTCAAGTTTGCCCCATGGAGAAGAGACTCCCCAGCCGACCCGCCTGCTGTGAGTTATCCAGCCGGATTGCGGTGCCATGCAGTGACATTTGTCTTCAAATCATTGTCTCTCATAAGTACGTTAAATAAATGTTAAGTGACCGTACCTTGTCTTAGGAACTGCAAATGGCAATCACAATGGCAATCACAACTGACAGGAGTCACACCTAAACGTGTTAATTGCTACACCTATAAAACTCAAAATATTTTGAAGAACACAACTGTGAACTGGAAGTGCTGACAGCCAGAGACGCACATTGAACATTCAATATTTTTTTGCAACTAGGCTATGCTTAGGAACTGCAATTGACAACCACTACTCAGAAGCGCTGGCAGGAGTCACACCTGAGGCGGGGTCTGTTGATCGCTACACTATTGTGAACAGCAATGAACCATCTAATCTCAGTCACGTCTCAATTGCTGTCTGAAATTAATTTATTTCACTTATTATCTTGTATTGACTTTACCGGCATCAAATGTGGTTGTAATTTGTGCGTTCTAGTTCCAAAATATCGGCAATATTTACTGTATGCCTAATTGCTGGACTATCTATACTATAATAGAATAAGGTTTTTTAAGGCTTCGTTGGTCGTCGAATGAGCCCCTGACCATATCGCTATTTCCCGCTACCCACTTATATATACTTCAAATAAAGCTTTGCAATTCAGGGATGGTCATAACGCTTATTAAAATTTCTTATGAGATGTATTTGTGTCGTAATTTGGCTTTTAGTTATTGTTCATCATAATTTTCAGCTGATGTTCATGTCCTCTTTAAGTCAGCACGGCACTAACTTGATGCTGGCTCAATGCTGGTCCACCATCGCCGGCTCTGGCCAGCATCAATTCAACACGGGGCAGTGTTTTCTGTTGGTGGCAGTGTGTCCACAGAGTACAAGCTGACACCGAACCGGTGCCGGGTAAATGTTGAGCCAGCGTTGCCAGCGCTGGCCAGCATCTATTCAACACAGCGGCCAGTGCTTTATCAAGTTTTGCTGGCGGCAGTCAGTCCACATAGTATACATGCTCACACCGCTCCAGTGCCATTTAAATGTTGGCCAGCGTTGTAGAAATTGGCCTGGCATCGAACCAATGCACGACACAGCAACACATTGTTGGGGCAATGGTGGGCTGGCAGCTGGAGCATCTGTCCTGCATAGTCACCTAAAGTTGGGCGATAAATTTTAACCCAATGTCGGTTTAATGTTGGGGAAACATTGTAAACAATGAACTAATATTATTCTAACGTTGATGTGTGATTGTAACCATAATCATCATTACCACCCCCACTCCCACATAGGCACATACCCAGCAGACCCGGAACGTTGACCCAATGCTGGTGTGATGTTAGCTCACCGTCTGCGAGGCTGAGCCAACATTAAATCAGCATTGGGGCAAAGTCCCGTGTTTGCTGGCTAGAAGTCTAAATATAATTTTTTGCAATTCACAACTTGCTCACATACGTTTGTACTACACGTGCAACTATAAAACAAGATAAACCCCGTTAGTATCCTTTATTATATTTCTACATTTTTCCTTTCTCAGCTCTAATTACACATGTTTATTATAACATTATGCCACTGTTTCATTATTTATGATTTATATCTATTGACAACAGGCAAAAATATCGATATGGAATGGGAAACAATTATTTAACTGATTAATAACTAGCTGATTCAGTTCCTTATAATCCTTGATATCTATATTTCTATTCAGAAGCGGACCCAAGATCTTCAGAAATTGGGGGGGGGGGGATTGGTAGCCTGCCCTCAAATGTTTTGGACATATTGCCCACTTCGTAAGATTTTTTTCTAAATGTAACATTTTTAAGGGCAAAATCTTTTTACCATATCCATGTTCAATTAGTTTAAACATAAACCCAAGGTTTATTTAGAAATATCCACCAGACCAAAAATGCTGTATTTAAAGCAGTTCTTAAAACAAGTAACGTGAATTGATAGACAGGATATTTTTCCTAATAATAAATAACTTATGCTGAATAGGACCAATTAGGCTAAATATTATGCACTGTATTGCTTTTTTTTGCTACAATATATTAATATACCGGGTATATTCATGTTTTTTTATACATGCTTTAGTGTTTATTTTGCAGTGGTCTAATTATAAGAGAGAAAGCTAGTACAATATAATTATATGGTGTGATCTATCCCAATAAGTATAGTAAACAGAAATACAAAAGTATGCTTTGATTCGTTTTGATTACGATGATTACAGTTGAATAATAAAAGAAATCTTGTACGTAATCTACTATTAATTTGAAAAAGTTCATCAGTTCTTGAAAGATTTTCATGAAGGTCATGGTTAGAAGCTAAATGAAAACTAAATCATGAACTGGTTCAAGTAATATCTTTCTCTGGTAAGATGCAATTGTATCAATGGGCCGATCTATTATCACCAATATTTTGACATATTTCATCCTACCGCTAACACTGATATCGCAATCCCGACAATGTCCAAACAAATTTCAAAGCATATAGGCCTCACAACTAAGACCACGCTGCGCGTGTGTGTGAGCCTACAACCTGTGTTCCGCTAATCGTAACGACCCACTTACTTATAGTGGTACGATCCTTGCTAGACTAGCGTCGCAAACAGTGTTCCCCCATTAAACCAGCAAAATTAGTTGATTAATTTGGTGATGGCTGATAATTATATACAATTACGGTTTTTGCTTCCAAGTGTGGTGGTCCTTAAAACGATTTAGATCATGCTAGCCGAATAAGCAAGTAGAGTCAAAGATATTACAGTACAGTCTCCCACCAAAAGAAGTACTGTAGGCTTACCAATTTTAACAAGATGAAAAAGTCGCCTTCTGCATTTTGTGACAAATTTTAGTTTTCCATTCAAACTAGCTTTAAAATACTAACTTACAAAACCGCAGGTTTTTTTCTACACTGTCATTTATTTTTAGGCAAATAATTATTTGGAGACTTTTATAATCTCATGTTAAAGATAGGTTCTACTTTTTTCCATATGTACGCTATCCAGTAGGCCTAAAGATTGCCGTTCCAGAAATATACAAAGTCAATTTTTAGTGGAATTGATTAAATTGATCTATATATATTCCCGCCATCAAATTAAAAATGATCAATCAGGATCGCATGATTTTTGGCAATTTCTCTGTCAATTTTAAACAGATTTCCCTGAAATTTTGCAAATGTCCTAACAGCGGTAAAGAATTTAGCAAAATTATATTTGATATTTCAAAAGTTACACCATAAACCATGTAATAAAATCCTAGAATTAGTTTGATGATGTTATAGAGGAACGTCGTATTTGAAAATCGCATAAAATTTTGCGATCCTGGTTGATCATTTTTAATTTGACTGTGATTTTTTTATCTCAAGTAGATCTACCGTAGTTTTTAAGATATTTATATTTTCGCCGATGCAAATTTGCCATTTCCCGGGAATCGTTAGGAACACCGCAATTTTTACAAGAAAAAGGCTCTTTTTTAACACAAATTAAAAAAACATCACAACTTTTCTTAAAATTAACAATACTTTTTCAAATTTAAATAGATCTAGGCCTAGGCTAGTCAACATTGTCAACCGGTCCCGCGCCCGGTTGACAGTTAAGCTGCCTATTGAAAAAACAGGCGAGGCAACATTGTAATGTCTGCACCCCCTCGTCTGACTGTCTAGTCATGTCGTCTCTCTGTCGGATTGGCAGGCTGTCTCACGAAGCTTGACACGTCCAGCGCATCTTCTTGAACCGTGGACCTCGGTTTACATGGGTAGCGACTGGCCACTCAAATCTGCCGGACACGAAAATATAAAAGGTGACTCAGATATGAACACGCGGCCTAACATGTGTCTGCGACAAATGTTCGTTCACAACGATCTCGCCCGGTGATCACGCCCGGTGATCTCGGCCGGTCGGCCCCCGGCTGGCCTTCCCACTTCTCCCCTCTATCAGAGCCTATTCACAGCAGTCTGCCGGGAGGGTGTCATCCGATCAGGTGTGAACCCGATCAGACGTGCCCCATAGTGAGTGAGTGGGGAGATAGGTGGAGGAGCATAGCGGCAGCGTTGCAGCAAACAAGGCCTGCCCCAAATTTTATTTGTTAAATAGACCTTCAAATGTTTAATGAAACTATTTCAAATCATTTTGTAAAGTCTGAAAGCGACTTTAAAGCATGGAACTGCAATTCACTACCACTGGCCAATCATGAAGAATATGATATTATCTAAAGGAGCTGTGGTGTGCTCTAAATTGAAAAAAAAAAGTTTTATCTTGATAATATAATAATACACTAAAATAAAATATAATATGGAATAGGCCTAATCTAATAAAATATCTAAAAAATATAATATAAAATAATATACATGATATATAGAAATATCTAAGCCCTCGTTTGAAAAATATAATATAGAATAACAAATAGAAATATCTAAGCCTTCGTTTAAAATAATTTTGACACTAGACATTAAGGAAATCTGTGACTTTCTTATTAACCCTTAAAGCGCAAAAGTAAATATTTTAAACATAAACCATTTTTGTTTAATTTGACACCGAATATTTTCAAATCTCGACATTCAAACACTTATTCCATTGCCAATGATATGTTAATCATGCTTATAATACAATAAAAATGGCTATACTCACGCTAACTCGGTTAAGGAATTATCACTTGAAAATGTATTTATTTATTAAAAAGGCAAAATGGGGTTATAGAATTTTAGTGACATAATATTTCACGTGATAATTGTTAAAAAAATAATAGATCTATTAAATAAAGCGGCTAGTTAACTATTGCACATTAAAGACATCAAGTCTTTCACATCTTTCACACATGCTACATCAATGGATTAATAATTTGACACCGGCGTGGCCCAACAATTATATGAACATCCAAACACAACAACATAACTGGTGGTCGATTTCTCCACAGAGGTGGGATGGTGTCATCGGAGTGATATTACAATCACACACCCCTCTTATTTAGTTCTCATCCCCGCCATTGTATTGTAAGTTGATTTAAAGGAAGCCATGGTGTTGTTGTTTTAGATATTTTGTCAAAAGAAATAATTACCTTTCCCAGTTATGTTCAAAGAAGACATGTTGTTATTGCTTCAGATCTTTTGATTAACAAAACAATCGGGTGCTTTTAATGACGTCACCAATTAATCCATTTTACTGCTAAAAGCCATTTACCGCATTAAATATTTTTGTAACAAAAAAAAACAAGACAAGTTATTCATTGTGACATTTATATTTAAGCAATGCAACATTTAGAAATTTATAATAATGGAATTCAAACTTTCAGCATTTCAACAATATTAAATAACATACAATTATAGATGTATTATAGCATCAAATAGCACTATACGCGTATAACAATGGCAATGTTCAATTAATAAGTGTGTGTAACACGGCGCATGGCAGGGATGTATTCTTTGACAGTGAGGGCCCCAGCTTGGAATAGTACTTTCTGCCGCTGAATCATCTCATCCTTTTGTTGATACTGTGGGAGTCGTGAGGGTATTCTGTATAGGCTTGCTCCTTTTTGAGTTCTGTTACCAACTCAAACACAGTTTAATTTTGCGCCTAATAGCTTGTTTATTTATAATTCGATTATTCTTCTTATTATTATTAGATACTTAGATAAATTAAACAGCTATTATTAATATCCATATTTTATTGATCAATCTATGAACATAAACACACTGCGTTATTTTAAATAGACGGGCGGTGGCCCTAGGGTAGTGGTCAGCACCGCTGTTTCTTCCCCATCCACGTGTGAAAGTCAGTATTGTGGGGAGCCTCCGTGACCGAGAGGTAGTGTGCTTGGCCCCAGATCGCCAGGGCTCAAATTTCGAATCCTGTGTCTGGAGGACAGTGTCACCTCAATCATCTCACCATCTTCAGGAGGTTCTCCTGGCCCAGTTTAGCCTATATGTGCACAAAGGTGGCCTAAAGCCCGATTCATTTCATTTTTATTTCAATAGACATTTTACTATTGTTTTTGTACTATTTACACTTTAGAAACAGTGCTTGTGTTTTAAATGGCTCGGAAACGTGTTTTCAACAAAACATGATTATTATTATGTTTAATTTATAAACACCACGATGTATAAACATGTTGAAATCACACATGATTAGAAATTGAATACCAAGATCTCCGCTGCCGTTTGAATTGCAAACGTGTTGTAATTAGACGTGTCTCCAAAATGAGCGCCATCTGGTGAATGACAGAAATACTGACACACGCCGCGCAGTGTGGTAGTCCTAGACACTTGAATAGGCCCTAGTCCATAGACAAATCAATTCACAGACAACTCACTGCCTAGACGGCATTTATAATTATATATATATGTAAATACACTGCTAGACACTTGTATAGGCCCTAGGCCATAGACAATTCAATTCACAGACAATTCACTGCCTATACAGCATGTATACATATGTTAATACTTTGTTTAGTCTTTGCTTATAGGGCGTAACTATATGTTGTACAATAAAATATGTATTTCCTAATGAAAGTTTTTGTCTATATTTTTTACTTATAGTATAGGCCTACCTGCATGCGCCGTAAAATATATCTTCGGACGTAGATTGAATAAATAACGCACCTCCTTGTTTTAATGAATAATGTGATGGGCCGACCGTCTTCCGTGTAGACATCAGATCTGATGACTGTCCCAGCGCTGAAAGGGTGGAGAGGCTAATACCGTCAGTGAATGGGCTCTGATGGAGGGGATAAGTGGCCCCCGGCTGGCCGAGATCACCAGGCGAGATCACCGGGCGAGATCGCCGGGCGAGGGCCAAGATCTCCGCTCACCATCCGGGATCTCCAGGGCCGAGATCGTTGAGGGCCGAGATCACCGCAATTCAGTACAAATAAATTTGTGGAGGTTCCACCTGGTGACCAAATGGCTGAACGCTACAAAAAGGGTTTTGAACACCCACCTGGTGACCAAGGGTCTAATTACCTCTTTACAAGTGTATGGCCGCCACCGGTAATAAGTTTTTAAGGTTGCGTCAGGAAAATATAAACAATTGAAAATTCGAATTGAGCTGGTATGAACAGTATAAACGTCGGTCATTTTGTTTGAATTTCTAGAGTCTATAACAACATCCAGCTCCCCGTCTGGAAACGAAGTGCCAGACAGATGCCCCGTCTAGGCCTATATAGGCTTATCTATACTATAATAGAATAAGGATTTCAGGCATTGTGGGTTGTTGAACGACCCCCCTGACCAAATCGCTATTTTCCGCCACCCACTATATACCTCACGGAAATCTTTGACATTCTGACATGGTTGTAATGATAATAAAAAAATATTACGATTTTTTTGTGTGCCCTAATTTGGCTTTTATTCGATGTTCATCACAATTTCTAGCTGATGTCTGTGTCCACTACAAGTCAGCACGACACTAACCCAACGGCAGTTCAATGCTGGTCCACAATCGCCGACGCTGGCCACCATCAATTCAACACTGGTCAGTGCTTTATGCAGGCTGCAGGCTCCACAGAGTATACACGCTCACACCGCACCAATGTCCTTTGAATGTTGGTCAGTGTCGTAGACAATTGCCCCACACTGGACCAATGCACGATACACCGACGCATTGCTGTGTCAATGGAGGACTAACGAGTATAGTATGCACACGTGTATGCTGGCGGCTGTGTCACCTGTCTGATTGGCGCCCAAAGTTAGACTAGATATTTAAACCCAATGTCGCTTTAACGTTGGGGAAGCGTTGTAAACGATGGACCAACCTTAACCTAACGTTGATTTGCGATTGTAACCATAATCTTTAATCATATCCCTATTCTCACATATATATGCACATACAGGCCTAAATCTATTTCTTCGCAATACACAACTTGCTCACGTAAATCCGTACTACACGTGCAACAATGAAACAAAAAAAACCCTGTTAGTATTCTTTATTATATTCCTACATTTAAAAAAAAAAAAATTTCAGCTCTAATTACGTATGTTTATTATCACATTTATGCAACTGTTTCGTTATACTCACATATAGTCATTAACATTTCTATAAGTTATGGCTATTGGGACCAGGCAAAAATATATATCTTGAATAGAAAACAATTATTTAACTAATTATATAGCTTATTCAGTTCCTTATACATCCTTGACATCTATGTTTCTATTCGGGGGCGGATCCAAGATCTGAAGAAATGGGATGTTGGGAGTTGGAAGCCTACCCTAAGATAGTTTGGGCATATTGCCTCCTTTGGGAAGATTTTTTAAAAAAATAATGTAGCATGTTCAATGGCAAAACCCTTTCACCATATCCATGTTCAATTAGTTCAAACATTAGCCTGATTAACCCAAGGTTTATTTAAAGATATCTACCTGACCAAAAATGTTGTATTTATAAAAAGTACCTTAAACAAGTAAAGTGAATCGATGATATTTTTCCTAATAATAATAAATGCATTATCCTGAATAGGACCAATTAGGCTAGACAATATGCACTGTATTTAATTTATTTGTTACAATAAATTAATATGCCGGGTATATTCATTTTATTTGCATAATGCTTCAGTGTTTATTTCACAGTGGTCTATCCATAAGAGAGACCTACTTACCTAGCTTTGCCCGTGCGGAGCACGGGTCAAAGCTAGTATATAAATAACCGCACATTTTTAGGATCGCTAAATATTATGGAATATGATTGCAGCACATTCAATAATTTTTTTCGGTGACCTTGACCTTCAATAATCAAATAATGTCACTAAAAAGTCAAGGTCAAATGTAAAAAAGTAGGCCTATCTGCTACCCCTTTGATTTTCAAAAATTTTACAGGAATGTTTGAAAATTTTTATTAATGATGATTCGTGCCGATTCCAAATCTGCATAAACCCTATTTTCATCTCCAATTAGATGAATTATCGCTCAATAGCCAGATAGCACAATCCAGATGCATTTTGTGTGCAACGTTTTTTTAAAGTTTTATTTAGACTAGTCTACAACACTGTTTAGCTACTTTCAAGTAAATGTGTACTTTTATCTTGCTACAATATATGATAGAAAATTTTATTATAAAATGTGCATTGCCATTGCAAATCGGGCATTGGCCATTGGCATTGCCCAGATATTTCCGCAAGCGTAGCCGATCGCCGTTCCGTTGCTTTCGACAATATGAATATCCGGTAGCAGGTCACTTCGTACCATGTCCACTTCGTAACCTACCACTTCGTACCACTAAAAATAATAGACCTACCAGTTCGTACCACCTCTACCTACCACTTCGTACCTACCACTTCGTACCTACCACATCGCAACACTTTTTTAATGTTTGATGTCGCGAGCTTGAGTCTTATTAGAAATCTTATAATACTAACAGTAGGCCTAGACATATAATAGCAATAACAATATTGAATATATATTTCCAAACTCCGGCAGTAGATTCACGATAGTTATACTCCCGTTTTATAGTTATCAATTCACGGAAACCTACATGAATTTGAATGACCTGTGACGTATTATAACTTAGACAGTTTTTAATAAAATATCAGGTGTGAAACAGCCCTGAAATCGCTTACTCTATTACAATAACTTTGCTACAAAAACGTTGTATTTTATCCTTTTACTGTGTTAAAATTACAGGTAATAAAGCAGCATTAAATTCACAACAATTAATGTAAAACTTCAGTAGTCAATTCACACTAACTTACACGAATTTGAACGACTTTTAACTGAGTTGTGAAAGGAGTATCACCTGGGAGAAGGCGAGTAGTAGGCCTACTCGTGCGACCCGGAGCTGATGACACATACTGTGTTGTGAAGGGAGTATCACCTCGGAGAAGGTGAATAGTAGATCTACTCCTGTGACTCACGAGAAGGTGTGAAGGTGACGAAAAACATTTGGATTTTAAAAGTGTTGATTATAAAATTACAATAATTAAAAACAGACACATACTTATAGATTATTAGTCTATAAACTAATTAGTCACAGAATCTGAGAATCGTTTTCGTAGCGATGTCTTTGTTGTTAAGAGAGTAGGTATATCACAGAGAAAGGGGTGGTACACTGACTTCTGACAGGTTGAGACAATAGCCAATATTTTCAGACAATGCAATGTTTTAATTGCATAAATTATGCTTTGCGGAAAGAGTTTGATTTACTTTATTTAACATATTTGTCAATTGAATTCAATCCTTAAACTGTTAAAAGTGAAGTTTAATCAATTTTTCACCCACTTGGAGTTGTGCCACGCTGCCGCAAGTCACAACTTCAAGTGTAATTTGAGACGAAATATTTGCATCAATAACAGTGACTTGATCGCTCAAAAGTATGAATTAATAATGACTATAGTAGTGATTAGCGGTGAAAGGGCCGGTTTTCATATGGCACATCACATATATATGACACTAATATTGAGTATGTTGTACTTTATAAACGTTTTATTATAATTTATAACACATGATTATCGGGAATAACAAACAGCTATACTATTTTTCAAATTAATTAATTAATTAGGTCTCTAAGTCGGCATCACTCTACATATCCAGAGGGTGCCAGCCGTGCGAGAATTAGCGGCTTAGGCGATGCAAAGGTGTGTTTTCATAACAAACAACATATAGACTATATATTTTCCGGTACGAAGTGGTAGCTTTCTGGTACGAAGTGGTAGGTACGTTGGTACGAACTGGTAGCTTTCTGGTACGAAGTGGTAGGTTACGAAGTGGACATGATACGAAGTGTCTAGAAACCGAATATCCACATAATAGATTATATTTTCATAACGTTTGTGTCACATATCATGACACAACCTGATCTGTCCTTTTTCAAAAACAGGTCCCATATATGTTTGGTAGCCAGACAGATTTTGAGCTACAGTCCATGATGTGTATAAATGTCAGAACAGGTCAAAATTAGCCCAAATAGTAATACCCTCTGTTAGTGTTACACTACAGTACAGACCAGACACACATCCTTTAAACCCACTTACACTGTACCCCTGCGCAATTATCATGAAACAGTTATATCTCATATCCTGCATGACGTAAACAAAGTGTGCTTATTAAATATTCACAAAATTATAGCCTGTTTATATATTTTTTTAATTCAACAGAAATTAGAAAAGAAGCATTAAAAATATTTTGTGTTATGATTCCATTATTAGTAGACACCTGGCCGGATTTCGCCTTATTTAGGATGGTGATAGTTTGACACTGACAGTGTCGGTGATACTGATAGGCCCAGTGACAATAAATATAATTTAACGTTTTCATTAATTCTGCTTTAATAATATTATTCTATAGTGTCTTACGATTTTAAAAAGGCCTCATTTTTTAAAATCGGAAAAGGAATAAAAAAACTTACAGCCAAAAACATTTTGAAACAGGCTTTTTTATGAGGTCACCCTAAATCCTAATTGCCGGGATACACTTTACCGAAATACACCGGAATATTCTTGCTTACTGAATGACAGGCACCCATCAGTGTGGATCCCGGTAAATCTGTATTCCGATGTTTAGGGATACCGTTTTTTTTATTTGTATGATGAAGTGTAGAAAACACATTGAAATAAAATTGTGAGTTTTTACTGTTTTTTTTTTATGGTATAGGCCCATACTCAGGTTAAAAAGTTTCAAAATTTAAAATTGTGTTATATAGGCTTATAGCATCGTAAATCTATATTATCTTTCTCCACCCTCCATTTGGACGCTCTGATATGTAGATATACCCGATAAGTGTGTATTTCGGAATGTTCATACAAATAATAACAACCATATCTTTATTATAACATGTATAATAGCTTTGACCAAGCCGCTGAGGGTCTAGATGAAGGGTCACATGTTGATTTTTTTCTTTAAAAGGATCAAGACTGCAGGGTTTCCTGGATAATTTTATGTTTTGGGGGGGGGGGATTTACAGTATTTTGGGGGGGAGTAGTTACTGTGCGAGTGGAGCGAGCAAATTTTTTTTGGGGGGGGGGGGGAGTGGCCAGTTTTAGGGATGGAATCTCTTCCCCTAAAAGGGCCTCCAGGAAACCCTGGACTGAGGAAAATCCCTTCCTTTTTGTCACTACATCAGCCACGAACATCCCATAAATATTACCTGTGTATTTTGGCGATGTTAACTATGTCCCGCAAAGATTTAAAACATGTCAATAGGCCGAGTTTAGAAGTGTTGAGCCTTCGTATTTGTAAATGTGAGACCTGTAGAGAAAGTGCCGTTAAGCTGTGGTTTCCCGATGACATTGTAATTAAACATGCAAAGTCTTTGAAGATGTGATACAACTGAGACCTTACACACTTATCTTAATACAAGTTAAGAACTTTTTGTCATAGATTACGGCTAGTAAATTATAAAAAAATATCTTTAGAAGGAAATAATCAAATCGTTGACATGATAACACTTTCCTGTCAAAAAGTTGAAACATGGAAACATCATTAAAAAATGGGTGGATCTAAAAGACAAAAATGTAAGGACCGATATTTTGTCATAATTAGTCTTTTTCGAAACCTGATTACGGTGCCAACGGATGTTTTTAAAAGTTGTAATGTATCTGAATGTTGCCTTCACTCATTCAAATACTCAAAAAGATATAACAGAGCTAAAACGAAAACATGCCATTTGCCTCGGTATGGGCCTTTAACCCTTTGAGCCTGAATTTTCCATTGTCATCTTCATCCACTACAAGCCGCCAATTGCTTCCGCAATTCCAGACTTGTAGTGGACTAGATGATTTGATGTAGTTTAAAAATTACAGAAAATTAACATGTATTTGTAAACCAGTTTCATGGTAATTTACGTTCTAAAACCCTTGGTTGTAGGAAAATGAAGTCTGTTTTCGGGGATGTGAAATGATGCTTTAATGGATCGTGGGGGCTTAAAGAGTTAAGCACTGTACTAAAATTCTTCAACTGCTTAAAAAATGTTCAAATTTGGCACAGTGATAGCTGTAAAAACAGAAACAATATGCTTTTAAAATTTTTTAAGAAATCTACTATAGTTTTTTGAGATATTGATATTTTTGCCGATGCAAATTTATTATCCCCAGGGTATTGTTAAGAACCCCACAATTTTTGCAGGGATAAGGTTTTTTTTTTAATAAAAATAAAAAAAACATCACAACTTTTTTTAAAATTAACAATAGTTTTTCAAATTTTATTATATAATAACCGCACATTTTTAGGATCTCTAAATATTATTGAACATGATTGCACATTGAATTATTTTTTTCAGTGACCTTGACCTTTAATAATCAGATAATCTTTTCCAGACCCTGGTTCTAAGTTTAAATCATTATAAAAGTTATTTTTTTAAATAAATAGAACCCATTTTATGCCTTCAGAGACCATAACATTTATTGCATTTTTTTACACTTACAAAAAAACAAAAAAAAAGGCCATAAATTTAATTAACAGCAAATACATATGGTTAGTTACATATGGATACAAACCCCATTAAAATTTCTACTACAAATACAATTCCCAATCAATTTTCCTGAAATATTATAATTTATAAAATTTGAAGGAAATTGATTGAACCCCATTATAAGCACTAGTCTATTGAATATTGTCTATTAATAGTCCTCCATCAGCTGCCCTGCAAATTTGTGAAAATGTACCGAGTATTATAAAAGTTAGACCATTTACATTTGGCATGTGATGCAATTCATTGACACCGATTTCAGGGTTTTTAATTTTTAATACCAGTTCAATGCGACAATGGGTTTATAACTTTATAAAGAGACGTCTTAAATTATCTAACACAGATCGATCACAGGGTATAATTCAGTATTTATAACTAGCTTGGATCCACATTGGCACTCATGCTCGTGCATACTTATAAATGCATTGTAGTGCTTGTCTCGCTAACAACATGGTTATGGATGACTGGATGTAACTAATAGCACACCAAGACCAAGCTTAGCTTCTGTTTCTACACTGTATATTGTTATCACCAGCACTGGTTGTAATATAGATAGGTAGTACTAATT
Organism: Flabesymbios commensalis; assembly: GCA_964017125.1. Taxonomy (NCBI): domain Eukaryota; kingdom Metazoa; phylum Annelida; class Polychaeta; order Terebellida; family Flabelligeridae; genus Flabesymbios; species Flabesymbios commensalis. Next base: position 22,780,977 of record OZ024910.1, read on the forward strand.
AGTCACTGTGAGTACCTTTTGTAAAACAGCCACACACATAAAAACATGTTGAAGGTTCTAAATTTGTACCTTTATTAATAATTTTTCACGATTTTTTCATGTAGCCTACAACCACTAATTAACAGTTGTTCTGTGGGACAGACAGTAAAGTATACTTGTTAAACAGTATTTAAAATTAGTACATATTTGTCAAGCCTTTGAATAAGCCACTTTGGAGCACACTGTGTTGACCTAATTTTTCAAATTGTTTTCTAATTTTTACCATTTATTATTTCAGTTTGATTTTTCATCATGGACTTCCCCGTTATGCCGCCCGAGGGAATGATGCCTCCTGAGGCTGCCATGTCTTCTCCTCATACTGGGTCAGATGTTGTACAAGGCTATGACAACAGAATATTCAATACTGGAGAGTTTGGTGAAGTTAAGAACCTAATGGCAGATGGTGGTGATAGATATGGTGTGGCGGCTGTTGCTTTTGATGCACAAGAAGAATTATTATGGATGGGAAATCAAGGGGTTTGTTTATCATCTCAACTCCAGTTAATGTTGTGTAGAACATACATACTGTAAACACAGGGAAAGTTGGTGTGTGCTTTATATTGGTAGTTTTGGTTTGATAAATTTATAAGCCAATATTTCATACCCAAACCACCAAAGTTTAAAACCACCAATATTTCCTGGTTCAAAGTCTTCTGCTTATATAATATGAAAGAGGAATTGGTACTGTGATAACTTATTTTTGTAACATGAGAACCACTTTTTTAACATGCACAAAAAAGGTCCTTGAAAAATATTGGGAAGTCCCTGAAAGGTCCTTGAAAAGTTCCTTAATTTTGTAAAAGCGTGGGAGCCATGTCTTTTGATAGTTTTGACGGTTTGATAATAAGCCAATACTTCATTCCCCAAACCACCAAAGTTTAAAGCCACCAATATTTCATGGTTCACAGTATTCTGCTTTGTGAATGTGGAATTGATTCTTTGATTTACAAGTTTAAATGGTTGCAAGCTGTTGAATTTAATACATTATAGACAATCTTCCATATACTGAGTCTCCATTATCAAAGTAGTCATTTGTCTTTAAAAAAACAAATGTAACCTAATTCTGGGATCTAATGGGGGGAAAGTAAGTGGCTGTTTAGTGATCATATAATAACAGATCTCTAATGAAAGTAAAGTTGAAGAACTAATACTTGAACATTTTCAACCCTTTTCAAAGCATACTATTTTTCTCTCAAGACAATTTCTCTCACAACTATTTTTTTGTAGCGATATATTAATTGAGAAATAATTGTATGCAGCATACATGTATATAGTGATTTTTCACTAGTACAAATTTTATTTTCAGGGGCATGCTACATCTTACTATGGATTAGGAATGCAGAAGTATACATCATTTCAAATGCATGAACATGATGAAGTTAGGCAGATTTTGACTATGGACCAACAAATATTTGCTTTGTATCCTAACAGCCTCAGATGCAATGCCAAGATGGGCCGTCCTCAATTCAGATACGAGTATGTTTCATTTCAATGGCTAATATTTTATATTTTATTATAATTACATGACAACCATTTTTCGTCAGACAATATTTGTTAAACTTTCAACCTGATATTTTTGTAATCACAATTTTGTTATATTTAAATGTGATTTTTGTATGTTTATTTTTTTTAACCTGTATTGATCTGTCTAGGCAGTCCTGCTTCAACATCTTGAAAGTTATGCACATGTATTTGCCTATCATCCTCAGTGCACAATTTTGAGGCGAGTGCGGGGCTGATCGTGGTTTTAGAAGTGCAGGACACGCTGGCATTTCACCCTTGCGTTGCCTGTGGCCACGCTGCTTTTTCAGTTGTAAAATCTGCTGAGCAGATCGTAGAGTCCCATCAGGCATGCCAGCCAAGGCACCGGTATGAATCACTGGATAACGTCTAGCGGCCGAAGTCAATCGGCAACACTCGGGAGTATGTATCTTATATATACACATACTCCTGAGTGTTCCCGATTGAATTCGGCCGCGGGACGTTACCCAGTGTCTTATCAGGCTAATAACTCGGCTATCGTAGTGGCGTGACATTGACACAATCCCGCAAACTGGCGTTGTCGCGGTATTGTTTTAATGCTAGACCAGTCTCATAGACGATGGAGCAACATTAAAGCAACTCTGGGTCAATCCATTGTGTCACCGAGGAATGCGCTGGTCTACCGACATCATTGCAATGCTGGGTTAACATAGGGCTATCTTTACAGTTATTTATATTAATTGGCTGTTCATTTCAATGCTGTTCAATTAGTGCTTCATTAACACAACAAGTGCTGTGTCAGTGCCTCGTGTTTGTTTAACGAATAAGCCTGAAATATTTTTGTATAATCCATGAAAGCCAAAGGGTTTTTCAATTTGAAATCATCATAGCCATTAGGCCCAATATAAATATTTGAATTCCTTCAGTACGGGAATCGTCTTTACACTCGGAATCTGATGTCTACAGATTCTGACGTTTAAAGTCGATCCCCGCGCTGCAAAGGGTGATCTAGGCAACTTTGTGGCAAGAGGTTAGCCCGGGACGAGATATAGCGGTCAGCGCTGTGGACGGTGACTCAACGTTCACTCAACATTGGTTGAATGTGACGTGCTCACTAGGGCATCTGATTCTAGACCACGTTGCTGTCTTGGGCGGCACGGTCAATAAATAGTAGGTAATACACACATACACATAGGAAAATGTTGATTAAATTTTAACGTTTCCATGCAGTGAGAATGTATTGATGCTTACTTCAATTAAATTAATAATTAAAGCATATACATTTTTTTGTTTGTTGTTTGACTATTTCAGTGTCCCTGTGAAAAAATTATAAAAACATTTTAAATAAACATAAACTGATAAATGAGCTAAAAATGGCAACCAAAAAAATAATTTGCTCCTTGCTTGAAAAAAAATCATTTCAAACAGGACTCTTTGGAATTGGACAGGACTCTCTGGAATTTGCAGGAGAGAGTCCTTCTGCCACACTGGAATTTGGTCTAAAATTGTGCACTGATCCTTATAGTGTTCTATTCTAGATTAAGTCATTTGTCGGTCAATAGTTTGATTAAATTATTAATTGTTTAATGCAGCACATAATATACCATATTTATTCTAATAAACAGCTTTATTCCAATAAACTGATAAATGCCCACACCCCTGATTTTAAGATAAAATCTACAATCATGTACAGTATGTGACCATTAAAAAATACTCTAATGAGCGGCCATCCCCTTGTAATCTCAGGGGGTATTCTAATTAATGCCTCGGGCGTTTATTAGAATAAGTACAGTATGTTCAGTTATAGAACCTAATTTTTTGGTATTTTTATACATGTTCACCAAATTTTTACAGAATTATATTATTTTTGTATTTCAGGGGACAACATATACAGGACATGCAGTGTATGCTAATTTTGGAAGAGCAGAATCATTTACTTATTGGTGGTCATCATCCCCTACTAATCGAGTTTGATCCTGAAACCAAAACGGAGATAAGACATGTCAGCTTTGAGTTCTATCCAATTTAATATGATCTGTTATTTAGCTTTTGCTCATTTTAAAGTTACAATGAAATGAAAAGCTTAAGTGCACTTAGGCCATTCCATTTTAATTAGTTGGATCACGGATCCGCCTACGACAATAGAGCCCCCCCCCCAAAAAAAAAATTATTTTTGTTATGATGCGATGTAATATCCTAGCCATTTTTTTTTTCTTAATATGCGGCGATCTAATATCCTAGCAATTAACATCTGAAAAAATAACTTTTTATTTCTACCACTCTACAATATCAAAATACGATTCATTATTGCATGAAACAAATATTTAATCTTGAGTAGCCTACACAACTATTTACTAGGCTTACATCAGCTTCTCGTCCTGCATCATTTGCATTCCAGGAAAATACAGGTCAACACAGCCTTTTGAATTAAGGGCTGTGATTGGCTGAGAGCGGGGGATATCCGGGGATTCCTTTTCTCAGCCTATCACGTACATCCTTGCAAGTTTCGCGCAGGCTTGGGGCTCAGGCTTGGACTGCATCGGCCAAGATGGCAAGCACCGTGGGGCAGAAGCCCCAGGAAAGTGATTATTATTTTAATTTTTTTTTTTTGAAATCCACTTTTTTTTTTTTTTTTTTTCAACTGACGCTTCCTCCCAAAAAAGTCTGTAATTCAACTAATTAAAATGGAATGGCCTTAGTATTAAAACTAAATGTTTTGAGTAAAAGCTTCTGAAAGATACAGTACGTATAGTACATGCTAGTCCATTTAACTTTGAAGTTCAACTTTGAAGTGTAACATACATTATGAAGGGTTAGAACATAAAACTTCAGTATGTCACCTTCAAGCCTGTATTTGGTTGCCATGGTGAACAGAAAATGCAAAAACGAAAATTGTTCAATAATATATTCTCTTCTCATAGGACCTCTTATGTAACACGTTTTAACAATATAATATACCATTATTAAAGGCCCTATGTAGTCCCCAGACCTACTCTGCACAATGTCATATTTCATACTATTTTAGATGACTTTTTAAATATTAGAGTGCTCAGCTCCCATTTTTAAACAACTGGGAACGATTTTCACAAAGGCAAAAGTAGGGGGCGGAGCTAATTCGTGACGTCAAAATTTGGAGACATGCTTGGCTGGTTAGAATACATGTACATGTAGCTGATGATGTATTGTATGATTTTATAAAACTGACCAAAGTCAACACGGAACGCCGGTCCAACGCTGCCTAAATGCAGGTGCAGCACTAGAATAGATGGCTGCTCCTGGCCAGCGTCTAGCATTCACTCGCCCCTTGTTCACCCTGTCGATGCGGGCATATTGAAATGAAAAGAAATCTAGTTCAGCTCATGTACAAATACAAGAAACATAAAACATATACCCGATGCAGTTTCAATGTTAATTCAGATTCAATAATGGGCGGTTTTTGTGTGTGGAGTCATGAGGTGGGAGATCCGCCCAGCTCAAGAAATATGCACATTTTCAGTTTTTATTTTTGAAAATAACTAATAATTAGTGGACTAAAATAATCTGCTAAGCTATGAAATAGTTCATTGTGATATATACTTAATTATATTGATAAACTGAAATCACTTCACAGGGCCTTTAAATTATAAAGGTTTAGGGGCGGTTATTGTAACCTGGTAACACAACTAGTGTACATGCAGACATTCCAATGTCTATGACTTGCGTGTAGCAGATACAATTTTCAACATCCAGCTATGCCTGGTTTGATTGTTGATCAGTATCAGAAGTATTGTATGAGAAAGGCACATTTGATTTATTGTGAAACAATAGTAGGCCTGCTTAACCTTTAAGTCCTCACGATGCATAAAAGCATCATTGTACATCCATTAAAACTGACTTAATTTTCTTACGACTAGAGGTTTGAAGCTGTTTTACCAATGCATGGCAATTTTCATTAATTTGTCACTCTCTTCCAAGTCATTTTCATCCATTACAAGTCGAGAATGCGACAGCAATTCGCAGCTTGTAGTGGATGAAGATGACAATGGTAAATTCAGGCCTAAAAAAGTTGAGTTATATCTTATCTTTTTGTAGATGCTCAGTTAATCAAATAATTCAATTTGGGACATTTTTCATATATAATATTATTTTTCATTCATTTGAAGCTGGAAATTGCGTTAACCAGCTTCAAATGAATGGAAAATACTCACAAACAATTCAGCAGTTCAATGGTTAAAAAAATAGTAATGCCAACTGTCTACGTTTTGTGTTGTCAAACTACAATTTTTCGGCATTTCGGCTCATGTATTACATTTTTTTGGTCGTATCACTTATGAAAGTAATTCACATCTCATAGAAATAAACATATCTTCTATACTTAAGTCAACCCCTTAAAGCGCTAAATTAAATAATTTAAATTTTCACCCAACTTGAATTTGTGTCTCTCTAATGGGACCCACAACTTCAAGTGAGTTGAAATTAGCCATATTTGTTCAATTCGATACCAAACATTTGTAAATCTTGCTATTTAACCCTTACAGAGCAGGGATCTACTTTAGTCGGCAGAATCTGACGTCTGTAGATGTCAGATTCTGACAACTAAAGTCAATCCCCGCACTGTAAGAATCAACATATTTCTAATGGAAACCCATAACATAGGTATTCAAATGAATCAGAAAGAGCTAATGAAGACATTTATGATGATTTCAAATTGAAAAAAGCCCTTTGGTTGCGATGTTTTTTACTAATTAATTCAGCGCTTCAAGGGTTAAACACCTATTTTAATAACAATAACCAGCTAATAAAACAAATTAAAGATGACTCTAGTGTTGCTTAGCGGGAAAGGGTTAAGATTCAGTATTTTCAAAGTAAACATGTTTTAATACATTTTTTTCTCATTTCACAATTGCACTGTTTGTTCATTTAGATTGAAGTGGAAAAACCAGGTTGTGCCATACTCCGTTCATCACCTCAATATGTATGCGCTGGTGACACCAGTGGCAAGGTATTATATCAGTTAATTAAATCAGTAAATTAAATGCTATGGTATGATAATTATCTTCATAATTGTTTTTGCAGCTTTGGTATGTGACTTTTGAGGACAAAGTGTATAAATTTCTTATTTGTTTCATTTATTATAAATCTTTTATGAGTTTCGCGGCTGTTCAACTGGTTTATGATTGGGGTCGTGACCCTATTGTAGGTTTCATGGTGTTGTCCATCTTATTCTATTCTTATGTCACTATGCTTTGTAGGTGACTCTCAGAGATCCAAAGAGTTTTAAATCAGAGCATGTAGTTCAGGCGCACTCTGGTGTACTGTCTGATTTTGATGTACATGGCAATCAGCTGATTACATGTGGATTTTCAAGCAGGTTTGTAATCCATTCTTTCTTCTACAATCTATTTTATATATTTTTTATAAGGTAATCATTACAAGTTTATCACCATTCTTTTGCTATTAACCCAATGAAATATTTTATCATTTAGTTATAATTAACATTAGTTTTATGTGCAGTACTGTCATATTAATTTGGAATCTTACAATCTGCAAAATAGATGTTATCCTAAGCGAAATAATGTGGATCATTAATTATACTGAAAATACATTATCTCTTTGAAACAAGGATGGGTGGCCATTGCAATTTGAACTTGTTTTCAAAACAAATAACATTGAAATTGTGACAGTAATATGCATATACAAAAAGATGAGTATTTCATAATTGAAGCTCACTTAGAGCAACATGACACATCCTGAATATTTTACAGTAGGATGGGTGGTATGACTGTAGACCGTTTCCTGATGGTGTATGACTTGAGGGCCATGCGGGCCACCACTCCTATGCAGATGTCTCTTGATCCTTGTTTTCTTCGCTTCGTTCCGAGCTACACCAGTAGGATATGTGTGGTATCTCAGGTGAGAGAATAATACCAACAGTAAATGGACCTACAATCCAGCATTATACTTTCCCTTTCTTAAGAAGGAGTTGAGCAGTATAAAGACTTTTTGATCACAAGAAAATCTGATAGCTTTTATCACCACACATGTTACAGGATGTGTTATTGGTAATTTTCTCTCTTCTCACTACATGCCACTTATGCATGTGACATACGAATCATGGGTTATATTCGAAAATAGTAATTAATTTTAAAATTTGAATTTATCAATAATAAAGATAATTTATCAAACATCACTAAAAGAGGATTTTTTTATAATTAATCAATTTCTCCGGAAATCTGCCTGTCCATTTATATCAGTCACTTTCAAAACACCGCCTTCATTGTCCACAGCCACTAAAGTTCTTCGTGATCAAAATAGCAACAAATTACATCAACATTACACAACAAGTGCTAGGGAATTTCTTTGTTGAAATTTAGACCAAGATGTAATCAACGTTTTAATTACAATGATGACTAACAAAGAAATGTTTTCTAGCGTGTTTGTGTTTTCATCAGATCTCATTTAATTTGGTGCATATTTTCAGCAAAGTCAGACAATGATTTGATTAATTTTTGGGAGAAAACAATTATACCACTTGACTGCAATTTTGTTTCTGCTTCATTTCACAGTATTTAAGTGTCTCAGAAACAACGCAAAATAGTGGGACCATAAATTTGAAAACATAATCTACTATTTTCACAGATTTTAAATTTAAACTGGCAGACTGATAGCCAGTTTTACTCATTTTTTCTCATTATCTAAGACAATAACATTAAGGGTAGTTCATTAATATTGATTTGCCCGTTGTCGTCCAAGAATTATCCTATGACTAAATTAGCATGTAAGTCCAAAAGGGCCAACTGACTGCTACAGACAGCTGCTATCATATTCATTCTGAGCAAGTATCAGTACTTCCTATCATAATTAGTGAATAGTATTTAAAATTTAGTTTTAATTTTATAATAATATATTTATTCTTTCATTTTAAGTTAGAAATGAGGATAGCTTTTTAACCACCAAGTTTATATCTACACATTTCCCCTTAAGCTAATGCTTTTTTAAATTATACTATTAAAAAAAAGACTTACCTTAGTTCCTCAGGGGGTAAAATGCCTATTTAGTAGTAAATCAGCTTCCATGTAGAATTTGTAATGTTTTTTTTTGTTTTTTTTCACAGACAGGTCAGTTCCAGGTATTGGAGCAGGGAGCTATGACACCTAGCTCGATGCTCATGTATCAAGTACAGACAGAAGGGGCACTTGTTCTTAGTTTTGACATCAGCAGCTCATGTCAAGCTCTAGCCTTTGGTGATGCTGGTGGTGAGAAATATTCATGGCTCTAATTGTATTTTCAAAATACATGTCATACTATATTTTAATCACTTTCTTGAATGATCTTAGTGTTTTAGTATACTCTAATTGTATTTTCAAAATACATGTCATACTATATTTTAATCACTTTCTTGAATGATCTTAGTGTTTTAGTATACTTACAAAATATGAAACTAATTTTGTGACTTATTCGTCCAACGAAACAAAACTTGTCAAAGTTATAAATAACAACTTTCATTATTTGCACGTTTTTTTACCTGAAATGTTTTTGAATGTGTCGATATAGGTCTGGAAATAATCTGGAATTCCATTAACTCCACAATGTGTTTGAACCCTGCAATAAGCTGATGTGCTATATCCTTTTCAACCACATATATGGTAGAAAAGATGATATTTCGAGTATGTCATCACAGAATAGATGTGTTTGTTTCATTTTAAAATATAATTTGTTTCACTTAAATAGAAGCTGTAATTTTAATTCCACCCAGATTGTCTCCTTTTGTAGGATACTTGCATCTCTTTGCTTCTGGTGAACATCCTGTTTACAATGCTTATTCAAAGCCCACTGAATTTGCAGCAGTGAGTAGATTAATTATATACATATAAAATTGATGCAATGTCTAGGTATTCTTATTGCTTAAACATGTACTCCACTTACAGTAGGACAAAACATAATGAATATACTGTTTTGAAAAAAATATCTTATTATTTTAATTGTTTTCTCTATTAGGAAATGAAAAAAATTGAAATCAAATGAGTTAAATTTCAGCCTATGTCAATCTGTTATGCCCCATTTTGCTCTTTTGTTGCAGCAAAAAATCATTAACAGTTTTAAAATTTGAATTGGTGCAGTAGGCTATAATCTTAAATACAAAACTAGAGCTGCAGCTTCTAAATCAGATATGTTATGAAATTACACTTAGGGTATGGTATCATATTTTCTACTTAATCACAGGTGTATGTCTTTTTCTTTATTTTGGCATTGAGATGAATGTTACTTTATTTGTATACATAATGAGTATCTTGAATCTATGTGCCAGGTGGATCATATAGACCCCATAAGTATCAATGATGAGATGACCCCTCTGTCTATCATACCCATGCAGTATCCAACGTCTGGAAAACTTCTCTCTGATTGGCCGGAACATCTTTGTCGAAATATTTACAGGTGATTTGTTTTGTGTTTTAAAGTTTTTTGCTGAATATTTTAATTTAACCCTTATGCTGCCTAATTGTTTAGAACTATTTTTCTTTCATTTGGAGCTGGAATTGCTAACACAATTTCCAGCTCCAAATGATGAAAAATAATTATATTTATACAAAAATATACGGCTCAAAATGTAATTATCAGATTAACTAAGCATCTACCACAAAACATTTTAGCAACTTAAGTTGAATTTATTTGGGCTAAAATTTCCTTGAAAACGCATATATTCGGTTCTGGTAGCATAATTAGATTTGTCAATTTTCATGCATAACTCTTGTGCTTCTCAATTGCTAACACAGTTTCCATATTTAAATGTATTAATATATTAGAATATGTTTATTTATGAAGAAAAGACATCTGCTCAGAATAGGAATTATTTGATAGATTGAGAATTTATCGCAAACAATTTATCATTTTCAGTGTCATTTTATTTGGTTTAAAATATGCTTGGGGCCTTGTATAATACGAGTCAATCAGTACAAGGGTTTATGTTATATAAGGATGCCTTTTCAGGAAACCAGCTCGTATTGACAGTGATGTGATGCGTACTGTCAAGATGGTGCAGAACATAGGATATGCTCCAAATCCTGGTACTCGTCATCGAAATCAAATTCCATATAAACTAAATTCGAACAAGAAGACAATTAAAGGTGAAAAGAAAGCCAATGTACCAGATTCTCCACTTGGAAGAGGTGAGTTCTAAAACATACATTCATTAATTCAAAGAAATGAGTAGTGTAAAGAATTCTGCATTTCAAGGTTTATTGTACAGATATATTTTCCAGTGTGCAGAAGGATAATAATGTGACTCTCAGAGGGCTAAAATATATTTGTATAAACCAAGGGACCAAAGGGTTATTCAGGGTTCCCCACAGAAAAAAAAATCATCCGGTCGTTATCTTAAAAATCTTAACTTAGCGCGCGCGAGCAGCATAATAAAATATTTACTGTTGCACGCGCGCGCGCGATAAACAATATCAAAGTTTTTTCATTTGTGTTGTTTGCCTGACTGTTTGTGTGCCGTCACCATACTTCAGCATACCCAGCATACGTCAGAGTTATGTAATTTTGATTGAATTTGAGTAAAATGTTATTTATAACTGTTGTTGTGTATGCCTGACATGGTTTGTGAGTTAGTATCACTCACTCACCAACGCGCTTACACTTTGGTGAGTGACAACGAACGTGTCGTGGTGACTGGCAACGCCAGCGTCGCGCCAATGCCGGCTCAGCGCTGTTAGCGCTGGACTGACATTGGCACAGCGGTGGACTGGCCACACTGTGACAGCACTTTCTGTCAGCGCTGCTTCTGCCAGGCGTAGGCCTACACCTATGTTATGTAGCATACAGCACATGACGGGTTGCCCATATGTGGGGGATTATGGGGGGGGGGAAGGGAAGGGGGTGTTAGCACGTATCTTGTCTTACTTGTACACGCTGATCGCTAAACCAACACAGACGGGACACTGGCGACGGGAATATTAGCTAATCTGCCAGCTGGATAACAGCCGGATGTGACCTATTACATGCTGGTCGGCATAAAATTCATCCGGTCGGCATGCCGGCATTTCCGGCACTGTGGGGAACCCTGGGTTATTTTCAATTTGAAATTATCATAAATATCTTTGTTACCTCTATCCGCTTCTGTCTATGGCCATTATTAATATTTTACTCTTTCAGTGCGGGATCAACATTAGATGTCAGAATCTGACATCTACAGACATCAGATTCTCTTGTCTAAAGTCAATCCCCGCGTTTTGAAGATTAACTACTGAATATGCAGCAAGTTTGATGTAAGACATTTAAGTGTTTTATTTTGTAAATGATTGAAATAAAACATTTATAACTTGTTATTTTCAGGTGAAGATCCTTTTGTTACTATACCCAAGAATTACCAAAAAATAGAGATGAAATATTCAAAACTAGGCGTTGAAGACTTTGATTTCAGGCACTACAATAAAACAAACTATGCTGGTTTGGAGACACATATTCCTAATGCTTATTGTAATGCCATGCTTCAGGTTAGTATGGAGGCTTTAACCCTCTAACCCCCAAATTATTCAATTTGAATTTTCACCCACTTAAATTAGTGTCCCGCTGACGCGATCCACAACTTCAAATGATTACAAATTATTCAGATTTGACAAAATGGAGGTTAACTGTTTTCAAATATTGCTGATTGACGTCAAATTTTATCTTTAACATGTTTAATGTGCTGATAAAAAATGAAAACCCGAATATATGCGGCACCGGCGGTTAAAGGATTAATGTGCATCTCAGGATAAGGACATTAGCATTATTATTCTGAACCCTATAAGCCTTCACTATGCCCATGTTTGTTTTCACGACAGGTCAAGAATTGTGTAATTATCGGCTTTTAGTGGATTAGGATTTGAATGGTATATTGAGGTTTGAAAGGGTTGAGTAACTATAAAAATATATTTTTTAGATTTAGGTGTTTGGATCAGCGTAATTTACCGAAAATTTATTCAATACAAAATTAAACACGGAAGTTTTTTAACATGTTGTTTGGAGACACATATTCCTAATGCTTACTGTAATGCCATGCTTCAGGTTGGTATAGAGGCTTTAATGTGCATCTCAAGATTAAGACATTACCATTTTCTTTGTAAAACTTTTAATAATATATTGCTTGTAGTGTATTAAGATTTGAATGGTAAATTCAGGTTTGAAAGGATTAAGCTACTATTAAAATGTATTTTTACACGGAGATGTTTATATCATTGTAATTGAAGAGAAATTGATTCAATACACAATTACACACCTCACAATTGTTTTTGACTGATGAAATTTCATATATGATAGCCCTTGAAGGTTTATCACTTTTACTGTTGAACATTCTATTAATTGTTTTGGAGCCTGCCTTTTTTCAAAAATTTGGAAATTGCAATAACATTTTGTTTGTGTTGGCATTTCTTTGTGAATGTGAGAGCTTGATGAAGTTAATATGTATCCATTCATTACACAATGCTGCTTACTCTACCTTGCCTAATTCAATCATACTTTTACACAGGGATGTTCTTAAGTTTTGTCTTTTATCTGCTGTGATTTATTAATGATTGTGTTGACATTTTATGTTGCAATGGGAGCAATGATTTTTATTCTTAACCCTTATCCCGCTTTGTTAGTTTATTTAAATTTTCACCCGCCTGAAGCTAGTTGTGTCTCGCTACTATGACCCACAACTTGAAGTGGGTGAAAAATACTCATATTTTTTACATTTGAGATCTATCCTATGCAAATCCTGATGTTTCAATACACATTTTGTTTTCAATATTAGTGATTTGATCAACAAATTAAAAAGGGCAATAGTCTTGATTAGCAGGATAAAGGTAATGGTTTTAGTTATATACATGTATTGCCCTTTTTTCAGATGGTATACTTTATTGAGCCCCTACGTGTGTCTGTACTTAGTCATTTATGTGAGAAGGAGTTCTGCCTCACCTGTGAGCTGGCCTTCCTTTTTCACATGTTGGACAGTCAAAAAGGACGCACATGCCAGGTCAGACAGAAATATTAATTCAATTATATGATCCATCACTACCAGCCAGGGTCACCATGGTACTTTCAGCCACTTCATGCCCTCCTAAATAATTTTTTGAATACTGATTTCTCATGGTAGAAAAATGCTGTGGTTGCTCGTGATAGAAAAATGCTGTGGTTGCTCATTGTGGAAAAACAATCCCGAAAATCATCCCCCACAAATTGCAAGTTTCACACAGTTTACTGTAATTCAGGTTCTATTTTACTTACCTGCTTCTAAAATTGTCAATAATACAACTTCCCTACCTCTAAACCACCAATAATTGTTTTTAGAAGCTGTGATTTTTCACTTAATGCCGGGCTATGCATTAGATCCGCTGGCACTGCATAAGCCAGGTTATAATCCCTATTCATAATCTGAGCAAGAGATCCCAGTTATAAACCAACGTTGCTAACGAGTAATATAAAGTATTAATTTGCCGTCTGTGTTAAATTTGCCGCAGTGGTAACTATGCTTGAAATAATAGTTATATGAGAATTATCAGTTACTTATTGATGTGGTGGATATTTTAATCATATGAAATGCCTATTGAGTGTTACTTATAGAAATAATGACATTATCGTGTTAGTTATGAAAGATCTCAAATTTGCAGAATTGTTGTATAATGCAGCAGTCAATGTATTCCTCGACCCACCCCATCGCGGGGAAGCCTCAGGGTTACTATGGGATTTACCTGGGGGTTTGCTGTTTGTTCAAGCCCCTGGGGTGTAGGGGTCTTCTGAAGTTTTGTCCCCGGGCTGGAATCACAGGATTTGTCTATATTGAAAATCATTCTGACTATTCAAGTGACTGCTATAAAATAAAAGTTTTAATTTAACTTAACATTGAAGCTGTCATGTTCAAGTTCAGTGGAGGGGTTGATGTGCGAAAGTTATGTTCAAAGTGATGGGAGGGAATGCAGGGGCGTCAGCCATGTTCAAGGTGATGTGAGGGGCGTCAGCCATGTTCAATGTGATGTGAGGAGTGTCAGCCATGTTCAAGGTGATTGCAGGGGAGTGAGGGGCGCCAGCAATGTTGAAGGTGATGGCCGTCAGCCATGTTTAAGGTGATGGGAGGGGATGGGGATGAGGGGCGTCAGCCATGTTCAAGGTGATGGGAGGGGGTTGAGGGGTGTCAGCCATGTTCAAGGTGATGGGAGGGGGTTGAGGGGCGTCAGCCAAGTTCAATGTGATGGCAGGGGGTGAGGAACATGGGACCATGTAGGCCAACCAGGCCTACGAGACTAAGTAGTTGATTAAAAATTGTGTTATAATTGTGTCCTAATACTAATTTTTAATACTAATTTAAAAGTTACACAATGAGGTAGGTCTGTCGTCATATAATGATTATTATTGATAGAAATCATTTATAAATACAAACCAGGAGATTTATCCCACCCTGTTGGGTGGGGTTTAACCTGTGGGTTATCAGGGGGTTTTGACATATAATGTGCCCCTGGTTGTGGGGACTTTTGTGTTTTTGGGACACCCAAATAGCAAATCCCCCACATAGCCCCACGGTGGGGGGTATGGGGGAATTCGTTTGCTGTATAAGTTCCAATATAGTATAATCAAAATTGAATTTATTACTTTTTTGACAACTGATGTTCATGAAGTAAATTAACAAATCAAATTCTTCTAACCTCAACCATATGTTAAATACATAGATGTCTGAATCACTAATCATCCCTGACCAGTTGAATTTATATGCAGGTAATATATGCAGGTATGACATTGACTTTAGTCATATTTTTTACTTCTAGGCTAGTAACTTTCTTCGAGCTTTTCGAACAATTCCTGAGGCATCAGCACTTGGATTAGTTCTTGGAGATGCAGAAGAATCACTTGGAAAAGCGGACTTGACTCACATTACACAGAAATTCAATCGTTTTATATTACAGCAGATTCACACCGTAAGGACAACATTGTCTCATTTCTTTTGACCCCCTCAGTTCTGGGATCGTCTTTACATCCCAGAATTTGACGTCTATGGATTCTGATGTCTAAAGACGATCCCCGCACTGGAAGAATTAACAATTGATTATTTCTATAGACCCAAAACATAGGTGTATTCAAATGAAGTGGAAAGAGCTAACTGAAATATTTATGATTATTTTAATTTGAAAAAACCCTTTGGTTTCCATGGTTTATACAAAGCTATTTCAGCGTTGTAAGGATTAACCAAATCAATCCTGTGGCCAAATATAAATAGATGTTTTGTTTTACTTTGTCACTCCTATATATTTCATCGATAATCTATATCTTTTAATAATTCTTCGATGCACTAATTTTTGTTTAATTTTTTGTTAATTTAATTTTGTCAAAGTTTAGTTTTTACCGAAATGCATCTTCTCTTAAAACATCAAAGCATCCTTAGATATTATTAATTTGTGTACAGTGGTACCCCTGTCCAGCGTTGCCCCTCAAGAACGACTGCTCCCCTTAAACGACTGTTTTTCTGTGCACCTATGCCTTTTACACTGTTAAGGACCCCTGAAGAACGACGACCCCTCTAACACGTTATACGACGGCAAAAATTTGGCTGACGGCCGTCACTTACCTCCCCAGAAACGACCGTTGGGTGTTATTACTATAAAAAAAAAGACTGAAAGATTAGCATGTGAGACGTCACTCAACTGGCAAGTAGGCTGTGTTATATAAACAATGACGTGCGATCTTAGACACTTGATACAATATTATTGTGAGATGATCCGTTTTCGGCTGTGTGTGTATAAATGAGCTCCCATATATCTGGCCATTGTGTATGCGATGTTGGTTCGGCAATGATCCAGGACCAGTGTTGGCTGTAAAAGCCTACATTTTGCTATTACAACACAGCAAACATGAGACGATTAACCTGCACTAAAACAACGTTGGATCAGCGTCTGGAATTCCCTGAGGAGTCACGCCGAGATGCACTCGAACTGCTGAGACACTGGGGGAACGAGGGTGTTGATAGAATGATTATCGCAAAATTGACACCCTTGTGAGCCAGCGGGTGCTATAATGACAGCACTTGCATTAATTCAAAAATGGTATTACCCTATATTGCCAGTTAGTAACCGCGGTTTATAACTTGAAAAATGTTTGGTAAAATATCTAAAAAAAATGGATACTTTTAAGAGGCGGTTTATAACCAGGCATTCTGAGTGAGCCATGACGATTTCTGGTTGAAATAGGAGTGTTTGCCGGGACTGGCAACCAACTGACAGACCGGGTATCGTCACCTGCATTGGTGTGAGCTTTGTCGCCCGATTATGAAGTCAATTAACCATCTGCGTCCCAATGTGAATAATATTGTGAGCTAAATTAAAGCTCATGTAAATTGCAACATCTTTGTCAGCTCAAGCAGAAAGAATTAGTTATGTTGATGAAATTTCACGATGGTAGATGATTTCAAACATCACTATATAACACCGAATTGTTATTGTCTGTAGGGCTGAGATTGTCGTCATAACAGTCTTAACTAGAGCAGTAGGAGTTCAGAGCGAAGGGCGGTAATGGTGCCGTGGAAAGCTAATAGGCATTAACTGTTCACTTGTAATTACTTGTAGTTACTGCCTCTTGGCTTTGTAAGACGTTATATTACAGTTTTCTACCAGGTGTTGTCCTCTCGGTAGACACAGCCGGCCGGTATTGATTTGATGTTAGATTAATAGCTTTGGGCTAACCTTGTTTATGCGCATCTAAACCAGATGCATGAAAGCCAAACTCAAATATACTAATACATTTATTGTTCATGCTAATTAAGTGTTGAATTATAACGATTAAAACAGATTTTCGATGTCACGGGAATAATATATATGACGATATTTTGATCCCCTGTAGAACTAAAAGTGTCAGCTTAATTACCGTCACGAGAAGAACAAAGGGACTTGCAGCCATTTAACAATCAGACCAACAGCATTTCGCCAATACTGGTTTAATGTTGGTCCACCGTCTGCGACGCTGGACCAACATTAAAATAACAGGAAGCAGACGTCTTGTGTATTTGCCAGGAAGTGCCCATTAAACACACACATCGACCCAGTGCTTGTTTGTCTGCTGCAACGACGCTGGCCTAACATTAATCTGACACAGGATCATCCTATCGTTTTTTGCTGTGTAATCAGGTTTGGTGGGAATATGTCGCCTGCTCACAGCAATGTTGTAACAGCCGACTGCACCAATGGCCCAACATTAAGCCAACACTTTCTTAATGTTGGCACACCATCCACAACGATGCCCCGGCATATATTGAGTCTCCCGTGAGAAACACGCTGACTGTACTAATGCCGCATGGCGTTGACTGCGATAATGATGAAATATCGCTCTAGAGCTAAGCTGTCTGGCTAAACTGCGGGAGTTACCGGGAAGAATTACGGCTGCCTGTTGTACCCAAAGTAGGGATGCGGTTTGTAAGGGGGCCACCATTCATTCTCCAGAAGTAAACAAAAAGACATTTTGCCTCTAAACCTAAGTGCAATAAATAATTTGAGCTAAGTCAATGAAAAGTCACTTACTGAATTAAAACGTTTTTTTACACAGCGAATGTGTTTTGCTCATTTTTTTCTGGTGTTCAAAATAATTCATGCCCCTGACAAACGACCACCCCTCTCATATGACAGTTTTTATGTGGCAGTAACTGGGGTCGCATAACAGGGGTACCACTGTACTATCAAATTCAGATATTAATTGACAATATTAAATATAAGTCAACAATGTACATCTATGCTTTTATTCTGTGGATATTCATTTGGGTTTTCCCAAAACGCGTTCAAAGGAATTGGTGGAGGGTGTTAAAATGGAAGAGAAGAGAAAGTTGGAAGGAAGGCCGTTAGATCTTTTGCCAGCACCAAAATCTGATTGGCAAAATCCATGGGACGGGAAACAGAGTGCAGACAAGAAAGAGAAGCCTGCAACAAATGAAGGGGACAAAGAAAGCGGAGAATCTGGGAATGGTGAAGATAAGTCAGATGTAAAGAAAGACGACACAAAGACTAAAGATAGTGAATCAGAAGGAAAGAAAGAGGAAGATAATGAAAATAAAGAAGAAGATGAAAGTGAAAAAAAAGTGTCAACAGAAGAAGAAGAAACCCCAAAGGTAGTTGATGCTATAGAAGAGGAAGAGCCACTTTATATCGATGAGTAAGTGTTTGATGATGAAATTTAATTAAGCAACTCTCGCCGAGGCGGGCTGCTTACTGTATTCCACATGGTCCGCCGCCGCCGCCAGTTATTTGTTTTCAAGATAGCTACTAAGCTATCAACTTCTGATTCCTCATGCTTCACATAGCCATCACATACCACTAGGGAATTGTATTGATGACATTTTGATTTCCATATCACCAACCCTTCAATTACTATGGCCACTAACGAAGAGATGCTCGTTAGCGTGTTTCAGGAAAAAATCTCCATCAGATCTCCTTTTATTTGGCAGATACCGGTATGTTCAGCTTTGATTTCTTTGTGTATTACAATGCGGCATAATAATATTTCATAGAAATCGTGTTTTCAATTTGTAAATAACGTATTGTATTCGAACAGATATTTATTAGTCTAAAGATCGTGTTATAAATTTCTGAAGATTATGTTATAAATTTATTGAATATCGTGTTATAATTAATTCAGATTCTAGCACAAAAAATGATTATAGTTTTGTATACAATTTAAATCGTGCTATACACAAAGTAAAGAATGTTATGTATTGGAGAAAGATCGTGATATAATATGCTTACAGATACTGATTATAGCACGAAAAATAATCCATCTGTAGATCGTGCTATATATTTTATAGCGATGGTATCGTATTATATATCTAACAATAATCATCGTGTTATATATATATATAAGCTTGTCGACTTACCACGTATTGCTAGGCCTACAAATCGAAGGAAAGGGTGAATCAATCTCTTGACATAGGAGGAGTCAGAAAGAGAGCCTGGGGTATCTGAACCAATCAGCGTGAGGACAGTGATGTTAATCATCAACTGCCGAGGTTATAGCAGTGACTGAAACGGCCACTGCCAATATATTATACACATTTATTATATTGTGTGCAATTAAATAAATATAATGCTGGCGTAGTTTTACATGCAAATGATACTAAAGGCATTAAATACATTGTGTTACACACTGCGCACAATGATATGTATAAGTATGTAATATAGAGCTAAAATATAGCAAATTCGCTACTCCTCAGCTGCATAAAGATGTGTAATTTATTGTTATTTTTAAAGTGTTTATTCTGTATACATTTGTACGATAGAATAGTTGTAAAACATTACAATGGTTACGCCGCAAAAAATTATGATAATTTTTTTGTTATCATTATAAGTTATAGCTGTAACATAACACGTTACACCTGTGCAAACAAGACCGCTTATAATTATGATCATCTTCCTATTATTACTCGTTCGTTTTTGGAATTGTTTTCTGGTTGATTTTTTTTTTGTATAACACGATTCACTTACAACATGATTTGACTCATTGGACCCCAACGATCGTGTTATAACGATGTTCACCTGTATTAAACAATTTTTTAGCCAGGTAGTGTTATTTTTTCAGCTGAAATTTGTGTTATATTTCGTTCATGTACCTCAAACCTAATAATAAAAATCATTTGTATAAGAAATGCTCGTTTATTTTTACAGGGATGTTCCTGATTCTATCATCAAATTAGCTTTTGGTACCAATGTTGAAAACCACTTTGTGTGCAAGTGCAGTCACGAGATGTCCCGTAAAATGACATCTTCTGTGACGGATCTCAAATACACTGACGGCAGCCCTCCTATTTCTTCAAGTAACATTCACATTTTACTAAATAAATCATTTGAATTGAATTTTATGATATTGCTGTGAAATTGAAAACATTAAACAATTATGTAAATAATTATGTGTTGAAATAATTTGAGGTTCACTACTTTTCATGATTAAATTTCTAAAGAATTTTGGCCATTTTTGTTCTTCACAATAAAGGAATTGCTTCAGTAACCACACCGTTTTTGCTGAATTATTGTTTGTTTCTATTTTTCATGTATTTAAAGCGGAACTTAATAATGCAATTTTCAGCTTTAAATGATAAAAATCCTTATTTTTATGAAAAACTCCTGAATTAAATTATTTGATAAACTGATTTTAACTAAATTCAAGTTCACAGCTTAGATCCACAGCCGCAATAGAGCTCCAAACCAGATCATATTGTTTCTATCTGATTAGAAAGCTGCTACTTTTATATGATTTTCTTTAAATTAAAATCGTTTTTACCACTGGAATTTCCATACATCAAGATAATTACTTGAGATAACATGTTATATTACTACATGACATTTTGTAACATTGAGTATTTAATTCATACATGAATAGATATATCAACACTATTTACTCAGGATTTTTTTGTTTAGGTGGAGGAAAGACCCCGGATACCAAACAGGTATCGTTTGCCAGTGTCGTTCAGCATAGTATGTCCCTTGAGCAAAATACACCTGCTTGGTGCAATCGCTGTAAGAGTTATCAACCACATGTGAGTATAATGCTAAAATGATGTCCTCACCCCTGTTGTGACTGGTTTCATGGATACTGTCACACAAGATTCTTGCAGGGTCAAGCATCATCACCTAATAATTAATTAATTTTGGTCTGTCGTCTGTGATGGTGGCCCAACATTAAACCAACATTGGTTCATTGTTTACTTCTGCCCAAACCTTTTCTCTAAGCTGCAGAATATTTAGTAAAAAAATTGACAATATTTTTTATTGGTAGCTGCTTTGTATAAGGTGCCATCACCAATATATCTGTTCAGACATATTCCACTAAGTAGGTGCTATCAACATTCTTATCCCAAAGTCCTTTCTTAGTAGTTTTATGTTACTGAACCATTTGAATAATTTTGGAACGTTTCCAAGAGAGAATACTTTGCTGACTTTATTATTATTCCTGCTTTCTTGAAAATTTGTGTTGAACATAGCTCTTTAACCCTTGTGATGCTGGGTATATCTTTTCAAGCAAGTCTCAGACCAAATGAAATGCCACTTGCCACTGAAATCCATAAAAATGGATAGATGTTAATCAAATAGATGTTAATCAAATAATTTAATTTTGCAGATGTTTATTTTTCACAAAGAGTTGATTATTATATGGACCCCTAGCAACCAGACTGTTGGATGTGCTACTTACTTTTGAGTGCGCACACAACACTCTGGCTGCTAGGGGTAAATTTATATGTTATTCAATCACATACAGTGCACCCTCACTACATCGCCCCCGAATATAATGCCAACCTCACCTACTGCAATTAAAGTTTTAAACGGATTCCCGCCAATGGTAATTACCGCGTTACAATACCAACCACAGTGTCCGCCATATGCCAACGATTTTGAAGTCCCAATTTCATTTTTGTCATGTACTTTCCCCCGATATTGTCAGCAGACCTATTTTTCCTTCGGCAGACATCATTGACTGTTAAACAAACACACATGCCATGCGTTGTCAGCGATTGCCACCACTGTCCCGATTCATTGCACCCACACATCAGTATAGGCCTATGCGTTCACAAGTTTAGGCAAGCGTGACTGTGATTGATCAGTGGATTACCGGTAGGGGGTTGGCCAATTACTGTATGGCGCTTATCGTATCTATCTGTGCAAAAAAAAGTTTATGCCAGCTAACAAAAACAGTCAGCCCAGCGTTTATTGTGCACTAATATTATCCAAACACTGAACCAGTGTTAATCCCAGCAATCACGCTACACCAATGCTACACCAATATTTGACCAATGGTGGACCACTGTCTACAATGTTGCCCCAACATTTGTCAAACATTAGGTAGATGTGTCGTGTTCGCTGGGATAACTCATATACATGATATATGCATATGTGATTTATTTCATATAAAATTTCTCTAAAATCCTTCTCGATTGTGGTTATACACACAATAAATAGTTAAAATGATTAGTATTGGTGCTATGTCACATTTGGTACATACACGAGTGTCCCGGAAAAACCGTTCTCTACAGCCAGTTTCTATCGGCAACCTGTGATTTCTGCAACAGAATTTAGTAATTATAATTTTCAGCTTACGTGGTAAAGAAATCAAGTAATTTTCAAATGAAATGTTTTAGACATTGATATCCAGAGGGTGTCTTTAAATTAAATATCCATCTTGGTGACGTAACTAGAGATGGGGTTATGGACAAGAACAGCAACTCCACCGGAAGCCTTTTTTCTGTATTTTCGATTATTGTTTATCAACTTGAAATTGTCTACATGAATGGAATCAAGATCATCTAATTTTGTTTCAGTGAGAACTATCATGTTATGGTGACTTATTGTCTCTTCAAAATCTGGTGCTTTGAGTTTGCTTTTCAGACAGCATATATTAATTAGGAGTATATTTAACATTTTTTCACTTTTTTCGCATATAATTCTTGTATTGTCAGCACCTTAAGAATAGTCTGTTTTACCTGCTGGGTTGTAGTCCGTTCCAAGTCAAAGTCCGCTATGAGTTCTGAGTCGTATGTGGTTTGGATGAACCTAGGTCTTTCCTGTGTTTTTCTAACATCCACAATATAAGCCTAAGAATGATAAGTAAACTACTGAATTATTAGCCCATGCTGAGCCACATTCCGATTGGTCGGGGTTAGAAACCAAGACTTGAACCAAATTATTTATCGACACGATTTATTGTAGGATAATATTAAAAACAATAATATGACCCTGAGAGCTGGTAACATAGGAAGATCAATGTAAAGCGCCACACTTTTGATTTATCCTCAATGTGGACTCATGAGTTTAAACCCAGCGAACACAAAAAAATTGTTTAGCATTAGACAAAGTAAGCCCAACATTGTATGTTTTGCGATTAGTGGGAATAAATATAACATCAAGCACACGTAGAATACAAATCTCATCAGATTTTGTGAGTGTGAACCACACTCACATAGCCTGTTGACACTTATCTCAGACTTGGTGTGAAGGAATGTCACACCTATTGTCTTTAATCTCCGCAAGGCGCCTGCGGTATTGGCCTTTGATCACCACTTCAAATGCCAAACAATCAATATTAACAGTGTAAGAGAGCTATTTGCTTTTTTTTAATAAAAAAATTGTATGTTTTTTTTACAAATAGTGCTCTAAATAAAACAATACTATGTAGCCTAATGATATTGATGTGTGTTCTTGTTTTTTTAATTGTTATAATCAGAATGAGTTAGAGCAGTTAATGTGTATCAGAAATAATGTCAATCAGCTCGCATATCATATATCCACAAGCCTAAATCACCTCCCTCGCCATAATGCCACCCCGCCATAATGCCAAAAAATGGTGATGATTATGCTATAATTATGAATAATTTCCAGGTACAAAGAAGACTAAACCAGTCATTGCCTGATATTGTTGCTCTCAACTGCCATCTAGAAGTCACATCCAACTACAAATTTTGGAAGAAACAGGAATTAGTATGTGTATAATTATTGTTGCAATAATATGCTGTTTTCTGATGTCAGTATAGTTAGGAAATGTTCAGACCACCATTTGTACCTGAGGAAGCTACTGGTCTAGTTCAAAGACTAGTGATCTTGACCAATTTTCATATTGCACTGAACTTCTTCTGATATGTGATATTCTTAGATTATGGGTGATGTTGACCTATTTTGAAGATCAAAGTCACAGCTGTTTGTCTCAAGCAGTTTTATGTGTGTGAAATGTTTTTCAATAGTGTATCCAAGTGCATTTGATGAAATTATTGCTGACAGATATTGTCCGTTCCGTCCAAAAGAAGAAGGTGCAATCTAAATAGGCTGTGCTTTAAGCGCATACCCTGTTATACACATTTTATCAAATTGTAAGGATCTGTAGAATTTTCACACATTTAAATGGTTGCTTTAATTGAAAAAAACACATCTACTAATTTTGCATTTTAGAGATAACATGATAAAAATATTTATATTACAGTTTTTAAAAAAGGAAGAAGAAGATAGTGCAGCGAAAGGTACAACGAGTAGAAACATAACAGCCAGACCTTGTCGATATGGAGCCTCGTGTACCAGGAGGGATTGCAAATTCAGACACGATATCGGTCCAGATGGCGCGTAAGGTTCTTTTTTTAAATTTGATTTTCAATTCATTATCTCTAAGTATTTAGTCTTTTGAGCTGTCTATCCATTCAATGTGAATTTGATCATAACTTTGCATAGAATGAGATACTTTTATCTGGATATGATTTTACATAATGTGGGTCAATGACTTACAAATCTTTAATATTTATACAAGCTAAAGTTAGTTTTCATTCTGGTTTACTATGCCTTTGTAGATCATTATCTTTATTGTTAAGATAATTCAGATTAATTAAAGTGCTAAATAATGGAGCCCACACACATGGTTAACTTTATATACACATGCAATGAGACATTAACCCTTATCCTGCTGATCACCACTTGTCGACTTTAACCTGTTCTATTAGTCCATCAAATCACTGGTATTGGGAACAAAATGTGTGTTTAAACATCAAGATTTGCAAATGTTTGATCTCAAATAAAACAAATATGCTTAATTTTCACCCACTTGAAGTTGTGGGTCGCGGTATCGAGACACAACTTCAAGTGGGTGAATATTTAAGTAAATAAACATAGCAGGATAAGGGTTAACACCTAATATTAATGCCTGAGCTGAGCCTGAGCTAAAACATCCTAAATCATCCGGAATGAGAAATGCTTAAACTTATTCCAAGTAATTCTCAGCCATGTGGATAAGATCTGCCATGCAAAGTAAGCAAGTACTTGTGAGTACAGTGTATTATATTTATGTTCTTTAGTTTGCTAGACATGACCAATCTGACAATGCCAGAACCAGATGAGACATGGGTTCCAGTTGGACTGCGTATAGCTTTAGGTGAAGACGGCAAAGTGGAAGTTCAAGATATTAAAGATGAGGTCAGTATCTGAAACCCTTCTGTGCTAAATCAGTGGTATCGAGCATTTTCCAGAAAACAAGATAATATACTCTTGTAACTCAACAAGCACAAGACCAATGTCAATTAATGTTTGTCCAGCATTGTTGATGATGGACCAACATTAAACTAGCATTGTTTCAACGTCTTGTGTTTGCTGGCTATCCAAATAGTGAGGAATTATCCCTATTCAAATCCAGTTATGGAATATGAAACAGAAAGGTGATTGTTGTAAAATAAATAAAAACCCATATAATAAAGATTTTAACTCCCTCTTTTATATATTAATTTAAAAAAACAAAGAATGAAAATTGATAATTTTAATTATACACAATGCAACTGATTATGTGCAGATGGGTCACTTATGTTCAAATCTATCTTTTATTATCTACCAATAATATTTTATTGAGGCATATTGTTTGAAATCAAGCTGATTGTGCTGGTGAAAAGATTCTCTGTAACAACTATGTTCCTGAATTTCAGACCTGGCTTTTGTGTTTTGTACAATTGCTTTATTTACTGTGTATCTTGAGTTCTATTTCTTGATGAAGTATTTGCTTTTCCGCATAACTTCAAATATTTCAGTGTACTTTCTCACAAGTTTTTCAATTTATATGAATTATTTTCCAATCCTCATTCTTTGAACATAACCACAATTGTAACTGTTAATTCATAATCATTGTTTAATTACAGGCATACATTCCAATGACGTGGGCAGATGAAAACGTGGTATATTACGAGTTATATAGTACTCTGGTTCATGTACGTGATGTGAAAACTGGAGGGAATTTGGTATCCCACCTGAAAGTGAGTGAGCCGTATCATCAGCGTAAGGAGAAGGTCACATGTACACAGTGGTATCTACTTAATGATATTGCAATTATTCCTATAGAAAGGGTGAGTATATACTAAGATAGTAATTATTCATATTATATGGAATATTAACTCTTCCCATCTTCCATTTATGGACCACATTATTATATATTCCTTTCTTAGATGAAGAAAAAAATCAGCTTTCTCTTGATACTTTAGTATTTTACAAACTAGATTTTTTTATTATCCCCCGCCCGTAGGGGGAGGGGGATTTTAGTCGCGCCAGATTTTTGTCAGTGTCCGGCGTCAGGTTTTCTTGTAGGGGCAAAAACTACCAGTTAATTTTTTTTGAAATTTCAACATGACATTCCAAGCAACATGGGGATGTGCAAGTGATTTTTTATATATGCTACCAAAATTCAAAATGGCCACCAGAGGTCAACTCCAAAAAATTTTGTGGGTGCAAAAACTCAAAAACTTGAAAGTCAGAAATTCTTCAAATTTTACTATCACATTCCCCACCATATGGAGATGTGCAGGTTGCATTTTCAAGGTTTTACTAAAATTCAAAATGGCTGCCACGGACCAACTTCAATTTTTTTGGGGACACAAAAACTCAAAATATCAGTTTCGTCAATTTGTGGAACATGTGGATGTGCAATTTTTTTTTAAAGATGCTACTAAAATTCAAAATGGCCGCCAGAAGTCAACTTCAAAATTTTTTGTGGGCGCAAAAACTTTAAAACTTAAAGTCAGAAATTATTCAGATTTTACTATCACATTCCCCACCATATGGAGATGTGCAGGTGATTTTTTCAGGGTTTTACAGAATTTCAAAATGGCCGCCAAGGATCAACTTCAATTTTTTGGTGGGAGCTGAAACAAATTCTTTTGGTCAAATTTTTTTAAATTTTGTTATCACGTTCCCAGCAACATGTGGATGTGCAAGTCGGCGAAAATTTTAAAAATTAACTTCTGAAATTATTCAAATTTCACAATCACATTCCCCACAATTTGAAGATGTGCAGGTGATTTTTTCAAGGTTTTGTTGAAATTCCGCCACGATCAATTTCAATTTTTTTAAGGTCGCAAATTATTCAAATTTTACTATCACATTCCCCACGATATGGAGATGTGCATGTGATTTTTTCAAGGTTTTACCGAAATTCAAAATGGTCGCCATGCATGAACTTCATAATTTTTTGTGGGCACAAAAACTCAAAAATTGAAGTCAGAAATAATGTGTAGGTGATTTTACTAAAATTTAAAATGGCCACCACAAGTCGATTTTTTTGTGATCGCAAAAAATTCTAACCTTATTTATGGCGAGGGATGATATAGTTCTTCAGTCCTCTTGTTCAGGTGTGAATTGCGGCACTAAAATTTATTCGAGAAAAAATTGTATAATGTCCCACAATAATGGCGCTCTCAGCTTTCATTTCATACATGTATACTAGTCTGGACTCAGGTATTTTTTTTCATTCACCTGGAGCTGGGAATTGTGGCAGGAACCCGCACCTCAACAATAATTTTAGAAAGAATTCCCTTAAAGCACTAAGTCATTTGAAATCTGTTTTTAGTCAATTAAATGGCCGTTATTGGGAATAAAATGTGTGTCTAAATAGCTAGATTGCACATGTTTGGTCCTAAATTAAAACAAATATGAGTAATTTTCACCCACTTGTAGTTCTGGGTCGCATTTGCGTGACACAACCTGAAGTGGATTTAAATTACATTGTAGCGCTTTAAGAGCTAGGATGGTTAAATGAGGGGTTTATTACTATGATAATTGGTTTATTCATCTTTTTTTAGCATGAAGCAACTCAATTTCCTTTAGAGTGGAAAGTGCCTTGTGTTATTTATTACACCAGACAGAAACTTAACTCTCGCTATCCTCTTGAAGGTCAGCAAAAAAAAATATTATTATAAATTATGAATAATGGTCTTCTACTAAGGGACATGTCTTGTGGCATAATTAATTTCTATAGAAGCATTTTACAAATCACTTTGATAATTTCTTACAAGTACATATTTTTATGCAGTGGTTTGTGCTACAATAATTGGCTAAAGCATGTTAATAATGGGCCGTGATATTTCTATGTATGAGAACTAACCATTTATTATTCTTATTTCACATAATCAAGTAAACATTTTATAGGAAATAAATGTCTATCCATAAATTATATTGTCAGTGATAATACATCACTGCTACTTTCATACCAATGTAAACATGGACAGTGAATGTGTAATGCTAATGCTCACTATTGTCATTCTCTTTCAGTACATAATCCCATTTTATCTGACGTTCTATTCGGTGAGGCATCCCTGGTCACACCTCGCCGCCGCCATGTCACATTCCTTCCTTTAGATGAAACAGAGATACCAAAGGATGGAGAATTAGTCGGCTTAGATGCTGAGTTTGTTACGTTGAATCAGGTAATTAACGTCTGTTTTCTTACAGTATTATGTTATCATAATGTTATCAAGGCACACCCCACCTGAATCATGCAAAAACTGCAGGAGAGTGCGCAAAATGATTACCTCACACTCATCTGTACAGTTTCTGATAACTTTTTAATAACATCACTGAATGTTTTTTTTTATTAGAGCTACATCTTTTATTTTGCAAAGATAGATGTATATGTATAATTGCTCTAAGTAATAGATAATATCTTATATGAAAATAAGTGGACTGTAAAAAGTGGACCGTATCTGGGTTAATGTTATATACCCAGAAAACTCATAGAGACTTTGACCCGGTGTCATTGTTGATGTTGGACCAGCGTCTATGACGCTGTTTCAACATTGATCTAGCTCTAGGTCGAAGTCCTATGTACACTGGTAATTATTATTCTATTCGCACATTAACACAATGTTACAATACAAACGGGCGCAGGTGGTGGGCCGATTCTGGAGCAAGGTTTGGACAGTATCGTTAATGCTAGAACAACTTTGTCCCAGCGCTGGTCCAACCTTCGTGTTTGCTGTGGATGTAGGATGTACTGAGCCGGTGCTGGTTCTTTGTTCTCCAGGACAGAACACGCACTGACTCAGAGCTTTCTCTTAGCGGGCGCAGGGCATTTGTATGGCATTTGTGCAGCGAAGGCCTAGCGTCTTCGACGCTGGTCCGGCGTTGTATAGGTGCTGTACAGATGTGTTGAGTTTGCTGGGCTATGATGTTGTTACTTTTAATGAAACATAATAAAAATTATGCTTATTTTAATTTCATAATTTATGCTTATTTTATTCTCATTAACTTCATTATGTATAGACCCTATGCTTTTTTATTCTTATTACATGCCTTGTAATAACTATTGTATTGAATATTTTATCAATAAAAAAAAAATATATGTAAATTTCTGTATATTTTTTACCATAGCCATATGGCCTACAGGGATTGAACATTTATTGTAAAAATAATATATATCTAATAATAAATTGGACAATATCTGGACAGCTTGTTTTTGCTATATTTGACCAGAAAAGGTTTCAATACTATTTTAGTAGTAAAATTTAGTTGATTATGATATATTTTGTTACATCTAAATCAAGGAAGAAGCTGAGTTACGCAGTGATGGCACACGATCAATGATAAAACCATCTCAGATGTCTGTGGCGCGCATAACATGTGTGCGAGGGTGAGTATTATTATCATCTAAAATTTACTAATTTTTATCTGATGATCTATTCTTTTATTTGTATTCATCCATAAATCTTTTTCTTAACACAGACAAGGGCCATTGGTGTGGGAGGCGTTTATTGATGACTATATCTCTACACAAGAGCAGGTATTCTAGATGTTGTATGTCCATAAACTAACGATTTATCATAGTCTTACCTGTCAATCTTTGTCAGTTGATACAAATTATAAAAACTTGTTTTTTAAATATTACAAATAATAATGAAGGATCTAAATTTAAACTCTCTGCCTTGTTATTGGACATGTAGAGTCAAATTCAAATGCAAATTTGAATTTATTTACCATGAGATGTGCAGTTTTAGTCAAGCAGGCATTAGAATCTGACCTAATTTTCGCTGGTATTTGGACAATGCCTCAGGTTATTTAATGTTGGCTGAATTTTTTTGTGTTTGTTGCTAATCCTGTGCAATTATTGTGTGAGTCCACGTTGACGCTTCAATCTTCAGTTATTTAAACATTTGGAGGGCTTTCACAATAAAAATATTAACAGATATTTATTGAATTTGCAAATGCAGATCTCACATGAAGTAACCATTGTAAATTATAACTACCTGTATTTTAATTTTTTGTTTTCAATTTTATTTTAAGTGTGAAATTGTCTTAGCAATGCAAGTGATACAATTGCCAGGCTAATATTAATGTGGAATATTAAAGAGAAGTAGGCCTACAGCACTCGAAAGAGTCCAGGGAAAAGTAGTGATAAAACATTGAATCTGGTTGAGCGGGTTTGTGGCATGGAACAATTTAAGAAAATACAGCAATTTACAAATACAATTACATGTATCATTGTAGTGAGGCACAATGTCTATAAAATATGTGTTTCCAGAAATTTCAATTGAAATAATGATTTTAAAGCTATCTCTACACTTTGCTATGCTTTAACATGATTGCCAGATTTCTATTCACTACATCATCACATTCAGGTTGTAGACTACTTGACACAATTCTCAGGAATTCAGCCAGGTGATCTTGATGCTACAATATCTTCTAAGCACCTCACTACACTAAAAGCCACTTACCTCAAAATCAGGTACTGACAAACGATTAGCTTACTAATTTTTACATTTTTGTTATGTCTACTTTTTGTTGGTTCTCTGCCTGCAAACCTAGACGTTGAGTGTCATTGATCATTTTGATAATTGTTTCATAACAAATGGAATCATCAATTGGTCTTGATCATGTATCTTTAATGTTAAGGTACCAGGTTTTTAAAAATATTTATGGAACATTTAGTATCTTCTTGAAATGTCAACTGCTGGTATTCTTCATTTCTCATTATTATTCTGTTCTATTGCAATAACAAAATCTTTTTACTGAAAACTCTTCGGTTATTTTGAAATCGTGTACTTGTATAATGTTGTCTAAATACGGATATTAACTTTGGGATTTTCGTTTAAAAAATTCTTTCCAGGTACTTGGTGGATGCTGGTGTCATATTTGTTGGACATGGCCTAAAGAAAGATTTTCGTGTTATCAATCTTGTGGTTAGTATGGATAATGAAATGACTTATTTGTGATCCATCTGCACATTGCAATTTATTTTGAAGCGCGAGTGGGTGGAAATGTATATCATCTGTATATCATCAGACAATTTCCTCTGCAATTTTAATAATTGTAAAAAAAATTAACAATTGCAAATTTAATACAATTTAATTGTGAATGCCTTTGTTTTTGTGTACCTCCACAAATGTGCTGTGGTCACTGCTAAAGACAAATTTTTATGCATGTTGCCTATGACATCTTTGCTAATGGTAAAAATTAAACATTAATGACTCATCAGACTACCCTAAGTTAATTTTAAATCATGAAATTAATCAATTGATGTGTTGTGTACCACTGCTTGTCCCTCAATGGTGCAAATGACACTACACAGACTGTCATGTTGGACAACATCTTCTTGAGTGATGAAGATTATCTTTTTAATTTTATGTTTTCATAGCAACTTAATATTCAAAAACACTATTTTTTCATATTTTCAGGTTCCGAAGAACCAAGTGATTGATACAGTGGAGTTGTTCCAGCTGCCCAGACAACGTATGATCTCACTTAAATTTCTTGCTTGGCACTTCTTAGGTAAGCAGTTTCAAATTTTGTATTTTAACCCTTAAAGCATAGAAATATTTTTAGATAAACCATGGAGACCAAAGGGTTTTTTCAATTTGAAATCATCATAAATGATGTAGTTAGCTTTTTAGCTCCCGCCGTCACCGTAGGTGAGCGAAGGGAGCTATGGATTCTACCTCCGTTTTTTTTTGGCCTCTTCTTTTGCCTATAACTTTGTGAGAAAATAAGCTAGGATAACAATTTTTGGTATGTGGGTTACTTCCAGGTGGCTAATGGACGGGTTAAAATATTTTCAATCTGAATTCAATACGCAAGGTTGCAGAGGAGAAAATGATGATGTGACGGCGTTGGGCCGTCCGTAAACAATTCGTTTCCGGAGCATATCTCTGAAAGTACTTGTACGATTGTCTTCAAATTTTACACACAAAACCCCTAGGGGGTCTAGTTGTGCCTTTTGGGGTATTTGAACTTTGACCTACTTCTGGTTCAGAACTATGACCTATTTAGACTAGACGTTTTGACGCGCACTTTGTTTCCGGAGCAGATCTCGAAAAGTACTGGGCCGATGACAGTCATATTGCACATACATGTTCTCTAAGGTCCCTAGTTGTGCCTTTTCAGGTTTTTGGACCTTGACCTTGAAGTTGACCCAGCACTTTGACCTAATTTATAACATCGGTAAATCCGACTGAAAGATTTTGCGGAATATCATGAAAACCGCTCAAGATAGCTACACCATTACTATAAAACAAATTGTGAGGTTTTAGAAGAGGATGCATCTTGAAAAATTTCAAGTCGATAAAATTAAAAATGGCCGCCTATCGGCCATTATTCACCTCGACAGGCCTGATATTGCAGAATATCATGAAAACCGCTCAAGATAGCTACACCATTAATATCAAATAAATTGTAAGGTTTCAGGAGAGGATGCATCCTGAAAAATTTGAAGTTGATAAAATTCAAAATGGCCGCCTATCAGCCATTATTCACCTTGACAGGCCTGATATTGTGGAATATCATGAAAACCGCTCAAGATATCTACACCATTACTATAAAACAAATTGTAAGGCTTCAGGAGAGGATGTATTTTGAAAAAAATTCATTTTGTCAAAGTTCAAAATGGCCGCCAATCAGCCATTATTCACTTTCACATGGCCGTTATTTGGTAAACCGTGCTAGATGGCTAGACCATTACTATAAAACAAAATGTGTGATTTCAGGAGAGGATGCATCTTGAAAAAATTCGACTCGATAAAATTCAAAATGGTCACTTATCGGCCATTATTCACTTTCACATGGCCGTTATTTGGTCAACCGTGCTAGATGGCTAGACCATTACTGTAAAACGAAATGTGAGATTTCAGATGAGGATGCATCTTGAAAAAAATTGACTTGATCAAATTTAAAATGGCCGCCTTTTCCGCCATTATTCATTTTCACATGGCTGATATTTGGTAAACCGTGCTAGATGGCTAGACCATTACCTGATTACTATAAAACAAAGTGTGAGTTTTCGGGGGAGGATGCACCCTGAAAATTTTTAACTTACGAATTCAAAATGGCCGACAATCAGCATTATTTACCTCGATAGGTCTGATATCAGGTAAACCGTGCTAGATAGCTAGACCATTACTATAAAACAAAATGTGACGTTTCGAGAGAGGATGCCTTTTATAAACTTTAGACTCAATCGAATTCAAAATGGCCGCCTATCGGCCACTATTTACTTTCACATTGCTGATATTTGGTAAACCGTGTTAGATAGCTGGACCATTACTATAAAACAAAATGTGAGATTACAAGAGAGGATGCATCTTGAAAAAAATTGACTCGATCAAATTCAAAATGGCCGCCTATCGGCCATTATTCACTTTCACATAGCCGGTTTTTAGTAACCGTACTAGATGGCTAGACCATTACTATAAAACAAAATGTGAGATTTCAGGAGAGGATGCATCTTGAAAAATTTTGACTTGATCAAATTCAAAATGGCCTCTTATCTGCCATTATTCACTTTCACATGGGCGATATTTGGTAAACCGTGCTAGATGGCTAGACCATTACTATAGAATGAAATGTGAGATTTCGGCTGAGGATGCATCTTGGAAAATTTTGATCTGATCAAATTCAAAATGGCCGCCTTTAGGCCATTATTCACTTTCACATGGCCGATATTTGGTAAACCATGCTAGATAGCTAGACGATTACTATAGAATGAAATGTGAGATTTCAGCTGAGGATGCATCTTGAAAAATTCTGACTCGATCAAATTCAAAATTGCCCCTTATCGGCCATTATTTACTTTCACATGCCCAATATTTTGCAAACTGTGTTAGATGTTAGTCCATTACTATAAAACAAAATTTGAGGTTTCGGGGGAGGATGCACCCTAAGTTTTTAACTAATTTATATCGAATTCAAAATGACCGTAAATCAGCTATTAGTTAACTCGATTGGCCTGATATCGGGTAAACCATGCCAGATAGGTAGACCATTACTGGGATACTGATTAGGATCATTAATTTCAATGGAGGTTTGCAATCTCTGACAGACTGTCTAGCTCTTATCTTACTCTTAGACTGGGCTTCTTAGACCTAGTTGTCTTGCGTCTTGATTTTTGACCTAGACTAGGACTACATTAATAACCCTATACAAAATTGCTTAAATCAAATTCTAATTCAGAGGGGAGCTCCTGGACTTATATAGTCTTGTTCCAGTTAAGTTTAATACCTATTTTATGGGTCTAAGGCCATTATGAATATTTCACTCTTTCCGTGCAGGATCGACTTTAGACGTCAGAATATAACGTCTAAAGCCGATCTCCGCACTGTAAGGGTTAAACCCATAAATATGTCGCTGATCAATTATATGTCTAACCTAATTGAACCAGTCTGTTGTAT
The DNA here is from genome assembly GCA_964017125.1 of Flabesymbios commensalis. Lineage (NCBI taxonomy): Eukaryota > Metazoa > Annelida > Polychaeta > Terebellida > Flabelligeridae > Flabesymbios > Flabesymbios commensalis. The sequence continues at coordinate 22,815,895 of OZ024910.1, forward strand.
ATTCGACACATATGGTCTGTGCACCTGCTGTTAATTAAAAATTTAAATAGAAGATTTATTTTTAACATCCTGTTTTCAGGTATATCTATACAATCTGTGACACATGACTCTATAGAAGATGCAAGAACTGCATTAAAACTCTATGCTAAATATAAAGAACTCAGTAAAGACTCTATGGATAATTTTCAAACCGAGCTCAAGTCGATGTATGAGAAAGGTAGGAAATTACAATGGAAAGTGCCAGAACCAGGAATGGAAGACGCAAATGTTGACTTGTCATTGTCTTCACAACCAGCTTCTGGAGACTTTCAGGAGGAATCACAGTCTAGTATGAGCGGGTTTCAAGACGATTCACAGATGGACGCAATGGCTTAGATATCTGTAGTTTGGAAAAGGTCATGAGAAGTGTATTACAACTGTCGTGCTCAAATACTAAATGTATTCAACTTTTGAGAAAAAAATCTTGCGCTGCATTTTTTTTACAATTTTAATATCTAAATTTATATATCTTCATAATGCGAATGTCATTCAACGACGTTGAATGACAATCACCAAAATTTTAACACAAAGTTACCCACCTACTTATTTAGTGATAGCATGAAGTAACTGTTAATTGATAAATCATATATCATTGAAACCTGATTAATGCCATATCATCAGGAATGGAACTGAAATGTTTCCGCCATGTGTTTTTGACTCGACTGAACTGATACTGAATGTTAAAAAGAAGGAATTAACCCCTATTATCAACCAGGTATTTGTAGCAAAATACATTACCTCGGGAATATTTACCTAATTATGAGTAGCTCATGATTGCAAGATATATGATAATCCATCTGTTTGGCGCTGTGTGTTTGAATTTAAATTAATGGATTTTCATATATTTTGCATATTTATTAAGTAAATATCCCAGATGTAAGTATTTCTCATAAATACTTATTGACATTTATGACAATTAATGATTTCATTTTCATTCACCTTCATATGTGAATTGTTGTCACAATTCCCATATTTTATCTGAATGACTTGATTTTATTAAATACACTACTCTATTGATCAAAGCCGAAAAGTTATTTTGATGGAAAATACTTTAACTCTTGAATTTGTTTACCGTAAACAAAAAATCTGAATGGTGCATTAATGCGAAAAGGGTGCTTAAGCTCAAAGGGTTTAAAATGGGCTACTTCCAGAATCTAGAGGTCGGCATACTACTCACTCACTCAGTGCATTTATTGTGGGAACATTTTTTGTAATAAATTTTTCTTCTAGATATCATGTCTTAACTTGATAAAGCAGTTGACTGTCACAAGGCAGGTCGAGTCGTCTTATCCATCGTTACATTGAACATACTCAATACATGTATATACAAGAAGAAGTAGTTACGTAGGTTACATTTTCAACCAAAAATATATTTTGCTCGATGTCTGAACAAAAGAACACAACTATCAAAATAGTATTTAATGCTATATTCACATGATATAACTCAGTCATATTTTTAGGCAATAAGATTTTTTTTTATGTTGCTTTGCGTCATTTTCATAATAACTACATAATAATTATAAATACATGTAGTAGGCATGAAAAAATGAATTGAAAAATCAGTGAATACAGGAATGTAATCGTATTGTGTACATTTATATTTATTTGTCACAAGGTCATTTTATGTTGTATGTATGTGTGATGAAGTAAGTTGTAGCTTTTGAAAACCCAAAATAACTTCAAGTGTTAGAATTCATTAACCCTCTGTACACACAGGTACATTTTCATTCACATTAACCCTTGAAGCTCTAAATTAATTAATTAAAGTTTTCACCAGCTTGAAGTTGTGTGGCGAGATAGCGAGACACAACTTCAAGTGAGTGAAAACTGAAATTATTTATTTTAGCGCTTCAAGGTTCATATTACCCATATTTGTTTAATTTGAAATCAAATATTTGGCAATCTTGATGTTTGAACACTGATATCATTCCAAATAACAGTGATTTTATCGGCTAATAAAACAAATTAAAAACGACTATAGACGTGCATATCAGTGTAAGAGTTAAGATGTGAATTTGTGCCGCAATTATCAGCTCAAGGTGAATAAAATGTCTGGATTTGATCAATCATAATATATAAAGTAACAGATCAGAACGTCATATCATAAATTAACTATGACAAAGTCAGAAGGGCAAAGTCAATGAAAGTTATAAAGAAGTGTTGGATATTGTATTAAAGTACCACCCAGCACAGTCCAAGCTTGAATTTGTCGAAGAGATGGTTTGACACCCCCCTGGCCCCCTTAAAATGGAAAATTGATATGCGTCTAGATAAGAAAGAGTGTATCTGTCACTTTTTAATGTGGCAGATACACTCTTTCATATCTAAGGAAGGTGATAAATTTATATTAAGTAATCCAGCAAACTTTGTAGATCGGGCTTGAACTAATTGTTCAACCTAAATAATTCTGTCCTCAAACAAAACTAAAGTGTCAACACAGGATCAACTACAAATTTAATTACACAATGGTACCTTCATGTTAAATAATATGCTGATAAACTGCTGTCTTTTTATTTTATGTGTTGACTGATAATGTGATGTGAATAAAAGCTCATGTTCACTGACAGTGACTTCATCAAATAAGGTTGATTAAGCCCCATGCATAGACTAACTGTAAGGCATAGTATGCCAAAAATAAATCTGTAATGTCACACTATGCTATGCTTTTATACATATCAATGCATTACAATGTTGCCAAAGTTCTCTGATTGGTAGATTCCTTACAAAATTCAACATACAGTATGTAATTTATATTTTTTATTCAAAATAGCTTCGATGCACTCACAGAACCACAAGGATGCTAACAAAATTCAAAATGGCCACTGCGTGTCGAAATTGTGGGCACAAAGACTAGTACCTAGTCAGAAATTATAAAATTTAACAATCATATTCCCAAGAACATGTGAGATGTGCAAGTGATTGTCAGGCCTCAGCCAACATTTTGACGGATGCCTATTGTAGTCACCAGGCACGTCCGTCCGTCTATCCGTCTGTATATCCGCCACTTTTATGCACTATAACTTGTTTCGCGTAGCTGGAATGCACATTAAACTTCCAATACAGGTTATTCATGACTAAAGCTTGATTAATTTCACATTGGACCTTTCTGTGACCCCTATGACCTCCTCTTTTTCTCGTTAACGTGATCCACCCACCATTTTTCGTGGAGTTTTAGCTCTACTGTTAGCATGGTGTTGGTCTGAGTGGTTTTCTGTATGATTTATTTCACGACAATAACTTTAAATTTATCGAATTGAGAACATATCTATCTCTATGTGTGGGTTAAGAATAACTTCTTTCATTGCATCACAAAGCCACATTTTGAGATTTTAGCGTAGATGGTCCGATGAACACTGATACAAATGACACCTTATTTCCCCATCTCTAATACCATGTCAGTCATGCGAGGTTGTGCATCTGGCTATATTAGGTGATGTCACGCGTGGCACGTGACCTTAGCAATACATTAGCAATACCAACCTGACAGTGTAGGACAAGTTGATACCGTAAAACTTGGGACGATTTTAACTGTTTTTCATATCCACACTCAAGGCATTTTCCAATATGACTGTATAAATGATTTTAGCCCAAAATTTATACTCACTGGAATCGTTCAATATAAGTTTTTGTTTAGTTATGTTGTTCGAACACAATTTCTTTTAATAATTTAAAGTTCCCCAAGTCACCCCGCGAATGGGGTGACTTGGGACATATGTAATGTATTTTTAAAATTAACAGTTCTCATTGAGAATGTCTCCATAAATATCTATTTAAAGCATAATAAGTATAAAAAACCTAAATTTATTATTTAGTGCTGAATTTAAAGTCTAACCCATACTCTGTATTTAGAATTAATGATTAAAAAATAGACATATTACAGGTGTGATTTGACGTCATAGTGCGTTTTTTTAAGATGTTTTGTGTACCGTATTTATATCTAGCACATATCTCAGCCAATCAGGCTGGAATTTAGGTGACAGAAAGATATATTCCCAATCTTTCATAATACCACTCACATTGGAATTAGTTTATACATATTTCAGTATGTGACACTATTAAAACAAATAATTAACACATGGGATGACTTCAGACACTCTTGTGTTATTTTTTTAAATTAACAGCAACAACCAATATAAAATGTAACCAGCTCAACCGAAAGTAAAATACGTAAGGGCATACTATAAACAACAATATCACAATATAACAGAGACATATACCCCAGCCAAATTGCATGTTTACACCAAAATATATACCCTGTAAGATATGGGTGACGTATAATGGGGTGACTTGGGACGATGGGGTGACCAATGTGCATAACAACTACGGAAAAATGTGTCCCAAGTCACCCCACTTCAAAAAAGTATTTGTTTAAAATTCATGAAATGTAACTTTACAGGAAAAGACTATGTCTGATATTATTTTTATTCTTAACATAACATTTTTGAAACCTATGGCTATTCCATGTACAAAATATAATTCAGTCATCAAATTATAAAGGTACACACCAGTCAAAAGTAGAAGTAACTTCAGAAATGTCCATAAAATTGCACTCACCTAAAAATACTCACTACTTTCAATTGGAAGAGCATTTCCCGCCAAACATAACGTAGTTGGCACATCAACAATATTCTGTCTTTGTTATCATAAAAATATGACTCTCAATATAGAAATTGTCATTACAGTCATATTTTAAAATAATATTTTAATGATTTGTCACGGTCCCAAGTCACCCAATTCTACGGTGAACTGTGCTATCCCCATGAACGTATGCATATGCATATACCTACCCCTGTATAAGACACATGACCTGTAAGAAACATCAACCCTGCAAACACGATACTATGATCCAAGTGAATGTTGTTGGAATGTTGGCCCGCCGTCTCCGACGTCGGCCCGACAATAAAACAACATTGGGTCAACGTGTTGTGTTTGCTGGGAAGTGCACCTGGCTTAATAGTAATACGGCAACGCTGACCAAATGTTGGGCCAGCGTCGTAAACGGTGTGCCAGCATTGAAACAACGCTGGCTCCATGTGATTGTCCAGCGTTATAGAGTTTGCTAGGTCAGTCTGTCCAGTGTCTGTCCCATAGGCATATGCCACACAACAACACTCAGCTGACACAAAGAAAGACGTTTAATCAATGTTGGTTCAACGTTCTTCCACCGTCTACGACGTTGAACCAACGTTAATCCAACATTGATTCAACGTCTTGTCTCTGCTGGCCTGCCAATAGGCCTACACATGTATATATATAATTTGGCAATCGGCCACTCACTGCCCAACCAAACCAACATTCACCCGATGTGGCATTAATGGTGGGCGAGCTTCGTAGACGATGCTCTAACATTAAACCAGCAAAAAAACAATTCATTGATAATAATTAATATATTTGTTGCTTAATTGTGAAACAGCTGCATTTTAGCTTTCCTTAAAACACTGACCCTGAAGCCCAGCTCAAGCTCTACTTCAGTGCCGTCAGGCTCAAGTTTATGTATCGCTCCAAAATTTATACCATATATCCATTTCACTAAAAGCTTGGATAGACGGTTAGATATATGAAAATAACCACTCGAACCCCCAAAAAAATAAAACAAAAGGTTTCTCAACGATTTTTTATCCTACTGGATATAGTAAATAACCAAAAAAAAGTCTTATCAAAATCTGACTCATAAAAGTTCGGAAATCCAAGATGGCCGCCATTGGCCGTAAAAATCGGTAAAACCATTCTAATTTGCCTGAAACTTTACACTCAAACCACGATTCTTGTTTATAATCCATGTTTTTAAGAGTTGGGGAACTCATTAGTCACAGTAACATTCTGGCGGTGTCAAAAATCTTAGATGGCGGTGGGGCTAGGGGGCGGAATCTAAGGTCAAAGGTCATAAAAGGTAAAATAGGATTTTTCAACAAATAAAGTAAGAAGTGTAATACATTTTTCGTGTAATTTTGACTAGAAAATCCATTCCTTGTATTATTTTCATAACTAAAGGTCATCTTCAATGTCAAAAGGTCAAATTCAAGGTCAAGTAATCGAAAATTTGTTTTTTACCAAATAAAGCTGAGAACATGTGTAATACCTCATTTTCATGTGATTTTGACTGGTAAATCATTTCATGGTATTATGTTTGTAATTCAAGGTGAATTTCAAGGTTAAAATTAAGGTCAAATTCCTGAAAATATTATTTTTAACAAGTTCATATATCAACAATTTTTATGCAAATTAGGATGGTTTTACCGATTTTTACGGCCAATTGGCGGCCATATTGGATTTTCGGACTTTTATGAGTCAGATTTGATAGACTTTTTCTGGCCATTAACTATATCCAGTAGGATAGAAAACCGTTGAGAAACCTTTTGTTTTAATTTTCTGGGGTCATGTGGTATATCAACCCGTCTAGGATGAGTTCGAAATTGGGCAAAATTTGGACTGAAAGTAGGCCTAGATCATGTTGGTATCGGCCCACCGCGAAAATTTAAACTTGATCAAATTCAAAATGGCCGACCTGCAGCCACTTACGTAATAACTGGAAAGACTTGCCAGATAGCTAGACCACCACCATTGAACAAAATGTGCGTTTTCTGGTAGGGATATACTGTGAGAAATGTTTACTTGATAAAATTGAAAATGACCGACCTGCGGCCATTTTTGACTTTAATATGTTTAATAACTGAAAAAAATCGTGCCAAATAGCTAGACCATTACTATTAAACAAAATGTGCGGTTTCAGGCAGGGATATTTCCTGAAAAACTTCAACTCGATTAAACTTCAAAATGCGTAATAACTGGAAAATCGTACCAGGTAGCTGGCCGATTACCTAATTACTCTAGTAAAAATGTGCAGAAAAAATTCACCTCAATAAAATTTAAAATGGCGGACTTGTGATTAGTGTTGACTTAAATATAAGTAATATCTGGAAAAACGTGCCAGATAGCCAGACCATTACTATGAAACAAAATGTGTGGCTTCAGAAAGGGACATGCCCTGAAAATTTCTTCTGCATAAAATGACGTCTTGTGGCCAATATTGACTATAATATGTGTAATATCTGAAAAACCGTTCCAGATACCTGGACCATTACTATTGAACAAAAATGTGCGATCTCTGAGAGGGTTATACCCTGAAAAGTTTTAACAAAAGTACATTTTAAATTGCAGACTTGAAGCCTTTTAATTTAAAAAAGGTGGACTATTGTTATTGAAGTCCATCGACGGCGTCGGCGTTGACATTCCCTTGTGGGCACGATAACTTGAAAAGTTTTTCATGCATCTTTCTCAAATTTGTTCTGCATCTTGCTAGTAACCAATTCTCGGACGAGTTCAATAATGGCTGATAAAAATTGAAATGGCCAATTTATTGTGATTTCTACACATTTTACGTTAAAAAGCTTACCCATCTTCCTATAGTGCAAAGACAGGGTATAGTCTCATAGACGGGGTGGGGTTGGTGCAACTTGTGTGGTGAGTTGTCGGCAGTTTGAGATGTACGTGCTATTGTCGAGTTTGGGGACAACATACACTGTCCTCAGTGTAAATCTTATCTTGTGGGCGCGATAACTTTTCCATGTATCCTGCTCTAATTTGTTATGCATGTTACACATAACCAGTTCTCGAACGAGTTCAATAATGGCTGAAAGAAATTCAAAATTGCCAATTTATTGTGATTTTTCACATTTTGTGTCAATAATTTCACCTTGTGGGCGCGGTAACTTCAAAGTTTTCAGGGTTCTCAGTCACCCTGGAAAACGATTTTCAAGTTTTCCAGTTCGGGAAAAGTAAGGGAATTTGACAAAATGTGCCTCAAGTTAGGGAAAAGTCAGGGAATTTTATCATGCTCACTTGTCCAAAAGATAAAGTGGTTGTGACATCAGTCCCAATTCTCTCACTTGATGGTTGTGGTGAATTTGGCGTATACCATCTACACTACAAGAGTCAAAAGGGTGTGGCGCCCTTTGCTTGCATCATGGAATTTCACAAATTCATCAGTGAAAAGTCAGTGAAAAATCAGGGAATTTATTTGTTTCGATGAAATGCTCGGAGCCCTGGTTTTACTTGTATCCTGCTCAAATTTGTACTGCATAAGCTGCTAGTAACTAATTCTCGGACAAGTTCAATAATGGCCACGAGCCATTGTCGAGTGTGCTCTAGTTTCAAATGATTTTCACTTTTTAACGATGATTAAAGGCTGTGGCCTATTTCCGTCGCGGACGGGCCTTGTTTAAAAGATATGGTGCAAAAATTCAAAATGGCTATCACAAGTCAACTTCATAAATTGTCAGCGCAAAAACTCAATTTTTTGGCAGAGGGTCAGACCTCTTGTTTTTGTTATGATGTATTAAATTATACAATTTTTCATTCGATGAATTTTACTCAAAAGTATGCCACATTACGTTATACATAAATCCGCCAAGAAAGCTTAAAGGGTTAATTTTGCGAGCATGCACATCCTCGTCAACTTAGCATTGCTACCATGTCCATTACTCTATCAATGAAATCCATGTTCTCTACGAGAATAGAACACGGGTGGCAGCTCGGAGGTGCATGCGGTCCAGTACTCCAATGTGGGACAGTGACTATTAACATAGACGTTGTAAGCCACGGAGAAATGACACATCACCCGAAAAATAAAAACAGCTCAAGAGGCTACCCCGTTGTTAAAAAGAAGGTAAGAAAAAAAACTAATTCCATATCGGTTCAGGCTGTTCACAATGTCTCAATTATGTGCATATTTTGTTTGCTTATTGTAACACTACATATTAATTTAAGATGACGTGGACTTAGTGTCCTTGCACCCCCCCCCCCCGCCCTGTTTTTTACCAAATGCTTAAGCTGGTCTCAATAGACTAAAACCTTCTGGGGGAGTGTCTCTCCCCCACGTCCCCTTTCTTTAGATCTTGCATCCACCACTTCGCCAAAGATGTAGCTCAAAAGCACATTAGAGACCATACCCAAGTCAGACCTGTTTTCGACAAGGACACCTTTTTATCCCCCGCCTGTAGGGGTGGATATTGTAGTCGCGCCAGGATTCCATCCGGTACCACACTTTTTTGTGAGCCAAAAAACTTCAAAGCTAGTGGTCAATTTTTTTTGAAAGTTTAACATAACATTTCTAGCCACACGGGGATGTGCGGGCGATTTTTTAATGATGCTAACAAAATTTAAATGGCCGTCAGAGGTCAACTCCAAAATTTTTTGTGGGCGCAAAAACTCTAAATGCTAGTCAAAAATTATTCAGATTATACTATTATATTCCCCACGATATGAAGATGTGCAGGTGATTTTTTAGGTTTTGCTGAAATTCAAAATGGCTGAATCAATTTCAATTAAAAACTTAAAGTCAGAAATTATTCAAATTTTACCATCACATTACCCACGAGATGGAGATGTGTAGGTGATTTGTTTTAAGGTTTTGTGGATATTCAAAATAGCCGCCACAGATCAACTTCATAATATTTGTGGGCGCAAAAGCTCAGTCAGAACTTATTCAAATTTTACAATCAAATTCCACACGATATGGAGATACTCAGTGATTTTTTTAAGGTCTTACTGAAATTCAAAATGGCCGCCTTAATTGAACTTTTTAAATAATATAAATTTTACAATCACATCACCCACCATCTGGAAATGTGCAGATGACTTTACTGAAATTTCAAAAGGCCACCACAAGTCGACTTTTTAAATATTTGTGACCGCAAAACCTCTAACTTAATTTATAGCGGGGGATGATATAAGCCTAGTACTTCAGGCCTCTTGTTTTCTTAGCTATAGGTGTGGACGCAAATAATTTTAAAAATAATAAAAAAAACACTATGGCATTTTTAAAATGCGGCGATTCCAATAAACTAAATATCTAATTGCTGTGGCCTTAGCGACTCCGTAAAATGACTGAGAAGACACCAAATAACACATGTGAAGTAAACAATAGACTGCAAAGTGCACCACATACATTTTTATTTCATTATCTATTATGTATAGCTTCGTTACTGATAACTTACACAATACTGATGATCATTCAGAATAATTGCAAACCGTCAGGAACATGATAACGGTTACACGGTATAGATCTTAATAATAAATCACAATAATATATGGTATTTGAAGTTCTATTCTGTTTCTATTTACCCACTGATACAATATATAACGGTACCTTAAATATTTTGTTCTCAGACAAGGTTATCATACTTTTTCTGTCGTGCCCTGTTCTCGCCATTTTTATGGAATGTTGCAAAGTTTGAGTAGGTTAATGCAGAGTAAATATTTTGTATTTAATTATATACTACTTTGCTTACTACTTTACTTTGCGTTATACCAAGATTTTCCTAGACACGATTATTCAAAACTAATTCAAAACAAGCAATTCTGAGACAAAATATATACAAAAAGAACACATGGCAAGTATTTATAATGTGGAAAAGACAGAATAATTACGATAGAATGAGATATAATTATAACATATGATTGTTTGTGGTTGCGCTTCAATTGCTTTGAGAAATAAATTACTATTAAAAACTAACTTAATATTTTGAAACTCAAACAGATATCAAACAAACGATGAAAATAAGATTCATTTGTGCTAGAGATACAAAAGTATAAAGTGTACCATTACATTAAGGTTGGACGGAGGGTCAATGTCTCAGTTTCTGAATAATGCTAATGTTCATTAGAATGAGGACATTGGCTCCTGCAAGCACACATACTTTTATTCTCTCGGGCTCACATTCAAGTTCCAAATCTGACAGACCTGCCAATAATACTATATCGATGTTCACATTTCAATGTTCTAAGGATTAACATCACCACATTTATATTGACAATTGTCATACTATACTGTGGAGTAGCTAAGAAATCATATATTACAAAATTACTCCACATTTCTCATACTTGTGTTCTTGCTCATCTTTGCAAAACACACATTGAAACAAACACAACAGTTCTCATTTTAACATTCAACAGTTCAGAGAATTATGAGCTACGGCCTATCACAGTTTTATCATCTATCTCTATATAATTATATAATTATTTCCAATGAGATCTGGTGTGTGATGAATGGAATACAGTGGTGGTCTTTACAATGTGTCTCAAATAATTGATAAATATTTCAATATCTCACTGATATGATTAATTGTAAATTTTAATCTTAAGTGATGAATCTGGGAGCAAATAAGTGTGTACAGCACGAAGGAGAAAAATAACAACCTTGACTTGGAATGTAAAACGGCCCATTGAGTGGTATCTCCAAACAGGTTTTTTTTAACATGCAGCAATATGTTACATTTTTAGAACCACAGAGATCCTAAGGCGATCTTCCATAGGAGGATGCCTTCTCAAAGAACATGTCCTTTTTCAAAAAAATACCTGATAGATTTCTTCATGGAATGCACAACCTTCCTGGTGCCGCTGGTGGCAATGCAAATATGACACATTCTTTAAAAATGTGCATTGGATTGAGTCATGAATACACTCTTGGCGGATTGGTGAGTGATCATGTTGGTACCTTGAATGTTACAATATTATCACGGTAATGGTTGTGCTAATTGTGTATTGATCACTGAGTTAGTAAATCAAGCATTACAATACTACAAGAATACACTATCTCTACTAATCCTTGCTTATAAACTGATGCACATTATACCAACATTAAACATTTGAAAAAGCAGATATATAAAGTATTATGTCATAGCTATTATTATATTGTTTTTATGTAAATAATTGGAACCATTAAAATCGGTCCCCAAAAGTAGATTCTCAACCACATTTGTCTCATTTGTCCTATGTTGGCTTAAGCCTTGTGCTGCTAAGTTTATTTATTTATATTCTCATTCGCTTGAAGTTGTGTCTCGCTACCGCGACCCCCTTTAAGTGGATGAAAATTACTCACATTTGTTTCATTTGAGACCAAGCATTTGGAAATCTTGATGTTTGAACACTCATTTCATTCCCGATAACGGTGATTTAGTCGGCTAATAGTTGTGATTAGCAGGCAAAGGGTTAACCCTTGTGTTGCTGGCACCGTATATATATATATATATATATATATATACAGTTTCACACAAGTTTCAAACCAAACAGAATACCACTGAAAATGATAAAATAGTTTGTGAAAGATGCTCAGCTAACCAAATAATTACATTTGAGACATGTGTATTTTTCATAAAGAAAAATAAATGAAAAATAGAAACAAAAAATTCGGCAGCACAAGAGCTAATGATGTCTGTGTACCATTCCACTAACATAGGGTGAACGTCTGTATTCTCAGGTTAAATAAATGTGAAAACAGATATAATGCAAAAAACAGTGGTTGACTTAGTTCAAAAACCAAACCACAAAAATAATATCCACACAAACAATATCAACAAAATAATACATTTTAGACATTGGCAATTTTTCAATCTTGTTTCAACCACGAATTGCAGCAAAGAGTTTTTGTGTCATGTGCATTGATTAATTTATAATATGTTTACAATACCAGATCACTCACAGTTATTCATCTTTGTGCAAATGAATGTTCACAGATCCGTTGACGAAACTACTTACTAAAATATACAGATGTGGAGAAATAAAAAACAATACAGACTATAGCGACAGTCAGATTGTAAACGAAAATCATTCATTCAAATTAAACACATAAAACTGTACATTGCGTAATCAATATATATTACCTCAAACTAATATTAAAATGATACATACAACCAGCATTTAACCAAGTTGAATTCGGCTAAAATTGTTATCCACTCACTTCAATTACTCTTTCGTTGCGCAGTTTGTACAAAGGAACGGAAAAATCTAAACCAGGACTGTTGACACTTCATTTTACATATTATAATTTGTGTTGGACTGAGATACCTAAATATCTAAGCTTGTTGACACCCATCATATTACGTAGGACTGAGCAAGCATTAAGTGCATATTTACAGGACGTCAACACTATTGCACAAGTCCAGATTATCTACTTGTTAGTGAGCACTACATCACATTCTAAGCTTTTCTAGGAAACGAAACGACACTATCAATCACCGGACGTTGGCCTAACACTGCATCAATTGTGAAGCAGCTGTCAATTAATACATGTAAGCGGGGTTTGGCTTAAGCTTTTATGGTAGTGAGTGAAAATCGCTACATTACTTGGCATGCATAAATCTTCAATATCAATTTTGACTGGCCTGATACAATCTTAGTAGTGTTGTTTTTACAGAAGCCAGAAATAGATTTGGTTGAGTTGACATTGCGAGTCACTGTGATCATTAAAGCACAAAATAAACAACATTGGAATGTTCGGAAAAAATATTTTTTCCGAATTAGAAATTATGTTTCTATGTTGCTAAATAATGTAACTATCCCTTCAGAGCAAATATTATATATCTAAAAATAAAAAAATAATTACTATATGTACTGGTAAAGAAGTAGCGTGTCAGCATTTTTAGATAATATATTAATCCCTTGAAAGAATACTTAATAAATTCACAAGTTGTAGCAATTCAACAAATTCTTGGAACAAAGTTGTACGTCAATAAACAACGTGGAATTTATAATGACTCTTCAATAAAACTTTGGGTTAAAGGAACAATACCAGCCAGGTGTATGATGAGCATTATTTTGTTTCAGACTCGACAGTTTAACACAAACCCGCAAAATGCTCCACATGTGTTTAGACCTGGATTTTATTCACATTATGTAATATCTTTGTTATAACCCAGCTGACACAAGTATTAAACCTAAAGTTTGTTTTAATGTTGGGCTAGCATCACAGACGGTGGACCAATATTAAACCAGCACTGGGTCAATGTCTAGTGTTTGCTGTGAATGTGAATAAAAGCAGCTGATGAACGCTATTCCAAGCAGAGCATCTTGCACATGATGATACAGCACTAACATCCACGGCAAGAGATCTATTCTCACAGATCAGCAAAATTCAGATGTCCAACAATGCATAATTGTTTTTAAAATACCCCTTTCCCCCTTATTCGTTTTCACCAAATTGTTCTGGTAAGACGTAAGAGATGTCGTCCCATGGATGTCTGTAGAGTCCCTGCTTCAGCCGTTTCTGGTCCAAGAAGTGACCTGCATGACAAAATGATAAACGACACATTATTACAGCTCACCTTTTCATCGCGGGGACCGTCTTTATAAGTCAGAATCTGATGTCTGTGGACGTATAAAGACGATCCCTGCACTAAAAGAATTTAAATATTTATAATGGTCGTATGGCCCATTACATAGGTATTCAAATGAAATGGAAAGAGCCAACTGAGACATTTATGATATTTCAAATTGAAAACATTGGTCCCCATGGTTTATACAAAAATAATTCAGCGTTGTAAGGGTTAAAGTATTTTGTTAAGCTTTCAGTGTTCAACTTCCCAGAAATTTAATATAATAGATATTTTGTCACTTTTAGGTGTGAATTAGGCCTACTGCCACAATCCCACCTCGCAGTAACTAAAATTACCCGATTTGAAACAAAACAAAGTATGAAAGTGTGTGACCGGATGGAGCAGAGTCACTATATAAAAGTAACTACCGGTATATAAGATGGATCGCTGTTGCGATACTGGCTCTAATTGGCAGCGAAGCAGTTCCAAGCTAGTAATGGAAAACAGAAACGAGCCCATTAAACCCAAAGAGGTTGTTGCCGGAAAAAACCCCACCCAAGTCAGGTAGAGTATAGTTTTTTAATAATTCTTCAGGCTACCCTGAAGAGCTATTAAAAAACATGAACGGCAACACACTCCAGGGGTTCGATGGGCTCGTTTTCTGTCTTCCGAAACATCATTAGTAATACATTATTATACTAATTATTTCTTACATTATTATACTAATTATTTATTGGTGTTTTATTATGGACCTGCACCTGTATGTTTAATAAATTCAAGGCAATATTTTTGTACAAAAATGATAAGAAACGTCAACGCCATTGGACCGTTTGATATATATGTATTTTACAAATAAATTGTTCAGAAAACATTTTTGTTCCAAAATACAAATACACCCACTGATAAAACTTCATCATCTCCACTCAATGGTTTACACTGTACAAATATCTCATTTATATGTGGGAAAATTGACAGTTTGACTCACCAATGAATCCTATGCTGCGTCCCAACACAAATAATCCATTGAGTGCACCAATCTCTATGTATTCAGCAGCTTCCTCCCTAAAAGGAAAGAAAATCATGTTGAAATTATTTTTTCATTTAACTATATTCCCACTAGTAGGCCTAGATGTCAGTTGATGATTAAAAAAAAACCTTCAAAATAATGATTTTTCTAATAATAAAAAAACGCTTTCACTGCAAAAAGATAAAAGCAGTACATGTAGTTTTTACAATTGATTAACTCATATTATCGCTTTTATTAAACAGTGACACAAACAAGATACACACATGTTTATGTACTTAAAATAGTTAACAAAAAAACATATCAGGCATAGGTAAATCTGCCGGTTGTTGGCATATAACCTGTGAAGAATGTGCAGGATGCTGTACCACAAGATACAATATTCCAACTCAATGTTTGGCATATTGGAGCTACATATATTTCTTAACTACATTAAGACTTTCAGTGCACCTCAAAATACATTTTTTGAAATTAAATCTTTTAAACTCATTTCAAGATAAAAAATATTGAGCAAATTGGATTTCAAATGGATGCTTAATTATGTACTTCAGCCCATTAGACCTGGTTACATAAGCATTATGATGTTAGCTGGACAAATTACCTTGTGAAACAGCCACAGCTATTCAGCAGATCAACCATCACAACACCGATAAGACCATCCACATTCAGAATCAGATTGGGTTTCTGCAACAACAATTTCATCAAATACATTCAAACCCTACTGATAACCAGTGACAGCTTTTATATATATGTTGTTTCTCACAATCATGGTATAACTACATCTGTTGAAATCGTCAGAAAAAAACAGTAAACCGTCTGCCCTTGAATTGGCAGAGAGACCGTATTTATAAGAAATTCAGTTAATTTCCCATTTACACACTTTATATGCTGTTGCAACACTGAATCAACTGAGGATATCAATACACATATTATAATTAGATGTTACAAATTTCAATAAACGCTGGCTAAGAAAATGCTAATAATTAAATACTAGTCATTGTAATTAATCAATACTTTAATAATATGCTTTAAAATGTGATTTTAAACGCTAAAAATGGCTTACTTTATTAGCAACAGACCACAATGGCCAAAGTAAACCATTATACATTAACATAAAAACATAGAATATGTTGTGTAAGGAACTGTAATCTGAAATATAATAATTATGATATTTCCAACAAAACTGGTATCTGAAATATAATAAATATGATTTTTCCTACAAAACTCACCTTTGATGTGGTGATCTTTTCTACTTCACATGCGTAATCAAGCAGTGGACAGCTTGGGAAATTCTTTTTGGCAAACTCTTTCAAGATAACTACTCGCATGTCTGGGTTATTGATCTAGTAAAAAATTGATGAAAATCATATTATGCATACAAATTCACAATCATGAATCTCTCTAAATTTTCAACCCAAAATAATTCTGTGAATGATAACTTGATGGCATAAACATATCAATATAATGGGTGCTTGGCAGGATTCTCAATTATTTGTGCTTTGACAAACAAAATAACTATGTATTGGAAAAATGTAATGATATTTTAATACAATCTTTATTACATAATGAGTGTGTAATTAGTCCACATAATATGGCTGACAAATGGCAGCAATGCGGTAGAATTGTAAAAGTGTTCTAACAATTTCTGAGCAACAAAGTGTCTGAAATAAAATCACATACGGATTTAACCCTATGTCCAATGCCCATGATCAATTCTCCTTTCTTCCTCATGTTGTTAACAAACTCCATGGGAATAGTACCAGAATGATATGCTTCACTGAACTGTTTCGCAGCTCCATCTAAAGCACCACCAAAGCGGTCACCCTACAACAGAAAACAGTCATTCAAAGCATCCCACAAAGTTTCGGTTAACCCTCCTGCTTCTGAATTGTTCGCTTCGAAAAATATTTATTAAAAAATGTTTATGAAAAATCCACCACAAACTATTTTATCAAATTTAGTGATAAATGTATTTTTATTTTATCTAAAACATGCTTGAAAGCGTATTATATAATTATACTGTTCCAGCAGCACATAGTTTTATATTGGTCTTACTACACAATAATATTTACAGAATTCACAGAAACATATATCATCATGGCTTACAATTGTGAGTAGACCGGATGCCAGAGATGAGATGAGATCTTTGCCCGCTCGCGCACACACAATGGTGTTATGTGCACCAGAGACAGCGGGTCCGTGGTCAGCTGTGATCATTAGAGTCATCTCAATAAACTCTGCAGCATAGCTCGGCAGTCTGAAAAAAATAACCATAAAAGTATACTATATATACATGCAGCCTGAAATGCACTAATACAACAGATAATTTGTTGGTTACCTATTCACGTCAGATTCTGATTCTGAAGACTTCTGACGTCTAAAGACGGTACCGGCGCTAAAAGAATTTAAAAATATATAATTGGCGCAGAGCAGGGTGCAGACCCATATTATCAGAATATAGGTATTCAAATGAAGCAGAAAGAGCTAGCTAAGACATTTATAATGATTTCAAATTGATAGAAACCTTTGGTCTCTATGGTTTGCACAAAAATATTTCAGTGTTGTAAGGGATACAACAATATCAAACTTGCAGGATCAACCCTTTAACTACCCAGATATTACAACATATTTTATTTCTTTGCGAGTTGTGAATTGCTACCGTTATTCCCACCTCACTATCAATGAAAATGACCATTTTGTATAAACTACCTGAATGTAATACATTATCAAATTAGGGTTAACATTTTCTGGGTGACATTTTCTATTACCTTAAAGTATATTGAAAATATGTGAGACGAAGCATATTTGTGCAATAATCAGACTTTTATGGGCTTTTTCTACGAATAAAATAGAATAATGCATTTATTCTCTACTACTGAATAAGTAACAGATCTGTTCCAAGTGAACATTTCAACATATGCAGTAGGCCCTTAATACTAAATGTGAATTATATCTGCAATCTTCTTAGTTAAGACTCCTAGCACCCAGTTATTTTGTCCTATTCGTCTTGAGAAGTGAATTGTAATACTTATCTCAAGGTGAACAAAATGCTTTTTTAAAAATACCTAAGCATAATATTCCAAATGGACTATGCCGTTTCATGGTTTTTATTGAAAATATACCATGTTGCGTATAAATGCCACAAGAGCTTAAAAGGGTTATTAATCACTTTGCTACCTTTTCTGAAACCACAGAAGACCTAGTACTCCTCCGATACCAAGTTCCTCTTTGAAAACGGCTGTGATTGGAACTCCTGCGTAGAGAAGTTCCTGTCCTCTCTCATCACATATACTGGTCATAAACGACGCTGGCTTTCTGATCAAACCCAGCTCCTGTAAAGTCAGAATGTAGCCACATTGTCATTTAACCCTTATCCTGCTTATCACAACGATTGCCGTTTTTTACCTTTTTATTAGTCGATCAAATCACTGATATTCGGAAAGAAATTGGTGTTTAAACATCAAGATTTGTAAATGTTTGATCTCAAATTAAACAAACATATGAGTAATTTTCAACCATTTGAGGTTGTGGATCACGGTAGCGAAACACAACCTCAAGTGGTTGAAAATTTAAATAAATTAACTTAACCCATGTGTTGCTAAACCTGTATATACGGTTACAAGCAAATTTTGCACAAAATAAAATACCAATGAAATTAATAGAATAGTTGGTGAAATATGCTCAGTTGATCAAATAACTAAATTGTGCAGATGTTTATTTTCTTAATTAAATAGTAGTATTTTTCATCATTTGAAGTTGGAAATTGCATTAGCAATAAACAATTTAGTGACTCAAGGGTTCAAGTAATATATTAATAAAATCTGAGCAGCACATCAGCAATTGTTTGATAGAACAAGAGCTGGTAGAACAAACAAGAAAATCATTGGTATCAAATTTAACATTGTAAATGTACCGTAAATACTTGACTTGAAATAAAATGTAATTGTTTTAGTTTTGTAATTTTCATGTTTTGCATAACAAAAATTTTAAATGAAAGATTTACTTTCATAAAAACACCAGGATGAAGCGATCTTACATGTTTTACATTCTATCTTGATAATAGCTATTTTTTAGTGTTAAATCTTACCCTAGCCCAGCTATAGTCCATTGGCACAGTGGGAGGTGCTACTTCTGGTTGTGGAACAATATCTCCATTCGCTACAAGCTGTTCATAAACCCTCCTGCAATGTTAACAATCATGGGTCATATATCTAGACTCTTTACCCAACTCGTGTGAATGTAAAATCTTGAACCGAGTAATACATGTACACATGTACCCCCAATACATGTACATCTATTCTAGTGTGTATCACTTGAAAATTATCAGTAAAAAATGATAACCAACATTCACTTACTTGATCAAATTGTCTAGCTCATCAAAATTTCCTGGAACATTGACTCCAGCACCGGCCAAGGCTTTATTCTTGGCATCAGCCGTCTCTGATTCACCATGTGCTGAGGAGCCAGCATGTCCAAATTGAACCTTGACAAATAGCCCTAGTGTTAACTCAACCCTTTCAATGCTTATCACAACTAAAATCGTGTCTAATCCATTTTACTAGCAGATTACAGCACTGTTATTGGGGATAAAATGTGTGTGTCAACTTCCACAATCTTTTTGTCTCAAATTAAACAACTATGTGTACCAGTAGCCTATGTTTTTACCCACTTGAAGTTGTGGGTCGCGCTAGCGATACACAACTTTAAGTGGGTGAAAATATAACTGGAAATTATAACTGGAAAAAAGTTACCAGGTAAAAAAACAAACATTAACCAATCCTTAGTTCAATGTCTCGTTTTTGCAGTGTACTTTCTCGTGATAATGGCATCAAATATATAGATAATGTCCTTACAAAGAGTATGAAAAGATACTTCAATGAAACTTTAAGATTACTTCCAATCAGAGGTTGATGTTTTGATATATTTACCTCGGAAGTGAACATGCTCGCACAAGTCCCAATACACCAGGCAATGATTGGCTTTGTCAAACGACCATTTTTAACAGCCTCAACTATTTGATATTCTTCTTTTCCACCAACCTGGCAGATGATATAGGTGTGTAAGTTATACCAATATTTACAACTTTAGTTTACATTTCTAATTGACTGTGCACCAGAAACATATAGGTAAGTTTTAATCGTTAATTACCCTCAAAATATATTTAAATTGAACATTGAAAATTAAAATAGCAGATTATGATGCATGTGCAAAAGTACAAAAAATAGAATAGCTCATGGATGCTATAGGTAGCGAATGAGCTGCATTAAAAATAACTACAGGTGAATTCTTGTGGCCTTCTAATAAAAAGCCAGTGGAATGCTTAAGCTCCTTAATTTTCTACTAATTTTTCAATCTATGACACTGATTAATTACTTTTCATATATTACAAATAAATCTTAGTTTGCTTCAATTAAAATTAACACATACCTCTCCTAAAACGACCAGCATTTTAACTTCAGGATCATCATGGTATCTGACAATATGGTCCATGAATGTGGTGCCTGGATATCTGTACACAAAACAACACTCATCTATTACACTGAACCCAGTACAGTAGAACCTGCTATGAGCAGCCACCCTTGTGACACAGGAGAAGTGGCTTTTCAACGCAGGTTCTTTTGTGATGACACCCCCCCCCCCCCAAGACAAACTATTTTTTCAATGGCAGTGTAATTTTATTTGGTTAAAAATCTGCGGAAGTACATGTGTGGAGGTATTGTGTTGAGATTTATATGGTAGAACTTGCTTTGAGCAGCCACTCTTGTGACACAGGAAAAGTGGTCTTTCAAGGCAGGTGGCTGCTCATAGGAGGTTCATTAGCATACAAAATGCCATTTTGGGGAATGACCAAGGGGCCTCCCATAACAGGTTGGCTGCTCATAAGAGTGGCTGCTCATAGCAGGTTCAACTAAAAACACAAAAAAATTGTATAACATTTATACAACGTCTGCCCAATGTCTTTGACATTGGTCCAACACTTTAGAAAAGGTTATACAAATGTTTTGTGTTTGCTGGGAATTTGCCTAGCCAATAATTGTTATTATTAATCAAGATATGTTGATAATAGCTACCCAGTTACACTAGTGGACAGAACAAAAATACAAAATACTGCATCAATAATTGACAAATTATGGTATTTGAAAAAATTGCTTTCACTGCTTTGTAAATACATTAACAAACTAGTTTTCTTAACAAACTACCCCGGTAGTTTTTTTTTACATTCTGAGTGTTTGCATACAACCATTGGGGCCAGATTTTTGTGTCTGCAAGAAAACTTACAACAGTCACACAACACTGTCCACAAAAAGTTGTGTGGGGCTACACAAGCAGTGGAAATCACTGGGAAATATATGTATGTCAACGCATCAAGAGTCTACAATGATATTCAGGGTAGTTTGCGTACACCCCAAGTGCTCCTTTAATATGATTGTTTTTACATTTAAAGCCCGCTTTGCTGGTACAATCATTCTTTTATTAACCCTTTCAGCATGGGGACGGGTCTTAATACATTAGAATCTGACGTCCCCGCACTGAAAGAATTAAAATATTCACAATGGTCGTAGACCCACACCATAGGTATTCAAATGAAACATAAAGAGCTAACCTAACTCTTAATGATGATTTCAAATCGAAAAAACCCTTTGGTCTCTATGGTTTATACAAAAATAAATCAGCGTTGTAAGGGTTAAAGCATTAAATCATTTTTTTATTAGAGGTTTCTATTTTCACATTACCTGTCACCACCGATGGCTACTCCCTCGTATACACCATTAGTGTTAAGCGATATGATGTTGTTCAGCTCGTTAGACATTCCACCCGATCTTGATACATATGCAACACTGAAAAAATAATATTTGTTGCATTGAAAGATAATTTTCTACCTAATTTTAATTTTTTTTCGTTTTTTAAGTTATGTTTCAATTCCTAAATTACCTTTAAATTAAACTTGAATTCTTGAAAACACTTTATTTTTCAGTTACCAGAGGGTAGATATCTATTGGGCTCCAAATTACTTATTTTAGCCCTTTCCGAAATTAGCTCATCCAACTACGATTCTTATTTGCAGCTTAAAGAACATGTACGCACCTGCCAGGCCTGTAAAGTTTAGATGAGAGAATATTGTCGAGCATCCCTCCAGTGTTCCCAATTTTGAAACATCCAGGCTTGATTCCTCCAACCTTCATACAACAAAATATATACTAATTATAATATAAAAGAAAATTCAACAGTACCTGCTATTCTGTTGCAGTTAAGGGTTTTGATAGTCATCTTTAAACCCATGAAGAAAAGAAACTACACTTCCGGTAATGGTGGGAAAGTCTTATAAGAATTGTATCAAATAATAGGATCTCTATTGCTGTAAAATATTAACCACTAAATTAAGACACAGTGGCTTCAAGGAATACAGTTGTATTAATTCACAACTAGCTCTGCATTAGTTTTTGAAATTTTTCAGTCATTTGATGCTGGCATTGCTGATGCAATGGTCACCTTAAAATGAATGAAAAAACCCTATCTTGATAAGTTAAACCTGTCATAATTTACAATTAGCACTTTATTTGATAAATTGCTAATTTAATGAAAAAAACAGTGTGAATGCTTGTAAAAGTGTCTTCCATGATATGAAAAATTAACAAATTGTGTTGCCTGATGTGGAATATATATAGATGGTCATCAGCATCGCTGTCAAATAAACACTCACCGTTGCAGGTCCAATAATCGTTACACCTCTCTCATTCGCAACTTTCACCAATTTTCTTGTTTGATTTTCGGGAATGCCCTCAGCAATAATAGCTATAGTCCGAATCTAAAAACATATATTAATATAAGTATGACTTGGAATTACAATTACACGGAACAGATAGAATAGTTTTTCTCATCGACAGAAACATTTTCTATTGTGTTATAAACTAGCTTTACCTGTGAATATTCCATAGCCTCCATTGTACTGTCATAGGCAGAACGCAGAGATGCGAAGCTGACCAATACATCTGCATCAGCATGATTCTTCATGGCATCATCCATGAGTTTGTAAACTGGAAAGTAACACATTAGATATGTTATTTTATTACTTTGTGCATTATTGATCAAAAATACATTTACATAACAATACATGATGAAATTTGAGTTATAGTTAGCCCATAGTACTAGCAGATAAATTCACATTTATTTAAAATACAATTATTGATTACAAATTCTCAAAGATACTCAGCCATAGAATATTCTCCAAACTTGCGATATACATACATTATAGAAAATATTTGATAAAATAGCTAATAGTAATAACAAGCAACACATGTAACATCTTTTTCATTATTATAGTAATAAAGTAAAAAATAATTCATTCTCATACATTAAACTGTTTGCTAAAAACTATACCTGGTATAAGTACTTCTTTGTGTCCCCAGTAAAATTTCTGCTTGTGGTCACCACTAAAAATATATTTTTACAGAATTAACATTAAATTCTCCAATATATAATTAAAAAAAAAAAAGATAAGCATTAAATGATGATCGATTTTAACATTCCGTTCCAGCTCTTAACAGTTTTTAAAGGTTATTGATTACGTCTGGAGGATTAATAACACATTATCTGAAATTTAACAAATACAAATAATGTTCAACCACTTGAATTTGTGGGTTGCTTTAGTGAGACACAACTTCAATTAGTAACTTCAAGCATATAATATTGGACTTTCAAGGGTTAACCCTTATCCTGCTGAGTTGATCTATATGCATTTTCACCCACTTGAAGTTGTGTCTCGCTACCGCGATCCACAACTTCAAGTAGGTGAAAATTAGTCATATTTGTATACCGGTAAATTGAGACAAAACCAATTGCAAATCTTGATGTTTAAACACACATTTTGTTCGCAACAACTGTGGTTAATAAAACGGATTAAAAACGACTATTGTCGTGATTAGCAGGCAAAGGGTTAATACAAATTATCTAAAAACTACATGGGGAAAAATAGACATAATTACAAATAAATGTTCCACAAACTTAAAACATGCTTTAAATTAATATATGTGAAATTTAAGCAATTCTGATTACAAGTTAACATTTAACTATTGTACAATTATAGAAAACATACACAAAAGGGTACATCATAGCAACGACTGAAGGCTTAGGACGTGAGCATGAGTAATCAAAATCTAGCATCCCCTGGACGGCACGTGACTGCATGCCCCACACAATTGTTTTGGTCTGGGCAGAGAAAAGTTGTTTGCTGTGTCCTAAGCTTGTAGCTCCCACCTCCATAGACACTGCTCCGTTTGACTCTGTCTGCCCCATTGATGTGTTACGACTATGTGCTGGAGAGGAACTCTGCTGTAAAGATAAAAAAGGCATCAATTTTCAGGTAATAATGTTCAGATATCTTTACATTTTCAAGGCAATACAGTGTTACAAAAATAAACAAGTGCAACTATGTACTGAAAAAATATTAATTTTATTCTAGAGGTTAAACAACATTTTGAAAGTTGTAATGTTTGATTGAAAAAAAAAATCAACTGTTTAAAAAATATCTTAATATAATTGATGATTCAAACTAATCATTCATCAACATTATTCTTGTGACTTGTTGACAAACATCATAAGTGAGGATATAAATAAAGAAGCAGGTGTATAATTTACATTATAAAGGATAAGAAGAAAAAGGTGGAGATATATCTAAATGGAAATTAAGCAGCAGTGACATACTACTAAATCATAGTAGAGGGAAATAATCCATCTTACAGCTATCTTATCACACATGTACCAGTAGTTTAAATCATTATAATACATGTACATCAAATATACACGGGTTAAAAACATTCGATAAGTTATAAATTTTACTTGGAGAGCACAAATTCAAGTTCTACTTGAAAAATATAATTTCATAAAAATATATTTTGTGGGCTTTGTTTATCCACATGGGATAGGTTTCAATTTGGGACTGAGTAGAAACGAGATAAAATGTGAGAGTATCTGCCACTCAAAGTGCAAAGCGACAAATAACCTTTTCAATCAAAAGTAGATATCTACTGCTCAACATCCTAGCTGGAAGTTCAGAACCTTTTTATTTGGATGGTGTAAACCATTTCCTTTTGAATAAGTTCAGGTTAAAATAAGTCATGTATGGCATTAATGTGACAAGGGTATATAAAGCATGAACAGCTTGATTGAAAATATAAACTAGGCATCACAGTTTTTAGTTTTTATTTTGTTGGACATTATTGCCTGGTAATTCCCACAAAACAGCTATCTTGTGCAGTTCAGGTGTTTTAAACAAGTTATCCAAGATTATATACATGTATCTAGTATAAAAATTTCACCCACAGCAAATAAAGTATAAATTTAATCCTGGTCCATAAAAAGTAATTCGCAAATTTGGTAAACAAATGACCACTGAAATTAATTGAAACTAGATGTAAGTGTTTACCATGTAAACACTCAAGAAGGCTCCCCCTCCCACTTTTCAAATAAGAGTTATATACTATTTATAATTTTTGCAGATCATCAATTTGTACATGTAATTATCAAGTAATAATATGAGGCAGAGGCTAGCAGCTTTAGGCTAGGGTGATAAGGTTCTAATTTGACGAAAAAAGACTAAAGATGGCCGCCATGACCTGGATATTTTCCAAAACTTTTTGAAAAATTAATGCAGGCTAGGAAATACTACTACTATGCACTATGTTGAATATTGAGTATATCGGATGAGTGGCTTTGAAGTTATCAGGGTGACAAGCTCCTAAATTGAAGAAAAAAGATTAAAGATGGCCACCATGACCCAAATATTTTCCCGAACTTTCTGGAAAATTGATGAAGCCTAGGAATTAATAGTTGCATCCAGTATGTTGAACACAAAGTGAATCGAAAAAGCGGTTTTGTAGATATCAGGGTGACAAGGTCATAATTTGACGAAATAAGATTAAAGATGACCGCCATGACCCGAATATTTTCCCAAACTTTCTGAAAAATTGATACAGCCTAGGAATTAATATTTGCATCCAGTAAGTTGAACACAAAGTGAATCGAAAAAGTGGTTTTGTAGATATCAGGGTGACAATGTCCTAATTTGACGAAAAAAGATGGCCGCCATGACCCGGATATTCTTCCGAAGTTTCTGAAAAATTGATGCAGGCTAGGAATTAATACTACTATGCAGTATTTTGAATATTGAGTATATCGGATAAGCAGCTTTGAAGTTATCAGGGTGACAAGGTTCTAATTTGACGAAAAAAGATTAAAGATGGCCATCATGACCCAGATATTCTTCCGAACTTTCTGAAAAATTGATGCAGGCTAGAAATTAATACTACTATGCAGTAAACTATGTTTAATTTTAGGTATATTGGATAAGTGGCTTTAAAGTTATCAGGGTGACTAGGTCCAAATTTGACGAAAAAAGATTAAAGATGGCCGCCGTGACCCGAATATTCTCACAAACTTTCTGAAAAATTGATGCAACCTAGGAATTAATATTTGCATCCAGTAAGTTAGACACAAAAAGAATCGAAAAAGCGGTTTGGTAGATATCAGGGTGACAGATCCTAATTTGACGAAAAAAGGTCAAAGATGGCCGCAATGACCCGAATATTTTTCCCAACTTTCTGAAAAATTGATGCAGCCTAAGTATTAATACTTGTATCTAGTATGTTGAACACCAAATGAATTGAAAAAGCGGTTTTGTAGATATCAGGGTGACATGGATGAGAGGCGGTGTCCATGCCCGCAAGCGCCGGCGGACGAAAACGTACAAAAACGAAAAGCCTCCCCCTGGTAGGGGGGGGGGGGGAGCCTTAAAAAAGCTACTGTATCTACTTCATCTTATATCACTGACTTTTTAAACAGACATAAATGAATTGGTCAGAATCTGTGTAGGTCCAGGTCAGGTATAGCCCAACATTTAACATGTACATGTAGGCTACAGAATTTACACCATTGTCACAACACAGTTGACTTGCAGCTCACGCATCATTACACAGCAATATGTGGCACAAGCCTCAGCCTGGTAAATTTTGCTTATTTTTTCAAGCTACCTGACTTTAGCATAATCTACCTGAAAAAACGGAAAGGTGTGCACGTTTATTAGGTTAGGTTATCGAGCTATTCGGGATAACAAACTAGAGCTAGTATTTGTCACTGTGGTGATGGAGGTGCTTAATTCTTATCCCCATAATCCAATTATTTTAACCAATACAACAGAGACGATCGGCTGGCGGAAGTCAAAATAGCAGTGATTTAGAGGTTTGTGCACATGAACATTTCTAGAAGGTAGGATCCTATCCATAATAAAAGCAATGGTCTTATTTTACATAAAGGTACATCTTAGCAAACACGCCATTCGTCACTTTTTGGCTGACAGTGTAATACATGTATATACATATAACCATGACCAGGACAAAAGGCTCTTAATATACAGTGGCTCTGGGTACCTTATTTCTCTTGTTTGGTTTATTGAGGTGGACTAAGGAGGAGGGTGCTCTTTTTCTCCCATTAGCTATATCCACAGTGTCTACCTTGAGTGCCGTATCTGAATCAGAGTCAGACTCCCTATCCTCATCAGAATTGCACGCTGATTCCTAACAGTGAAGTAGGATGACATAACTCAATAATAATCAGGTGACGTACCAATGACAACAGAATGACAATAATATTTCAAACAAAATATACCTTTCTCTACAAAATATTCCACATAGAATTCTGGGATTAACCCAAGAGACATAAGATATTGAACGAACGTTAGCATATTGTTGGCTTAGCGTCATAGACTGTGGGCCTACAGTGCGCCAACATTGGGATAACATTTAGAGACAAAAGAAAAAACAAACAAATATATGGTAAGATCACCGACTGGCTAAAACATGCATAACATTTTTCATGCAAAACACATTATAAACAAAATCATTGAGTCTCCCTTGTCCTCAAAATCTTGGTCTTGGAAAAGAACATACATGTACTATACACATTAATTTACATTTAAAATCTTGATACTCCTCAGTCGTCTAAATAAATTTTACCTGCCGTGGATGAGAAAGCCCCTGTAATAGCTAATTTAAAGACATAAATTCCAGTCATAGAGATAACTACATGCATATATTAGTATCACTTGATTCACAATTAGAGACATTAATATTATTAGCTTGTGACATCAAAGAAGAAAAATTAAAAAAAAGCAGTCACAACAGTACATTAATTCATGCTCACAACAAATAACTCAACACTAGCTAAACTAATCTGACACTTCATAGATATATGATCCTCCAAGCCCTGACCCAGGGTACCGTGGTACTGTCAGCAATTTTTCATACTTAATTATTTAATTTTCGAGGTTCTGTGACCTGGGTTACTGTGGTAGAAAAACGTTAATATCACAAAAAATGTCCACCACAAATAGTAATTTTCACAGAATAAAGCTGTGCATGGAAAATCAGGTTCTATTCTGCTCACCCTAAAATTTTCAACAAGGAATCTTTTTGGTAAATATATATAATGAATGAATAAATAAATTTATGAGGTTTAAGGCCACCTTTGTGCACATATAGGCTTAGCTGGGCCAGAAGAACCTTAGTACTGAGGATGGCGAAATGAATGAGATGACACTGCCCTCCAGACACAGGATTCAAAGTTTGTTACCTGGCTACCTTTTGTTCATGGAGGCTCCCCATAATATTCAATATTTACGAGTGAGCGGGGAAGAAAGTTTTGTTTCTTTGAAACCTGAATGTCAAAGCGGGGTTTGAAAACGCAATCTCTTACTTTCCAGGCAGGCAGCCATAACCACTGCACCAGGGCCCCAAATATATATATATATATAGTTTTAAAAAGCTGTGATATTTCACGAGAGGCTGGGTCATACATTAAATCTGCTATCCTGGTATAACCCGGGTTATTCAAAATGGTGGCATTAAGGCGTACTCCGGGTTATCACGGTAACGGCAGGGCATGGTGGATCATATCCATAGATACACTATTTAACCTATGAGCAATTGTACATTGTTGGAAAGGTCATGCAGATTGCCTAACAGTGACACAAAAATGCACAGAGAGCTTATCAAATGTGATCAGTTTCAGAATAAATAAGTGGCTTCCACCGAGTTGGACTGATATTGGGAAATATGATCATTTCAGGTGGACTAAAAATTACATTGATTTATAATGTTGTAGTAAAACATGCCAACATTATTAATCAATAAATTAACTTCTATAGCGCCTATATCCCCGTAGTGAGCAATGGTTAGAAATGCATAAGTCCCAAAACCTATGCATTAAAACACAGTCTGCTCCTAATTTGCATAAGCAAATGCAATACTCGATAAAAAAATTATCATGTATCCTGCTACATGTAGGCCTATGTGTAAAACCTAATTGCTAGGAGAAAGCAATGGAATGACCATGACTTCAGCTTCATAAATACATGTAAAACAATTATCTTTTAAATGAATATGTAACTGATCACACATTCCTCAACAAGCAGTTATTTTAGTTGGAAAAAGAAGCTGGATTAGAACAACAAAGGCACATTAACAAATACAGCCAGAGAAAACAATCATTCACTAAAATTTTACCTGTAGGTTATGCTGTTCAAAATACAGAAATGCATTTAAAAAAATTAATTTTGTGCTTCAATATTAATTATTATTAAATATAGATATTAGTTCAGTGGAACAAAAAAAAACAATTTAAACCCAATTAAAAAGTAATCATCAATTTATGATAATAATATTAAGTATATTAGAAACATAATCTGACTAAAAACACAATCTGAAAAAAATTGTTTTGCTTAATGAACGACTTCACCTATTCATTTCCTCTATTAGCACACAGTTTTCCAATATTTAGGAAGAGAGTGCTGTATAATAACTTAATATATAGATTGTATTTGAGGCCTACAGAATATTCATCTTCACGTTATTATTCAAGATGAAAAGACTAGATTTGGGGGATTTGTATGTTCTTTTTTAGACTCCGACGTCTAAAGACACTGAAACAATTTGAAAAAATGTAATGGCCGTAGACCAATAACAGCTGTTGACCTATAACAAAGGTATTCAAATGAAGCACAAATAGCTAACTAAAACATTTATGCTGATTGAAAATTGAAGAAAAAACATTGTTTATACAAAAATATTTCAGTATTGTAAGGGTTAACATAATTATGTGGTTTCAAATTTTCGGAGAACTCTTTGTAAACATCACAAAAGTTAGCAAGGTTCTAACCCTTACAGCGCGGGGATCGACTTTAGTCGTCAGAATCTGACATCTGTAGACGTCAGAAGTCGATCCCCGCTCTGTAAGAGCAAAAATATTTCTAATGGCCTTGGACCAATACCACAGGTATTCAAATGAATCAGAAAGAGCTAAAGAAGACATTTATGATGATTTCAAATTAAAAAAAACTCATTTGGTTGCGATGTTTTTTACAAATGAATTCAGCGCTTTAAGGGCTAATCACTATTGTCATGCAGTATATTATTCTGAGACAGCTGTCAATTCAACTCCCAAAATAAATATCAAACAAAAAATATATGACTAATTAATAGCATGAAAAAAAAATGAAAAAGTTATGATAAAATGCCTACCTGTCCTCCAGGAAGCAGAAAATTAGCTGTGGTTTTTGGTCTTTTCACTGAATGTGGTACTTGTTTTTTTCCAAGGGCCATGCCAACAATCTCGGTCATGTGTGTTTCAGGCCCAAACACATTTATGGGGACACCAAGAGTTTCTCCTGTTAATAAATGCATATGTTAACCACTTCACTTCCAGACCGAAGTGCATGTCAGGATCCAGGGATCCTGGTGTAACTAAAGTAAATCCGACGGAAATTTCCGTCATGTATGGTTACGTAACATGACCAATCACGACAGAAATTTCCGTCATGTATATGGTAGTGAGGGGGTTAATCATTTTCATACTAACCACGACTAAAATATCCTTTTCATTGGCATATCAAATAGTACTGAGAATTGAATTTATGTTGAAGTAGCACAAACTGCAGATTTATGGTCTTAAAAGAAACAAATGTGAGGAAATTTAATCTATTTGACGTTAAGGTTAGCGGAACACAACTTCAAGAGGATCCTAAAAATAGACAAAATACAGTAACCACAAAAGATACTTCTAGAGCATATTAGCTGACGTCTGATTGGTCTAAGGTCAGCACATGCACATCATGACGTTTTTAATACAGTTATTTTGATTGGTTGACTTCTAGTCAGCCAGGGTTAAAGGGGGCCAATAACATATGACTATTAAAAACAATAACACGTTGACATGGTGGCTCAGAATCTCTGCTGTCTACAGAAAGCAAAGGTGGTGAAAAGGAATGAGCTAAATAATGTTTGGTGTCAAATTAAACAAATATCAGTAATTTACAGCCACTTGAAGTTGTGGGTCCCGGTAGGAGACACAACTTTAAGTAGCTGGAAATTTAAATTATCCAATTTAGCAGGATAAGGGTTAAGGGGATAGGCCTAAACAAGAAGAGTTAATTAAATTCATGGACAAAGACTCACCCAGTTCCCTCATCACTCTCAATCCTTCTTGGTAGTTTGGTCCTCCACGTCTCACATAGATGGATACATTGTTATCTATCAACTTCTGTTGATATTGTCTAAGTGCACTAACTATACCCTGCAAAAAGTTAACATAGATCAGATTTAGTATAACTCAAATGAAGTTAGATAACTTGTAGAAACCTTAACAAGTGGTACACCAAGAAATATAGTGTTTCAAGAGCTGTAGGTATTTGATTCTTTACCTTGAATGTGGCAGCTACATTAGTGAAGTTTGCAATTCCTCCTCCAATAATGAGAATTTTCCCTTAAAAAAAAAGGCTAAATTATTGATTGTACATATATTACCTTCTCGAGCACAATTATTATACTTCTAGACCACATCACTTATTTTGAATATAAATTGATACATATACGTGTCTTAAATGTATTACCCTTTCAGAGCAGGGACCAACTTTAGATGTTAGAATCTGACGTCTATGGAAATCAGATTCTGATATATTACTGTTGGGTATTTTACAAAATTAGAGTCATTTTCATTGACATTCAATTAATTCTGATATATATAAATGATATGATTTTCACACTGACTACAGCTGGATCAAAACAAAGCCCAATGAGGTGTGACAAACATTTATTTTACCTTCATCATGCTTGAACTTTGTCATTAATCCAAGAATAGTTTTCGCATATTCATATGTTTGCTGCTCACTAGGAGCACCTGAGTATTCTCCGTAGTTAGCGAGCTCTTTGGCTCCTCCCATATGACATATAGTGTCGCTAAAAGTTTAAAAACATGAATATCAAATAGGCCTATCACGAAGATCACTCCTTTGATATAAAAATACACTAGCAATTTTATACATATAACATTGACTGAAAATATTTCTTCAGTAATAATCTAAGTACATTTAGTAGAAAATAAATCTTGAGTTTTAAAAAGCATAGCATCCATAAACTACATTGAATCTTTTTGCAAACCATAACAATTCTTAGCTAAAATATATATTTTTAATAACTTACGCATATATGACTGATGCTCCACCTCCGGCTACCATGGTCCAAATACGTCCTTGTGGATTGAGTATTGTTAGCTTTAGTGATGCTCCACTCTTTGCATCTAGGTCAGCAATATAGGCTTCCTGTATAATACACATAGGATGTTGATATTGATGCATTGAAATGAGGCTTTGAACCTTTAAATATAATTATTGCTTTTATACCTAAATAAACTATTGAAGTATCTAACTAGATACTGTTAATTTAAATATTTACTCGCCTTGAAGTTGTGTCTTGCTACTACCCCGACCCACGATTTGTTCCCCAAAGTAACTACATTTTTGGTATAAGACACATATTTCACTTTTCAATAGATGCTACTTAAATGTTAAAAAGATATATTCCATAGATGGATTGATTAAGCACTTAATATCACATAGGAACCCCTATGGATCAATAGTTACTGCCATGTGATCATTTGAAAAAGTAAATAAATAACCACTTATCAGGGTGCATTAAAATCAGG
The DNA here is from genome assembly GCA_964017125.1 of Flabesymbios commensalis. Classification (NCBI taxonomy): domain Eukaryota; kingdom Metazoa; phylum Annelida; class Polychaeta; order Terebellida; family Flabelligeridae; genus Flabesymbios; species Flabesymbios commensalis. The sequence goes on from OZ024910.1 coordinate 22,849,075, forward strand.
CTTCCTTAATACTTGAAAAAAAAGCAACATAATGATGCAGATCTTGTATGATTCTCCAATGCACTGCACTGAATGCTTGTATGAATATATTGTATGCTCACAGGTCATAGACCTATTTCTGAATAAACAATATCAATTCAGTATTAGAGACAAATATAAAAAAATTAATTTCCTTGAAAGATTTTATTTACCTCTGGAAAAGCTTCACGTCCAAATGGAGGTGGGAAAATAATTTCCCCCCATTGTTGTTTACATAGATATTCTGCACACTGGTCCAGTTTAGCAGCTAAATCTAGAATATAGACTTTGTTCTTGGTTACCACTGTAAAATAAACAGATAAATGTCATTCAGCATATAACATTACATGATTAGTCAATATGGTGAACTGATTTTACAAATATTTATATTTGACAATTGTATGTCTCCCTTGAATCAATACCCTTTCTCCAATTCATTGTGATCTAGCTTCAACATGCAAATTAGACTCGATTGCCAGAAGTGGCAATTGTATTGTTTGTGTATCAGTTTTATAACCAGATAACGATTAAATATTATAAATCAAACTAGTTGTTCTATATGCATGGGAAATATTTTCATCTCCACTCAATAACATACCTAGAGGGTTTATTTCCAAGTACGTAAAATACAAATCCACATAGAAGTCGTACAATGCCATTATGAATCCCAGAACCAGACTAAAAATAAAAAGATGATCATGTTAATGCATAGCCGAAGCAATGTCAAATATGTATAACCTTGTGTCACCTAAAGTGATCAAATAGTCAAAGTCACGCAAGGTCAAAAGTAAATATGCTATTGTAAACTGCATGCATACGGTAGGTCAAGATTACATTAGGGCAAGAACTGTAATGAAAAGTAAGATCTATCTTACATAATCATGTCTATAATCATTTCCAGTCTATTTATTAGTAATTACATTTGCAAGGCTGGCATATCTTTAGATTTAAATTGTGCACAAAATTATGCAAGTAATTGTACACACTTTAATATTATGGGTCGCGGAAGCAAGACACAGCATCAAGTGGGTGTTTTAATTCTACAACTTCAAGGGTTAAGATTGACCTCCGTTGACAACTTGAAGGTCACCTTCATGATGCATCGTTTTACCTCTGTTGCTCTGCAGGACAGTGCTTGAGCAGCTCTCTCTTAATCACCTCTGCTGTAGGCTTCTCCCCCACGGCAATCTCCAGCTTTTCAGCCTGCAATCATAAAGTACAGAAAGACATCACTGGGGTTCAAGGTCAGAGTGGAATTTATTTTAAAAAAATCTGTGCAACAAAAATTTGCCCTTGAAAATATTGTTACGGGAGGCTAGATATCCCTACAGCCATTTTGAGTAAAAATATGTCTTTTGAAATTGTCCTGATGTGATCTGTTGTCACCACTCAGCCCCTAATATGAGGCTTGAGGTTACAGTGATCCCCAGAGGCAGGTGGCACAAAATTTTGTAACCATGCATTCTCACCTAGTCATTTGGCAATGACCTTGAAAATTTCACAATATTCCAGTGAGTATTTCAAAATTTAGACCATTTGACATGTAACACAATTCTGAAAATAGACCTAAATGAAGTTGATGGGTTTAGAGAGGGGCGTCATAATTAGAAATTTACTACTTGTCAAATGGTCTAAGTTTTGAACTATACAATATTTTGCAGGATAGATGCCAAATGACTAGAAAATTGAGTTTACAAAATTTCATGACAATCAGCGAAAAGCTAACTTTAATTTTGGACATTCCCCTGCCGTTAATACAAGTTATCTTCTAGAATGTGGTCCAAGGATTACTCAAATACCTAAATAATATAAAAATATAATATAAAAGAGTTGCTTTTATAGTGGACAGGTTCTATTAACAAAAAAAAAAGGATTTTTTCCAACAGGTGCTCTATTCCAAACGCTCTTCTATTAGGGACAAGAGAGTATAGGTCCTCAATTTTGTTGTCACATGTCCACAACACTAATCTTAAGGTCAAGTTCAATACTCATTGACCTGAACCCATTTTCAAGGTCACGAGGTTCAGGTCACTAGCATATGCATCAATTTTATGCCTCCGCTTTTACATGAGGCCTTTGTAGGCCTAGTTTATATCCTCTCCCCTTGACCTAGATTTTTCTGAGATATCGTGATGACAATGTTTGATAACAAAAATAGCTCAAGATCACCATCTTCAAATTTGACAGGTCTACAGTTTTATAAGTTCTGTCAATTGTATGGATACAAAAGCGATACAAATTGTATGAAACCGAGATTTATCAGGCCGTGTGTGTGTGACCTTTACATATTGTAGGTATGGAGTAATCATGAGAACAAACTTTTTTCATTTATCAGCCTCTATGACCTTGACAAATAGGCCAAGGTCACAAATCCTTGAACTCGACTTTCATCTTATGGATCACTCGTATTAATATGCAAGTAATACAAATTGTAGGTGTGGGGATATCGTGATGACAAATGTTTTCCTTTATTAGCCTCTGTGACCTTGAAAAATAGGTCGAGGTCACCAATCATTGAACTTGACCTTGAGTTTCATCATATAGATCACTAGTATAAATATGCAAGTAATACAATTTCTAGGTGTGGAGATATCGTGTTGACAAATGTTTTCCTTTATTAGCCTCTGTGACCTTGAGGAATAGGTCAAGGTCACCCATCTTTCAACTTGACCTTGAGTTCATCATATGGATCACTAGTATTCATATGGAAGTAATACAAATTGTAGGTGTGCAGATATCTTGATGACAAAAACTTTGTTATCTTCTATGACCTTGAGAAATATATCAAGGTCACTCATCTTTGAACTTGACCTTGAGTTTCATCATATGGATCACTGCTATTCATATGGAAGTAGTACAAATTGTAGGTGTGGAAATATCGTGATTACAAACTTTTTACATTTATTAGCATGTATGACCGTGAAAAATTACATTAACATGGTAAACCTTGCCAGATAGCTAGACCGTCAAGGTCACCCATCTTTAAACTTGATCTAGGCTTTCAAGGTCTATCACTGGTTTAATATGGAACTGTTAGCTTCAGTTATTATTGAATGATTGTGGTGAAAAAAAACTGACCGGGCAAACGAATGAATGGACGGACAACCCTAAAGCCCAATTATTTTTTTGCTAAGTGTGCACTACACTAACATTAAAGTCAAGTTTGATAAAAACGGTAGACAATATCTGACACATTTACGTGAAAAATCATGTTTGACTAGGCTATTTCGTATTTGGTGACATCCTCGTGTGGAATAGTTGTGGACTGTAGCACTCGTTGCAAAATTAAAATTAGTAAAATAATTTGGAAGAAGATTATTTAAATATTTATAGTAAAATTTTATTTGTTGCAGATAATGAATGTCATCTATTTTCAATATTTCGAGTTTTGTGAAAATAGGATCTGAGTGTGGATAGAACTTACTTTTTGAAATTACGCGAATAGCTTTCTTTTGTAGTTTATATATTCGTTTTGAGTCATATCCCCAAGCAAGTATACAATAATTTAAATGGGGAAGGATGCGAGAATTATATATGGTAAGTAGTGTGTTTTCAGGGAGTTCATATTTTAATTTGTTTATCATGCCTATGGTTTTTGAGATTGTATTTGCTATTATATGTTGTTTCCAATTTAGATGCTTGTTTAGCATAAGTCCTAAGTAATTAAATTCGTCGACACATTCTATATTTGTGTTATTGATTGTCAATTTTGGTATTTTGACGCGCTTTTGTGGTTTGTAAAAAAGCATATATTTTGATTTTTGTAAATTTAAGGTCAGTTTGTTTGACATTAACCAGTGACTGAGTTTCTGTAGCTCAATATTTATCATGTTATTGTTGAATGTATGGTAGTTGTGTTGTTTAAAATCAGATAAGTGTGCAATCAAAGTCGCATCGTCGGCATAAATTACATATTTTAAATATGTTGCTAGCTTTTGGGAAGTCGTTTGGGAAGTCGTTTATGTAAATGATAAACAAAAAAGGACCTAATATCGAGCCTTGTGGGACTCCTGTTGATAAATTAATAAAAGAAGATTTAATATTATTTATTTCTACACATTGCTGTCTATTTGATAAGTAATTTTTTATTAGGTCTAAGGCACATCCTTGAATACTGTAATATTTAAATTTATTTATTAAAAAGGAATGATCTAGCGTGTCAAATGCTTTAGATAGATCTAAGTACACTGTTATGGGAGTATGTCCTAGTTCCATGCGATTTATGATGGAATCAACAACATTCAACGCTGCTAGTTCTGTGGAGTGGTTTTTGCGGAAGCCATATTGACACTCATAATACAAATTATTAGAAACAAAGTAATTATTGATTTGATTATAGATGACACGCTCAATAACTTTTGATAATGCTGGTAAAAAAGAAATAGGACGATAATTTTCAATAACAGTAGGGTCACCTTTTTTGAAGATAGGAGTGACCTTAGCTTTTTTTTAGCTTATCGGGAAATATTCCTGTAACAAGATTTTATTAAATGGGTTGATAGTTCATCAATTCCACAGCTCTCTTTGGTCGATAAATTATCCATAATTTTGGATACTATATTTTCATTAACGGGTTCAAAGGAGAAACAAGAAGAAGCAGGATTTTTGAGAAACGTCTCATATGAGTTCGGAGTAGGATCTTTTAAATTTGATGCTAGATCAGGACCGATATTTACAAAATATTTAATAAATAAATTTGTAATTACTTCTATATTTTCGTTTAAAATGTTATCTATTTTTATTTTATTAGGTGCTAGATTACTTTTTTCTTTTTGTGCAATAGGTTTTTTATTATAGACCACGTATTTTTTATGTCCGAAGAATATTTTTGAAAAATATGATGATAATATGTTTTCTTTGCAATGGAAATATTTCTCTTTATTATAACATTGTATGTGCGAAGATTTATTCTCCTAGCTTCGTAATTACTTGAATCAGTGGGTGTTTTCTTAAATTATCTGTACAATTCATCTCGTCGCTTATTAGATCTTATTATTCCTTTAGTGATCCATTCTGTTATTTATGTTTAAATTTACTAAATTTGACCCTTTTACGCGATACATGTTTAAGTTTGGCAGCAATTAGAACGTCTTCTATTACACCATAATTTATATTAGGATCGGTATGTTGATCTATGTTTATCTGATCTAGTAAATTTGCATTTTTAATTTCTAATTTGAAATTTTTAATATTATCCTTTGTCAGATTATTTATATATACATCCTTTACACGCGGAGCTTTTGGACACGTTATGTTTATTGAAATGCAATATGGGAAATGATCCGATAGGCCACTGGTTAGAATACAAGCCGATACATCAGATACATTAGGTGTGAATTTACAATAAAAATTGCCTATAAGGTAAACTGATTTTTCCGATAATCGTGTAGGCAGGGTTATGTGTGGATAAAGACTGTTAGTTATCATGATGTCAAAGAAGTCATTGATAATTGGTCTTTGATTTACTTTTAGGAGATTGATGTTGAGGTCACCTGTTAATATTATTTCATCGTTATATTTTTCTAAATGAGTTAGGACTGGACTTAGTTCGTTTAGGAAAGACTGATAATTTTCGTTGCGTTCTCCAGGCGGTTTATACATATTACCTATCATAACTTTCTTTTTAAATTCTCTACTCTCTATTTCAATTAATAATCCTTCCCATATTGTCGTGTGTTGATAGCAAGACAATAATTTATATTTATAATGTTCCTGTACATAAATTGCCAAGCCTTCATGTGAGCTGCAAATCGCACCTTGTGAAATAAGAGTATAACCCGGAATCTGGAAAGATGTTAAATCAGAATTTTCGGTCAACCAAGTTTCTTGAAGACATATTGCATTAAATTGCACGCGATTAGATTTTAGTTGACTTAATAATATTTGCATTTGATCGAACTTCGCATTTAAAGATTGCACATTTAGACTGAGAATAGTGAAATTATTTTCCTTTTCCACACAAAATGATATCAGTTCATCAGTATTTACATAGGGTGAATGTTTTATCAAAGGAATTTCATTCTCCTCATTTTTATTTATAGCCACATTTAGAACATTATTTAAAGAATTTATAGTCATGCCTACATACTTTGTTAATAAAATTTCATCAGGTAGCATTATAACATGATGTTATTCTACAATCTTTAGACAAGCTATACATAATCATGATAATGTAGTAATCGTTTTGAAGATACATAACTGATGAGGGAGCATAAATGATAGTATTGAAAAAACATAAAACGTTCAACGAGACATAGATACAAAGAAATAAAAATATCATGGCAATAGTAGATCGACTATGGACCACTAATGTGACATGACATAATATACCATAGCATGCGATTTAAGTGATGTCGAAGAGTGTATTATTTACCAATACATCCACACACATGTAATTACATAATACTGATAAAAGTGTTAAATTGACTCAAGGTAATCTGTGTGGAAATTACAACTAATATTTACATTTACCGAGATTTAAAAATGATTAAGATCAGTGGCAAAAATAAAGGTTCAACTGTACCTCATGTCAAGGTATGTCACTGATCTTTGGGTGACACCCAAGTACTTCATGATGTTTTAACTAATGTCCTTCGTTTCTAGCCATATGTGCATAATGCCATTCTTAAGATCAAGTTCTATACTATGTGACCTTGACCCAATTTCAAGGTCAGAGAAGTAAGATCGACAGAATCTACAGCTGAAGGGTCATGCTATCAGATGGTTATTTAGAAAAAAATTATCATCTGGCCATTTTGATAGACAAGAATAGTTTTCTATCATTCTCCACACAGAGATGGCGTCGCTTACATGATTGTTATCTCTGACGTCATAATGGTTTTATAAAACTAACCACCACTGATCATGGAAATGGGGTGAGTGCTTGTGCTACCAGTCTGCCCCTGAATTTGAGAACAAACTAGCTGTGCTGTAAGCCAAGAAGGCGATGTTGTTTAATTGGCAAACGCATCCGACGCTGGGCGGAATTGAAACAGCAGTGGACCAACATCTCATGTTTGCTGTGTAGAAATCTCGTTTTCAAGCAATGACAGGTCAATAAAACTACCAAGTAAAGGCAAACAGTAGTAACTGCTCTTTTCCTTTGCAGACGCAGGTATAACCAGCTGTCTACAGCCTTGGGGCAACAGTATCAATATCACACAGGACGTTTACATTTTCCACGGAGACATTACAATGGACGAATACATTATATGTATGTGCATGCCCAGTTCATCTACAGGAGCTAAAATGGCGTATGTCTCACTTATTTGAGTGTCACATACAGCTCAGCTGCTAGGGGATAATCAAACATGAGGAAGAACATCTACGCCAGAACCAGAAAGAGTCAACGTTGGAATAGTTAAACATAATACAAGCACTGACTGAACATTATCAAATCTTCCATGTATACAGGCGCCCCTGCAGCACGAAAGGCTTACTAGATGTAGGCTCATCAAAAAGAGATCATACATATTGATTAGGTACATAGGTGAGGATTGATTAAAAATATATCACAGTGTAATTATTACCAAGTGTATATACAAACTGGAACTAAGAAATTATTGTAATGAGTGTGTGAACTAATTTGATGATAGTGGTGTTTATAATAGATATAATATTTAATGAACAGCTAATGAACCCACATTTCTGCCAATATTTCCACATTTAAATCACGTGATTATTTATGTCAATTAAATCACCACGTTTGCAATCGATTCCACTGACGATTCCACTGGAAAGACGATTAATTAAAAAAAAATTGGCCGATAAATTAAAAAAAAAAATTGGCGCTAGTTCTGTTTTCGCTAACAGAAATTGAATATAGGCACAGCGATTTAAAACTATTTTACGAGAGGGTCATAAACATGACTTGATATATAATGTAAAACACTGAGCGTACAAATTAACCCCTAAAGCGCTAAATAATAGAAATTGATTTTTTTACCCACTTGAAGTTGTGTCTCACTACCGCGACCACAACTTCAAGGTGAAATTACTTATAATTTTCTAATTTAAAAAATTATATATTTGTATAATTAAAAAAAAATCTTATATTTGTATAACTGTTAGATTTAGATGCCAATCTAACAATTTTAATGCTTATTATTCCTTCAAAATGTAATGTTAAAAGGTTAAATATAAAAAGGCAAAAAACGGCTATAGACGTGGTTAGCGCTTTAAGGGTTAACACTTTATGCTCCACGTCCCATTTATTAGAAAATGGTATAATCGATTACAGTAAGGGTGTATCTCCATATTACAATTGGGTATCTCATGAAATTAGTTATTTATTATCTCACGTCCCATGTATCATGTTCATTATCATATGTGGCACTATTTGAGTGAAATGTATTGATTAACAAATTGGATAATCGACTACAATAAGGACGTTTTTAATTGAGATATTACATTTTGGTATTTAATTAAATCAGTTATTTAAAGTCTCACGTCCCATTTATTATCATATGTGGCACTATTTAAATAAAATGTATTGATTAACAAATGGGATAATCAATTACAATAAGGACGTTTTGAATTGGGATATTACATTTGGGTATTTATTACATTAGTTAATTTTCATTTGAGAGGGCTCAAGATAAATAAAAATAAAAACACATGAATGTCTTTGTATGTCAGAAGGATCGATCACTAACATGCATAACGTTCTCGGAAGTGTAATGGTGAAACATATTGTATGGGAATTATAATTGTCTGTTTATGCTTCCACGCTTACGTAAGTTTGGACGTCACGCGAATGCAAGCAACCGTAACTGTTTACCTTTCAAGTGAGCAGTTCCCCAGCAAACACGACACGTTGAGCCTGGTTGGTCGTCGTAGACGCTGGACCAACATTGAACCAATAATGGCTCAATATCTCGTGTTTGCTGGGTCACAGTTTATTTAATTATTATAATGACATGTACAGATAATTTTCAACAAAAACATAAAATTTAATAATACAGCACCCAGCCCATCGAAGGATTATAAAACAATTTAAATTGACTAAGTATTGAATGAAATAGTATGAGAGGCATATTGATCACACGTGTCATAGAAACCCAGCAAACAAAAGACGTCGAACCAATGCCGGCTCAACGTCTACGACATTGGACCAGCACTAAGCCACCACCGACGATAGCCACGCATTTGCTGGTAATAGCAGCTACTGATGTTTCACTGTGCACAACAGAATATATATTACTCTACCCATTGTGCCATATTGTATGTCTCCTGGTTTACTTGCCACGTTATTAAGTATAACTGTACTATATTGATTAGACAGTGAGTTACGACGTTTTGTCTAACAAAAAACCTAATAGTATTTGGTGACAGGTGTCTCGTCCCCCCAGCTGTTATAGAACAATACAAAGGACATAATATCATTCACCCAGCGAGACGTTGGGCGCATGGGATATTAACCCAACATAAACCTAACACGGTCTAAACATTAGGCCCTATGTATGTGTTGGGATCCATCAAAAATGATAACGTCGGAAAAACATTCGACTGGCGTGATGCGTTTGCTATCTTGCCACAAATATATGAGCTGGCATTTGCACATTATTTTGATATCATTAAGACTTATTTAAGTGACGCTGTGGATATGACGGTATATTAAAGTACTCTTAGTGACACCAGGAAACGGGACCCTCATAAATGTGGTAATTTATTCTAGATAATCACAACATGTGAATTAATAACTCATATTAGTTAGTAAGATTTATGGACACACACGATGAAGCTAAGATGACATGGGTCAGAAAAAGTGTCAATATAACTGGAATAATCGCAATTTACGTAACCCTTGATGGTTAATGCTCTATTAAAAAGGCCAAGAAATCGACTGTAGCGCTTAAAGTGTTGATAAATTTATTACAATGAGAATGACCGTGAAGTCCCCTAAGGCGCCGAGTTGGTCCATCTCATTTGGATGCATGGCGGAGCTGTTCATCCGGAACATTGCTTGCACTATTTATAACGGCCCTCGACTGGTTGAAGAAAAGTAGGGCTCTGTCGATAAAATGTCCCCATGTTGATGTGAGAGATAATTATCTGAGAGATGATTATTAACCCTTTCAAACCCGCATTTACCATTTAATTCCTCAACCACTACAAGACACGAATTGGAAAGCAATTTTCGACTTGTAGTGGATGAAGTGGATTTGAAATGTGTGGCAAATAAACAAAATTGTCGTATATCGTTACAACAGTTTCATGAAAATTGTAAAACCCTTGCGTAGCACAATAATTTCTGGGATGCAAAATGATTGGGGCACGATGAGTGCTTGAAGGGTTAAGGTCTCCATAATTGCACGTGTTTTCACACTTCCAGTCCTGCATTATTTCTTGTTATTTTTTTATTCATTTTCAGCTGGCAGCTGAAAATAAATGAAAAAAAACCTTCCCACTCAAAGAAAGGTATGAAATGTTATTTTTTTACAATTAGGACATTATTTGGGATCACCAGCTGCACATTTGATCAATATCAGCCAATGATGTTGTTGTGGACAAGAGGTCGAATGCGCATATAATTGCCGCAGAAATGAAAGTGTTATTTATTTCCAATGAGAGAAAATAACATCCAGATACATTTTGTAGTGAACGGAGGCGCCAACGTGTTCACAGTTAAGAATAAGGTGACGTATTAACGCTTACAACCCTGAATTTTTTTTGTATAAACTATTTAGATCAAAGGGTTTATTGACTTGAAATCATTATAAATGCCTTAGTTAGCTCTTTCTGATTCATTTGAATACCTATGTTATGGATCTATGGTCGTTATAAATATTTTATTTTTTCCAGGGTGTGGACCGTATTTATACGTCAGAATCTGACGTCGTCAGACGTCAGATTCTGACGTATAAATACGGTCCCTGCGCTGAAAGGGTCAAACGTACATAATGTATGATATAAAAAAAAACACTTCTCGTATCAGCTGGGTTACTGGTGATGGGTAAGATTTACATTATGTATGGTTCACTGAATATGAGGGTTGGGACACAGGTTGTATAATTTGATATACCGAAAGAAGTCCAATCATGAGCTAATTAGGGCAGTCCCGCACTTGAGGCAATACAGCATATTATACCGGCAACGAATAGGTACCATGGTTACCGTAATCGTTCACGTGTATCCTAAATCAGGCCTTAAATGGCAAATCTAACACCAGACGTTGAACCAAATGTTGCCTGAATGTTGGGCCGACGTCGCTGGTCTCGGCTCAAACTAATTTTCAATGCTAATCACTTCCAGAAGCGCTCGGGATCAAACGGGTGATCAACATAAAATAACTACAATTATTATCTAAAAAATAACCATTTAAGGACGACAGGGACAATCTATGCTTATATACCACGGGGAAGCAAATTCATCATTAATTTGACATTTTACTAGTCAATTAACTGGAAAAATAAAAAGGCAAACACAATCGTGGCTGTAGTATCAAAAGACTGATATACGATTTGTAAAATTAGATGACGACTACAATTATTTTGTCAATAAATGATTATTTTGTGGTATTTGGCAGCACAGCATTGTGAAATAAAATAAATTAGACTTAAGTGCAGATACACGCTAACCCTTAAAGCGCTGAATATTTTTATGTAAACTATGGAAACCAAAGAGCTTATTTTCAATTTGAAATCACCATCTGAGTTAGCTCTTTCCGATTTATTTGAATACCTATGTTATAGGTCTACGGCCATTAGAAATATTTCTACTCTTACAGTGCGGGGATCGACTTTAGACGTCAGATTTTGACGTCTAAAGTCGATCCCCTCGCTTTAAGAGTTAAACTGAGATGGTGGGATGATAACCAGATGACACTGTCCTCCAGACACAGGAGCAATGGCGGTCTGGTGGCAGAGCAAACTATAGGCCTACCTTTCTGCCAAGGAGGCTCCACACAATACTGGTTATTCACGGGTGAACGGAGAAAAATACTTGGTTAAAAATTAAATAGCGGGAACGAATAGATCATCTAGAGCTCTGGCGTGAAGGCGGCAGCGCTGACCACTACACAAGAATCCCCGCTATGATGGTAACGAGAACAACATTTCCATTACCCGTCCAAATAAATGACTAGTTTACTCCTGGGGTTCTCATATCTCCGTTCTGGGAACAGGCCATTTGCAACCACATGCATTATTGACAGGGAATTATCGACGTTTTAACGTTAGTTGTTTTGGTTGTTATATTTCTCTTCCATTGACAGCGTATTAGAAACTCTAGTGCTTGAAACTGAAACACGGAATAATTTAGATTCCATGGGGTTTAAAAGTAGTGAATATTTTTTTTTTTATATAATACGTCTACTCCAAGACACTGATCATACAAGTTATCTTAGTTTATTACAACACCGGTTTTCATTCAACTGAACTGGAATTACTTAAACATCTGTGAAAATGAAGATGGTCAACAGCTGCTGGCACCAGTGAGTGGCCCAACGTTAAGGCCGGGCCAATTTTTAAACGTTGAACTAGAATTGAATCAAGATGGTAATGTTGCCTACTATTGCATTGGTGGTATCATTTCTGGTGGTATGTATGTACGGGGCATACAATCACAGAATCTTTGCAAATCCGTGACACATTGAGCACAGCCTATTGTTTAGATGTAATCATTTTTTTGAGCTTAGAAAACAATATACTAGTATAAATGCCTATTACATAAAAAACCAAGTGTTTATTGTAACACCAATTATATTGTCTAATAGATAAGTTATGACAAAAAATGCAAAATTTCTAAAACACGCATTCAAAGAAACTGTTTAATTTACATGACTTATACATGTCCTAAATATTTATTTTTGTATACTGTTATTCTGTTTTCCTTACGTCCATCCCGGTTTCGTGATTGATTTATTATTCTTTCTTATTTCTTTGATAACACTATATTGTACGATAGGCCTACATGATTGTACTCTATAGCATTTTTTTAATCTGAGTTATAATTTCAACTGAATTGGCAGAGCGCCTCACTGTCACACCAGTTATGCAGCAGTGTTTTGCTCGAACCCCGCTGCGAGTCTTCCACAGAAATATTCTTGTTTCTGCATTCTCAATATGACAAGGCGATCACGCCAATGGCGGCCTTGCTCAGTTAGGGTTGAAACCAGTATCGACGTTAATATCGCACAGGACTATGCTCTGATTGCTCCTCTATCTCTGAGTGATTGTATACAGACACCATACCACGGGACAGAGGGGGTTAATTACGTTAAACGCCGGGAGAATGGTCACTTTGATGTCTGTCTTGAGTATTGATTCTGCTAACTAGCCCCCAAAAACACGAGACGTCGACCCAGTGGTGGCGCGATGCTGGCACATCATCTACGACGTGGACTTGTGTGCGAAGGGACCGCCTGCCGTTGGGATCAGACATGAGATGCACGCATTTAGACAATGTTCGGTTAATGCTGGTCCAGCGTCTGCGACGCTGGACCAGCATTAACACAACATTGGCTGAATGAATAAGTTTGCTGGGCCATGCAAACCGCCCCCGAGGGATCATCCAGATATAATAACAGACTTGACAAATAGGGTACAGAACAGCAGCCAGCGATACAGCCGTGCAAAATCAAACAGCGGTGACTGATTACTTGAAAAGTAAGCAGTTACTGCTGGTCGGCTTTGCACGGGATAATTGATATAACTCATGTAAAGACTGTTCCAAAATAAAAAGGAATAGACTGAAATGAAAGTACTTTATTAGAATTAGAAAACACAAAGAATATGGTGCCTCAACACACGAATAGGGTGTTGAGACACCATATTCCTTGTGTTTTCCAGTATACCATACTTTTATTTGCTATGCGTGTTATGGTGAAGATAAAGAATATACTTAGCAAAATATGCATGATACAGGCTAAGTACTATCACGCATAATGTATGTGTGCAAATTTAATGTTCTCCAATTGCTGGGAAAGTTTGAAAATTAATCATCAATATTGCGTTATACAGCAAATTGTCAAATAATGCAACGATAACTGACGATAATTCCAATTAATCAGTTAGAATTCAATCAATTTAATAGAGGCCTATATTTTTAATTATTATAATATTTTTTGGAGAAAAGTTACTAAAATGTATTTCCAAAGCACCGAGATCGATGCCTGTCCCGTAAGGTACTATGTATTTTGTGTCATTTTCTGAAGGTATCGATCAGGCATACCGCTGGGCGAAAGAAAACAGCAGTAGCTGCTTACTTGAAAAGTAAGCAGTTACTGCTGTTTGTCTTTGCAGGACATCACAGCTCCTATACAAACCTTGGCATCGACGTCGCCGATATCGACGCCTCCTTCGTGGTGGTACAGTATGGTGTCTCCCTCTCGGTGAGAATAAATACACACGTACATCTCCTCATGCTGAAAAAAACAACGTTGGCAAATATATCAAAATTACATTCAATAATATTAATCATGTTAATCAGGTATTATCGCACTGGAAGTTTGCCCAATTTTACCACATTTATCTGCATTCAAAATAAAGTCATACTTTTCTTCAGTTAATTCAAAAAATAAAAGGATACTTCGTTTTAGATGTGAGCTTTGTAAAGGTTTACTTGAAATAGGATATTAAAGATTCAGTATCCCTCAGGGAAATCACGACTTACTTGCTGGTGCGGAACAAATGGTTCAATAATGAAGTTCTTCAGCTTGCCAACTGCAACTCCCACCTGAAATGACACGATTCATAAATTGTTGCATAATCCTTATATAATGTATATCATGTATAGGACAGATAAAACTATAAATACCAATAAACATGACGGCTATGGAATTAAACCTTTAACCTCCCTTGTGGCATTAACCTTTTTAAGCCTGAATTTCTCCTTGCCATCTTCTTCATGAGGGTTTAACACTATCAGCGAGGGGATCGACTTTAGACGTCTTTAGTCGATCCCCGCACTAAAAGAGTAAAATATTTATAATGGCCGTGGACCCGTAACATATGTATTCAAATGAAGCAGAAATAAAGCATTTATGATGATTTAAAATACGTTTTCATTTGATATATTAGTGTATCAATTTACAGAATAAGAATATTAACGGCAAACGAAAAGTATACCGCGCGTATTTACAATGTAATATGGACCAATTTCCCTCAAACTACCCGGCAGACACAAGACCTTGAATCAATGTAGGTTTAACGTTGGTCCAACGTCGTACACGGTGGACAAACGTTAAATCAACATTGATTCAACGTCTTGTGTCTGCAGGGAATACATCAACTTGCGTTATGCATTCAACTGCACAGAACGTCACCAGTGATTGTACCAAAGAGATTGCCTTCTCGAATAACGGGATGGTCTGAGTGTGTACAAGAAAATGTAAACATGGTCAACTAAAACATACCAACAACAGCTGAACCAAAACTAAACCAGAATTGGTTCAACGTGTTGTGTTTTCAGGGAGGTTCACACAGAAATAGTAACCAACACTGATATAGCGGTATGCATTCCCAGCAAGCATGAGACATTGACTAAGACTGGTTTGATGTTGGGCCACCGTCTACGACACAGCATTGGGTCAATGTCTCGTGCTTGCATACATACAGACGTTATCACGGTTATACCACCAGGATTGAATGAATATTGGCCAAAGTATTTAACGTTGGCCAATATACAATCGACGCTGGCCCAAAATATAAGGTTGCCGGGCCCGGTGCATTAATAAAGAGTTGGAGGCGCGTCCAAAACACGGGAGACATCGACCCCATGGCCCATGTTGCTGTATTGCTGGGCCAGCGTAGCAGACGGTGGCCAGCATTACAGCAACATTGGGTCGATGTTTCGTGTTTGTGGGCGACCACACCCTCGCATTAACGCTTTGATTTCTGTAGTAGATATACATCGATTATTTTAATCATAATTAGTAACACATCCGATATACCTGTAAAGTCGTACACAATATTACGTTTACCAGTTTACATGGTTTAGCAAGTATATTTATTTTAAGCACCCAGATAAAGACTTGATGGATCATGCAGCAAAAGGTCACCGTCTTGGGGCCGAGTATGATGCATGCATATTTGTACATGCACGCATAATACCTGCGACCCTGACAGTTTAAATGCATCATTGTTTTTACATAATACAATCCCAATAAAAATATCATTTTTATATTGTAGTTATTATAAAGCACTATAAAAATAAAGAGATAACGCAACTAAGAATGTGTTATTCCTTCCCAGGGGAGACTGAAAGGTTGAATTTGAAGACTATATATAATGATAATAATTTGTCATTGCAAAACGTTAGTTATTATTTTAACCGTTCATGTATAAAACAGTACATTCAACGCTGAACCGATCTGTGTAGTTATAACTTGTGCGATAGAAATGGGTCTTTCATTCTCTACCCTCACGTTGACACAAACGTTACATGGATTCTGGACAGCGACATTGGCAAAGCAATAAAGGAGCTGAGTCGTCTCGATGCACTTCAATTACACCAACAATATGTACACAGAGTACAACCAGACCTCATGTTGATAACTATCTTTAAAGAATCGCAACAGTGCTTAATATAGCATGTGATTTTTGTTTTGTCAGCTTGTACGGTGTGCGCCAATACGTTCAGGCTCAGCTGCTGTTACAAACGGGCTATAAATAGTCACCAAATCAATCAGTGGTTTGATTACTAGGCCGTGGAGACTAGCAGACATTTGACGAAAGTTATTTTAATGTTGGGCCAGCGTCGTAGACGGTGGACCAACATTAAAACGACATTGGTTTTTGCTGAGTATGATATCACACATCATTACCTGCAGGTCAAATATCTGTCAAGCCTGTCACCGTGTTATGATGACACATAGCACCTTTTTCCTCTGTGATTTTACCAAACAAACACGAGTCGACCCAAGTTGGCTTGATGTTGGACATCGGTCGTGTCTTGTTTGACCGGTGATACTAAGTAAACAGAGCGCCTGACTGCCTCGCCAGTCATGCATGCGTCCCGCTTTCGAGCCCCGCTGATCCTGAGCGGGCTTTTCAGAGAAATATTACTTTCTCCCTTCTCAACGTGGCTAGGCGATCACGTTAATGGCGGCCTCGTCGAAGGTTGAAACCAGTGTATCGACGTTAATTTCGCGCAGCGTGGCAACGCGCTCCACTTATGAGAGAATTGGGTAGAAACCGATCTTCAAGCTCGGTTGTATTTAACGACTACGAGTATATTGATATTCAAAAATGGAGCTGAGAAATTCCAAATTCAAATACATTAATCCTTAACCCGCTAAGCGCGACTTTGTTTTAATCAATTTGATTAGTCGATGTTTGGTCTCAAATAAAACAAATATCAGAAATTTTCACCCACCCGAAGTTGTGGATCGCGTGCGCGAAACACAACCTCACATTAGTGGAAAAGAAAATTATTTAATTTCGCGCTTTAAGGGTTAAACTGACAATTAAGCAGCACGATTGTCGTGTGGTTATCATATCAGCCGAAGCAGCAGTTAGTAATAATATTTAAAGACTTCAAACTACCGTTACTGCCCAGGCGATAAATTAGGCTAAATAGAATCATTTCTAATCCTTTGTACTGAAAGGGTGTCCATATTATAAGCGGACACGCTACATGAAGCCATTCAACATGTTCAAGTGTAGACGGTGAGGATTGACAAAAGAGGAAGAGCACACAATGTTCACGTTGACGCCATGACAATATATCTATACTGAACACAGCAAGAAAAATGGCTTGTGTACTGATATACACTGTCTGACACTAGACAGAATAAGATATAATTCAGAATAAGTTAATCGAATTATATACACGATGTGGCCACGTTTACTGCAACTCGAATAGATACAGAAATTTGCCATTTATTCCCGATTTTTAATCGAACAAAATACTGTTCCGTACAATTATGTACTTGTTCTGTTATTAGAGCGAAAAATCACATCCATCAACCAAAAGCGTCTTCCTGGCAATGGTTTCCGTATTTCGCTTTAATGTACATGTAGATCTATATATGGAATTACCCGTTTTGGATCAATGTATATTGCCAGTGAAAAGTGAATATACCCTTATCCTGCTAAGTTTTTTTATTTAAATTTTCACCCACTTGAAGTTGTGTCTCGCTACCGCGACCCACAACTTCGTGTGGCTGAAAATTACTCATATTTGTTCAATTGAAGATGCATCCTTTGCAAATCCTGATGTTTAAACACACATTTTGTTCCCAATATCAGTGGTTTGACATATAAATAAAACAAATTAAAAACGACAATAGTCGTGATCAGCAGGATAAGGGTTAACCAAGTGCTATTGCGCCTGGCAAGTCTAGGGCCTGGAGGTTTTGACAACAATTAAAAATAAGTGGTGGGCTAGTCTCTTTAAATCAGTGTTAAGCTCACAGATCGGTCAATACTTGATCACGTCTTGATATATAAGACAACATTTTGACCTAACCTTTTTCAAGCCTGAATTCACCATTGTCATCTTCATCCGCTACAAGCCGCGAATTGCTATCGCAATTCTCGACTTGTAGTGGATGAAGATGATTTGATGTGGTTTAAAAATTAAAGAAAATTTCCATGTATTGGTATACCAGTTCCATGGAAATTTTGCTTCTCAAACCCTTAGTTGTAGTGAAATAAATTGTGTTTTCAGGGATGTTAAATGATGATTTATTGCATCGTGAGGGCTTAAAGGGTTAAGCAGGTTTGTCAGCCAAGCGCAGAGCGCAATTTTAAATATGTTAAACATACTACCGGTAAGTGAATTTAAATGTACACGAGAGACATAGGTTTCAAATGTTTCAAATGCTCATTTAAAGGATCTGCCAAATTACAACTTTATCGGCCTTTTCATTCAGATTTCAAGAAATAAAACACGAGATATAGGGTAGCTATTGGCTGATTAACCACCTTATATAGAGCACCGCGACCCTCTCTTCGCCAAAGGCGGATTTAAATTAACTAAATTATAAAATGCTTCTGTTTCCAGGTTCCTTGCCTCCCTTGCCAACCAGACATTTGCAATGAGTATTATATACTAATAAAGAATTTGAAAAGGCTAAAAACAGCTTTTATACAAGCTTCGATGCCTTTATCTCACTATCAGCACCCTTCGGGTGCCAGGGTTCACTTAGCTTAAGCAGTTTGGTGAAACCGAGCCCATAACTCGTCAACGGCGCATGAGCAGCATGGACATATTTTGACAGTGCAACACACAAAAGTGGAAGCATGATGACACTTTTGGCTGTACTGAAATCATGCCACATATCCTGACCCAGCCAGCCAGGCCATTAATATCAGAGAGCCCCACGTCTGACGCCTTGGAGATTAGCCTTTGTCACAGTGAAGAATAACTTCTCAAAAAAAGTTGAAAAAACTTATAGTCTTGCGAAATAAAAAAAACAATATCCTTAATATATATTTTTTAAATAATTTAACTCTTAAGCATGCGTGTCGTATTTATGAAACATGTCACGTGACGTATTTTGAGATTTTTTTTGCTGACATGATTCAATTTCAATCCATATTCATAATAATAACTGAGAACATTTAGAGCTTTAATTAATCTCCGCCAGGAGGGTTATGGGTTTGGTAGTGTTTGTTTGTTTGTTTGTCTTTCGGTCTGTCCCTAAGCAGGATTACTTGAAAAAAATGGACAGATTTGCATGAAACTTTTACCAGAAGTGTGTCTCGGTCCAAGGACCAATTTATTAAATTTGTGGGATGACCCGGATTACGATCCGGGTTACGATCACGATCGCACAGATTTGCATGAAACTTTCACCGGCCAAGGAACAATCCACTAATCTCGGCAGAGTTTGCAGTCTCTGACAGACTGTCTAGTTTAACTATCAATCAGGTCGCTTTCATTTACATCGAGGTGGGTATTGCGGCAGCAATTCACATCTCAAGGTGAATGAAAATGAGAAGGAAAAAGTGAGTGTTAGGAGAGCGAAAATTGAAATTTTGAAAACGCCATGATTCAATAATTATGAGTAAAGATAACTATTTTGTACTAATAACTTAATAACTATTTTCTAAGCATATGAAAAAATATAAAAAGAAAATATTGGGTTCTTGAAAGCGTATATCATGTATATAGCGTCCTTGAAGCTCAAGATCCGAGCTCCTCCTTTCCCCGTCTATGTTGACTGGCTACACGTAACGTGCCTAACATTCCGGAGCAGGCCTGCCTTACTCGATAAGGGACGTGGGCGACTTCCCGGCAAATGAAAGCGTTCTCCCAATCCTCGTTTGATGTTGGTGCAGCGTCTGCGACGCTGGCCCAACATTAAACCAGCTTTGGGTGAGCGTCTTCTGTTTGCTGGGAAATTGTCCCTTTCCCGGACAATCAATATTCACAATCGATGGCTAACAGGGACTAACTGGGCTCATTAATTCCCGCAGGGAGACAGGGCGCGCGATTGAATTGGCTGTAAATCCCCGCGGATCCCCCTCCATTAACACACTGTCTCAGCTAACTAACGATTTCATCAGCTTCCCACTTGGAAGTATTGTATCTCGCTCCAGAGACACACATCCGGAGTGGATAGAATTGAAAAAACGTCATTCTGAAAGACCGTCTATCCGGGCTTAAAGAACTACACTTCAATCAATCAATAAAACTCATATAACGCATATATCCTCAGCGGAGCGAGCTCAGAGGCGCACAAATCCTTAGCGTGATCATGTGTCATAGTCGAGGACATTTCTGCATACAGTATAGTGTATTTTCTGCAATGTTTTCGTTTCGCGCCAACTGGAAATCCGTAAAAATAAAAACGTTTGCAAACTGGCATAAGTACCATAACACCGGGAACATTTAGCTTGAAACTTATTTATCAGCACTTATCGTGTTCCACCCGTGATTCACATTACATGCTCACCATAGCCCTAGGTGCATACAAATTTCGCTAATCAATTTAAATATGGTTAGCAAATGATCAGAATTACATAGCATTTTACTATGTTCTCTGTAACATAGCAAATGATGTAGCAATTCCTCAACTGCCAGCAAATTCCCTTAATAGAGTGGAGATTATGAGTGAATTCGCTAATATTTTATTGAGTACATAATATGAGGGGATTGACGGTACTCGGCACTCAATGTAGTGTGTAATATGGATGCGACCATGCAGCATGGAGAGGACAAATTGTGTCAGCACTCTCCAGGCGGGCATCCTTTATATGGCTTGTTATTGGCTGCAACTCTCAGAAAACACGAGACGGGTCTCTGTTGGTTTATTGCTGGTTCAACGTCGCAGACGTTGGAAAAACATTGAACCAGAAAAAGACCAACATCTCGTTTTTTCTAGATGGATGTCTCGGCACTCAAGCTACACTGCTGCTCGCTTATGTATCTTAACTAGCCCGTCTCTCAATCTTTAGCCAGGTCCGTTGATCCCTAAATCTACCAAGTCTCTTAACACAACCCCGTTTTCATCCAATTACATTTTGGAAAGCTTATGAAAAGAAATTATAGGTCTGCATACACGCGCGATTACACAGCAGCTCATAATAAACGTGAAAATATATTATTATTCTCTCGATTTAGCATCTGCAGGAATGACAACATTTTCTAATATTCTGCGTCTGCCTCATTGAAATTAATTTAATATTGCCTATCTCGACTTATTATTAAAATTATTTAAATTTACCTATCTGTTTATCAACATTTTTTGTAGTGGAAACTATATGTGTAACTGTTTTTGAAGAGCAAAGACAAAAAATGTACTTTAGGGTGGGGTCCATTCCCTGGAAATTTGTAAAACTACAAGTGCTTTGCAAGAGATTCTAAAGCTATTCTTAGATCAATCTATTATGGAAAATAAGAGTCTGCAAGACGATGGTTTTTTGAACACATATCGTGCAAAGAGGAGTTCCTATTTGAGTGTAATAATAATATTGACCGGTATTTCCTTTTTTTGACTCATCCTTACTTGATGAGTCAAATATCTGACTATACATTGAACACACTGACTATACATTGAACAGGCACAATAGGGTTTATCATGTTTATGTCGGAAACAATTCTCTCTCCTAGATAAAATGACACGTTCTTGTCAGTTGGGAAATAAATAATGCCTGCACGCACATACTTTTCCTTTCACACAATTTTCTCTTCTGTGATTAGATAATATTGCAGACAATACAGATGACGGTAGTCTGTGGATAGATATATAATTTAACAAACACGAGACGTTGAATCAATGTTGGCGATATCGGCTCACCGTCTGGAATAATTTGAGTCAAATGCTGGCCCAACATTACCCCAACTTGTCGTGTTAGCTGAGATGTCATGATAATATAGTGTATTTGAGAACACAAATCGACCACACAAGGACTCACTAATTGTATAAATCAATATGATAAAGAGAAAATATTTCCTCTCCGTAAGAATACTGGTATACGATATGCTAGTTTATCGACTAACCAGCTAACGCGGGGCACCCAGTTAATGAAAATATCTTGTCAATGCGTGGAAATATATCGACAAATGAAGGGACCTCGTATGATGACACTTAAATTGATACTCACGTTTATAGTTGTTTGTATATATATTGTATACATCAATTAACCATTTTGTGAGGAATTGTGTTTTTAAAAAGCAAGACATGTTGTTCGTAAATGTTGTTCACTGTTATCATCCAGGTCCGAATTATAACAGAACTTCGCAATATCTAGCGGTAAAAAAAGGACAAGAAAAACAGGGTGTTGAAAGCCCATTTATGTATACAGATTTATCACGACACATTGCAGCTACACTCATGAGTAACAGAGCACGGGCGAACACGAAGGCAGCACTCTTGTTATATTCTAGGCATTAAACGTTTATTTCTATTTCCAGACGTAGGAGCTAGAAACTATAAAGTGTGTCGGTTTCCCAGGGGAATATGTATAGATTACTGGTAATTACACATCCATGTGGATTATTACCAACAACTGTATGATAATGTTACCCACAAATACCATGTATACTGTCATCAGGTCATAGGGTATATGAGTGCATATCAGTGTATAAGTGCATATGAATGTATGCTTTCCCTGACTTTCGGAACAATTGTGGCAATATCGCAACAAAAGGAAGAGCGAAGTCGGGACTACGCCTACTCTTGTCGAAAGACTTCAATGGTTTTTTTTTGTAGAGCACAGTATCATAGACAGCACTGCACACTCCATGTATTTGAGCAGTTTGGACCCCGTATATACATACGCACAACCTCGATGATTACATCCGACTCGGCCGGGATTCGAACCCAGTACCTCTGATTTGGAGCCACAACAGGAGCGCAGCGTAAACAGCCATTATGATAGGGTCAATTGTGATATATGACATACTTGTATATGATATATAACAATCTGATAATAACACCAGACTGAGCTCTTTGGGGGGGGGGGGGGGGGTTGTGGCTTTGCGGACTATTTTGTAAGCTATTTTTTTTAATTAACAATGATATAGCTAATCTCGTCTATAGCCGCTTTAAGCCTTCCTATTTGTCCCTCAAACATTTGAAGGGAAAATGTACATGTAAATTTAGTGCATTTGTATTTGTTTTTATTCAAATAGCGCAGATATAAGTATTTTTTACCCACTTTAGGTGGGTGATAATTTAAATTATATAATAGAGCGCATTACCGGTTAATGCAGAGGGAAGGGCAATAATTACAATAAAAACATTTGTTTCCAAAGTGAGAGCTGACTAAGACCACAACAATAAGTTTATCTTAATAATATCTATATATACCTACTAGTTACTTCCTGTATCACAGATTATAATAAAAATCGAGTATATGACAAAATGTTGAGAGGTCTAGTACTATTACTGGAGACAATATGTGTTGCAAGGCATGAAGTAGTAGGCTAATAGTCACGATCCAATCTATTATGATCAGAGAAATCTGCGTCAGATACAAGATATGTTAAGCTCTAGCATGGTACATGTATCTATTTTAAATTTCACCGACCGCGATCCACAAGTTCAAGTGGGTGAAAATTACTCAAATTTGTTTAATTTGGGACCAAAATTTTGCAACTCTTAATGTTTAAACACACGTTTCGTTCCCAATAGCTGCGATTTAAACGGCTAATAAAACGGAATAAAACGACTATAGTCGTGCTTGGTGGTGAAAGGGTTAATGCATTATCTATATAGCTATAGTTACTTCCTGTATCGCAGATAATAATATCGAGTACATGACAAAACGTTGAGCATGTTTAGTATCTAGTAGTATTGACAACTATTGCTGCATGTACGGCCATGTGTTGCAAGGCAAGACGCACTAGAGTGTGACGATCCAATATATTCTGATCAGAGAGAAGTCTGCTTAGTGATTAATGGATACTGATGTCCCAGCAACTACAAGGTGTTAACCTTGAAAGCGCGAAGTTAACTAATTTAAATATTCACAGACTTGTATCTCGTACCGCGACGCACATCAGTGAAAATTACTCAAATTTGCTTACTTTGAGATCAAACATTGTCAAATAATGATGTTTAAACACACACTTAACTGTGATTTCACCTGCTAATAAAACAAATTATAAACGACCATACTTACCGTACAAGGGTTAAGACAATGTTGGTTTATAGTTGGGAGAATGTCTGTGTATGCTGGGGTGGCCTTTGTATCATGCAACTGAGGTATGCGATTAAATTAGGTCTTAGGGGGGATTAAACACGTATAAAAAACTAATATTCTTTATGCTATGTACATGTAGTAACAATCGTACAAGTTTTAATACTTGTCTAATAACAAACCGATCGCGCATCCGTGGCGTTCAACGTTTAATTCTTTAAACGCTAAACACGACTACAATCGTTCTTAATACATTTTACTAGCTGATTAAATCACTGTTATTGGCAGTCAGTAAAAAGTGTGTTTCAAAAACATCAACAATTGTTATTTTTGATTTCAATTTAAGAGTAATGTTCACCCACTTGGAGTTGTGGGTCGCGCTAGCGAGAGACAACTTCAAGTGGATGGAAATTAAAATGAGATAACTTAATGGGTAACGGGTTAATACAATTAGGCCTATATTCAAACGACACAAATTCCTGTCTGACAGTAGAAAGATACAACAACAGACAAAAGTAAACCTGCCTCCATGCGACCAGACACATGTAAAGAAGGAATGATCCCAGAATAAATATTAAACGAAATGTTTCGTTATGTAAATTATAACCTCCCCTTGGATAATGTTGGATAATGAAAAACTGTAGAGATGTGCGACTCGAAGCGACTGCCACTTTGAGAAGTAGCAAATACATCTTTTCATATCCAACAACTGAACAAAGGGACGATAGCAGTTTAAAGTTTGACGGAAAACATCCGAAAATGACGAATGAAGAGCAACGCTTTGCGGCACATTGAATAGATACACAACACAATTAAGATGATCTCATTGGCTTCGTTGGTGCCATGCCAGTACTCTCTGTCCCTTTACCATAATACTAGTCGCCAATAGTCAACATACAGAAGACGCTACCAAACTGGTAGCAACAAACTGGACAAATGTATTGGACGATTGCTAAATATAGAGCCAATGTATAGCTTTACGTTCATCTAGGAGGTATATTGTACCATAGATGGCAGTTTATAATTGGATGTGTTAACTTTTTTTTAATTCTCCGCTGTTTAAATATTACATTTATATTTATTATTCCCTGTAAACGTAAACCTATGATATCATAAAAATTGATAATCATGATAATTTGAAAACGAAATGATTTACTTGAACAATCCTTGAGCGAAAAAGAAAGCCTTTTTGATTTGGTTTTATGGCAAGGTTTTCACTATATAGTTTTGTACAACACTGTCCTGTTTCTCGGGAACAAAAACATGTAGGTATGTCAGATACCAAGGCAGGAGTGTGAAAAATGTCTGGAGAAATTGCCAGGCACTTTGTTCTGATTAACTGTCTGCGAAACAGGGCTGACCAGACCTTGAAGGCCAACTACAGTAAAATCTGGGAAAGAGGTAGCTAGGAACGAGGTGGCTGGAAAATACTGTAAATTCACTGAAAATTTGGCTGAGTAAAACGTGCGCTGTTAAGTCATGACTATCCACCGTTTGGGTGAAAAGTCGGAAGTATAACTTTTTGGCCAAGGGTGAGAT
The DNA here is from genome assembly GCA_964017125.1 of Flabesymbios commensalis. NCBI lineage: Eukaryota > Metazoa > Annelida > Polychaeta > Terebellida > Flabelligeridae > Flabesymbios > Flabesymbios commensalis. The sequence continues at coordinate 22,875,168 of OZ024910.1, forward strand.
TATTAAAATACACAAGACTCCCCAAGATTCCCACTTGGCGCGAAAATACACACATCTCCCAGAAGCTGGCATTCATAGTATATTGTGGGAATGTCCACGGCTGCGGGCGCTTGATGGCTGACGGGGGAGAGATCGCAATCTTCCGGAGCAGATCCCAAAGACACAGAAACCAGCACCAGTTCTATTGATCCATGTGATCCCGGCGCGATGTCTGCCACAGGACGTCAATGTTCAATATCACTCCAATGTAGCAGTCACACTGATATAGCCGTGTTCACAGCTACATGTATACTGTGGTCTGCTAAGACAAACAGCAGTAGCTGCGTACTTTTCAAGTAAGCAGCTACTTCTGTTTGTCTTTGACAATGCGCGACAGTGCAAGGCGTTATAGCCAAACGTCATATCAGCGTTCAATCAGATTCTTCACGTGGTAAATTCAAGTTTTCCACTAAAAAAATTTAAAGCTGAAGACTTGCTTGCAATAATTTCGCAGGAAATTACTTGTCTGAGTGTGGCTGTGCAGTTTGCTACACAATTGGGGGCACATGCTACACAATAATAAGTCGTTGGAATGGTCAATAGCACATTAGCCGATACACGGCTACACAACTGCTGCATAATATTTTGTAGAATGTTTTACATAGTTAGTGACAACACTCGACAATTGTCACGTTTGCATCTATACAATGTAGGTCATATCTACATGTTCCAAGGACGTTTGAACGATAATTACATTTTTTCTAATCATTCATGGCATGCCATAATTATTGTAGCTAGGGATAATAAAAATTAATAATGGTGAGTTGTTATATTGCGCACATACAATGCTCTGTGCGCTTCACACATATTACCCCTGGTCACTGGACCTGTTTATTCATGTACCATTTCAACTCTCTTTTTTGGAGCATACAGCATTTGCAGCCATATCGGCGCTAGGAACTAATCACACCCATTTTTATCTCTGTCCTACCAAGTACTCATTTACACTTGAGTCAAGTGAAGCATGTGAGGGTAAAGTGCCTTGCCCAAGGACACAACAACATCGAAAAAATGTCCCAATATTGAGAGGGGAGAAACATGATATTTCTCTGAAAATCCTACACCAAGCGGGATTCGAAACCGCACGGCAGGCAGTGACATCGGCGAAGCTCTGCACTCTAGCCATTGCGCCACGTCCCTCTCTGGGGTAGCCTAAACTAAGCATCAATGATTTTATTACCTCGTAACACATTCCACCTACTTGACGTATTTCAACTGAAATGGGTCCATAATATCGTATTTTATAATAACGCAAAGAAACATGTAATGATGGCATTCGGGAATATAAATGGTGTCTTACAGTCTCGTGTAGTTAAGATAAGATCAATTTGTAGTAGTTATCTGCTGACTTTGAGGTGGATGGATGTATTAATAAAACGTATTGTTTTCTCATGGGGATATCAATTGTATCATGTATATGTACATGTAATATGGCATGTACAAAAGATGTTGGATATTTCAATGAAATCCTCCACCATGTACATGATATAGCCTAGGGGCCTACACGTATCGACTAATACTGTACATAGGTAATCCCGAATATCACTTTCCTATTAAAGGACTTCATGGACTTAGTCCCTGTTTATGAACAGAGGGGCATATCTGTACACAGAAAGCACCACGAGTACAGAGATAGAGGCAACTAGGGTATAACTAAAACCAGAAACATACATAGACTGCTCTATAGCTTAATGCTGAAATGTCTATTTTCACGCATTTGAAAAGAACTCGTTTTCTAGCTTGAATCAGATAGAAAAGTAGACATTTGAAAAAACAATTATCTTGATAAATATAGATATAATGTAACGATAAATTATAATGTTTGCATAATACAACGATATTTTTCCATAAACATGATAAATAAAGTAAAATATTTTCAAAATCACCCGTCTACAAGTATTTTTAACGTTTTGAAGTTTGAAGGGTAGTTGTTCTTCCTGATGCTAGTGAAGGATAAAACACTTAAGTCCACACCAAATCGTAAATTACGTAAGTTATAAAAAATTGCATAACTGGTTTCAGAGGCTGTGTGAGGTTTCAATAATTATTTGATTACTAGCCTAATGAAATATCGTAGTGCTATACTATGATGGCATTTATTTCCCATACAATAATTAAAATTTATTGAAGGACGATAAAATCGATTTTTCTTAGAATTTTGAAATACAGAAAAACAACGTGACCGTGTATACATATTCCGTGTATTTATTCTGTGTAGGATAATTGTAAAATAATATCATAGCATCTCTTCTTGCTTATCGCACTTGGATACTTGTTTACACAAAGTGTAATACATAACAATGACAGTAAATATGATGTTGTACTTGGATACATTTTATTCACTGCTGTTACAAGGAACAATACACCTGCTGCACATATGTACGTAATTATGAATGAGAGTTGATGATGGTGGACCAGCATAATGACCATTCCTGCTAACGTAAGTCACTTAACTAAAGTTGGACCTAAGTTGAACCAGCATCACCGATACTGGTCCCGCTTATACATGTTATACTGTTTATTTATATACATATTGGACACATCTAGGATATTCGTGTGTTGTTAAATGAATTATTCGAAATGATGATGGGTGAACATTGATAGTACTAACGGAATCTCACAAAGTATCTTTGTTACTGCTGCTAGGTTTTCCGGTATTGTAATGTTTTTCGCTACATATATGATCATCCCTGGGGACATTTCAATATGCGGATCACAATCTGTAACTATTCAGCTGTGTTATACCCAGCAAACACAAAACGTTAACCGAATGTTGGGTTAAGGTTCTCTGTTGGGAGACCGTCTTCAACGCTGGCCCAGCATTAAACTAACATTGGGTCAACGTCTCGAATTTGCTGAGTATATATATATCGTCACACAAGTAATAAATAGTTGGATCCGCCACTTAAACCAGTAGCAGATACAACTCCTTCATACTAAGCTTACGATATTTATTCACCAAACATTTCCATCTTTAAAAACTACCTTAGTTGGTCATAATATCACACCAACCTAACGTTTTATGCACCATTGTAAATGTACTCCCACTGTCCCAAGGCGGCACGGGATGACGCTCACCAGAAACGGAAATTTAACTGTACAATTTTTATACCAACCCAGCAAACACCACGCATTGACCCAATGCTGGTTTTACGTTGTGCCAGCGTCGCAGACGGGTCAATGCGTCGTGTTTGTGGGGAATTGATCACCAGTAACTGAGTTAGGCCAACAAATAGTAGACCATTCTAGGTGAAAAGGAATGAATGAATTGATGAATGAATGAAATAATAATTGGATAAACTGATAAATGAACGAATGTCTTGACTATCTTCAATTTGCTTTCACATGTTTTATTGATTCAGAACAAAAGAGTGGCAGCTAAGTCCCTTTAATTGCCAGGGGACGATATAGCATATTATATATGTCCGTTCCCTTCACCCAGAGGGTTACGGCACCTCAGAAAACCCGATGCGTTGTGCCAATGGTTAGATTACTATTGGGCCAGCGTCGCAGACGGTGGACCAACAGTTAACCAACATTGTATATCCATAGCGAACATGAGATATTCAGACAAACCTGGCTTGATGTTGGGCCAACGTCGCAGACGGTGGGCCAATATTGAGCTAGCAGGTTCAATGTCGTGCTTGCTAGGTCGTTGAGTGACACGTGTACAAGGTCCTGTAAATTTTACTTTAGCAGTGTTTAGCATCATGATGCAACAATCTCATGACCCGATACACATTTTAAACTGAAAATATTTTTTAAAAATTGATCAATTGCATTACTGAGAATTTACTTCACCTTCAAATAAAAAGGGCATATCCGCTAATTTGCAGTGGCAAATGCAACACTTACATCCCATTATATTGGGTTGTACAGAACAATAAAAAAATGTGCATCACCATGATTATACGTCACCTTGATATAAATACACAGGATGTATTTGTCACTTCGTAAAGTGTGCCTTTTTAATCAAAGGGTGACGCTTTAAAATAGTTAGGCCTACACACAACCGTTTTTAGCCACCACACAACATTTGTTGGAACATGCATAGTATAGTGTTGGTAAAGTGCTGGGTCAGATTCGGCACAACATGAAAGAAACGGCGGGTCACAGCGTTTAGGGAAAGTTAACCCAACGTTGGTAAACGTTGTACCAGTCACCACCGTCTGGAAGCCGACCCAACATTAAGCCAACATTGGGTTGCTTCAATTTTAAGAACATCGCATCCAACAATATTATCATGATTATATATATCATAACATGATGACCGCATGCTGGTCATTCTGGTGGACACTTCAACTGGATGGATTGTCATCTCGTGTTACGTAAATTATATTAACATGTTTAAATAAGAATTTCTTGTCCCGATATATTTTTAAACCCTTTGATCATGTTACTAGGACGATAGCGAAATAATGTATTTAAAAATTAATAGACTATTTTTTATAGGAATTTGTTTTTACTTTCATAAAATACATTGAACTTGTAAAATAAAATGAAGTACGCCGCAAGTATAATTCATGTTATTCTTAGACTTGTAATGTAGGCCTACCTGTATTTGCCTTCAAACATGATAAATTAAATGATAAAATTATATAAACATGACAAACCACGATATATTAAAAATTTGAAGTAATAATGACGAAACTCGGAAAGGCAATGACTAGAGAAAAGAACGTCTTGGACCCTTATTTAACCCATCTTTAAATCCATTTCCGACATTTAGTAAAACATGAGCTCGAAGTGTACAAGAAAATGACATACAGATTTCATTCTCGACGATAAACTGATATAAATTTTTATGAAACTTGTTGAATCAACGACTAGACAAGAGACTTAAAGCTTTCACTAAACCTGCACATTCTTGGTTGTACATGTACGACTTACTTGAAGAATGCATAAATAGCTTGTTTCCACAAACCACATCATAAAATTGTGAAAATATTTGTATTCCGAGTTTCTCTATTCGCGGAGTAAATTTTCACTCGTGCCCAGATACCACGCGTACATAGTCATCAACTTGATAAGAAGGGTTGTATATATCTGCTTCTTGAAAAAGAGGCAGAAACGACTCTTTAATATGGGCAGACACATGGATAATCCATCTTGTCAAAGCATCGATTTTGGTAATTCCTTTGAGACCCTCACTCTTTACAGATTGCATCCCAACGCGTGACAGCAGCCCATCACAATCAATATAAAGGATCCCACCCGTTTGTTTTACAACTCTTGGACATTACATGAAACCATTGATCTTTCTTCTCCTGCACTCCCTACAAGTCTTATGATCAGGCATCAACTGTGCCACATATACTTAGTACTTTTCTATACATGCACTATACCAAGTAACTTTTTTGCTTTCTTATCACCTCAGGCCTGGGGTTAATTTGGCCGCATCAAACTAAAAGTGTTTCAGCTGACAGCAGCCAACTATTAAAGTATTGATTTCAATTTTAAAAACAGAACTTGTCCTCTTGAAGCTACCCAATGCTAACTCACTTTATTACCAAAAATAGTATTGCATCAGCATAGAAAAAAACAATTCTGATCAGTTATGAATTCATAAAATTATGAAGTATAACATGTTTCATTTTGATCCTGCTCAAAATTGGATACAGTTCATAAATATTTACCAAGAAACTAGCGAAATGCAAATACAGAAATTTTTTATAGAATCTACACATGAAATATGACAGCGAAGCACTTGGCGAATGGTAAGAGATAGTTCAATTTGTTTGGAAAATATTGTGTAGCGATTCGCAACCAAGCTTTACATCCCATGGGTTTTCTTGTCATTGAAAATGAAATATTTCGTTATCTACTTCCAGTTTGATTAGCAACTGGTCAAAATTATGGAGCTAAAAAAATTGAATTTAGCATCCGAGATGGTGATCTAATGTTATCTAGCATTTGAACCAACATTGGAGATGATGGACATCATTTACCCACCGAGCATTGGTAGTTATTGCAAGTAACTAGCTACATGGACCACAAACAGTAGTACTACATTCAATTTCGGTCACTTTATAATCCATTTGAATACTAACCTTGATATCTTTGCCCATTCGTTGGTTGACCCATTGTTTAACATCTTCTAGATTTGCATTTACTTTAATTAAGCCCAATTTTCCTCGTCGTTTGATCAGCTGATCTGGCTTCACCACCAGTTTCTACAAATACAAATAATCATTTAATCAGACTTGTGCGCAGACCGCTGAATGCTGATTTTATGACTTGTAATGTCATAATGTAATGTAACTTATACCGGGTACTTAAAACTTGTTTTAAATTAAGCTTAGCTTGGGCTATTTCAACCTAATTTTAAAACAGCTTAATATGGGGAAAAATCATTTTTTAGCAACAAGTGGGTTATCCCCCTAGTTGGTTCTGAGTGGGGATTGGGGGGGAGGGGGGTCTGGACCCCCCACCCCCCCTGGTGGAAGCACTGCAATTGGGCCAATCTGACTCAACAATCTGATAAAACAATAGAACACCTCTGTGCAGAGCCAAGGATGTTGCTGTGCCAATGTATCCCAGCATGTATCTTCTGTCACAACCGCAAAATCTGTCTTCACCACAGATGAAGATTTAAGGTGTTTGCTCAAGATCGTTTGTCCAGTGGCCTCTCTTATTGCTTTTGCAGACATCTTGGATATATATGTCGGCCTTTATATAGATAGGTCTTTTCTGAAAAACAAAAAAACTAATTTTGGTAATACAGGAAATACATGTAAATTGCATTAATATAAAACCTAAACAGCTTAACATGTTATTATGGTTATCATATAAAGACATTGCAGACACTGGGCCCATATTGACCTGACATTGGTTCTGCTGGGAAGGCCTTGTGTTTAGGGCCTGAGGCCACTGTGTTTTACTTCTCTGTTTTAGATCAGAAAAAAATTAAAATCTAATGAGCATGAATGATGATTTGGGAGGATGGGGAAAAACATAAATTTAAGAAAAAAAACACTGAACCTATTTTTGGAAAAGTTAATGGTTGAGGGCGACCAAATAAAAAAAAAATAAACAAATTTCTAAAAAAATTCGAATTTTTTTTTATCTTGCTAAATCAAAGTGGTTTTTTCGGAAATTGGCAAAAATGTAATGCGCGTGAAGGGCAGAAATTTGTTTTTGTTTTTTTGATGTTGAAAAAAAAAGTTGTTTTTTTGATGTCCGGCCTAAATCTTATGAGCGCGCTCATCTTAAACAGAGAAAAAACATAGTTGCCTAACTCAGCGGGGCTAGCCCTATGATTGGGATCATATTTGCATTGCACTGGGCTGGCAACAGAAGAGATTTACCAATTCAAAATTCCAGTCAGTCAATTCTCAAGCCATTTTCATGAAATTTTGTATTTAAACCCTATTTTCTAGTCATTTGGCATCGATCCTGGAAATTCAGTAAAAAAAATATTGTATAGTTCAAAAGTTAGACCATTTGTCATGTAGTAAATGTCTATTTATGACGCTCCTCTATACTATAACCTGATAACATGTATAAACCCATTAACTTCCATTCCGGTTTGTTCTCAGAATTGCGTTACATGTCAAATGGTCGAATTTTTTAAATACTCAATGGAATTTCGCGAAATTTTCAGGGTTGTTGCCAAATGACTAGATAATATTAATAATGGTTACAAAATGTTGTGACAATCTCTTGAGAATAGACTGTCTGGATACTGAAAAGCTAACTTTCATTTATGATTTTGGACCATGTCCATGATCTACCGTTGTATCGAAAAGCTAACTTTCATTTTGGACCATCCTCCACCGTTGCCGCTGCGTTGCCACCGTTGGACAGACTATAGGCCTATACTATATTATAGGCTATATAGACTAGGCCTAGTCTAGTCTTAATAATTTTAAAGGATTGATGCCAATGATGGAGTAGTAGTACTAGGCAGGGATCGACACTAACTGATTTCAGGTAGTAGCCCAAAGGGCCAGTAATTTTAGATAATTACTGGCCCTTAGCCTTCTCGTTCTAGTCCTTAGTGTACACAGTATCAAGGGGAGTGTAATTTTTTTGTTGCCCCCAGGGCCAGTATATCAGGTGATTTACTGGCCCTTAGTGATTTTTACTGGCCTCGGGCCAACGGGCCAGTGTTAGTGTCGAGCCCTGCTAGGCTAGTACAATAGTAGTACATTTTTTGTAGTATTATTATATACAGTACAGAAAGTTAGTAAGTATTGCAGGGCTAGTTGTAGGCCTACACACAGCAAGTGTTAGACAGCCTTGCTGGCTGTCAGTGAAAATCCATGAGAGGACTGTTGCACAGGTTAAGCAAGTGTGAGCCTAAAAATTATAGCCTCCTACAGTCTAATTCTATAGTCCTAATTCCTATCATTCATCGTATGCCTTTCAGCTTTCTTTACTTCAGTTTAGACTTGAATTTAGGTTTGACTGAAACGTCGCTAAACATCATGAACATGCTTACCTATAAAACGTGGTTGTTACACTGTGTTGTGTAGGTCTAGCTACAGTCCAGGGTGGCTACAGGCTGTCTTTTAAAAGCACAGAGTAACTGCAGTCACGCCACTATGTCTGAAGACAACTGGCCACTTTATGACACATGCACCGGCAAATCGACAATACACGTTGTGTACCTGCGTGACAGCAGTGCTCTACTGACAACACGGGCACGTGTACACCCTGACTGTATCCCCTCTGCCAGTCAGATGATGTGGATCTGACCTCATGACCTATCACGTGAGTACTACGGCCGATCTGATTTGCTCAGATTAAGTCTGACAAAATAAGCTGTCAAACAAGACACATCAGTCATCAATTATCTACCTTGAAGTGTTTGCAATGGTAATAGTCACGAGTTTAGTCATGATGATGATAGGGCCTATATATATTGGAGACTATTGCTTTAAAAACAAAGTCTATAATAAGGTAGTAAAATTGTTTGGTAACCACCAAGAATGAATCAATATTGTTTACCCCTTTGTTGCTATTCTGTTATTCACCAGATGGCACCAGCTGATAAAGTTTTTATCCGAGGTGTTGAACCGATGTTGGTCGAAGTTGGGTCGCACACGATGGGCCAGCATCAAACAAACGTTGTTTTATTGAAAAAAATGAAGAAAACGATTTATAACAAGGGCCCTGGTTGTTTTAATACAATGCCGATTTCTGCGGGGAAGGGAGGGATTTTATAACGCTACTATTCCTTGCTATATTAAAATTCTATACTGATTAGCCTACCGGTAAAGGCCTATTTTATAATATTATGACTAAATATTATAGGCCTTTTATAGAATATTTAATTATGAAATATCGTCATTCAAAATTATATGGTAAACATGTTATTTTTAAATGGCTGCTGTACCGTTAGGCCTGAAAAAAAATTCAAAACAAAATAGGCTTAAGGATCGAAGATGTATTTCTAATCACTAGTTGTAGAGAATTCCATGAGTAGGCCTACCGGTATGCAGTTTAGTTGGGCTTTAATAATCTGTTAGTAGGTTTACAAACAATTTGTCGTGATTAAAAAAAAAATACGGATCACGACAACATTACGTTAGTAATAAAACATTAGTAAACACGGACTATAGTTTCTAAATGTTTAGAAATATACCTAATGTTGTAATGCTTAACCCCACCGTCTACAACCAATTACCCCGACCTTAAAACAACATTGGATAGGCTTACGGTGGCCCACTTTCTAAATATTGGTGATGGCCTACATATGCTAGTGCATTGCATCACAACCCGATGAATCGAATTAGGCCTACAGATAACGATCGATATATGACTGTGTAATAAAGTCCTCGAAGTATTGACATTATAGCCTTATAGATAAGGGGGAGGGGGCTACTTGCAAGTTTAAGTGTGAAGGCTATCATTTTAGGCCATTGTTCAGAGGGGGGGGGGTAAAGCTATCAGGGGCGTAGCCAGGGTTATGAACATGTGTACGCACAACGTTAGGGGTACGGATTTACAGAGCTTTTCCGAAACGGGGAGGGAGTGGATTTTCCCTAATTCATGGCTGCTATTTTATGGGGGGAACCCCCATACCCGCTGCGCGAAGCCCAGCGGACACGGTGGGGGGTCCGGGGGGGCCTCCCCCGAGGAAAATTTGAAAAAAAGATCGGTAAAGATATTGATTTATAAATTTTGAGTTTTTTTTATATTTTTTGTAAAATTTCAAAATTGAATACAGCAACAAAATTAAAAATTGAAATGATCAAGTTATAATATAATTTAAATCATTTTACCCAGCGATTACATATTGAAATCTACTGATTATTTTCGGTCAAGTACGATTATCCATAGATAGCCTCAACTTTTTTAAAAAACAGACATGGCGGATCCAGCATTTGACTATGTAGTCTACGTAGTGTCTTTGTGTACACGAATAATAGCTAAGCTGGACATTCTGTGATTGGTCATAAGGGGGCCACCACTCAATCAACAGGGGGGGGGGTGGAGTGTTTTTAAAGCAAATATTTTGAAATTGAATTTTCATGAAATAAATAATTGTCTGAAGGACATGTTGTAAATAAAAAAAATGGCCCTCAATTTTTTTTAGTCATACATAATTAGAGGCTAGAGTATGTGGAGGGGTTAAAAGATGAAATAACTATTATTTTTAGGCATACAGATCTATATCCATGATTTTTATTACTATGCCAGCTGCCAGACAGTAGGCCTATACAAAACAGATAACCTTACACGAAAAACGAAACTATACACTATATATACACTATATATACACTATACAAAAACGTTATTTGATCATTATTACCTGGTTACATGATTCGCTGTGATAGGCATAAATCAGCCCTGAGCAAACATGAGATGTTGAAACAATATTGTTTTAATGTTGGGCCAGTGTCGTGGACAATGCACTAACATTAGTATAACATTGGTTGAATGCCTGCATGGTATTTCACTCTTGTCACCAGTGTCTTCACGTCTGAGAAGCTAGTCAGTGTAGCATGGGATTTATGCATGTATAGGCCTACATGTCATTGTGCAGCCTATCATTTGTTTAACACAGAGCAGTGCAGCTACAAAAATAGATCGTTTAGAATTAGCCCCATAACGTTGCTAAAACAGAACTGCCACAGAATATAATGCCCACTCAAGGGTAAAAAAGTGGGACATTTCTCTGGACGCTCATATCTAAGACTTGCCTCGATTAATCAGGTTAATAAAAGGTTATTTTGTATACATCGTACGCTCAGTTCATATGTAAAAAAAAACAGTAAAATGTTATTAGCATTTTTCCACCTTGGAGTGGATATCGATCTCATTGACTGCCTGGTTGAAAAAAAATGATTTCCCCGGGTGAAACGAATGTAGACTCTAGTAATTCACGGTCCCACATCTTTACGTTGTGGGTTCGTCCACGGCAAGTTTAGCGGCACTATAGTCATACATGTCGTGAATTTGTGACTGTCATTGAAAAGAGAAACATTTAGGCCTATTGCATTTGTATCCTACTTTTCCGGCGTTTTATGCAACACCACATAAAGAATAGAAGTGCGCATGTACATGTAGACTAGGCTAGACTGCTAACTTGTTGCTTCTTTTTTTTGATGGGTCATATTTTTTTTTTTACTCTCCCTTACAATGTGTACGCACGTGCGTACTGGCGTACGGCTGGCTACGCGCCTGGCTATGTTTAGGCTAATGTCCTCTGGATCGATGCAGGGACACGTGTAGCTGACAAGGTCGCCGGAGGGGGAAAGGGGAGCTCAATATGAAGCTGGCTTCCCACCATGAAGATGAGATTTGCAAACCGCCCCTATAGACACTGCAAGTGAGAATGAAAAAATATATTCCCTAAACACAGCGACCTCACTGGAAAAAAGACCCATTTTTACTTGCTATTGAGTGAAAATAGAAAATATGACCCCTAATTCTGCAAGTTCATTTTGTTCTCTAGAGTGCATGCATTTATCAGTTCATTAGAACAACAAACATTAATTTTGTAAACATCTTTTATTATGTCCTGGGGTTATGAATTGTATAATAACAAAACGAAAGTGCTCGTGAAAAACGCACCTTATTGCACCCCTTATTGGATGCTTCGCAAGTAGGGCTACTCATGAAAAACAGCCCTTATTGTGTTTTTTATGTCATTTTAATCCCCTTGAACGCGTAACCACTGCCACTGGTAACGTGCTTTAAGCGCGTTTTTCACGAAAACATCCAAAATAACGTGTTTTCTCCTTCACTGATGGGAAGCCATGTTTATTTGGAGCTGTCCCTCCCCCTCCCCCCGGGAGATCTAGGGCTGATTTCACAAAAATATAGGCCTATTATTTTTGTTCAATAAACTTATAAATAGGAAGTTGAATAACCGGAACACTAGGCCTAATTAATCTATCTTCCCATTTTTTTTTATTAATTAATTACAGCGATTACAATCAGCTGTGCTATATATTGACACACAAATACAATTTTAGAACGAAAACTTTTCACCGTTGATGAATTGATAGGCCTACGATTTTCAGAACACATGCAATGGAATGACAAATACATAAATGAATGACAGTTTTTAAAAGATTTTTATAATATAAAAAATACTGCTATTTTTTTTCGTTCACAAAATTGCGTCACGATAGCAAGTGTAGACATGGGGTGTCACGTGCAGGGATTGAATGCTCTAGTGGAATTAGTTTTATTATTTTCTTATATGAGATAAAGCAACATTCAATAGGGCCTATTTCATCAGTTAAAGTATCAGGTGACCTATGATAGTTTAAAAACTAAAACAGTTGTTCTAAAGTAGGTAGGCCCACTGTAGTGGTAAAATTAAACTTCCGTCCGATTTTTGTCATTGTACTACAGCTTATAAAACGGCCACTGACGATCGACGACATAAGTGTATAGAGGGATGTTCCTGCCACAAAATTGAATAAACCGTAAATAAGGTGAAGATGAAGGTAAATAGGCCTATTTATACTGGTTTAGTGCTGAACGATAATACCATAGCAAATATTTCATGGTGAGGGATTTAATCCATTTCGTTCAAAATTGTATAATTTATTTTATAATGTCACGATAACAAATATGTCACGATAACATATTTTAAAGGTATGGCCAACTGCCAAAATTCGCGGGACAAGGGTCCCCCAGAATGCAATAGTGCCCTCGGGTAGGCCAAGGCCCTATTCCATAATAATACTATATATGCGTTTCATACCCAAAGCCTCATTAAGAGCAAGTTCTCAAATCACAGCAAGTTCATATATACTTGAGCGACATCGGGTGAAACGAATGTAGACTCTAGTAATTCACGGTCCCACATCTTTACGGTGTGGGTTCGTCCACGGCAAGTTTAGCGGCACTATAGTCATACATGTCGTGAATTTGTGACTGTCATTGAAAAGAGAAACATTTAGGCCTATTGCATTTGTATCCTACTTTTCCGGCGTTTTATGCAACACCACATAAAGAATAGAAGTGCGCATGTACATGTAGACTAGGCTAGACTGCTAACTTGTTGCTTCTTTTTTTTGATGGGTCATATTTTTTTTTTTTACTCTCCCTTACAATGTGTACGCACGTGCGTACTGGCGTACGGCTGGCTACGCGCCTGGCTATGTTTAGGCTAATGTCCTCTGGATCGATGCAGGGACACGTGTAGCTGACAAGGTCGCCGGAGGGGGAAAGGGGAGCTCAATATGAAGCTGGCTTCCCACCATGAAGATGAGATTTGCAAACCGCCCCTATAGACACTGCAAGTGAGAATGAAAAAATATATTCCCTAAACACAGCGACCTCACTGGAAAAAAGACCCATTTTTACTTGCCATTGAGTGAAAATAGAAAATATGACCCCTAATTCTGCAAGTTCATTTTGTTCTCTAGAGTGCATGCATTTATCAGTTCATTAGAACAACAAACATTAATTTTGTAAACATCTTTTATTATGTCCTGGGGTTATGAATTGTATAATAACAAAACGAAAGTGCTCGTGAAAAACGCACCTTATTGCACCCCTTATTGGATGCTTCGCAAGTAGGGCTACTCATGAAAAACAGCCCTTATTGTGTTTTTTATGTCATTTTAATCCCCTTGAACGCGTAACCACTGCCACTGGTAACGTGCTTTAAGCGCGTTTTTCACGAAAACATCCAAAATAACGTGTTTTCTCCTTCACTGATGGGAAGCCATGTTTATTTGGAGCTGTCCCTCCCCCTCCCCCCGGGAGATCTAGGGCTGATTTCACAAAAATATAGGCCTATTATTTTTGTTCAATAAACTTATAAATAGGAAGTTGAATAACCGGAACACTAGGCCTAATTAATCTATCTTCCCATTTTTTTTTATTAATTAATTACAGCGATTACAATCAGCTGTGCTATATATTGACACACAAATACAATTTTAGAACGAAAACTTTTCACCGTTGATGAATTGATAGGCCTACGATTTTCAGAACACATGCAATGGAATGACAAATACATAAATGAATGACAGTTTTTAAAAGATTTTTATAATATAAAAAATACTGCTATTTTTTTTCGTTCACAAAATTGCGTCACGATAGCAAGTGTGGACATGGGGTGTCACGTGCAGGGATTGAATGCTCTAGTGGAATTAGTTTTATTATTTTCTTATATGAGATAAAGCAACATTCAATAGGGCCTATTTCATCAGTTAAAGTATCAGGTGACCTATGATAGTTTAAAAACTAAAACAGTTGTTCTAAAGTAGGTAGGCCCACTGTAGTGGTAAAATTAAACTTCCGTCCGATTTTTGTCATTGTACTACAGCTTATAAAACGGCCACTGACGATCGACGACATAAGTGTATAGAGGGATGTTCCTGCCACAAAATTGAATAAACCGTAAATAAGGTGAAGATGAAGGTAAATAGGCCTATTTATACTGGTTTAGTGCTGAACGATAATACCATAGCAAATATTTCATGGTGAGGGATTTAATCCATTTCGTTCAAAATTGTATAATTTATTTTATAATGTCACGATAACAAATATGTCACGATAACATATTTTAAAGGTATGGCCAACTGCCAAAATTCGCGGGACAAGGGTCCCCCAGAATGCAATAGTGCCCTCGGGTAGGCCAAGGCCCTATTCCATAATAATACTATATATGCGTTTCATACCCAAAGCCTCATTAAGAGCAAGTTCTCAAATCACAGCAAGTTCATATATACTTGAGCGACATCTATGAGTTAATAATTCAAAGCCCTTAGCCTTGGCCCCTACTGGGTCGCTGGCTTGCAAACAAACTGACTGTATTACTGCGGGGATGTCGAAACTTTCTGATCCCAAGGTTGTATTGACACCCAGTAAACACAAAACATTTGTACAATGTTTATACAATGTTGAGCCAACGTCGAAGACGTTGAGCCGACGTTGTATAAATGTCATACAAATGTGTTGTGTTTGCTGGGCAGAAGGACTTTCTCTCAAACATTGTGCATTACTCCAATGTTGGTTCAATGTTGGGCCAGCGTCGCAGACGTTGGACTAACAGTAAAACAGCGTTTGATGAGTGTCTCGTTGGAAGAGTATCGTCTTATAATCAGGTTATAGCTACTCAGCTGAATGCAACCAACATGTAGGCCTACTGTATTAGCCCCAGCAGTGACTGTACAGACCTCGCGGGAGGAGGGGTGAATTCTTAGCTCACTGTATAAACCGAAGGCCTATACACGTGACCTGCGCATGCTCATTTTGAAGTTGACTGGCTGTTTAAGCATAAAATTGTCTCTGACCATTAATTTTTTTGAAATTGTTTAATTTTAAGATGAGCACTACGCTCTTATGTAACAGCTGTCAAACTAAATTGATTTCGTGTCGTTAGTCTTGTTATGTTGGTGTGGAGGCCTATATGGCCGCATATAAGTGCTACTGTACTATTGTGACAAAAAAGACAATATTAGAAAAGAGCTGCTATCGTGATATTGGGATGCATGACAAATATATTGTTTTTTTTTCTGTTCGTCACGATGACACATTTTGAATAATCCTTTTTTGCTCAAAAATGTATGTAGGCCAATTTCGATTCAGTGTTTATAGGCCTACTAAGTGACTATTTGCTATGATTGTATAGTAAGCCTACAGACTATTTAACGTTGTTTATTATCACGATTTTGCTTATTCCCCTGATTCTACTGCATTTAATATGTGTCTGTAGTTTCTTTTAGAATTCCCGTCCAATTGCTATCGTGACTTTTGTTATTCTCTCCAAAATAGCTTTATGTTACGATAACAATCCATTTAAAAACGCTAATAAATCATTTCAAGAAAATGTAATATTCTATTTAAAAATACATTGTGCACTTTGCCTCCTTTACATATTACATGTTTTTGTTTTCATATAAAACGATAATAAAAAATGAATCGCTCTGTCTTTTCCATTTAAGAACATCAAATGTTTATTCTTTATTGGATCAATTCATTTAATTAATGTTTAAATCATACTTTTGAACAGCCAAATAATATATTTCGATACACCGACGTCCACTAGAAATGCATAAATAGTATAATTAGTTCTCTCCATCAGTCTGTTTAACTCACAGCAGGTGTGTCATTTTTTTGTCATGGGCACTCCATCATCATGTCAATTCAGCAGCAAAATAGTCATGTAGTTGGTTTCATTTACAATTTTTTTTTGTGAAATTGGTATTTAAAATGCATTATATACATTTTAGATGATGGTTGTGGGAAAACCAGAAGGCTACGTAGCCACCTGGCCAAAGAACAATACTATGTGCTTGATTAATATGTTTACAAAAAAACAAGCTTACAACTTATGTAGGTTGGGCCTACTGGATCGTAAGTGCGACGATTTCTGCATTGATACGTAGGCCTAATGTGCGTGTTTTTACATGTAAATATAGCGATGTACGTGAGTCTAGTCTGAAATTTTCCAACTCCCGGCTTTCTCACAAAACTGAGATTGCTATTTATATACGTATCATTGTAACAGAGACGTCAATTTTTCGAAGACGTTGGGCTGACGTTGTACAAATGTTTATAAATGTTTTGTGTTTGCTGGTTAGCACCACCGTTCACTCACAAAAGCCGCCCCAGGCGTGCATCACTGAAGATACGGCCCTGCTACTGAAGAAACAATAGTGATGTTTTAATATCTGATTTAATAATTAATAAATAGTATTTTTAAAATTTCGTCAAATTTTCATCGAAATGTATTGTTTAACATTTTCACACTAGAAAACATTTTATTTGGGTTTAAATGTATTATTGAACGCTTTTATATGGTTTTATGAATATCACAACAAAACGTTTTGTTTTTATTTTTACATAATAATAAATCTTTCTGAAATGTTCTGCATTCTTTCATAACTTTTTCACGAAAGTTACTTTTTGAAAACGGTAGCTCAACATCTTTACAATAAAACGTATAAGAAATATCAACAATGTAACTATACGATATAGATTAATAACAAATGCGTCAAAACCGCCTGTGGTACGTATTTATAAACTATATTTCAAATAAATGTATCTTTCTAATAAACAGAACAGTCATGGAAAGACCAAACAACCAAGTGATCTACCCGTTTTTATATGGGTGTACACACATTGTAATCTAATTTCTCCTTTGTTAAAAAAAAATATTTAAAAATAATTTATTTCTTACCAAGACATCAAATTACAATCATATATACATAGCAAAAAAGAAACGCAACACCACTTCATGGATATACTGTTCAAAATAATTACTACGTTTTAAGAAACTATAATATGTCACACATTACTTGGTTAATAAAGATGAGTTTCTGCCAGTTTTTTTGACGTGGGTCACCTACAGTACTGCCTATGGCCCATTTCTGCATGTTGAATTGCCAAATAGAGTTGACCCGTGCAGTCATCCATTGACAGATGTCACTCACTTGTGGCCGCTTGGCCCCAATGCGTAACGCTAGTGTCTGCAGAAACACACGTTTTTGTACCGCTGTGGCGACGGCGACACGCCGATACTGTCTCCTCGATCGAACTCGTTTTGGGCCGGTCTCGGGCCGGGCGGAATCAGGGGTTGACAAACCTCTGCTTCCGCCCAGCCTTGAGCCGCGCTAGAAATCCCGCCATTCTCGACCATTCCAATCTGATTCGCCTTTGGAGACGGACGTCTAGTCCGCCGCTCGTTTTACAGGCCATTATGGCCTGGTCGTCACTCTCTGTCGCGAGGTAGCACATCGTATTTGACACTGTCTGTGAACATCAATAAAGAGAGGAAGAAAGAAATCCTTGTTACAAACTTTCATTTATTAACCCCTGCTGACCAGGCAAAACTTAGATGATATAGGTTTGGGCTCGATGGATTTTCCCAACACCGCATCTTCAGTGCTTTATTTGTCCTCATTTTTTCCTGTCGACTCGTGGCCTATCAGAGGTTATTCTGTGTCTTGAAATTTGATGTTAAATCTCAGTACTGTTAACCTTTTTTCTGACAATTTGAGCCGTAGCCAGACCACCTTCTGTCATAGCAATACATGGAGAAACAGGCTCAGACTGCACAATAATTATTGTTAAACAAGGCATTTTCATCAACCCGTCATTTTTTAACAAATGAATTTTAATTTAATCTGAAAACGGACTTTTTGGTCCCCCACCCCAGCCCGCACAACTGCTTACTTTCAGATGACCCGCATATTGGGATCATGGTCAGATGGCCCATGACCTTGAAAGTTGACTTTCTTCAATTTGAAGGTCATTTGTCCGTTATTGAGGTCAAAACACAAAATGCGGGTAGGGATCATACACATCAACATCATTTAAATCAATCGAACGGTTTTGACTAAATTACACGAAATAAGAGCATTTTTAATTTGTTGCATTTCTTTTTGTGCCAAGTAGGCCTATATATGAAAAATGTATACATACGAGAATGTTTGACAACCATTTTTTTAAATTATGAATAGGCCCCAGTTTTGTCAATATAATTAGATTGATTGAAAATATTTTTGGAATAGTTTATAAAACTATTGCAATAACGTTGTTAATATATAGTAAAAACGTTGTTGAAACAGTTTTATAAACTATTTTTAAAATATTTTCAAGCAATTTCCGTTTTAGCCGTGTTTGTTCACCACATATCCACCAGCGTGAATTTGTGGGCAGAACAGAACTGCAAGTGGATGAAAGTTTTCTAGAAATTTTCAAACTTTGCGGCTTAAATATCTTCATATATGAACACATAAATATAGGTTTATATCATACATACGAACTGCTTCAATTTTAATTTACTACATAACTATGATTGCAACATTCATGTGGTCAGTTCTTCTTGAAACAAATATAAGTCACAGTAACAAGCAGGCTGCCCACCACACTGACGAAACTCAAACAAACGAAGGCATTGTCAATGATCCCTGTGCCCTCAATAATTCCTCCTAGATAAACAAAAAAACTAATTTTAAAAATAGTCATATAGCCTTATTAATGACGTGTTATTTATTATATTCACTATATACTGTATATACTTTACTTTATTTATAAATAACACTCCCTACAAGGCATGTAACAGCTTTATATTCGCCTCGAATAATAAATATTGCATTAACCCTTCCAAGCCTGAATTTACCATTGTCATCTTCATCCACTACAAGCCGCGAATTGCTGCCGCAATTCTCAACTTGTAGTGAATGATGATAATTTGATGAGGTTTAAAAATTAAAGAAAATTGCCATGTATTGGTAATCCAGTTTCATGAAAATATTCATTCTAAACCCTTTGTTGTAGGAAAATTAAGTCTGTTTTCAGGGATGTAAAATGATGCTTTAACCCTTTCACCACTGAAGCCTGTTTTTATGTGCTGAATGCCATAGCATTCAGAACATAAAAACGGGCTTCCACTGAAGCCTGTTTTTATGTGCTGAATGCCATAGCATTCAGCACATAAAAACGGGCTTCAGTGGTGAAAGGGTTAATGCATCGTGGGGGCTTAAAGGGTTATTGATGCGTCATGTTGCTCCAATATTGTATGTATGGTAATTATATCAGAGATAATGTTGTTTGAAAATTACTGATTAGCGCTTTTCTCCTCCAATTAGCTTTTATTCGCATCACATCCTGACCATTGATGTGTAAATATTCCGCTAATCAAAATCAAAATTGATTAGTAAATGTTTTTTTTTTGCGAGATACTCAACAAAATATCCCCTGTAAATTATGTCCTGTGCTTTCTTCACAGTGACACATTATTGAATGATCCCACCAATTATTGATAGTCTAACTAAAACGTATGTCCTTACCTATCACAACAGGGCCTAACAAACTACCAATGCCATCCCCAATCAGACATAAGCCCATGGCTTTTGGCATCAGATCAGGGCCAAAAGTATCTAAAACTATCATTGAGATCAAAGAGCCCATACCACCTACAAAAGAAAAAACACTGGGATATAGTTCGCATGTTGCGTTAAGTAATTTAGGTTTTATTTTAAAATGTTTAAGTTTTGTCCCACTGACGTGATCAACCAAAAATGTTCACATTCAGCAAAAAAGAGGCAAATCCTTTTCCAATCTGGCTAATGAAAGACCTGTGTCACCTCCGTGCCCAGGCATTTTTGGAGGGGGGGTGGGGTCGAATGTGGGAACGGTGGGGGTATTTTTGAAAAAAGTTAATCAGCCCCCGTAGATTCCCCGTACTGATTCAATTGATTTTAGGCGTTGAGTGAAGCGAGACGTGTGTTAGGGGGGTGCTTCCTCGGTACTTTTTGAATTTTCAGCTGCAAATTGGTGCAAACTGGTGGATTCTGGAGCAAGTAGCTGGAGTAAATGTTCAGCTTTGTTGTCAAAGGGCGGGGGGTCGTGCGACCTTCTCGACACCCCCCCTTCCAATGTAGGGTCTGACCTTTTACATATTATATATAGCTTACTATTACATTGAGGCAACACACAGGATATAGTAGTAAAAGCTGAAAGTTTTACCCACCTAGACACATGCCCTGTACTATACTGTAAATTACACACATCTTGTATGAGGCAGTAAGTGTCAGCAAGTAACTACTTACTCCAGCTAGGAACATTGTAGATGACACTATGGTAAATCTGGCTTGGGAGCCTATCCCACCAGCAATACCAAATATCAGACGACCTGCTGTGGTGGCAATGGCTGTGTATGTCACTGACATATTGGAATGGTCATCATCTACAAGAGTCATCAGTTTCGTTCTCTCAGGTATAAATGTAAATACAGCAGCCCACACGAAGCCATATGTAAAGAGTGACGCTGATACCAGATAGATTTGTGGCATTCTCGTCATGGAGGTGTTACATACATGATTATGGAGACAGCAACATGCAGACTTCCCCATAGACAAGTCTGATGATTCCTGTGTATCATCTGGACTACTACTTATCAAAGGCTCTTCTTCCACTGTAATAACAAAGTTATAAGTTAGACGTTATACGTACATTCGGCATCTTAGTATTTATATGGTTACTTGATAGTGTAGCTATAACCCAACACAGTATAATTAATAATATATATCTTGAAAACATCTTAATGCCACCCATCCATTCTGGATCTGATCATAACATTATTATGCATGAGCTTTGAAACAAATATGACAGAGTAGAGAGATATATTTCATTTTGATATGATGGCTAATTGAATAGATTTTTTTCGTATGCATTATTTTCAATCTTCAACAGTGGCTATACGCGGGCAGCCACTGTTACAAGGCCGTATGCACCAACTTCACGTTTAGGGGAGGCCGGGGCTAGTTGAAACGAGTAACGGCGGATCTCAATGAGATAAATTGCCTATGTTGTTGGCATCACTGTTTAAATGTGGCTTAACTGACACCTTGTCGACTGTTTCAAGCAACACCACGGCAAGTAATACATACATCTATCCGAAAAAAAAACAATAACAGGCCTAAGCGACTAGAAGTATTGCACCTAAGCCATGAAAGTTTTTATTTCACATATGAACACCAAAAATGACAGTATAATGACGATGGTCAATGCGTGGTGGTAGAAGTAGGAAGTTGCTTTCATTTGAGCATAATGTTAATTGAATAACGATAAAAAAATTATCATTATATACTGACATGAATGCATTTGATAGAACTTTGTTTGGCCATGGCACGCCCGGTTATGTCCCGCTGACTCTAAAATGACAGTATAATGACGATGGTCAATGCGTGGTGGTAGAAGTAGGAAGTTGCTTTCATTTGAGCATAATGTTAATTGAATAACGATACATTTTTTTGTCATATACTGACATGAATGCATTTGATAGGACAGTGTTTGGCCATGGCACGCCCAGTTATGTCCCACTGACTCTAAAATGACCGCTGCGACTATCCTGACAGCTATTTTATAAAAACAGTGATTCGATGATCTGTTCTGGATTAAAAAAGAGAAGCATATAAATTGACTTTAGGTTTCAAATACACAAAATCTTTCATAACTGGTCGAAAAAACCCATTGTGGGGAGCATCTATTCCAAAAAAAAAGGTTTTTGGAGGGCGCTGCTAGTAACGTAGCTGATTCTCATCCCAATAATATACATCTCCGTATAGGAGGCAGGCACCAGTTGAATAATTTTGTTTGTTTTAAATCTAATAAACACACATTTTATTTATTCTGCTCTACTGGTGTGATGTACTTGTTAAAAGTTTAGTGTATATCCATCATTGTTTCATACAGAGTGCTCCTATAACAAGCACCCTATTGGTATTTTAATAGGCGTTGTCAAATTGTAATGTACTATTAAGCCCTACGTTGTCGAATTTCAATGCACTACATACTGGCTGAGAAGAGGGACTCCAAGCATTTTCAATTTGTTTATCGGAGGTACAACGTATTATACATGTACTTGTAATTCTTATTTGTGTTTGCTAAAAAAATCACAGAAATGCATTCTCCATTCAGAATAAAAAAAAACTTTTTCCTATTTGTATAATTATGTAAAAATTATATCATCATATTTTGTTACATTTAATACGTTTAGCTTCACCTTTTGACACTGAAAATGGCCATGAATCGTCAAAATAGTATCAGATTTTTTCAGTTAAATCACATCAACAAGAGGTATTCGGCTTGTTCCAATTTTGATTTGATAAAAATCATATTTTAGCTTACTTGACCTTGATTTTAACATTTGACCATGTATATGACCTTGACTAATATATACTGGCAAAACACCTAAAACGAGGTATTACATTTGTTCTTATTTCCATTTGTACTATGGAACCTACACATGACCTTGAATCATCAAACTAATAACAGAAATAGATTATCCAGGCAAAATTAAAGTTAAAAAAATGTATTACATTTGTTTTTAATTCTATTTGGTAAAAATCTCATGTCCACATTTTATATGTTACAATCGACCTTTTGACCTTCAGGATAATCTTAAATCACCATGATATTCCCAAAAAATAATTATCCTGTCACACAAACACCAAAAAGAGGTATTACACTTATGCCCAGATTTATTTGTTGAAAAGTCACATATAAAAATTATGGTCAACAAATGGAGGCGGTCATCTTGGATTTGTGGAAAATTGGTGTCTTTGCACCAATTGGATTTTAGAGGCTTTTTAATATGTTTTTCGTTTAATGATTCTGAACTGTTTGGTGCTTTATTTTTGGTCATTCAGTGAATTTTACTAGATTTGGTAAATTTTATAATTTAAATATTTTCTTTTAATAAAAAAATCAGTTTTGGCTTTTAAAAATATGTTCTTGTAGACATTTTTATGTGTTAAGTTGATACTCATGAAGAATCACATGCCATCAAAATAAATTCTGTTGTAATTTGTTCCAGGTCAAAGTTTAGTTTGACTGGACTACTATAACGACACTAGTGCTCTAATGGTTCAAAATATACATGTGACTATGATGAAAAATGCATTACCATCATGTTTTGAAGAGAGAGGAGTAGATTCATCAGGTGATTCGTATTCAGCTGTAGATATATCACGTTGTTTACGCCAAATCTCAACATTTTCTAATGGTTGCACTAGAAAAGCACAACCACTGCCCAAGAGAACTATCACTGCCTCTATTAGCACAGCACCATGCCACTGGACTCCTGCCTAAAATTACAGCAGTAAATCATATAGCTAATATATAAACACCAATTCCGCAGGACTGGCGTCGCCTGCGACACATATATTTATTTTCTAAATAACGACAACTGGTACACTGAAATGGTTTAGGTTTTTGTTAAAGCAAACGTTTGGAAATGCCCGCATTCTGCCATTTTGACTCTTTGCACTTTGGCAATATGTAGGCTATGTTACATAATATTTTATCAAGGTTACCCTAAAAGCCTTCTGTTTGTAACACTATTTGGGCGATTGATATACTTATAGTGCTATTGTTCATGAGCATTGGCCCAAGTTTGTTCGCTATGTAAATGGTATTCTTGCTAATCCAGGGTAGGCTATATATATATATATATATAATATATATATATATATATATATTCGATATAACTACCTATAAAAAATTTATATACTGTAAACCTTCTAATTTTCGCGTGTTTAAATTTTCGCGAATTTTTCTGATTTTGGTACTTTTCACGAAGTTTAGAATTCGCGATTTTTTATTTTTCTTCAGTAGCGCTATTATAATAATAATTTTCGCGAGATTCTTGAATTTGCGAATTTGTTCTACTCCCGAAATTCGCAAAAATTAAAACCCCGCGAATACTACCAGATCCACAGTATGTGTAAGTAGCTTGAGACATTTATATATATTAATTTTTTTTTAAACTATCATAATAAAAACATGTGTGGTTTATTTTGCAATACAAAACCAACAGATTGCTATATTATCATGATTATATGTTACATATTCCACACCAATAACCTCGCTATAGCTGCGTTATATTTCTAAGGACGGTGATACGATGTTCAAATTACCTTCACTATTAAACTGAAGACTACTACACCCACGCCACCTCCCATGCTGACTACCCCTGCAGCCAGGCTCTTTCTCGTATGCATGTATTGCTGGGTGACAATAAGAGATGATGCATACATCACACCATTTCCCACCCCTAAAATACATCAAATAATATAATTTGTCACGTGGCACATAACCTGTACAGTACAGTACAGTACAGTACAGTACAGTACAGTACAGTACAGTACAGTACAGTACAGTACAGTACAGTACAGTACAGTACAGTACAGTACAGTACAGTACAGTACAGTACAGTACAGTACAGTACAGTACAGTACAGTACAGTACGTAAGCGTAGGTTAGGGTATGATATGATATGATATGATATGATATGATATGGTATGGTATGGTAAGGTATGGTATGGTACGGTACGGTATGGTATGGTATGGTGTGGTGTGGTGTGGAGTGGAGTGGAGTGGAGTGGAGTGAAGTGGAGTGGAGTGGAGTGGAGTGGAGTGGAGTGGAGTGGAGTGGAGTGGAGTGGAGTGGAGTACGTTAGGGTAGGTTAGGTTAGGTTAGGTTAGGTTAGGTTAGGTTAGGTTAGGTTAGGTTAGGTTAGGTTAGGTTGGGTTAGGTTGGGTTTGGTTAGGGTAGGGTAGGGGCAGGGCAGGGCAGGGCAGGGCAGGTTAGGGTGTGGTAGGGTAGGGTAGGGTAGGGTAGGGTAGGGTAAGGTAGGGTAGAATGCAGTGCAGCACGGTGCAGTGCAGCTCAGAAAAAAACATATAGCACAACACAATAGTTATTATATTATAGCTATTACATTTATATCACCCATATACAATATAGTGCAGTGCAGTGCGGTGCAGTGCAGTGCAGTGCGGTGCGGTGCGGTGCGGTGCGGCCTGTACGGTACCGTCCAGTCCAGTCCAGTCAGTACAGTACAGTACAGTACAGTGGAGTCTACTACTGTCATCACCGTTAAAATATGTACCACTAGGCTGACTTTTAAATTAGTGTGTGTTTCCTGTTAGTATTTGTACTCGGGTCAATGCCAGAATGTATATGGGGGCATGCGCAGTATAGTCTGTATGATAATCATGCTACAATAATTATTATGTACATACATGTATTGTTGTCCTCATCCTCTCTGATTAGATTGACGTTTCACGCATCAATATGTTATTTCATGTGTACCATTTGTGTTTCAAAATAGTGAATTCACCTGTTATCAGGCCATATGTAAGACATAGAATGAAGATGTTAGGAGCCAGAGCACTGAGAGCGAATCCACACGATGACAACATACACGATCCTATAATAAGCTGTCTGTAGCTAAATATCTTCAACAATGGGGCCATCGTGATTCCTGAAAATACATAGGCCCATATTACTACAGCCCACTTCCAAGAAAATACGAGATGTTCACGCATGCTGTTACAATGTCGGTCCACCGTCTGCGACGCTTGTTTAACATTGAACTAATGAACAGCGATTGAGCAGTGCAGTAATGGGAAAAGTAGGTGGATATCAAGTAGATTTTTTTCTACTATTATTTATCAATAAAAATCAAATCAAAGCGAGAGTCTCTTAATGTCATTGTTTGCTGCCAAATTATTCTGATAAATCAACCGACGAGTGTTGATACACATTAACTATTACTCGCCCCGGAGCTAAAAGGCCAAAGTTACAGATATACGACCATATTCTAACAGCACCACATAGGCCCAACATTTATTTATTTAATTAGACACCATAAAAACACCCGGAACACACCATCCCTACGTTGATCAATGTTGGTCCACCGTCTGCGACACTGGACTAGCAATGAGCCAACAATAGGTTAATGGCTAATGTTTGCTGGGGATCTCTACCTGTTAGAAATGCGACAGACGCCTGTGTGGCGGGAATCCACGATGTCAGAGATTCTCCTGCTTGAAAGTAATCCAGGAAACTGAGAAACAGTGTTCCAGAGGCAAACATTGTCCCAGTAGAAATGCAATTCACAATAAACCCGACAACAACAACCAGGCAAATCCACATATCAAGAAGACATGTCATTCTGGACATCCTGAAAGTGAGAAAAATATCCTGGACGTTGACCATGTTGAAACTTTATATTACAAAAAACAAGTTGCCCAAATTTAGCACTGTAGAAGAAAAACGATATGTTAATGGAGAAACGTACGGCATATTATCAAATCAAAATGTACCTACTTTAATCTTCCGTGAAGCTAGCTTTCTACATTTGAAACTATATAGGGGTCACTGTTTGAATGGTCATAATCTTGGTCGTGTACTAATTAATATACAGTGAGCGTTGGTGGTGTCTAATTATCATGTACCTGAGTTGTACCCATTGCTATGGTTCAAGGCTATAAATACTATTTCAATGACCCTGTCCTCATCTGCTTTGACTTAGCACACTAGCTAGTAGTCCAATTAATATCAGTTTTCATCTGAATCAAGCAATAATACGTTAAATGCTATATTTCACAATTCAACAGCTGCCATAGGCAGCACAATCAATGCATTCCCTACTATAGGCCTATGGTCGACATTTATGCCATAGAGATGATTTTTTTTTATAAATTTGAATCGTCCACTTAGTGGAGCGACTCCATAAAGATTTGCTTAAATTGATAGCAGGATTTCATATAGTTTCTGGAGTTGGATGCAAATGTCGCTGAACCCTTGGTTCTCTTAACCCTTTAACCACTGGTGTCACATATTCAGGTTTTCATCTTTTATTAGCGCATTAACTACCACCTTTTAAACATGATAAAGATAAAATATGACATCAATCAGCAATATTGGAAAACATTTGACCTCCATTTTGTCAAATCTGAATAATTTTCACTCACTTGAAGTTGTGGATCGCATCAGCGAGACACAACTTCAAGTGGGTGAAAATTACGATTTTTTAATTTGTGGTGACTGGCGCCCGCTAGCTTCGGGGCTGTTGGGTGTACGCTATCAAAGGCAGTGTAGGTTGAGTTGGAGTGGTTGGTGTTGCTGCCACGTCAGCCTATAATTGTATTTAATGGCCGGTGTTACAGCAGCACTCACTTACTAGTACCGTGCTCTGTTAACTTTTTAAGTTATTTCTCATGTCGCCACTATGTTTTTTTTGCTTCAGATGAGCAAGCGAATTTAATTAAGGCCGCACATTTACAAAAAACAGGTGTTTTTTTCAGCCTAGCACGCACATTAGATGTTTGCTAATTTCCGAAATTTCAGGAGATAAAAAAACATTGCTCAAGCTATGTTTTTATTTTGTTACTTTTTTTCATCGTCCGTATCTATGATTTAATAATTCCACCAATGCTCTTAACTGGGCGTTGGGTTTGAAAGCTAACTGTTTTGTTACTGCGGGGAGCTCGAAACAGCTGACCACCACACATTTTTGAGAGAAGGGCTTTCCAAGCAAACATTGCACACTCACCAAATGTTGGTTTAATGTTGGGTCAGCGTCGCAGACGTTGGCCTAACATTAAAACAGCGTTGGGTGAGTGTCTTGTTGGAGTAGTATCCATAGTCTTGTAATCAGGTTAGTAATACTCGAGCTGAATGTGATTAACCAGTACTGTATACTTAAGGCCTATGCGTGACCCCCACATGCAAATTTCGTACATGATTGGATTTTTAATTAACTTTTCAAGAAATTGGTGCAATTTTTTTGTCTTATTAACTTTTCTGAAAAAAGGTCCAAATTTTTTTTTCAATGTTTTTTTAAATTGGATTTTCGATTTTTCCCTATCTAAAACAGATAATAAAAAACACATTGGCCTGATGGGCTGGGCAGAGGAGGCGGAGGTCAAGGGAGATGGGTGATCGGGGCCCTAGGGTGATAAATACCCTCGCTATGATTAGCCAATGAATGCATGAATATTGTATACCTGTATATGCTATGTATTGAATAAAAAGGGGCTGGTCTGACGACCTAGGGTAGAGTTGTAACTTAATGGTTGGTAGTATGCTACGACAACTGCAGGACTTCACATCCGGCCTCATTTTATATTGTTTATGGCTGTTGCCCTACACATGGCTAATGCGTAGATCCCACTAGCCATGACTGGAGAACAATTTCAGCACCTGGCAATTTGTTAGAAGCCAGGACCGCTCTTATACAAATAACACATCGTACAGAACGCCGCTGGAGAGCTGACCAAGGAATGGATCAGGACGATCAGTGGCTGGGAAGAGGAGAATGGAGAATTGAGAACAAAGTAGTCGGCGACCGGGGGATCTGTAGAAAGCCATCAGGGATTGGCTTAAACCGCCGAACGCTGTAAACACATGGGCTGAGCTGCAGCTGAAGGTCACTGACAAGTTCCTCGCAACCTGAGCTGATGAGACTGCAGGTAGCCATAGAGAACATCAAGCAGCTCACAGAAAAAAATGCTGCCTCCTATTTCATGAGGACATCTGTTTACGAAGCAGTCCATGCCTACTCGACAGTTCGAGCCGCCTCCAAAGAGTAGAGGGTGGTCGCTAGCTTAAATTCCTGAGAAGATTTAGGGACAAGGAATTCATGGCCCGGGTATTTCAAACCGGCCGCTCCGACACCCTCAACACAGCAGTGGAGACGGCATTGGCAAAGGAGGTACAGCGGGGAAAGGTGGAACACATCTTGGGACGTGATATAGGTGCGTCGCATGCAAAGACAAGCAGGTGGGGGACCGTTTTTTCACCATGATGGATAGACCTGCGATGTAACGGCGTATGGACTAGATGCAGGCCCACGTCAATCAGTCCGAGGCTCACCTCAAGGAGACTTCACGCCGGCATGGGATGAAGATTGCAGCACCACCATGGCGCAAGAACAAGAAGCTGCGGTGGTCAGAGGATGGTGACTCTATCTGTGCATCATGTGACAATTATGGTGGGTCACATGAACCATTCCTATACATACCGTAGAACCGCAGCTTCGGGTGCCAGTATTGGCATCGCTGACTCGAATAAGGCTCCAACTAAACTTGGCTGGAGAGAAGGTCCATGCCTTAAGCTACTCAACACCATTGCTATTATTTAGAACCCTCATGGCCGATAAAACATTTACTGAAATGTGCCTAATTAAGCTGAGAAGGCCCATATGTTATACCAACCAGTAGCCTAGGCCTATACTGTCTGCGGGTTCGGCGGTAGGCCTACACACCTACCAGTGCTCGGGGAGACAGAGATTAAACTCAATAATTAACGTGGGCACTTTCTCAGTCTGCACTCTGCATGGTGACTTTTTGTCACAACTGAAAAATACAGTGGAACAAGAAATGATATCATGGCCATCATGGTATCTAACACAGGGCCGTAACCAGAGCTTAATTTAGATGAGGCAAATTGACAATTTTAAGGGACGTAGCCAGGATTGCTCAGATGGGGTTTCAATTTTTTTTGCTGTACCCATGCATGCATTCAGCCTCGAAGAGGCTGACAGCGTGACACCGGCCCGAAGGGGCGGCCTTGCAGGGGTGTCTGGGGGAATTAAAAAAAAATATGTTTAATGGTGCATTCTGGCGTCATCTGGAGCTCAATTTATTGGCTAGATACAACCGAAAAAATGACACTTTTTTATCATTGTATTTTTGTCGATATATAAATTTTCTGAGCCTATATGTTGCACGTGACATATTGGGGGTGGGAGAGTGAGGAGTGAATAATCAGTTAAAGCGACACAATCAGGCTAAAATCATAAAAAATCAGTATTTCTGTTTTGGCTTCTTAATATGGCCATAAGCCATAACATGTGATGATTTTAGTCTGATTGTGTCAATAGCATGATTGTGTCGCTTTAAGTCTAATCACACAACAAATTAACAAATAATTTCCAGGGTGGAGTGTTGCAAAGCACTGGACAACTTCAGCAACGTAAATGACCATCACCATGTCATTGTGTACATGCCTAAGTAAGAGCAATGGCGCTGAATCTTTCTTGGGCCATGGCATAGAACACATAGCAGGGTTGGGGCAAGTACATCGACTCAGTACGTTGGTACAAGTAGGCCTACATTAAAAATAGTCAAGTACAAGTAGACCTACGGGGTTTTACGAGATGTACATTTGCAAATGCACTTGGGTATAAGTACCAAGTACAAGTGCATAATATAACGGGCACGGCGCGCGCAATGGCCCATAATTGCTGGTAATCATCGACAGCGTCTCGTGTTTGCTTGATGCAGTACAGTCAGGGCGATGTAAAAAGCACCCCCCTTGTTTTAATAACTAGGGTACTATATCTGTTGAAATTTAATATAAAGACCAATGTATTGTTATTGGTTTTTTTCGGCTGATTATAATGTCAAGAGTTATTAACGAGGAATACAATTAAAGCGGCACAAGCAGGCCAAAAATCATGCAAAAGTCAAAACTTAATATGTCCATGATAATTATGTAAACATTTCCATGGACTAGAATAGCGGAAGTATTTTAAATTTTTGGATGCTGTGGCAACGTAGAAATAAACACCCCTCAGGCCTTCATGTAAGCCCTATTATTATTCAGCTCCTACGGGGATGTAACCTCTATTATATGTTTTAATTATTAGACTTTGACTTGACAAGTCTATATGTCATGTTTTTACACTGTAAATCCAGTGTCATAATCCAAATATATATTGACTTCGTAAGTAAATAATTTTATTATCACCTCACTTTTTACATTATTTATGCCTTTTTAGACATTTTTATACTCAATATACTGTGTTGTAGTGCAGGCACTGCAACATGTCATCAAACTCGCTACATATATGTGCCAGAAGCACCATCATAATATCATAAAATATTTCAAACTAAATATTTTAGTGCGAACATGCTGTTATTAGTTTGGTCTTTACTTTACCACTTTTACTGTACAATATAGGCTAGGATATTGTAATACTAGTAATTGTCTCTTAAATGGCCATATGCTACTGGCCGACAAGTGATGTAAAAAGACATTTATCTTACTTCTTACTTACTGCTTTCTTACTTTGGGGTCTGCGGATCCTAGTTATTGTTTACGAAATAAATTATAGGGCGTGCATTGTAAAGATCTTAGAACGTCTAGGCTATATATTTTAGATGTAGGCCAGGCCTTAGCTCTACACAGTAGGCCTATAAGTCTATGCCAAACGCCAATACCCTGCGTGAGATAACTACAATGTTAAAAGATGCCTTTATTTTAATCACAACTGCAATAGTTAACATGTTCAAAAGAAAAAAATTGTCAAAATTTTGTGACTTGCCTCATTGTAGTTACGGCCTGTTAGCATGTTTAACAGTAACCAAAAATTGCAAAATTTAGTGATTTGCCTCAAAATAGTTACGGGCCTAGTAACATGTTTAATTTTATCGTATTACAATGTCACTCAAGTGACCATTTTGGCCCAAAAGTGACGTAAAGCAATAATTTACTACTAGGCCTACTACAACATGTTTAATTAGTAGCCTATAGCCTAGTGAAAACGTGTCAAAATTTTCGTCAATGTTAGTAGCTACGGGTCTGTTAACATGCTTAACAGTAACAAAAAATGGGAAAAAATATGGTGAGGCAATTGCCTCATTTGCCTCAATGTAGTTAGTAACTGGCTTGTAACAAATGGTGTGCAAACAAATCAATCAAATAAAATTACTGTGATTTTCTCATAAAATGAATTTCATTGACAGCCATCTTGGATTTTTTCGAATACGCCATAATTATAGGAATGCTGAATATATTACTCATGGAGGATAGTGAAGGGGTGAGCTGCACAGTGATCATTATTCTGGCACACAGACTATCATATAAATTATGATCACTTTAGAGAATTGTGATTTCACTCCCTATCAAAGTGTGCCGAATTATTATTTTGAGCGCTACCAAGCTGGAAATAAATTCTTCAATTTTTTTCACTGTTTATTTAGCCACCCTGCATGGATTTTCCTCTAGATCATTTTAATAGGCAGCTTCACATGCGCACCCGATCCCGATGCGTGATATTTTTCAAATTCATTTATTCATGTTCCAATTACAAGTTTTACATCTGTTAAAGTATATATATGAGGGATTCTATAATTTTAGGCACCAGTGATGATATTTTCCTTGATATATGAGATTGTCTGAATATTGTCAAAAATTTAAACACATGTCAACTTAGCTTTGTTTATTGACATGGCGTTTTCAGCAGAGCTTAATTTCAATTTTAAATGCTTATTTTTATAAATTAAAATTTTTCTTACCGTTATGGAGAGACTAATTTACCGTTATGGAGAGATGAATTTATGTTACGGAGTAATCTTCAAACTTAAATTTCTCAGTGACCCTTCTACAAAAGTATACCATATTCAACAAGTAGTTGAACATGGCTATTATAATGTTGATCACTTAATTTAGAAAGAATCACTTTATGACAATAACCCTTAAATCATGAAATAAGAATTACTCTCCGTTACGATTATTGTCGTTATGGAGAGTAATAATAACGAACATTTTCTCTCCATAACGACAATTATTTCTGTTATGGAGTGACAATAAACAAATACTAAATATCGATGCTATCACAATTTGAAAGACAAAAAAAAAAGTTACTATTTCAACAAGTGTCACTTGCTGGTTAAAATACCAAATTCATAAAGGTTTATAGCTATTTTTAAATGAGTAAAAGGGTAATTTGTGACCACTTTTTCTCTCCATAACGTTTTTATTTTTGTTATGGAGAGACAGAAAATACGCGTTATGGAGAGACGTTTTTTTACTAAATCGTGCCTAGCATCTATGTATTATGCTATACTATGATTATTTTTGTTTTTTTCAAATGAGGTTGTAGTAGGCTTGGAGGTTGTAGGGTGCTCAAAAGTTTTATTGCAGTATTTATGTGTAAGAAATCGCGTTATGGAGAGACGTTGAATTAAAATACTCACCCAAAGACTTGCACAAACCTTACATTATTTCTAAACAAAAACACATTTATTATACATTTTTTTCACGATTCACTGCATGAAGGTCTCGCGCAACTGTTTTGCACCAGACAAGTGATATTTTGGTCAGAAAAAGTATAGAAATCACCTAAAAACTATAAGCGTTACGGAGAGTCGCTGCAACGTGGGACAGACATAAATTGCATAAAAAGTGGTAAAATAATAAAATTATTTTAAAAAACTTGTGTATAATCTTATAGATAGTGTTGTGCACTACCATTACAACAGAAGAAAATATAATATATAATACAGGAAGTCTTGAATAAATCACCTGTTCATGTGGGATTTAGAATGTGGGACAAGGCTTTTTGGCTAAAATTGCCTAAATTTACATAATATTTCTTTCAGAAAACACATTTATGTTAGAATTTTTTGAGTTGTAATATTGCTATATTGTAAAATAAAGGTCATTCATTGCATTTATGTAATCAAAATAAATCAAGATATTCAATAATAAATATTACAAGGTGCGGACAGTGCTGGTGCCTAAAATTATAGAATCCCTCATATATTTGATGATGGATACAAAGGAGACCCGCAAAAGGCTTTGTTAAAAGCCGCTTGGCCGTTCTTAGATACTCTAAGAGGACTACATCGTATTCCTACATATACAGAAAGGCAGATGTAACGTTAAGTAACGAAATTACTTTCTTTTCTAACTTTCTGTCTGTAGGCTATAGACATACACCTTTAACTTTACCTTTAGTAATTGCGTGATTCACTAGATGCCGCTTCAGAGCGTGATTCACTCTTATTCACTAGATGCCGCTGCAAACAGGAACTGCGACTGGTGAGGTGGACGGAACTAACTCATAAAAAAACTGCGAATTTCTCGTGTCCGCAATGCAAAGCCGAACCTGCAAGAAAAGACTAACAAAACCTAAAATATAAACAGATATATTTTATATTCCTGAATGTTTTGTTTATTTTGGGGTGTTAATAATTGAATTTTTTTACTGAGAAGTGGTGTCATTTGTTTGATGATCTGATTAGGCCTAGAGTTTAGTCGGCATCTCCATTCATTTTCTACATAAATTAATATTATCAATATACCGGTATCAGTTCAGTGATTATCTTTTATTGCCAATATTGGATCCAGACCACACTCGCCTAGCTGCGAGCTCAACGTCTACTTCTACTAGGCTACATGTACTGGTCCTAGAGGCTGAGGCGTATAATGTCGGATCAAGCAGAGGTGATTAACCGAGTCTAGACCTATCCGTGAAAGTTTTCTCTGAGACTGTAGTCTGTAGAAGTCATTTTGCATTTTTTGGGTTTTTTCGTGTTTTTTTTCAGTATTTGTGATACACTGCAATAAAAGACATTTTGTTTTGTTTGTTTGTTCTTTTTGCCCACTATTACTGGTAGCAATGAAGCCATCATTGTAGAGTTAAAAAAGTTATTTGTTTTGAATGGCATATGGAAAGCTGTGAAATCTCCGGGTTTTACTAACACGTTAAATTAAAGAGCAGTGCAAAATGTATAGGTTTATTATCTTAAGACAAACTCACTTTTGATTAAAAGACTGTTGCAAATATTTAAAAAAAAATTTTAAAAAATAATTTCACTACTGTGGCAGCTAGTAGCCTATCGTTGGCAAACTACCAAACATAACTGGTGGTTATGCTGGAAATTTTGTCTATAATATTACCAGGATAAAGGTGCTAAACAAAACTCTTTTTCTCCTGTTGGAGAGGAAGACATTTTAAAATATTTATATAGCTTGAATGTTAGTAAAGCTACTGGTCTGGATGGGCTGTCAGCTAGGTTTCTCAGGGATGGGGCAAATCAAATATCTAGTGCAATAGCACATATTAGAAATTTATCTTTATATTCAGGCCGTATACTATACCCGATGATATGAAAAAAGCAAGGGTTGTTCCTCTTTATGAGGAAAATTCAAAGTCAGAGACTGGAAATTACAGGCCTATTTCTATTTTAACTGTAATGTCAAAAATTCTAGAAAAAACTGTACATATTTACTTTGTAATATCTTTATCAAGCATTTAGTGCGGACTCTCCTAAAAAACAAAGATATCTGGTCTCAAGCTGATAAAATACTGGAGTGATGGGGCAGCTAGCCAATTGATACAAAAACTGCAAAAACTTTAGCATGTTTAGGAACCATTGTGAGCACAAAGCTGATTTTTTTGGATTGATGGAGATTGGCATTTTTTATAACACGCCGTGGAAAAAGTGTTTGTGATGGCATTGGAGGCACAGTCAAAAGTGATCTGCTAGAGCAAGTCTTCAACATGCCACATCTGGTCATATCTTGAATCCTTCAAGATTGGGCTTCTAAAAATGTGTCTGGAATAACTTCCTTTTTGTATTGTTTTTTTTATTGGCAAGCTGCCCCATCGCTCCAGTATTTGATCTGCTTAAGATCAGGTGTCATTGTTTTCAGGAGAGTCACTAAGTGATTGATTCTTATAAACACGATAAAGGACAGTAATAGCAAAATGCTTCACATGGTCACTGATTGTGGAAACTCTATGAAAATAATAGATTCCAAAGGGATGAATTGTAGCTTGGCTGTTGTCCCAATAGAAACCCTCAATAAAGTCTTGCACAATGACGGTATGGTTCTCCGCAAATCCATTACAACAACTGCTGTTCCTTCCTCAAGTGATTTCTAAGGTAGACAGCTATGATACAGTGTACAGAGCATTTACCAAATTCAGCATGGACCATATTAGACAGGTGGCTAATTGATTAACAGGAATTGTTTTTAACCGGACCCCATTGTTTACCATGTTTACAAGCAGACTTAATATAGCATGTTGCCCAACCTGGGTCTATTTTGGCAATTTATTATTACACATCTTATTATTATCACTTGAATAAAGCTTACATGAAAAGATAGTGTCTTTGTTTCAATAAGGTCTTAAATAGTATGTGTAAAAATGGTATGTGTAAAATATGAATAGTTTCAATGCACATGCGTACCACAAATTGCCCATTGTGTGTAAATATGGTATATTTTGATAATTGTTCTCACTGCTAAGGAATAATGGAACAACATTGAAAATGGGACAGTTGCTGCTCAGAACATTCCAGTCTTCACCACAGGCTGCGATATCGCGCCAATTACGCACTTAGAGATCAAATGTCTCCTTTTTTTCCAAGGTAGTGAGACAAATGTCCCCACCTATTTCTTGTCTGTGCTAAACACTGGGCGTCAATTACGCACTTAAGAGGATAAATGTCTCCTTTTTTTCCAGGGTAGTGAGACAATGTCCCCACCTATTTCTTGTCTGTGCTGAACACTGCATTCATCTTATTGCAACAAAAAATAGTTTGATTCCACCTATCCTTCCGGTTGATCCTGATGTTTGAAAATATGAATATTTGTAGGTTTTTTAAAATATGGTTGTACGTTTGTGTGAGAATTAAATATTTCGTATTGATGTTTATTGAACAATTTCTGCAATTTCTAAGTCAGTGGCATGTATATTAAGTAAAAACAAACAATATTTTTGTGATCACTTCATACTCGGCATACCATATAGCCGTTAAAAATGAATTTTAATAGTAGAATCGATTAAATATAAAATTAGAATGATCACTGTGTAGTCATAGTTGTATCATGAGGAACATTATGTGTTATGTGTGTGAACATAAATCATACAGAGAACACACACTAAAAAAATCACCATCCTATCATTCATAGTTTTCAAGTTTTGTTGATTTGAATATGCTATGAAACCCGATTCTCGTCTAGATTTTCGAATTTTAACACTTTTCAGGGCTTTTAAATACCCTGATGACATTGCAAGGCTCTGACACAGTGACCTCCATTTTTAAATGTAATAGTTCTAATACGATCAAAAGTTTACGCCTGCTAAAAAAAGGCCTAGTTTTCGTAGGCACTTGAAATATTCGTCTCAATTTCATGGCATCATTTTTTGGTAGGCAGCGCGAGTGTCGTTTTTACACAGCTGGCTGTGGAAACAAAATGGCGGTCAGTGTGACTGGGCCTCGCGCAGTAGATGTGTCAGGCGGCCCAGTCATACTGGGTAGCTTTTTGACAATCTCTGAGCAGATTTGTATTACCTACGCTGTACTGAACGTAACATTCCCTGTACATGTGCTGTCAATGATATGAGCTGTTTTTTTCAAATAGTTAATGTTTTGTTGAAATATGATTAGAGGCTGAGGAGTGTATTTTCATCGCAGACACGCCTTGTTTTACCATATGTACTTGACATTGAAATGATTTCTTCTACAGACGAATGACAACCCAGACGGAGGAGAAGTCCAGAGGCAGAGCCCAGTGAAAGAATTCATTAAATTAAAAGTGGTTGGTCAGGTTAGTGAGTGATCATCAAAGATGAAATCGAAATGCAAATAGACATGTCCCATGTTGAATTATTCGGTTATCTAAGCAATTTTTTAAAAACTAGTTTGATATCAATTTCAGTGACATTTATTTTAAATGCAAATATGGTTTAAAACACAAATATATCTTGAATCCTTCTAAGGATGCTTGTCAATATCTTATGTTCATAATGAAAAATATAGGATGGCGCCTGAAATAATTGATATGTTTTTGCAGAATGATAAAATATAGCTTTAGCAGCTCATTTTACAATTTGTAATTCAACAAATTGAAAATTATTATTAATTAGCATTGATTTTGCTGTCATTTTTAGCCCGCCTTTTAATTTTAATTAAAAAAGGTGGGCTATTGCAATTGAAGTTCGGCGTCGTCGGCGTCGGCGTTAACATTTACTTGTGGGCGCGATAACTTGAAAAGTTTTTCATGTTTCCCTCCCAAATTTGTTTTGCATGTTACTAATGACCACTTCTCGGACAAGTTCAATAATGGCTGAAAAAAAATTCAAAATGGCCGACTTATTGCGGTTTTTCACCTTTTACGTCAGTAATTTGACCTTGTGGGCGCGATAACTTGAAAAGTTTTTCACGTATCCTTTTCAAATTTGTTATGCATGTTACTAATGACCAGTTCTCGGACAAGTTCAATAATGGCCGAAAAAAAAAAAAAATGGCCGATTTATTGCGATTTTTCACATTTTAGGTCAATAATTTGACCTTGTGGGCGCGATAACTTGAAAAGTTTTTTACATATCCTTTTCAAATTTGTTATGCATGTTACTAATGACCAGTTCTCAGACAAGTTCAATAATGGCCGAAAAAAAAAAAAAATGGCCGATTTATTGCGATTTTTCCCATTTTACGTCAATAATTTGACCTTGTGGGCGCGAAAACTTGAAAAGTTTTTCACATATCCTCTTCAAATTGGTTATGCATATTACTAATAAGTAGTTCTTGGAGAAGTTTAATAATGGCGAAAAAAAAAAAAAAAAATTGCCGATTTATTGCGATTTTTCTCATTTTACGTCAATAATTTGACCTTGTGGGCGCAATAACTTGAAAAGTTTTTCACATATCCTCTTCAAATTTGTTATGCATGTTACTAATAAGTAGTTCTTGGACAAGTTCAATAATGGCTGAAAAAAAATTCAAAATGGCCGATTTATTGCGATTTTTCTCATTTTACGTCAATAATTTGACCTTGTAGGCGCGATAACTGCAACATTTTCACAAGTATCCTCTTCAAGTTTGTTATGCATGTTACTAATAAGCAGTTCTTGGACAAGCTCAATAATGGCCGGTAAAAAAATTAAAATGGTCGACTTATTGCGATTTTTCACATTTATTTTACGTCCATAATTTGACCTTGTGGGCGCGATAACTTGAATAGTCTATGCAAGTATTATATAGTATATCATATTATACATGTATCTATCTTATTTAACATACCATTTATATCTTGGGTTGTTATTTACGTGATGACATTCGTCTTTACTTTCTTTATCATAATTCGGCGGCGGGCTATTATCGAGTGTGCTCTTGTTAAGTGTGTTTTAATTTTTTTGCACAGGATAACACTGAAGTTCACTTCAAAGTGAAAATGTCAACACAAATGGGTAAACTTAAGAAGAGTTATGCAGAGAGAGTGGTTAGTACATACACATAAAAATGCTTATTTTGTGATTATTAAAAATATCTGATATTCACAAAGTTTAAATTTCTTGATGATTTTGTGAAGACAAATTAATCAATTTAACAATCTCATCAAAATTCTTTTTCCAATCACTGAATGTGATCGATGATATTATTAATATACTGCCTCACTGAAAGCTTATTAACTATCAGGACCTTGATAGATTGTGTGTGAACCAACATTACAACAAACTGTTGGTTTTACTATAGATCACCCAAACTGTTTGTTTTAGGCCTACTATAGATCACCCACACACTTGAATAACCTCACACCTTTAAGCACCCAGATGGATGACTCCAAGCACTAGATTTGGATACCTTGTTGCCATATAACCTGTAGCTAATATTGGCAGTAAGCCTGCAGTAGATTATTTAAATGCTTGCGTCTACTTGTAGCAATTAAATAACAACAGAAATTCCAAGTCACCATACAGTCACCAGTACAGTTACTGTTAGAAATTTTACTCTGAAAAAAAACATGCTTGGTGGCCATCCCAGAAAACCTGAGACTTGAAATTGCTGTTTTTTTAACCCTTACAATGCTGAATTATTTTTGTATAAACCATGGAGACCAAAGGGTTTATTTCAATTTGAGATCATCATAAATGTCTCAGTTAATGCTAGCTTTTTTCGCTTCATTTAAATATTTTCATAAATATTTAGTTCTTTCTGTGTGGGGACCGCCTTTATATGTCAGAATCTGATGTCTATCTGACAGATAAAGTTGTTTTCCGTGCTTAATGTTAAGCATTGTTTTTAGCCAGGGAGGTCCAAGGGGGTCTGGACCCCCCCCCCACTCAGCTCCAAAGAGGTGATATCCCCCCCTTTGTTGGCAAAGAAAAAAAAATCATATTTTGGTGACATTTCAGTTAAAATAGGCCATTTGAGGCACTAAAATAAAAAAATCTGATTTTTTTTCTCCTGGGGGAGGACCCCCACCCCTGACCAACCCCCCCCACTCAAACATTTCTGGCGGAAATCCTGTTAGGCATGCATAAACAGCTGTTTCTTGTCTGTATTTTATGGTGTGTCATCGTTAGGGTTCATACAGGTGGTTGAAAACCTTGAAATTATTTTCAAGGCCTTGAAAGTGCTTGAAAAATGAGACATTTATCAAAAAGTACTTGAAAAAATATTCTGTTCTTATACTTTACTTTCGTTGTTTGAATTGGTCCATGAAAATGTTCCTATGGTCCTCGAAAGTTCTTGAATTTTGTTATTGGTAAGAGAAGGTAAAATTAGCCCTTCAAAACTGCCACTCGAGAGAAAATCTAAAGAAGACAAAATCCTTAATTGTTGCCTGATTAACTATGTTAACAGTGGTATCAAGTAGATCTAACCAAATATAATAACCCTTAAACACAACACATTCACATGTAATTTAGGTGGGTTTTTTTAGGAAAATGATCCTAATATTAGATAAGTAACACTGGGCAAAATAGCATGCCCCAT
Organism: Flabesymbios commensalis; assembly: GCA_964017125.1. Classification (NCBI taxonomy): domain Eukaryota; kingdom Metazoa; phylum Annelida; class Polychaeta; order Terebellida; family Flabelligeridae; genus Flabesymbios; species Flabesymbios commensalis. The sequence goes on from OZ024910.1 coordinate 22,916,451, forward strand.
TATAAAGTTAAAATTATTTTAACAGAACAACTGTAGGTCAGAGATCGGAATTTACCGCTGGTCACATCAAACATAATTGGCTACATATTATTTGTACATGTTTCTCCCTCTTTGTTTTCCAGGGCTCAAATGCAAACTCATTACGGTTTCTCTTTGATGGTAGGCGAATAAATGATCATGAAACACCCAAGGCTGTGAGTATATATACATAGTCTTAGATGTTGTATAGTCTAACATTATATTTACACCAGTCAATATTTGGCATTCACGAAGAATGCGCTGGTGTAAAGATGGAATCCTAGCTTATAAATAATATGGAGCTAGTCTGCTGGACCACTGCACACAGCTTTTGATATTCCCGCTATAAACGATCACCATCCCTTATTCTTTCAGCAGTGGTACATATTATCAGTTGCATTTCTCTCTTTTTTTTCCCCCGCCCACGAAGTATGGGCGGGGGATATTGTCATCACCATGTCTGGCCGTGCGTCCGTGTTTCGATTCTGGACGATATCTTTGAAACCGTTAGCCAGATTGCTTTTATATTGCATACACACATCCCTTGGGGGTGTAGATGTGCCTTTTGGGGGGTTATGACCTTTGACCTATTTTTTTACCTTTGATTTTGAGACGATTATTGACTTTATTTGATTTTGGATGATAAGTTCAGTTTCCGGACGATATCTCATGAAGCGTTTGCTGGATTGTTTTCATACTGCACACACACCTCCCTCAGGGGGTGTAGAAGTGCCTTTTGGGGTTTATTACCTTTGACCTAATTTTTTACGTTTGATTTTGAGGCCATTAATGACTCTAATTGATGGCAGAAGATAAGTTCACTTTCCGGATGATACCTCGGAAAGCGTTTGCTGGATTCATATTGCCACACATATCCCTTAGGGGTGTAGATGTGCTTTTTGGGGGTTGCGACCTTTGACTTATTTTTTAACCTTTGACTTTGAGGCCATTATTGACTTTAATTCATGGCGGGGGATATCGTTAGCGTCAGCGCTCTTGTTACCTTTAGCCTTCAGCTAAATTGGCTGAAAGCTATTGTTGTCTGTGTGACAGCCATCTGTCTCAACTTATGTCTCCATTGTAAGTGTTTTTATTCAGAGATTCTGGAAATTGGCTCATATGTTTATCCTGCAGTCTCCCGGATGATTTTAAAAATAGCCCTGATCAGATTCAACATGGCCACTTCTCCAACATACTTTTTTTCGGTGTCAGCTCGGATTTTTATTCCAATGTTCTGAAACCCTAAGCTCAATCTTAATCCTACACAGATTTAGTAAGAATAATGAAGGATTTGTCACCAGTTTAACACTTACAGAGTGGGGATCGATTTTAGGCGGCAGAATCTGACGTCTGTAGTCAACCCCGCACTGTAAGTACACTTATTGCTGTAGACCCATAACATACCATCGGAAAGAGCTTATTACGGCATTTATGATGGTTTAAATTTGAAAAACCACTTTGGTCTCCATAGTTGACATAAAAAAATTCCGTGCTCCAAGGGTTGAGTAAATGTAATACATACTAGTATTTGTTGCAGCTGGAAATGGAACAAGATGACGTGATTGAAGTTTACATGGAGCAGACTGGAGGCAGGAGTCATTGATACACGCGTCATAGCTAAATCATCAATCTAGGCATCATTTATGTATATATATGCATATATCCTTTTTGTAGTAAGCTCTTGCAACATATCATCTAAAGCAGTCCCCGCTATCTTCTAAACAGGACTGATTTCCCGATGGTCACATCATTGTCTGGTATTGTCCATCAGCCACTTCGCAAAGCAGCTTTTACTGCACAAAGCCAAAAGTTACTGCGTTTTGCTTTGCAAATCAGCTACACATCCTTTCAATCCTGAGGTAATAATATAATCACCTTGATATTAGGTGGTTCTAACTGCTACTTTGTAAGTAGCAGTTACGACTCTCTATTAATAATGTGATATATTGTGTTCGATTTATTTACACTTTAGTAAAATTATTTTAACTTGTTACAAAAATCATTGTGTCATCTTGTGGTAAGACATGTCTATCTGTCCGCTCTGTCTGTACTCTCTTGTGTATTTATGGCGCCATCAATGCGATTGACCATCAGTTTTTTTCATTAATGCCATACACAATTTAGAATTTTGCTCTAAGATTCAATCTAGTCTTATACGTTTATATTTGATATTTTCAAACAGTTATTTTGTATATTTTCAAACTTGAGCACATAATCTGGCCAAAATGATGATAATGCAGGAATTTTTATTTTGACGCTATTGTGAAAGTAAATAATAATTAATAGAAAAACTATTATTAAAACTGAAATTTTTAATGACGTGGAACTGGGCTAGACCTATACTGCCTTTTGAGGGGTGATGCATTAAGTCAATTTATTATAATTTTCACCCACTTGAAGTTGTGTCTTGCTACCGCGACCCACAACTTCAAGTTTGTTTAATTTAAGATCTATCCTTTGCAAATCCTGATGTTTAAATAGACATTATGTTTTTAATATCAGTGATTTCATAAACAAATGAAAAAAATTGCAAACGACAATTGTCATGATCAGCAGGATAAGGGTTAATTATATTTTGATATATTATTACATGTGAGGTTTTGCTGATTTTGTTTGAAATATTTCAGCCTTGTTAGAGTTAAAAAGCAAGTTGGATCTCAGCGCGCTATTGCTATGTATTCTCATTTAATTTGCTGTACAGGTACTCCTATACTGTAGATCTGGTAATTTTCGCCTGTTCAGATTTTAGCGAATTTGTGATTTTTAGTTTTTACGAAGTCTAAAATTCGCGAATTATCAATTTCGATGATAGGTATCGCTCATAATAATAATTTGCGACACTCCTAAATTCTCGAATTTGTCCTTGCGGAATTTAAAACCTCACGAATATTACCAGACCTCCAGTAACAAGAGCTTGGACCAATGCTGACCCAATGTTTAGCCAATGCTTCAGTCATTAGCCCAAATTTGTTTTGGCATTTACCTCATGTTTTCCTGTTGGCTGGGTAGTTATGGCATATTACTGTTTGTGATTGTATTGTCTTATATATAGCAGCATATTTGGTTCTCTTATATAATGTTATCATCTTTTATTCATCTTTTTCTCTCATGCCTTGAGTTTATTCTTTTTGTGCCATTGTACGTTGATGAACTGTATATCTATAACTAAATGAAAAAAGCCATGATACATACCGGTGAGCTTGCCATTCTAACATAGTTTCTGGAGCTGTGTTCTGGGATGATCGTAATTAATTTCAGCTTAACTTTGACCATCGCCTCAGAACAGAGCCTCTGGTGTTTAAAGGTCATATCCGAAATTTTACAAATGGCAGGTATGACCCTTACATGCCGAGAGGTGAGATTTGTGAGAAAAGTTTCCGTCCATTCTGGACATGGTGCCATGTCGCCTCCTAGAAGCCAAAGTGCAGTGAGTGCTCACTGCACGGCTGCTCCAATACGATGTGTTGGCCAAAGCTCTTGTCAAAGCCACACATATTTACACAGAAATTTACCAATTCACTGAGGACAACATGTGTATAATACACACATAATTAAACCACTGTTCAGCATGTACAGATCTGTTCCTGGGAATTAGTAAGGCGTATCTAACACATCTGGAGGGATGACCACAATTTTGCCTCAAAATATGACATTTAAAGTGACATAAAAAAATAAAATCATTAGGACCGGCGCTCGAAAGTTTAAACATTGTTAGAGCTTAAAGTAACTCCAGGTATCATTACATTTTATTTAGCTGTCAGAATATTTGTCTAATATTCAACAAAATTAACTCATTTCTGATAAATTAGAGACTGTGCCAAGTCACACTGTGGATTGGCCTGCTATTTTCTATACATCCTCATGTACATCTTGCACTGTGATATTTTGTCAGTTGAATGTAGTTTTTGTAAGAATATAATTCCTCAAAAGTTCCTTTGTTTTACTGAATGGTTTATACCAGGGGGCCTACAGAAAATCTAAGTCATTCACATTGCATGCTCCTTTTAACCTGTTTCATAACCATGATAACTATGCTGTTTAATTTTCCATAAATACCTTGTCACAAGTGTAAATATTAAACTACAGCAAATCTATTATGATCATTATTATATTATGAATGGCGAAGTCAAGTGTGTTTGTTCATTGTTTTATTAAAAATCTTTGCTCCTATGTTAAAGCTTTAATTGCCGATTTTTTATCATTTTTATTTACTTAAAGTTGGGATTTGCTGGCGTAATTTCAAACTTGAAAAGCCTGGATTTTTTTAATGTCAAAATAATTTCATACAATTTACTATTATTGACACTACTATGTTATCTTACGTAATTATATTAAAAATTGAAACCCTTTTGTTTAAAATATGCTAATTGCTACTTTACAAAGTGGTAACCATGGTAACTAGCATATTTTAACCCCTTCAAGCCTGAATTTACCATTGTCATTTTCATCCACTACAAGCCACGCATTGCTGTCGCAATTCCCGACTTGTAGTGGATGAAGATGATTTGAAGTGGGTGTAAAATCAATGAAAATTGCCATGTATTGTTAAACCAGTTTCATTGAAATTTTCATTCTAAAACGACTAGTTGTAGGAAAATTTGGCATGATTTCATGCATGTAAAATGATGCTTTAATGCATCGTGAGAGCTTAAAGGGTTAATACCGAGTGACAGCTAAAGGTTTAGCTACAAACCCTCACCAGCAACTAGAGAGTACCCAGTAAGACAATATTTTAGCCCAATGTTGATTTCATGTTGGGGACTGTGGACCAATATAAGATTGCCATTGGGCCATTGTCTTGTGTTTGTTCGGTAGGGCATGTGACTTTAGGGGTAATCAGTCTCCCAACAAACAAGAAATTTTGACTAATGCTGGAATAAAACTCGGCCAATGTCAAAGCGGTGGGCCAGCTATAATGCAGCATTAGATCAATGTATTGTGTTTGCTAAGTTGTCCTGTATCTGTTAAACACTGTTTTGACTCGAATTCTAAAACATATTTTTTTACAAAACTTAATAATTTGCATAGAAAAGGTCGGATATGTTTCTTGGTGTATTGGTTTTGATTCCTTGTTTTGTGTGGGCACCGCGAGCTTGGTATCAGAAAAATGTAAACCACACTTTTGTATGGATGTTGACCAGTGTTTTTAAAATGTATTTTTTGGATTTGTAAATAAAAGAGTAAAATTTAAAACTGTATTTGTGTTTCTATGCTTTAAATGTTGAAGATTAGCAAGTTTTTCTTCTGTTAAACATGTTGGATATTATGGTTGTGATCTAAATGTTTCAGACCTTCCAGGTGAATTAACAATTTGTGATTTATTTATTGTTAACCTATTGTTAGACTTCTAACAATAAAAAGTTTCAGTAACTGTTCATGTACCTGGAAATGTTTGACTTTGTGACAACTATGACTGAAACTAGGAGGTGGGCGGTGCCGCATATATTCGGGTTCTCATTTTTTATTAGCACATTAAGTATCACCTTTTGAATACGTTAAAGATAAAATGTGACATCAATCAGCAATATTTGAAAACAGTTGACCTCCATTTTGTAAAATCTGAATAATTTTTACTCACTTGAAGTTGTGGATCGCGTCAGCGAGACACAACTTCAAGTGGGTGAAAATTCAGATTGAATTATTTGGCGGTCAAAGGGTTGATTGTGACATAGCTTACACTCATGGCATTGGTATGTGATGTGCATGGCCAATTGTTGGGTTTCCGCTTATCAAAATCTGCTGATTCTAAACTTGCGTACATCCAAGATATTTGTAGGACAATAGGTTAACACATAGCCTAATCTAGGCTTACCACGCTGGCCTCTTAATTTAAATAACAAATGAATGACGGGAGTGACGGCTGATATCGATATGTGACAGACTGAGTCACTCTTCCATTAGGCGGGGATAAAAATGTCCAATATCGGACCAATATCCCAATTTTGTGATTTTCAGCTGAGCAGACCTCTTGGTGTCTTGTCAGACGCTGTTTCACAGCAGGCCTATGTCGCAAATTAGAATTGTATTTATGCTGACACTAGGAAAATTCAATTTAAAATATGTGAATTTGTTCTTTTGAGTTGTAATTAAGTAATTATTAGCATTGTGTATAAATCAATACACGATTATTTATTATTAATACTAAATAGCTCTATATTTGTCACAGACCCAGAAAAGGCTTGGGCAGGAAATATATCTATCATGTACAGTATCATTAACATGTAAATTTATTTTAATTATTTTTAAGTATACCTGTACATATATTTATATATCATTTTCTATTTCATCATATTATGCACTGTATAATCTAAAGGCCCAGTCACACTGAACCAGTTCGAAGAACGTTCCTTCCCGCTCTGAAAATGTCATGAAACGGGATGAGGAAGGGTTGAAACGTGCAATTTTGTCTTTTACTACGACACAACACAGTTTGAAGTAAGTGCATTACGATTGCAGACAGTTTGTACAACGCAGGCACAACGTTTATAACGAGAAGACGTAACGTTTAATGTCGTTCGCGGTCCGTTCTTAACAAGTTTCTGTCCATCCTGTTCCCGTTTAACCCCATTCCCAGTAAGTTTCAGCCCGTTCTAGGCCGTTTGTGCACAGTTTTCACTACGACATGGCCGTTCATACCAGTTCATGGTAAGTCTTGCCCGTTTGCATTGCGTTCTCAGGCAGTCGTTAACACGATCAAAACGGGCTTCTGGGTGTGTTGCAGTCCGATCTGTTATAAATACGACCACGTTCTAACCCGTTTTCATTTTGATTGAGGTACTTCATGAGTCAACATGCCAAAAATGCAGAGATCCAAGAAGCAGAAGGGGCAATGTAGAGGAGCCAAGAAGCGCAGTCTTTAGCCAGTCCCTCACCCAGCATGCTCTAATTCTCCTCAGCTCTTGTTTTGATTATTCACGTTGTTCTCTGATCTCTTTATATTGCTGCTCTGCTTCCAACATAATTTATAAGAAACTGATATTCATTATATTTAGTGTTGACAACACTTGCATTTGCTCCATGCTAAAATATAACATATTTATAAGCCAGAAATTTGTTTTCCAAATGAGGAGAGCATCATTAATATGCTCTATATATTTATATCAAAAACGTTGCTGATCCGACTGCAAACAGGTAGAAGTAGTTGAAATATAGTAGAAACGAATAGATCTGTCTCCAAACGGATTGGACGTACTGACAATGTAGCAGAGACGAGTAGATCTGAATAAGAACAGAGTAACAACTTTTTAGAACTGAGTAGGAACGTATCACAAACTTTATAAACTGGTTACCACTGCTAAGAACGCATTGAAGACGTAATGGAAAGTAGTAAGGTCTGTGTGATGACGGGTAGGATGGCGTAGAACGTAACAACATCGGTATTGGATCGTAGTCCTATTTGTCCAGGTTCTCACGACGTTCAGCTCCGTTTATTCCACATTCGCAGTACGGATATTCCGTTTCCAGTACGGTAATCTTGTTCGAAGTACGACCTTACCCAGTCCTATTTTGAACGGGTAGAACGAAATTTGATTTTAAACATGTTCAACGTTCTGGGCCACCATCCCGTCCTTGCCCGTCCTAATACGATTGTATTCGGTGTGTACCACGTCCATTCCATTCTTAATACGTTTCTCCTACTTCCACTCCCGTTCTGCAGAACTTAGTGCGAACGGGCTCAGTGTGACTAGGGCATAACGTACTGTTCATATTATTGAGAATGAGACCTGCTTTTGGCAGCTATTTTGGATTTAGTTTCTCCCTATTTTAAAAAACTAAAAAAACAATGTCACATCAAGTAGTATCAAGTTTGTTTGCTTGTAACAAAGAGATGCCATGGGTTGAAACGATAGGTTATGTCGGCTAGCTGACTAAACAGTCAGCATTCCTGACAAAAGGTTTTTCTAAAGGTTCATTGTTTATTTTAATACATTTCTTAATGTCAAGTTAAAAATGTTTGCTGTTTTCATTGTCAGCATTATTCACTATAGTTTTATATATTTATATTAGTGTTGAAACAATTTATCAAATTAGTTGTAGAAAACCAACAGTATAGAATAATTATGACCAAATGATAACCATGTAAACATGTCCATAGACAAGAACTGCAAAAGTTTTGTGTTGCGCATTTACCAGTTAAGCGAGATATAAAGACGAAATTTTCGATCTCTTATTTCGGACATGCATTTCCAAAATAAGAAATACGGGAAATTTGTCTTTATATCTAATGCGCAACAGAAAAATTAAAAAACTTTTGCATGAACATGTTTACAGCACATGGTCATAATTATTAAGAAGCCAAAATAAAAATACCGATTTTTTGGTGATTTAGCCTGATTGTGTAGCTTTTAGCCTACTGTTCGGCTTTCATGTAATCGATATTCATGATGCTTCTGAGCTGCTAATGTTTTTTAGGAGAGCAAAATATAATAATAAAGTTAGCTTTCAGACTTCAGCTCACATTATATTGTCATATTAAAAAGCCAAAATAAAAATACCGATTTTTTGATGATTTTAGTCTGATTGTGGCGCTTTAAAATTGTGCCTTTTTATCTACAAAAAATGGTCATTCACACACTCAAAAACGTGGAAGACGACCTGACATTTTTTTTGTTCTGAAGTCAGAACCCTAACTAGGTGTCACAAAATCAAGCCTAAATTTCATAAAAATGCTGGGGGAGGACCCCAGATCCTCCACAGCCACGTTTGGACTCTCTGTTTAGTTCTCCTGGCTAAGCCACTGAAGTTGTACATAAGCACTTTCTAGCTGATTTCCCCGGGTGATATGCGATTTATGACGAAATAAGGCTTGTATAAAATGCAAAAATGTCATACAATCATGTCCATGTTTTCGCGTTCTTTTTGCGCAGATTTGGCACAATTGTCATCTGATTTGAAGTAAGAGACACAGTAATAACTAGTAATCATTTATCAACATGATATGTCCAATCTATTATTTATTTTGAACGGGCAATTCTGTATTGGTCACATTTCCAGTGGATGTCCGTTTCTTGATCCGATCGTTTTAATAGAGATGTCACAATTTGACAATTAGTAGAGTTAAACTCAGCCAGTCTATTTAGTTTTTCCTAAATAATTAATTGACATGATATATTTAGGAATTGTTGTATTTATGAGACGGAACATACTGTCAATCGCGTAATATTTTCGAAGTTTTAACAATTATAAATCATGGAAAATTATCGATACTACAATGAGCTTCAATAAAAACTCAACAATTAAAGTGACTCCGTGGGATGGCATGTGTGAAGCAGTGTATCCGGCACATCATGATTTCATTTTTGTTCATTTTTTTAGATTTTTAAAAACAAATAAGAATCCAAGGAAAACCCAACATACTATTTGTACACCTAAAGGATGGTTGATCATTGGGCCATATGTTGATGCTGCCGGCCCAGTGTTGGGCAGGCAATCAGTGTTGCTGGTCAGCCCCCCCCCTTTTTCTTTTTCAGTGCTTTTAAATTTTTTTCGATTTGTTTGTATGCTATAATTTACCTTCACACCAATTAAATTTCCAAAATTAACATGCCAACATAAGCAGTCGCTTTAACAATGAGGCCTATACATGTATTAACTATATTTTAACTAAATAATAACTTTTTCCACTGAACTATTATATGCTCATCCTATGATATCAATTATAAAGAGCCAGCAAATTATGAAATGTGCCTGCTATGAGTCCTTCTCGCCTACTTTTGTTTTGATCACGATAAGATAAGTCAGTATAGTGATTGGAACCGTTATATCCATTGTCCCCAACCCAGTTAACATTGGCTTGGATGTTTCTCAAAGCTGGCCTAAAACTTAAAATTCGCAATTCAAAAGTTCGCGAAAATGTTCACAATCGCTAATTAGTTTTAAACACGCAGCATCACGCTTCATCTCTAAAAATGCATGACTTCAATTATTTTCAGATCAAGGGGTGGGGGTTTGCGCCGACTACGACGTATTGTGACCACCCTACTGATACTGTTGACACAGGAACATCAACCCAATGTTGTGTCAATGCTGGGCCGTCCATTGACTCAATATTGGCTGGGATGCACCTTCATGCAGGGATATTAAACCAATGTTGGCTCAGCCTTGGTCCAACACCTAATGCGCTGGCCCAACATTGAACCAGCAATGGATCAATGTGTTTGCTGTGATATTCCACAGTCCCCACAGTGACACCTTGGTTTGATCAAGGATACTTGGCTTGATATAACACACTGCCGCGTATGGAGGCGTCCCATTTGTTGTGATGTAGGGACGCAGTCCCCATAGGTCCTGTTACAGTGACTGGATCATACAGCTTGTGGTCTGTATACATGTATACTGCCGTGCAAAGCCAAAAGGCGGTAACTGCTCACTCGAAGAGTAAGCAGCTACTGCATTTTGGCTTTCAGGAGCAAGTTCCCGGTACTGCTGTGACGCATACAGTGGCACTATCACTCACAAAACTTAGAAGGGAACCCGCAAGTTAAAAATCACCACGCATTAAATCATTCCGGATTTACAATGCTGATCTGACAATGTATATCGTCTCCACTGGGGTGTTTCGCGTCAAATGAAGGCTGTGTTGTATAATCATCGGGAAGCAGGGACATGTTTGACACTGATACGGAGCAGAAGCAAATTAATTACCCAGGATCGGGGTTGACTGATGTCACCCGTCGTAGTGTGTACACACACTGCAGAACATAGGGACATCTGAGAGCTACAATCTGTTATCTACAATGAGCCGCCACCTGCTGCTGCTACATCTGTTCTGTGTTCTATGTGAGTAGTACAACAAACAACAACAGTATGGTTAATAGAAGAATAAATTGGCATTACTAACATCACTATGTGATAACTTGACAAGATATAAAAGCGGATACAAATATTTTATATGTGTCGTAAATGCTCGATTATTATATTTAGCCACACATATGTTTATGTTTCACATGGAATTAATTCATTATTATATATACAACCAATAACTTCCTATGGGAAAACAACCTTTATGAAACGTTCGTACAGCGTCTCGTGTCCAGTTGGTAATTTGCAATATACGCTGATGTATGTAGTACATGATCACAGCTACTGGTTACATAACCCACCACACGTTGTGCCAATGTTGGTTTAATATTGCATCGTCTGCTGAACAATATACCAAATAAATTGGTTCAACGCTGTGTTTCCTAAGAACATAAAAAGTTAAACTGATACGTCCCTTTATATTGAGAATACAAACTACTTGATCTCAACAAATCAGAGACGCACTATCTCAGTAAGCACAGTACATTTGTATAAGATTTATACAATGTTGGCCCAACGTCTAAGACGTTCGACCGACGTTGTACACATGTTATACAAAGGTTTTGTGTTTACTGGGGTATCAATCGCATATTTTGATTTGTTTGGTAATAAATGTGTGGTAACCATATAAATGACTATTGTAGTGACTGTTTTTCATCACAAAAAATCTTTTCTGATTTTTTTTGTGTTTTTCCAAGATTTATGTGAATTTGTGAGAAACTGCAATAATAGCCATATTTGTCTATGTTTGTGTGTTCTTTTTGTTCACTATTACTGGTAGAAATGAAGCCATCATTGTAAAATTAAAAGAGTTATTTGTTTTGAATGGCACTTTTATCACCATTTCTAGGGGTTTCCATCATTAGATTTTACCTAATTACGAAAAATAATGCCAGCTCTCGCCCTTAATGTCATAGTAGTTGCAGCAAATGCTTGAAAAGGTAAGTGGAAGAACCATGCTGTGGCCCCTTTTGATATTTTTTCTACACAAGTGCCATTGCTTTATTTTTGTAAAAAAATGCAAAAAATGAAAATAGACTATGTCCACTGCCCTATGAGGATGTTCTAGATGCCGTCGTTAAGGGCGTATGGACAGAACAATGTGGGAATCTCAAAGAATTGTGATATCCAGGTAAGGCTGCACTAGTTCGCCCAGGGTAAAACATGGGTGTCGAAGTTGTGTTTGCCGGCCATATACTTCCTCATGGAACGCACCGAGGGTAAAAATGGAAGTTTCTTAGCCATAAGGATGAAAATCCATCAAAAATTCTTCTTCCATGACCCCCTCGTGGGTATATTTGCTTCTGTTACTGTATTGCGGGGCACTCACTGGGCGCCCTAAAACTCTCAAAATCTTCCATCTCCATAGTTTTCTTCAGCTGCTTCAAAAAGTTCAAGTGTCAGGGTGATTTTTTGGCTTCCGTATCCCTGGGGCAATTTGCAGCATTTACATCACAATTTTTGGACATTTATATGATTTACCTCAGATTTTGATCTAGCCCAGGATTTTTCTTGCTCAATGAAAACAGTGGAATGTGGTCAAATATGTCTTCTAGCATGTCGACAGTAACGAAAAACTAGTATTCGCCACATCGCTAATGCTAAACAATTTCCCTTGTGGCTAAAAGTATTTATTGAACAAGTTGTATTTGCTTGCGATTTGACTTATGATGCCAATGTATGAAGATAAAATAAAAAACGGATGAAAAGGCGATGTCATTATAGGTGTCCTCTAAAAGATATCTAATGTTAAAAATAATCGACTGTCACAAGGTTTCGTTTTAGTATCATCCTTGTTTATTTTCTACATATACATGAATGCAGAAATACATAAGATATACATGGATGGCATGTTAATGAGTCACAATTTTTAATGATTTGATTATCTTTAGAGGATGCAAAAGTTTATTGCAAAATAGAATCCCAAAGTATTTCCAAAAAAATGTATGTAATTGTTTATTGTAGTTTATCTATATACCACAAGCATAGCGATCGTGATGTCCATTATGTTTCGAGATGTGCTTTGATTGGTTGAATAATTGAAACTCAAATAGCATTTCAGCTTTTTGACGGGCATCACTGTGTTAATACAGGAGCTGAACTCTCTCAGAAGACATGATCACACCCACACTTAATTCCCCGATTAATAGCTTGTCTTCATTGTTTTTCAATTTTTCAAATATTCACATTTTCGTTTCTCCACATTATACTGTCGCGAGGTTTTAAGTTTCGCGAATTTCACGAGGAGAACAATTTTTTTAATTAAAAAATCTCGCGGAAATAATAATTAAAATTGTGCTACTAAAGAGAAATGTAATTTTTCAAATTCTAAACTTTTTGAAAAGTCACAAAATCAGAAATCCGCGAAAATGTAAACACTCGAAAATTGCCAGATATACAGTATCCAAAAATAAATAATAAAGAAAACAAGCAAATTTTCCTAATCTATTCCTGCGTTTATCCATTCCTCCAGAGCTGTGATTAGCCGATTGGAGACCAATGCAATAATTCCACGCTGGCACTCCCGACTCTTCACGTAACATCACAAGCTAAGGCTGTGGGCTGCTTATTAACCCTTGATGCGCTGCCATATTTTTTTATAAACGATGGAGATCAAAGAATGGTTTTTAAATTTAAAATCGTTATAAATGTCTTAGTCAGCTTTTTCCGCGTCCTTTGAATACCTATGTCTTCAGGTTATGGGTCTAAGGGCAATTTGAATATTTGATTTTTTTCAGTGCGGGGATTGACTTTAGACGTCAGAATCTGACGTCTAAAGTCGATCCCCACGCTGAAAGGGTTAAAAAATCGTGCCTGAAATGTGACTTGGATTTACCGGGCAATATTTTACCTTGATTTATTATGCCTATGTTAGCAAATAATTTTATTTAATGTGAACTACGACACAGTTTTTCTAATTAATTGATATATATAGATATTCAAATGAGCTAGAAAGAGCTAACTGAGGCATTTATGATGATTTCAAATTGAGAAAACACTTCCATTCCTCAAAATAATTAAGCGTTGGGTTATGTGGTCTCGGATAGACACGGAATGGTGCAGTGCGATACCTCTTTGTAAAACTCCCGGCTACTGGACAGTTTTGCGGTTTTGTTTAGACAAGACGATGTGTATAATACAAAATGTGGTGGCAGTAATATTCTATATCTGCGACGTGCACGTCAATGTACCAAGAAGTACATATCCTCTTTCTATAATTGATTTTATTTGCTACAAATTTATCTCAGGTGAGTCTGTGACTATTCGTGAAGAGGGAGGCAGGATACAGGGATTCCCAGATGATGATCTGCAGCTGACCTGTACAATATATGGCGCTGATTATGATGGAATTACAACTAACATCCAATGGATGAAGAGTCAAGGAGAGGATGGTGATGGTAAGTCTATGTGGATGCAGGTAAGGGTGGATGTACAGGGTTTCACATGGGGGTGGGGGTGAGATTTGAAGGGGGATTAAGAGGTCAAAATTGACCAGTGTGGTGAAGATTCCCATGAATTTGGAAAACATATTCTGGATGGGAGGGGGAGGGGAGGGCGGGGGGGGGGGGCGTGGAATTGCAACCCTTTAAATGTTCCTAAGATCCAGAGAGAGAATAGTAGCTTGAGCTGGAGAACTAAACCAGTACCATATTCTCCGCATCAGTGCTGTCTCGAGACCTTTATGACACTGGCTTAATTCACCAACTTATTGCTACTGGTGTTTACTGTAAAATTACATAGATGTAATGCATTGTGATGCCGCGCGAGCCGGGAGTGCTAGTGTAAATCGGCCAAACGTCAACAGCGAGAAACTGTACACTTTGATGAGTTATTTGACGACGTTATCATAATTATTGTGTTCATTTATACTTTTCGTTATGCGAATGGTATAACTATTAGCCTCTGATTTTGTGTATTTTATTTTAGAGTTGATGATCAGCAATGACAGACAGATATCTCCAGGGACTGTCTTCGCTATCTCCGGTCGGTTCAGTGTGGAGATGGAGAAGGTAAAAATCAGTTCGCCTGAGTCCACAGAGTCAGATAATGACTATTATGGTGGCCATGCTTATGACGACGAGGGAGACGTCTATCTGATGGTGACACTGCATGTAAAAGGTGATGACATGTGCCTAATGTAACACAGCAGCAAGCATGAGAAGCTTATGTTTATTTGAACTTTTGCTGACGGTTATGAAATAAAAATAAAAATAATGTAAGTTAATCATTATCCTGCTAAGATAAAATATATTCAAATTTTCAACCACTTTAGGTTGTGTTTCGCCACCGCGATCCACGACCTCAAGTGGTTAAAAATTAATCATATTTGTTTACTTTGAGACAAAATGATTACAAATCTTGATGTTTAAACACTTATTTCATCCCAACAACAGTGATTTAGATCTTATAACACTTTTTTACAAGGCGTATATACTTGTGTTGCAGACCTGCGCAGTGTAGACAGTGGCACATACATGTGTCAAGTTGGAGACACCTATATCAACTACCAAGTAGAAGTCCTAGGTGAGTGAGAGACCACAAATAAGATAAATCATTTCGTTATTCGGTTTAATATATGCTTTTGAGATATGTGGTTTCACTTGCTCTCTACACAAATCTGCACGTAATATGTTGCATCGCGCAGATACCATATTTGTCAATGTATGTTTTGTCTAATAATTCGATGAATGATGGTTATTTATATAAACAGTTATATTACAATTCATTTTCGATCAAATCCAATTCAGTGGTATATCTTGTTTTAGACAACTTCTAATGATGAACCTATCACGAAAAGTAGAAATATCCAGCATTGACTTATTTGGTTACTGAGCATCTACCACAAGCTATTGTATGGATCTCAGTGACATTTTATTAGTTCTGAAACTTGCTTAATGAACCGTAAATATACGGTCCGCAAAGCAGGCTATTACACAAATGATATGTAATAATTTATGAACCAAATATAATTTATGTCATTATTATTATAATTATAAAGGATGTGTCGTAGGCCTACGCTCCTATAATTCATATTTATCCTTTTTGTTTCCAGCTGAAGTTAACAGTGTATCTATATTGGGAAACCATGACTCCAGTTCTGAGAATTTGATTTTAAATCCTGGGCCCGTGCTGTTCTACTCAGAAACGCCCGGCTTTCTGGAGTGTTCCCTCCAGGGAGGCTACCCTCAGCCATCCGCAATATTCTATCTCCGCGACAGAAACAGGGAGAACCGCCTCAATCTAACAGACGACATGGAGTGTGAATATGGCGTGAGTGTACACGGACCGCGTAAAGGCCTACAGGAGATAGTATACACTGTACAATGCTACGTGTACAAAGTGTACATGGATCCTGTATATCACCATGGACACGCCGTATGTGAGGGACACGTGCAGGACGATATCAGTGTGTCCTTAGCAGAAATGCGGATAGAAGTGGATTGTAAGTATATCCTCTCCTGAGAGATAAAGCACCAATTGTAAATGATAAACATGATGTAAGGTCCATTTCAAACTTATAGGTTTTTTTCAATAATTTGAATCCGGCAATTTCGTCAGCAACTCCATGTTCAAATAAAAAGCAAAGTCAGAGACATACATTTTGTACTCTACTCCTTGGCGAAATGACACATATCACATTATAACCAATTCCATTTAGTCATTTGGTTAATATAATTGAACCTGAATAGAGTATCTATATACACCATGATATGCAGGCACTTTCAGAATTTTAATGTATGAATTAATCCTTTAAGCCTTTAACCGCCGGTGCCGCATATATTCGGGTTTTCATTTTTTATTAGCACATTAAGTAGCCTACCACATTTTAAATATGTTGAAGATAAAATGTGACATCACCCAGCAAGATTTGAAAAGAGTTGACCTCCATTTTATCAAATCTGAACAATTTTCACTCACTTGAAGTTGTGGATCGCGTCAGCGAGACACAACTTCAAGTGGGTAAAAATTCAAATTGAATAATTTTCTCGGTTAAAGGGTTAAGCTCGAAGATGGACTCTAATCGTGCTCGACCGTTTTGTTACTACTTTAAATATATCTTTTGAAAACTAAATGTGTCTCATATAGTAATATTTGAAAATGTTTGGCCTAGGTCCCTATATCATTTTCACGCGTTTGAAGGACCGCGTCAACATGTTCAAGTGGGTGATATTTTCAGTTGAAAAATTTACGTTTATAATGTTAAAATGTAAGATATTTGTTTTAGCTCCCCCTGTGATTATGACAGAGGATTGTCCATCTGTCGTGGGAGCTGAGCTAGGTGACGACAGTGTGCAAATCTACTGTCGTTTCAAAGTCTCGCCCGATATTCCCAAAGTCACGTGGACAATCAACACGACGAGACTTGAGGGGAACAGAGACAGTGTCGATGGCATGGTCACGTCAATGGGGGTGAGTGAATCTCCTACCTCTCAACACAGTCAATTGTAGCCTGAAATACATTGTGTACCATAGTGTTGTGTTGTACATTGTTGTACAGCACTACCCAGCAAACATGAGATGCTGGCCCAATATAACGTATCATGTTTACTGGGTAAATACTGAAAAATGTTTGAAAGCTCAGACTACGTGCTCTGTTTTACTATTCTGCAAAAATTGCTAATACATATAGGCATCTGGCTATTGTAGAATATTGTCCCTTTATAATTGTTAAAATATTATCATGTTGTTTAATTTTGTATGTTTTTTTCAGGGCGTTGGATTAAACACGTACGATGCTAGATTGAAGATATACAATGTCACCAGGCAATCATTCAGATCATACGAAATACACATAGAAAATGATTTTGGGAGCTCCACACGGTCAATCGAATTGAGAGAAGGTGCAGCAACAATTTATTTGCAATATCTGTAATTTGTAAAAAAGTTAAGACTATTGAAAAACAAAAAATAATTTGTATTTGATAACATGATCCTTTATCTTTCTCTGATAGCTATTAAATTTGATATATCTTTTTCTTTCATATGGAAGTTAGCTAACAGTGACTGCATAAATAGCGAGATTAAATTTCCGCCTTTGACAACTTAAATTGGCCGAAAATGCTTAGACATATTACAATTTATTCCCCATATATGTTTGGCCAATAAGGACACTATTCGACATAAAACATGTTCAAATCCCCAGTTTTTAGGCCCGACCGAAGGAGCCTATTAAGTTTATTGCTATAATTGTTGTGTCCTGATTAGCGGAAAGGGTGTTGTCGTGTGTGGGAAACGGTTGTCAATTCTGAGGAACAGTCCTTATGAAAATGTCGAATATCACGTTTGAGGTCGCTAGGTCAAACAGTTAAGTTTTTAAAAAATGCTAAGAAAAAAATTTATTCACGATTATATTCGTGATTAGGGCTTAAAGGGATAAAGTTGAAATAATGCTGGCACAGCGTCACAGACGGTGGCCCAGCATTACATCAGCATTGGGCCAATGTATCGTGTTATCTGTGTAGTGGCTTTTCTGGCGACGGGAGGAACAATGCCTCACCAGCATAGCAGTCCAAGCAAATACGGGACAATCACCCAATGCTGTTTCAATGTCGGGCCAGCGTCGAAGACAATGGGCCAACATTGAAACAGTATTGGGTAAAAAGCACGTGTTTGCTTGGGGTTCTGCCGCTAAGTATACATCAGAACCAGTGTTAGACTAGTGTTAGGCCAGCGTCGTAGACAATTTGTCGGCATTGAACCAGCAATGGGCTGCGACACTGGGTCTACATTCAACGAAAATTGTGTTGGTATGCCTACATCGTGTGTATCGTGGAGACACTAGTAAGTATTGAATTAAAGGTTGGCTAGCACCGGCGATAGTGGTGGAATGAATAAACGTTTAAGATATATATCTTAATTTGTCTCCGTGGTTCTTTTCTTGATTATATCCTGGAAATTTAGGATCCTGGCCCTTGAGGAAAACCAATACAGTTATGTTTGCCGAATTTTTGTCCATATAGTCCATGAATTTTAGGCATATTCAAGGACAAAGATGGAAAAAAATAATATAAGGCTGAAAATTTCAGGAGTTATTTAGATGGTCATTCTTAATGACCTGCCAAAAATCCCAAAGTTTCCCAGGAGCGGAACATTTTTTTTGGGCGAAAATCCAAAATGGCCGCCAGAGGCCATAACAAATTTGTAACATACAAAGAATTTACCATATATTTCTTTGTAATACCTCTTTTTCACTTAATTTTTCACGGGGATCTCATTTCAGGTCATCTTTTTAAGTTTTAAAGCCTCATTCGTGTTTTGTTTGCAAAAATCCAAAATGGCCGCCTGATACAATACTGAAATTGTAACTTATGAAGAAATTCAAATATATTCCTTTGCAATTTATTTTTTCTGCATAATTTTTCACGAGAAACTTAAGTCTGGTCCCATTTTAACATTGTAAACTTTCTGTCATTGCACAATTCAAAATGGCCGCCATTGGGGAAGAAGAACAATTTCAGAAATTATGCATATTTTGTCTACATATTAAGTATTTCTAGAATCAAGTGTAGTTTAGTGCAGTAAATTGTCCTCGGTGATAATAATAATGATAAATTAAGATGCATGAAATTATTTGAAAGATGGTGACACTATAGGTTACGTTGTGCCATTGTGCATGTCACCACAACTAACCACACCAAGACGGCTTGACGTTTCCCTGGTACCACTAATATAATTTTTCAGCACTAAAAATCCTTTAATAATTCAGTATATTTCCAAATGTATTATTTATATTATTAAATTTTTAAATAATGCTTGTAAATTTGTTGTCTGCTATTACTAAATATAATATTATTTCGTCATAGCAGATACACGGGAAGCAGGGACCCAATAAACATAACTCACAAAAAAACAAAGCAATTACATCCGAAATCAGACATCAATCAGATAAGAAAAAGTATTTGAAAAAAACAAACTTTTAAAACAGATTGAGATTGGAAGCAAGAAATTGGAATGCATTTTTTGCGGACAGGTGTTCAGTGTGGTGACTGACAAGTATCTGTTGAACGGGCCAGTTTAATAGCGGGCATTGTAACTTTGTGTATGGAAAACAATACTATGTTATAATTAAACACAGTCAGGCTTATCTAATAATAAAGAACTGACATATGCATTTAGATGCACTAAAAGAACTTTCATAGTATAATAATCTGATAATCAACATTATTTTTTGTGGTGGTCATTTTTTTAATTTGACAGGTTTTTTGAATTTTTGTCAAAATATAGAAACAAGAAAATAGCCATTTAGAAATTCTAAACATATTAAAACATGACACAACAATATCAAATAAAAACTAAACAATCCTATGAGTAACGTAAATAAAATAATTCAAGTATATATATTACATATTATGGTGGTCATATTGAAAAATCACGGCCATTTTGATTTACTGTTTGGCTAACATGCTGTTCCCGCAGTGCCCTTAGGTGCATATACAGACCAATTATTTTGGTGCCGTTATCACCATTGAGAATATGGTATTTTACACGTTTATGTGCCCCACCGAGGTTTTAGGATATAGACCTACCCAGCTGAACCACACTCCACAATATCTGTAATCTATACACGTGTCGTTATTTTAAGTGAATACTGCTTTACGGTCCTTTTTTGCAAAATCATGGCAATATCGTGAAAAAAGGAAGGTGCTATGCCCTACTCTTATCGAATAACTTCAAGGGTTCTTTATAGCGCACAGTGCCACAGACATCACTGCACACTCCGGGCCTTTGAACAGTTTTGAGCACTGTATATGCACAAATTCGATGACAACATCCGACCCGACCAGGATTCGAACCCAGTTTCGAGCCACAGCTGGATCGAATGGGCCATCGGGACGGCCTTGTTATTTCAAACACAAAACAAACTTATAAGACCAGACGTGGCTGGGGGTAAGGTGTCACCCGGAATGGGAATTTAGGCCACTACTATTTTCACAAAGCTGGACTATTCAGGGGCCAGAATCAACCTGTTGATCAGGTAACTGCCGCTGCTTTACTGAAATATGGCCAAAAGTGTACATGACCTATGAGTGATTTTTTTCCGATTTGGAAAAATCTAGCATATTACACATTTTCGCCCACGGAGTAGTGAAATTTTGAGCTATATCAATGTATTTGATATCAAATATATTGATATCACATATATTTGATGTATTTGAATGTGTCTTTGCCTAAGACCATGCGGGCTCACGGTAAATCCTTGCCTAGGACTTGCAGGCTCGGGTTTGAGACCTTGCCTAGGACGCTGCGGGCTCGGGTGTGATTTCTTGCCTAAGACCATGCGCGCCTGGGGTGAATCCTTGCCTATGACCTCTAGGCTCGGGTGCGAATCCTTGCCTATGGACCATGAATGCTCGTGTGTGATTCCTTGCCTATGGACTGCGGGCTCCGTTGTGAGACCTGTAGGCTCCGGTGTGAGTCTTTGCCTTGGACCATGCAGGCTTAG
Source organism: Flabesymbios commensalis (assembly GCA_964017125.1). Classification (NCBI taxonomy): domain Eukaryota; kingdom Metazoa; phylum Annelida; class Polychaeta; order Terebellida; family Flabelligeridae; genus Flabesymbios; species Flabesymbios commensalis. The sequence continues at coordinate 22,937,713 of OZ024910.1, forward strand.
GATACTCGCTTAGGACCCCAGCTGAAGCAGTAGTAAATCACATTTATCACTGACATATCTACAAGAATGGCATTGGAACAGATTACCACCAATAGGCTGGGGATGGCAATTTTTAAAATGAAAACCTGTAACCAGTTTTTACGGAGCTTGATGCAGTACCTCCCAAATTAATGAGCATGATTAGGTGTGGTTACAAAAGTTGGTTGCATGTTTCGATGCAGCAGCTCTGCGAGGTACACAAGCTGAATGGGAACTGGGTACAGTAAGTCATCGCGAATTAATGAAATTCAGGTTGCTGATTAGAAAAAAATGATACAACTCTCTCAGACTAACGTTATTTCATTGATTGAATATGATGTTTTGGCTATTATTTATTATGAAATAAATACATTGAATTGTGTACTGCATTTTTCTTTTGGATATAGAGCTATTTGTTTGTCATTAATTACTGATGATTTATAGACTTAAAAGCTTATATGTATCTCAAATACGAATGACAATAGACTTGCTCTCAATCAAACCTCAAAAAGTGACCATCTTGGATTTATTCTTTAACGAAACCCTAAAAGTTACTAATAGCTTCAAAAATGAATTCAGCAATAAAAATCATGTGAAAATGAGGTATTACATTAAAATATATGTCGAATAGTTCAGGAATTACAACTTCAACATAGCGCTTGGCGGCCATTTTGAATTTTGCCCAAAAAAAGATGTTCCACTGAGGGAAAACTTTGGGCTTTTTTACAGGTATTAGAGGAGGACATACTGGTAATTTATAGATTTAAAAGCTTATATGTATCACAAATACGAATGACAATAGACTTGTTCCCAGTCAAACCTCAAATGACGGCCATCTTGAATTTATTCTTTAGCGAAACATTAAAAATTACTAATAGCTTCAGAAAGGAATTCAGCATTGCAAATCATGTGAAAATGAGGTATTACATTAAAATATGACCGAGGCTATTGACCTTAAAATATATGTCTAAGAGTTCAGGAATTACAACTTCATCATGGTGCTTGGCGGCCATTTTTAATTTTGTCAAAAAAAGATGTTCCGCTTAGGGGAAACTTTGAGATTTTTTACAGGTAATAAAGGAAGACATTCTGAACACATCCTGGAATTTTCAGCTTTATATTATTTTTTTCCATTTCAAAACCTAAAATTCCTGGACTAGTAGCACTCATATAACCTGAAGCCGGGCATTTGAGTTCGGAAATTCCTTTTCTAGTTATGTATGTGTTCAAAGACAATAAAGATTAAAAATATAATAGCAGATTATTAAACCTAAGTTCTTACAAAAAAACATTAAAACTAATATTTCATTCACTAGCAAGTAACAACAATAACTAAATTTATGTTGTGGCCTTGTCCATTAATTGTAAACTCTGACATAATTGTAAGAAATAGCTGCCATTTCAGAAAACTGATTACATGGGATATCTTACTAATGTTGTTTTCTACTTTCAGGATACAGTCGAGCGTCTATCTGCCTCAACAGCATGGTGAATTCAGCTGTTATAATTATCATTTCAATTATCATTTGCCTGTAAATATTCAGATACGTCGACATGTATAGATTGTACAGTGTTGTTAAAATATGTGTAAATAGGTATATGTTTGGATCTGTATATATCTTTCGAGTGTATATAAACGCGCTGCTAGCCCTTACAGCGCGGCGATCGTCTTTATACGTCAGAATCTGACGTCTGTAGACGTCAGATTCAGACGTATAAAGACGATCGCCGCACTGAAAGAATTTAAATGTTTATAATGGGCGTAGACCAATAACATAGGTATTTAAATGAACCGGAAAGAGCTAACTAAGAAATTTATGATTATCTCAATTTGGAAAAAAACCTTTGGGCTCCATAATTTAAACAAAAACTAATTGAGCGCTGTAAGGGTTAAACACAGACTCTGGATGATCTACTGTTGGTTCTCAGTTGGGCAGTTGTTTATGTTAATTTTGACGCATAAGATAAGTATAGCTTTTTATATTGATGATAGTGTTATGATGTAAACGACATATGTGAGCAAACATATAATTACATGTGAGATCGTTTTAAGGTCACCGAACGTTTTAAATAAGTTTATAAGGTATTTAAAATAATGGCTCTTTAAGGTGAAATTTGTGTCATATGAGTTATTTCAAGTGGGTTAAAATTTGAATTATTTAGGCTGCTTCTTAAAGATTTCCGAAGATACCATCAGTGCCGTAATTTAGACATATATCTAACTTATTAATATCTCTACATAAGTTGCTGCTGACAATGAAAACATAGTTTTTATTAATATCCAAATATCCGTAGGAAAACTGAATTATGAGTTCATGCCGTTTTTTAGATTTATCATTTTATCCACAATGATTTAAATTTATCATATTTTTTCAATTTGAAACTGTTAATGGAAATTAAGGTAATGATAATTTTTTAAATATATAATCCAATTACCAAAGACAAACTGCCATATGCATATTATTCCAATAATGCTGCAAACAACTTTCTTTTATATACATGGCAACTAAAATAAGTTCTATAATGTCAAAAGGTTTTTGGAACACCGATGGCTAATAGGCTTTTGGCCAATGACCTTTTTGTGTAGTATTTATATTTGCCATAATCACATCTGTATTCCTATGAACGTCTTTATTTGCTCTCGTAATTTATGTCACTTTGGATTCAGTCTTACAAACTTGTCGTTGAAAAAATACACATATGTAATTATAAAAAAATGTCTAATAATACACACTGTTCTATTCGTTTGTTTGCATTACACTTTCTGGTCAGTTTTATTTTATTTGGCGTATGTGAAAAAGCTACAATGGTCACTTCGCTCTATAAAACATTTAGATTCAAATTCTGATCATTTATAGAACAAATATAATAATGCCCTTCTTCTGAGCACATGAGAGTGACTGTGTACAAGTACACGAGTGCATGTTTGTAAAGGTCACTATAGAGTGTCAGACGTCACATACTGACGTCTAATGGCGATCACCCGCACTAAAATAGTAAAATATTTATAATGACCGTAGACCATAACATAGGTATTCAAATTAGGAAGAAAGACACAAAGACATTTAAGCTAATTTCAAATTGAAAAAACATTTTGTATCCATAGTTTATTCAAAAAAATTCCTCGTTGTAAGGGTTAAGGCTGAGGTGCTGGCTTGCCTTGAGTTTCACAAATTACAGCTGTTGATGTGGTGCACCTCATATTGTTCCAGTGATGCGAGCCAGACGCTAAACGTCCCACGATCATTACACACTGCTCGATGGATACAAGATTCGGCTCGTAATTACCCCATTGGTCAAATGTGAGCGGCTGTGAGTTGTGTGACCACCACCAGTGGTTGCTACTGTTACCAACTAGGTCAATCCAAAACAGATACTGCCTATCTGCAAATATAATATAAATACTAATAATAACTGGAATAAAATAGTCTGTCGAAGATATTAGTCCCCAATTCACAATAATGGGAAATAAATTGCACTGTGAAAGTTTGTGACAGTCTGGGTATGTGTGGGGGTAAGTGCCTTAGACATGCCCAGAACCCCTTATCGGGTGGTTGAATAAAAACAGCATTCATTTTTTTTTCATCTAGATATTGACTGCACTGTTTTAACGTATTACAAATTCACTTAACCCTTTCAAGCCTGAATTTACCATGACCATCTTCATCAACTACAAGTCGGGAATTGCGACAGCAAAGCAATTCCCGACTTGTAGTGAAGATGATTTGATGTGGCTTAAAAATTAAAGAAAATTGCCATGTATTGGTAAATCAGTTCCATAGAAATTTTCATTCTAAAAATCTTGATTGTAGGAAAATTAAGTCTGTTTGCAGGGATGTAAAATGATGCTTTAATGCATCGCGAGGGCTTGAAAGGCTAAATGACCATTCCTGTCGAAAAGCAGCAAGGGTAATTGTACTTGCTAACGTACCTAACACGGTTCTGTGGCGATCGTAAAATGAAGCTTCATACTAATAATCCATCGTTTTATTTTGATTAAGTACATTTCAAAATTTGGGGAATATTCACCTGAATATATAGTTTGGTATTGAGGGGCGGATTCGGTGTGGTTTCCATGGTTCCCATGGATATAATGAATGACATCCCAACTTTCAAAGCAAACAGAAGTTGCCAAATTGTCAACTTTGTTATTTATTTTCAACCTTTCGTACAGAAAAGTTTTTCAAGCCAGTTTCAAGCCAATTATTATGTCCTTAAAATTGATATGCAACACGCTAAGTTAATGAAATCATTCAATTTTTAGGTGTTTATTGTTCACGAAGAGATATTTTTCATAATGTAAAGTAGGAATTTGCGTAGCTTTAGATGAATGAAATATAGTAACAAAAATTTCAGCACAAGTGTATTAATCCCATAAGCTCTGAGGTATTTATTTTAAATATTCAGTTACTTGAAGTTGTGTCTTGCTACCGCGATCCACAAGTGACTGAAAATGACTTAGATTTGTAAAATTAAGTGACATTTTTGAAGAAATTTTGCGGTTTTAAAAATCAGAGAAATTCTAGTATGGTTAGCATAGTCGGCGTGAGTATCTAGGCGCTTAATAGTACAGAAGGCAGTTCAGAATCAACTCAGTATCCGCCTCTGTAATATTGGATGATATTTTCGTCATACGCCTTACCCTTGATTATTTCCTGTATCAGACTGCGGGTATAGTTATATTCCTGTATAGTCTCCGTAGCGAGTAGATGTGAACCCAGGCTCTCACAGTAAGCTGTGGCTACTGGCCAGATAACAGCCACATCCTGGTGCAAGGTGTAGCAAGAAGACTCAAAACAGTCATATCCAAAGACACCTATATTGACAAAAAGTGAAGAATAATCAAATGTGACAAAAAGGCGCATTACCAAATGTTTGAAATTAATAATAATTGAAATATAGTAATAACTGAAGATAAGTTCATAGATAATTTTCTAGCATAACATAGTTATCTGGGATCATAAGTTGAAATAAAAACGGAAAAGATGTGTTTTGAAACTGGACGGTTGATTCAATGGTAGAAATCTACCATAAAACCAGCGCGATATATCAGCTCCACCAGCTCGTATTAAATCTTAACATAATACAGTTTTAACGTCGTATTGCCATGTGTCTGTTGGGATCAAGGCCAGTAGTATGCGAGAAAGCTATAAGGTAAAATGTGGGCACCAAGCTTAATGGATACTTTCTGTTAGCTGTATGTATCTACAGCTCAAAATAGCACGGTGAACATTTTGGGAAAGTGGCTGTATGAGTCAAAATGTGAGAGAGGGGGGAAGGTAAATGACAATAAAATGAACCCCAAGAGTAGACCTATCGTTAATAGAACAACATCCCAGTAAACACAAAATATTTGTTTAACATTTGTACACTGTTGGACCAACGTAGAAGACGTTGTGCTGACGTTGTGCAAATGCTATATGTTTGCTGAGAATATTAGCGCAGTAAGACTGATGAAATACTAGTAGACAGACTTCAAATACAATTATTATCAGTGAGCGTTATTAGTTTTACATTTGTTCCATCACTTATTTCTTCATTCCTTCGTTCATTAATTCGATCATGAATATCGTGTTATGTACGCTGTCCCTCGATTATTGTTCGTAGTTTTATTCACTAGTTCATCTACGTCTCACACGGTCTCAGTCAGTAATAAACATTAAATATGTTAGCAATCTAATAGTAAGTTGTTACTCCTCCCATCATTTAATCAATCGTTCATTCATAATGGAATCATTCATGATAATTCACTTCACCTATTGGAAAATAATAATCTTCTTACCGTAATACAGTGAGTTGGCGGCATAGCCGATAAATCTCCCAGAGAAATCAGACACCAGGCTGTTATAAAGCAGACATGTACACATAGACTGCGCAGGCGCGACAGCGAAAGACAGGCAGAGATTATCCAAGTCACAGTAGGTAGCGCACGCGGTCTTTAAGCATGTGCTACTGTTGTAATCTGGGACTTTTAGGGTCTGTGAGGGTGTTAATCCCACAGGTTGATAATCTCTCGCTAGCAGGCTGTAATAGTGACAACTTATATTGGAAAAAATGCAAGTGATAAGGCATAAGACGAGAGGGTACCTCATGTTGTGTAGTTTTTAGCAAAATATGCTCTGATGCAGATAACGTGTCAATTGAAAAACTAATAAAATTGAGTTTGTCGCACGATTTCTTCACAATATAATTCTTAAAAGAATTATATCAATCATAAACTATACTTCATATGCATGTGCTTTGTAAAAATATGGTAATGAGTCAACAATGCGGAAATCCATAGAAGTTTGACCAGCAATAAAATTTATCATACTAGAAATAAAAATTTCCAACAGAGATTAGTCGAAAATGCCTTCTATCTAAGCTCACATCCAACATAAAAGCTATGTTCAGCATAGATTAACTATGTTTACCATCCATCACAATAGTTGACTATTGTTTGACACCCTTGTTGGTAGAGATTATTATCATTTCAATGCATATTGCTTTTTTGAAGCTATAAATAAAAGCTTTTAATGGAGATTTCTCAATTATGCAAAATTGATGAAATATAGGATTAAAAATATATGTATATATAATATAGAAATATAGAAATAGAGCAATTATAAGTAACGTTCACCACGTGAGAAATTTTAACTATCTAGTATGGAGCCTGGATGGTTGGCCCTTATCCTGCTAGAACCGCTTTTATACGGTTTCAATGATATCTAAGTAAACACGAGATATTGAACCATTGTTGGTTTACTGTTGGACCACCGTCTACGACGCTGGCCCAATAGTAACCCAACATTGGGCCAACTCCGTATGGTTGCTGGGATGTCAAACCAAGGCAAATTCCACTGAAACTGATGACATTTTTTGTGATATATGCTAAATATATATCAGTTAAACAAATAATTCAGTTTTGCAGATGACAATTTCTCATATTTAATTTCAGAAACAGTGCAGCAGCACAGCAGTGAATTAAGACTAGTGCAGTGCTAAAAATATTCATGATTTACAACGAAACACCATCCATGCAGATTATATGCCCACGTGTACCAACAAAAATAAAGTAACTATGTTATAATTATTTATACTAATTGTTCACTCGTGCAAACTTTCATTTATATTTGTAAGGTAAATGAACTGCTATTTATACTGTTTATTTAGAGGAAAAATGGGACTTGATGGGATGAATCCTTGGTCAATACTGGTGTATTGTTCCATTAGAGTGGTATAATATTGAGCATTGATTGTCAATTACGTCCCAATCACCAACTAATGTACCTGACAAACATAGGAAGTGCCCAGACGGGATTATCTCGCGGAAAAACGAGTGGACGCTTCCTCTGTCTGAGACGACGCAGTAGGCATATACCCATTGTGTCTGGGTTGGACACCCCTCTCCAAATAGTAAAAATGACGTTCACACAACTTTGTATAAATTATGGGCCGACGGTGTCTGAACATTAGACCAACAATAAATTGCGGAGCGTTAATTCACACATACGGGTAGGTTTCTCATGAGTATACGCCTTTTATAATTGCAAATAGTTATAATATATAATTGCACATTGTACGCCATTTCAAATAGTCTAGTAAACAACACTCCGTTACCAAGAGCCGTTGACTCAAAGTTGTTTAAATCTTGGGCAAACGTCGCAGATAGTGGACCAACATTCAAACAACATTGGGTCAATGTATCTTGTTTGCTGGGAAAACCGCCAGAAAACATCATGTGTAATAATATTTATGTCATGACCCGACAATCAGGAGACGTTGAGCCAATGTCGCTTTAATGTTGGCCGATCGTCTGTGATGCTGGACCAACGATATAACAACATTGGCTCAACATATCGTGCTTGTTGCGAATCACCTATTAAAAGTATTGCAAACATATATATATATATTTTTTTAAAGGGACAATAATTTATGAAGGAAGAATCACGAATAACCACTGATAAAATTACCCTGATAACATCGCAAGGCTCTGACAAACTGACCGCCATGTTTTAGCGGGCTTGGCTCTACTGTGATCACCAGAGCGCGCTAGCTGACTAGGGCCAACACCGTTACCGTCTTATCGGCTGGCGGAGTCACTGTCTTTTTTACACGGGCGGCTGTGGAAAAATGGTCGTCAGTGCGGCCGAGCTTCACGCAATGTGAGTAGCTTGGCTTAGCCTGGTATGATAAAATGACTTTCAAAAATAATTTACAAATACTTATAATCTTCGCTTAGACCTACATACAATTATTAAGATATTTTTGTTTGTTATCACCATTAGGGTCTATTTCTTCGGTACCCTAGAGTTCAATATTTTAGGATGCAAATATTTGCTTCCAGATCATCATCGCTCATACCAGATATCATATTTTTGTAATTGGTTGTCCTTGCTGTAAATGCATTTGAAAATTATTTTAGTGGATATTTCTAGAACAATTTCACTGCCCATTTTCTGCCACCCAACTGTATTTTAATTTATCCGTGTCAGTTGCTGTTACTGTGGGTCTACATGTGGAAATATTGCACTGAGAGAAACAAGACAATTTAAAATTGTATATATATATATATATATATATATATATACATTATACAATAATTACATTCTAAAAAAGAAAAAAAAACATACCCTGCATTTTTTATCCATTTTTTTCAAAATCGGAAAATCTCCTGAGAAATAAATTCGCTGTCATCCAGGTATATAAAAAATGGTAATTGCGAAATCTTCCTTTTTTTCTTATTTTCAGCAAAGACTTGGGAGAGCAACACGTCCAGCTCTGATACGTTGTCCATTGTAAATGACCCCTGTACTGTTGATTTTGCTTGTGGGATGATTACCATCAATCTTAGCACATATACTTTGCAACAACGTTGTTTCAAGTCTGGGTCAACGTTTCTTCATCTTGTTTCCTAAAATGGTATGAAAAAAGTTCATGTTGTTTATTGTCTACTGTCTAAAAGCGCCAACGATCTAATCCAGACACCCGCCTTAAATGTATGGGTACGTGTTGGTAGATCGGTTATCAAGATTTACCATCTTCACCACAGTTAAAGTAGTACACATTGTGGGCCCACCCTCATGCGCAGCATGGTCAACGTCCACACGTATGGGGTCCGCGCAATGTAGTATTATATGTTTATTATTGTATCATTGTCTCACCCAATATACAAATTTAAACAATCACACATTTAAATAAAATAACATTTTAGAGGTATATTGTCGCGTAAAATGTTTGGATTCAATATTACACCTGAAGGTATAGGACCTATCATAATGTTGGGAGCTCGATGGCTTGTGAAAAACATAAATTTACAAAGTTTAGACTGCTTGCACGAGTTTGTGCAGTGAACAATTGTCTGATTAAAACAGTTCACAGTTGCTCACTGTGTGGCGTGTTGTCATTAAATAGTGTGTAGCAGTTGTCTGATTAAAACAGTTCAGCGTTGCTCACCGTGTGGCGTGTTGTTATTGGAAAAGGTGTAGATAAACATGAATAATAATTTGAATAATTCCATTCAGAAATTAGTTTTATCTGATAATCTTATTTAGAGAATCTTATTTATCTGTTTGTTATGATCACATAAAGTAATCAGATAGTGAATACATAGTGGTTAGCCGACATTAGACCAACGTTTGTTGCATACATTTAAATAAATACTTTAGCCGGCATTGGCCCAACTCTAATGAATACATTCGAATACATACTATAGCAAGCAATGGCCCAACGTTTGAGATGTTGATGTGATTGTCTCCACGCTGCATACACTTTGTCGATTCCGTGGTTGACTCTGCAAACGTTCCTACAGTACCGTGGTTGTGCAACATAGCCTATGTGTGCCCTCATGCAGCCTCACCGGGTCCAGCCTTCAGTTATATAAGTTGTGTGAACATTCTCATTGACTCTCTCAGTCCATTTTACGGCCGAGCAGCGAGACCAGAAGATGTCTTCATATTTAGATTAGTCACATCACATGCAATCAATTATGACTGGTGACTTAACACGACACCAGTGGTGCCTCGGAGCTTCGGTGCTTCTGAATTTGTTCGTCATGTCAACAGTTTAATTTTCACCATTTTACTGGCCAGTAAAATCCATCCATGATATCATGGCGATGACCTGAAAAACTCCGGTAAGATGTTTCTATTCCCCCTTCTAATAATACGCGCAGATTCGGACTGACCACTCAACCTAAAGACGCAGACAACCTACAGTCCACCATGATCTGAAGCCAATGCCAGCGCCATAGACTCTAACATTAAATTCACCATTCACACCCTACCGTCACCCTGTACCGCCGCAGTTCATTGTATACATGTATATATTAAAACTTTAAAACATATAACATTGTTGCCGGCTTTTACCAAATGCTCTTTGTTAGGTCGGCTTTCACAGTACCATTCTTGACCCATCGCAATAGCTAAAACCTAACACTGTTAGACTTTTTTCTACTTATTTTTTATTACATTTTTTTTCATTACATTTTTCATATATACTCTAATATAGCATCATTCACCATGAGATTTAAAAAATATTTTTTTTGCATTTTATAAATCAGCATCACTGTCCTGTGCATAGGCCTAGCTGTAAATTAATAAAGGAGATTGGCAAAAGGTGAACAATAATAGATGTATTTCAAAACAAATCAGTCAGCTAGAAATGTCTCAGATTAAAACGTGAGACGTAATTTTAATATTAAAGATGTTTAGCACACCTTTTTAAATTATATTATATCAGTTACAGGTGATGAGAGTGTTTTATATAGCTCCCAATATTAGGACATTATAATCTTCAGGTGTAATATTGAATTCAATTTTTTTACGCTAATGTATAGGTTTCAGATTATTGACACCGATCATTCCTATGTGGAGTTATGAGGGACACCATGTTTAAGAAAAAAATATTCCTAAAAAGCGAGGTATTAGTTGTTATCGATTTTTAGTAGAGTGTTTGCAATTCATGATACACTAATTTAGTAAAGATGATGCAGAATTATGTAAGAAAAGATAATGATGTTAAGCTCATTATTAAATTAAAAACACAGTATGTTTAAATAATTGATAATTGCAAAATACAATACAATGGAAATTTATATACACGATAAAAAGCTATGAAATGAAATGGGATTGAAAAAAATTGTTAATGCCAAATTATGCAAAATAAAATAAAAAATATTAAGCCAATTGTTAGGTAATACCAATATTAAGTTTATTTTATACAGATGCCACAAGATTGTGCAATAAATGAATTATGTAAATATTTTGATTTTGTGAAGCAAACGACTCTTATGCCGCTATAATCGTTTTTAATCCATTTTACTTTTTTATTAAATCACTATTCTGTTTAAATTAGTGTTTAAACATCATTATTTGCAAGTCTTTGGTCTTAAACTAAACACATATCAGAAATATTCACCCATCTGAAATTGTGGGTCACGGTAGCAACACACAACTTTACAATGAGACACAAAAACATCTTTCTACAATAGGCTTATGACTAATGTGAATGCACCATACGTACTTATTTTAATTTGAAAATCAACCCACTATGCATTTGATAATTATCTTATATCACCGTTACACGAATTATATTTATGGTATCATATTTCCTGCAATTTCTCAAGTGAATAAGTAATCAAAATTACTCATTACATAGTGCTGGCATCCGGTTGTATAGCTATGCGATTTTTTGAAAATCTGTCAACCCTTTAACCGCCAAATTAGTTAATTGGAATTTCCACCCACCTGAAGTTGTGTCTCGCTGACGCGATCCACAACTTCAAGTGAGTGAAAAGTATTCAGATTTGATTGATGTCACATTATGGCTTTATTATGCTTAAAAGGCGGTACTGAATGTGGTAATAATTAAATGAAAATCCGAATATATTCGGCACTGGCGGTTAAAGGGTTAATTATAAATTGTGATACAAATTCAGATATGGTAGTCTCATGAACCCCTAACTGCCAAATTATTTAAGGCTTGTTGCGCTGACGCGATCCACAACTTCAAGTGAATGAAAATTATTCAGATTTGAAAAATGGAGGTCAACGATTTTGAGATCTTGCTGACTGATGTCACGTTTTATCATCAGCAGGTTTAACATGGTCAAAAGCTGGTATTCATTGTGCTAATAAAAATGGAAAAAATCCACAAAATATTAATCAGGACCGGCTGTCAAAGGGTTGAAGCGGTTGACCCGTATCTTAAGCTCGTGATTATTAGAGATCACGATCTCTTAATGCTCTATAAGGTGAATAAAAACAAGAGGAAATATTACCTAGACCCTCTATGTTGACTTTTGTACAGCCGAGTTGGTAATATTAATGTTTTTATTCGTTTGAAGCTTGCATTGTTAATGCAAATGACGGGAAAAAAGATTTTTGAAAAAATCAGCTCTGCAAAAACAGAACGTAAGTATCACGTCAGTGTTGCGATGGTTTGGCCGTTAAACTGCCAAATTATTTAATTGAAATTTTCAATCACTTGAAGTTATGTATCACGTCAGTAAGATACAACTCTAAGTGATTGCAAATTTCTAAATGGAAAAAAAATCTTTCTACATTTAGTATAATTATGATTTAATCATTCGAAGCTGGAATTGCTAACGCAATGCTCAGTTTCAAATGAAGAAACACTTTGGTTTTAAGATCCTAGTACATAAATAATAAAACAATGACCTATATTATATAAGTTCACACGAAGATATAAACTATAACTAAAATTTAAATAAATTATTGTTACTTCTATATATCCCGCTTTTAATGTCTCAGAAGTATTTTATGTTACAAATGCTAATAATTCGATCTATCGGAATTACATTTAATTGAATCACACATGATAGCAAATTACTCCGAGCCTTATATAAAAGGGGTGGTCAGTTATAATTAGACATGTATCGGTTACATTTTCCAATAAAAGGATTAGCTGTATATATGTTAATTAACTTCTCAATTATTGCCATTAATTATACAACATGCCTGCGATCTATTAAGATTTTCGTTTCTGCTGTCACCATGCCAAGGACATTGCTGTCGACAGTGTCAGTTGGTCATCAAACATATGATGAAAAAACCCGTTTCTTATGTAAATATAAAAAAATGATTATATTATATATCACATTGTGTACATTTAATTTTCATTTTGTCAACAAAAAACATAACAAAAACCAAGCAAGTAAATATACGATGAAAACCGACCAATGGTCACCATTGGAATTGAAGGGGTGTTTCTCGCACTTTGTAAGGTGTCAGAAACACCCTTTGAATTCCAAGGTGACTAAGGTTAAGACAATATGAAAATGAAATAATGTCACTATGTTTATTGCTTTATTGTTTTATAAGTATATTGTGCTTTCTACGCTGTTATAGCAATTTTATCTATCATTCAATTTAATTAATATGCACATGATATAAAATTACATGAAACATTGTATATAATAGGAATGGTCATTTATAATTAAACATGTATCGGTTACATTTTTCCAATAAATTGATTAGCTGTATGCATGTTAATTAACTTCTCAATCGTGGCCATTAAATAACCAACGTGCGTAATATTAGGATTTTCATTTCTGCAATCAGTGTCAAGAATGTTAATTTGCCTTCGACAGTGTCAGTTAGTTGTGTGCTGTCACGTTATTCAAGTTGCTGCATTGTTTCTGTTTAAAAACAATAAGATCTAGGCAAGTTTACTAACGTGTACTCAATAGCTTAACAAAAATATTTCTGATGTAAATAAACATGAAAATTTAATTTAATTACACATTCAAATGATCACATTGTGAACATTCAATTTGTGAAAAGTATGTGTACAGGTACATATTCCTAACGTTAGAGCAAACTGGGGTTGTCCATGCAAAAGAGTGATCATTACTGTTTTTGTCTTTCATGCAACATGATTAATAACATTAATAGGAAATCACAATAAAAGATAGTGAATAGGGGCCTACCACTTAAAATGGTTAATTTGGCTAGCTGGCTAAATTGACGGAGACGTATTTGATGTATTTTATCGAGTGAAATCTAATGGATTGACAGGGCTATGCTCATGGCAGATTCATTTACTATTGTAAATGATGCTGATCTGAGGTATGTCCGAAGAAATACCGCTAAGATGTCATAGTAAATAGACACACAAAAATATAAGGGAAAATATCAATCAGCTACATTAAGCAAGGTCAATCTAATTCACGAGACATATTCAGATTATTATACATGTAGTATAAAATATAGGTGTAGACGATTTTAATTTTGTTGCCCAAACATCTAACCCTTAGCGTGATGATAGCCTGCAGATGTAGTATTACATAAATATATATGTTTAAAAGCATAATAAAGCTTTTTTGACGTAAGCAAACTGAAAATATAGACTGAATTACATAATTATTGTAGATATTTGTTGTAGCTATTGTAGATATTTGTCTGCATAGATAATCAAGCCGATTAATATAACAAAAATGCACACCTTTATTCCAGATGTATGTTTCATATTGTGTTGATACGTAATTTGTTTCAGTGTATTTTCACCATGAATACTGTCTGGAGGCTACAAGTCATCATTATAGTAGCACTACTACCTCCAGTTATCGCTCTGCATTGGACTGCCTCCATCCAGTCACATTCCAAGCAAAAACAACTACTGATACAGGACCTGAGAGATTGTATCACAGATATGGGGTATTATTCTCTGAGACAACAACATTACAAACAGTTTCATTGTTTGAACGTGATGTTGCTCCATTGTTTACTGAGAAAATCAACTGTTGCTTTAAGTCAAGATATTTATTGTGGAGCTCTTACTATGACACAACGCTCACACCCTGCTATCAATCAACAATATTATCACTCGGCAATAGTACTTGAATTAATTAGCAGTCATAATATTCACGTTCATTTCATACATTTTACGTTTTGGTCGTCACGGCAATACAGATGTGAGCAGCATGGCATGAATGTTACCTATGCTGAGAAGACACTCGGCACTTATTGTGGCAGTCGTGTGCCGTGGACATTGCTTATTCCAACGCATAAAGCATATATAAATCTAACAACAATAGCACGGAAATCCTACACACTATACATTTTTTACAGTGGCCTGCACAATGATTGGATTAGTAATATTATACAAGTAGACACTCTGTCATGTGTTGCACCCTTCTCTATTCATCTAAGAGCTGAAAACTTCACGATGAAAAAAAACACTCTTTATTTTCATATCACGACAAATAAAACCAGCAGCTTAGAAATATTTGTTACCTCTGTCTCTGGCATAGCTGGCGGTATAACAATTCATGACGGTCCGGGGCCTTTATCAGAGATCTTATTTGAGAAAAGTGAATCTGGTACATCGTTGTATAAAAAACTGAGAACTACGGCATTCTACGCATTTATAAATATTAACATGTATCCAACAAATAATAATAGTTATCTCTTCTTGATCAAAAGTATTCGTAATAAAGGCATGGGGTGCATTACCATGATTACGAGGCATAGGGGGGTTCTCCGTGAACAATCTAAGAAAAGTAGGAATGTTGTTTGTATAAACCGCATCACGTTTTCTAATACGCCAAAAGGACTCTTTATTCTTGCCTTTCATTTTTTTGGCCCGAATCAGTTGATAAGCTCACTCGGTATTGAATGTCAGTACGGTGGTCTGATGGTAGAATTTGACAATAATGGAAAACACATTGAGCTTTGTAGCAATGTAAACAAATTATCTTTGTATTCAGGTTTTTCAATTACCTTTAGTTTGGTTTGGTTTTCTGGTTATTCAAAGGGGATCATAATTTCTGCCTTAAAACAAGGCAGATGTCCAAACTTCTACGTTGAGCTTTATCCGCCTGAAATTCTCTATAAATCCGCCGTGGTTTTCAAACATGATGAGTCATTGTCTTGTTACCAAATTGTGTGTCCACCATTAGTAAGGGCTGTGCAAAGGACATGTAACCTCCAACTTGGATCTGTCGGAACAGCAGAAATTCATATAAGTCGCTCAAAAACACTTGAAAAATGTGATCCTATTTTGATAAATAGATTCCAAGATTTTTTTTTTGATTATGATCTAAATGTGTCTTATTTTAATAATTGGCCTTTTGGTCCCATTAATAATACATACGCACACTATAACTTATCGACGTCTGTTCATTATTTTAAATATCTACACAAGGGAACTTTAAGGTTTAATCTGTATTGTAAGGAATCGGACCCTCGGCAACAGGTTCATGTTTTAGTTAAGAAATCTTCGTGCAAAGTGGATAACGCTAATATGCATGTTTTAATCTCACAAAACATTCCTCAATTATCCAAGAGTTGCATGAGTTACGCTTTGTCTTTTACACCACGAGAAAAAGGTGTTCCTGAAGAATTAAACTACCACTCTTTCATTTATAAAGACAACGGAGATGTACATACTGGTAATGACATTTACTTGAATTATACGCACTGTTCAACAAAATGCAGAAAATACAAGTTTGTAGTTTTTGTCAACAGTGCTGAAAATCACACTATATTTGAATACGTATCAAAAGTAGGATATTCTATTTCTACAGGATATTACCACAGAGGTTTTAGAGTAAATCTATTAATGCCAGAGAGAGAATGCGCTGGATGTCATTTAACTATAACCATTACAAATCAAAGCTTTCCTACTGGTACCTACAGGTATTCGGCAACTATTGAGAGACGAAAATACATACTATACAAGAACAGGTAAATGTAAAAAGCACACTTGTTGACTTATCTAACCAGCATAGCTCATGTAGCTCAGATCACAGGGTTGAGAACACAGCTAGAGCTTAAGTCTCTTAAGTCTCAACAACCGTTTTCAAATGTTCCGTAGATTATTTGTTTAATTTCCTAAATATCGGACAGGTGAGTCATATTTACTCCCAATATAATAAAACGGTCAGATATCATCCATTTAAATTATACTTAGTGTATCAACTTTAATTATATTTATAATTTATCATTTATCCTATCCATATCCATATCTTTATTCGATCCGGCTGTGACTCGAAACTCAGAGGTACTGGGTTCGAATCCCGGTCCTGTCGGATGTTTGTCATCGAGGTTGTGCATATAAAGCGTTCCAAACTGTTCAAAATCCCGCAGTGTGTAGTGATGTCTATGGTACTGTGCACTATAAATAACTTTTGGAGTAATTCGATAAGAGTAGGTCATAGTTTTGACTTCGTGCTTTCTTCTGGCGCGATATTGCCGGTGATTGTGCAGTAAGCTAAGTAAAGCAATATTCACTCACTTGTCATTTTTATTTTGAATCCACATAGCATTCTTAATTATTTCAATATTTATGATGCAATATCTAACTATTCGTTTGATCAATCTAAGATAATTTGAGTGTTATGTTTGGGTTAATTTCTTATCCTTTACCTATCATGTCTTCTAATACTAGTAGGACACAAAGGGAATAGGAAACTATTTTGTAATCAATTTATTTATTATATTAGGTGAAGGATAATAATCAATAGTTCTGCAGTGCTTCAAAACAGATCTATGCAGATCTATTAGGTTCTGGGGCGAAGGTTACCATTGGCGTTGTCGAGTGTTCAACAAGTCAATGGACGCGACCATCGCCTCAGGCCCAATCTTATTCGTTAGAGTATTGCCCAGTCAGCAAGTGGTGGTTCACTGTAGAAACTCAGTCAAAATAGATGATTCCTTTAATTCGTTCTTTATTCGTTCCATATTCATGTAGACATTTTCAGATATGTGTGTGCTACTTAGTCTCGTGCGGCAGAGGCGGCTATACAGCCACGCGGCTGAATGCAGACGACGCAGTTACACGTCTAGCTACCGTGAAGGCCGGTGGAAGAGTGGAAGAGTGCTGTTGAGCCGCACGTGGCGTGAGCCGGGCGGAAGCGCTAATCCGTCGATCAGTGATTCCGTCCGGCTCGTACTCGGTCGCGATAATCAGCAAGTGAGGTCGCCACATTACCCACGGGCTGAGTGACAACGTATATCTACAAAACTATGCTTGTGGTTACCTCAACGGCAGATATCGTAAAATTACAGTTAACTACGCGCTGACCAAGTAGCACCAATTCTTACCAGAATATCAACAATATAACTATAAAACTGGAAACAGCTGAAGTCGTGATACAGCGTGGATTGTTGGTGAGCTATAGTGAGTGCAGCAATGACCAAATCTTTATTTATTTCCGATCCTCTTAGCAAATGTCCTTTTAACCGGACATGCCAAAAAACTCGTGATTCTCATCCACCTGACTTAGTTATTTAATATGATGATAGTGAAAAGTTCACATTATTTACTTAACAATGATTAATTTTTATACACAATAAAGTTAAATGGTACGTGCGCTGGGTCTGCAGTATATATCATTAGGAGCTATAACCGCGTGAACCAGCTGCACGAATCGCACGGGTGTATGGATCTGTCGTCCCACACGTGTTTGTATCGGCGGCGGATTTATTTTCACTCTACGGCTGTTATCGGTATGGCTTTCATTTCGATTGTCGATGCGTTTATTCTGTTGTGTTTGAATCGGCACGTCTTTTTTCAAATGTAAAGGAATTCGTGAATATGTTCTAATACCATCGTACCTCCCGTTAGCACGAGAAGTCGTGTTGTTCCTGACATGCGGCGCCTTGTAAGGTGTCGCCTTCGTATTCGACTGTTCCACAGGTTTTTTACCTCGTTGGTTAACTTCTGGAACTGTTGCCTTTGTCTTTGCCGTAGACTGTGCGTTCAAATTTTGTTTTTTGCAAACTTCCGCCTCGGAAGGCGTCGACGTAGTAGTACTTCTTTTTCCTACCCGAGGTTCGTTAATTTTCGCCCTAGGCCGTTCAGCCATAGTATTTGACATCGCAGTCAATTGTCTAGGTTGTTCATTCTCAGGCGTGCGCTCGATATGCGCAGGTTTGACACGGTCTGCAGTCACCGTCTCAACCTTGCCTTAAATTAACACTTTAAATACTCGACTGCTCCTAGCGACGACCTTTTTCAGGTTGTCTATGAAAGCGCTCAACCATACCGTTTGATTGAGGATGATAACTCGTCGTTCGGTTTCTAGTTATACCGAATTGGTTACACAAGGTATCCCAAAGTCTGGTTTCGAACTGAGCTCCTCTATCCGTAGTAATCGTGGCAGGAGTCCCGAAACGAGCTACCCATCCACCGAAAAATGCGTCCGCAACTGTCTCTGCTCTAATATCTTTTATCGGTATGGCCTCTGGCCAACGTGTAAATCGGCCGACACATGTCAACAATTTAAAACCGTCGGAGTAAGGTAAGGTTTCAACAAGATCGACGTGTACATGATCGAACCTCTCAGTCAGCTCCTCAAACTTTCCGAAAACTGGTCTATTGTGACGTGAAACTTTAGCTATGTACTATGTCACAGTTCATCTTATGCCATACGAAACGAGAATTAATAAGAGGTTTCGTGGCTTTGAGAAGGATGCCCTAAACCGTGAAGTGAAATAAAAACTTTTCTTCTAAACTTTTCGGTTACGTACGGTCGGCTACGTCCTGTCGAAATATCGCAACATACCAACACATTATCGAATGTCGTTAACAAACGAAATTCCATATTTGACGTCGTTGAGTGTCTCAAACGTATGAATTCTTTGTCTGAAGCCTGATCCGCGCTTAGGTCTTTATAATTTATCGCTGCGTCATATTCAATAGCTGATACCGTTGGTCGCGATAAGGCGTCCGCTACAAAATTCGTTTCGACCTTCACGTAACGAATATCGATTGTGAACTCTGCTATGAAAGCTAAATGCCTTGTCTGACGTAAAGATGGTCGTTCTGTCGTAGAGTTCATGACATAAGTCAAAGGTTTATAGGTATATAGTAAAATTCTCTACCCTCCAAGTTATGTCTAAAATGTCTAATGGTAGTATAGACTGCCAAAAGTTCTTGGTCAAAAGCGCTGTAACGTGTCTCTGCTGGTGATAGCTTTTTGCTAAAAAATGACAAAGGTTGCCATACATTATCAATACACTGTTGTAAAACTCCGCTGACCGCAAAATCACTAGCGTCACACGTGATGTTTAAAGGTGCTGACAGTTGCGGGTGTACAAATGACGTTGCATTCGCTAGTATTTGCTTCGATTCGGTAAATGCTACGTTCGCATTCTCTGTCCAATGTAATTCGAAATTAGTCTTAGACAAAAGTCTATTCTGACCTTCATTGGCGTCGGTCAACAAACTATTCAAAGGTGTCAATTTCTCCGCACAATGAGGAATAAAGCGATGGTAATAATTTACTACTCCTAGATATCTACGTAATGCTCTCTGTTTCTCAGGTTTGACGAAATTTACTATCGCATCCACTGCTGTTGGAACGGGTGAAATGCCTTCAGGGCAGACATAATGTCCTATAAAGGTCGTTCCGAATAGACATTTATCCGGTCCTATTATTATTCCGTAGTCAGTTAACCGTTTGAATAGGATTTTCAAATGTTTCTTATGAGTCTGATGGTCAGGACTTGTTACTAACAAGTCGTCGAAATATACGAGTACGAAGTCCAAAGCACGCGTAACATGGTCTATAAAGCGTTGAAAAGTTTGTCCGGAATTTCGTAAACCGAATGGCGTCCGTGTAAAATTGAAAAGTCTGAAAGGCGTCGTAACTGCTGGTTTATGTACGTCTGACGGCTCAACTGGTATCTGGTAATATGCCCTCACTAAATCTATCTTCGAAAAAAATCGTGGAGCCAGCGAAACGCTGTGTAATGTCCTGTACATGGGGAGTCGGGTACCTATCTGGTACCGTCTGAGCATTTAAGCTGCGGTAATCGCCGCATGGTCGCCAGTCTCCGTTTTTTTTCTGGGACCATGTGTAGTGCAGAAGACAATTCGCTGTCCTGGGCTCGATAACACCCAATTTGATCATTTCGTCGAACTCTCTCATCGCAGTGCCTAATTTGTCTGGCGCTAGTCTTCGTGGTCGCGCGAAAACGCAATGACCTTTAGTTACTATCTTGTGCGTTATTCCGTGTTTTACACTCTCGCCTTTCGTTGTATGTCATGTCAGTTCGGGAAATTGATTTAATAATTCCCTAAACTCATTACGAGTGCTATCTATTATTTAATTGAAGATAATGTGGCTGATATCGCCAGTCCGGTTCTCATGTCACGCAGGCATCTGCCTGATAAATCTACGAGTAGATTGTAATGTATTAAAAAGTCTGCCCCTAAAATAGGTTGTTTAACGTCAGCGACAATAAATGTCCATGAGTATTCTCTTTTTAGTCCGACGTCAACTATACGTTTACTTGTACCATATGTTGTGATAGTTGAGTTATTTGCAGCGACCAAATGTAGACTATCAACGTCCACGGTCCCGTTAGCGCAAGACCGAGGCAAAACGCTGACAGCTGCACCCGTGTTGATCAAATAGTTACATTTATTACGGTTGTCTGCGACGTACAGTAGCTTAGAGGGAGATAACTTAGAAATTTCAGTTACCACACAGTCATGTCACGTCTCGTTCGGCTCGCCAGACACAAGAGTCGCTACCTAAAGCGAAGGCACAAGGGTCTCTGCACAAACGCGCCTTATCACCAAATCTCTGATAATAGTAGCAAATCAGTGCATCGTCCGTAGCCGTTGGCTGTGCTGTACCGGTTTGCAGTGAGTTCGGCGGCGGAGCAGGCGAGCGGGGATTTTGTACTTTTGTGGTAACCACATTTTGGCCATTATTTTCATTACTGCTGCTTATTATTAAATTGTTTCTTTTGATGACCTGAAGTTTCTAACTTTTTTAGTCTCCTGGAAATGTCTTCCATGATTCCAATAAGCTTTTCCCTGTCATTTACCCTAACCTCGGCAACTCCCACACTATTTTCTTTCACGTCGTTCTCTGAAGCTATAGCTCTGTTGGCTAGCACAGCCAAACTGTCATCCTGCAAAAATGACGTCGCATTCGCTGATAAAACTATTATATTTTGATTTGGTTTAAAATATATTTCATTCACTTACGAATCGCGATAATTTCTGTGCGATTCACATAAAAATGAGAAAAATCTAATCTCTCAGTTAAGGACCAATGTAAAATAATATTAGTTTTCGAGAAAAAAATATTTTGTTAAGTTTTGTCGATTAGAATGATAGTCCACAGACTAAATGCCTGCCAGCTATCCAATATGGATGCCGCACCACATGTATGGAAGTTTCCAATATCGCAGCGGAAAATTGTGTCATCTTAATTTATGTGAATATCAATGAGCCCAGACATCGTATGATGCACACTTCCTGCGCAGTCGTCGGATTGGAGGACCACGTGTAGACCCACAGATCTGAGATCAGCTAAAACTAGGGATCACTATCACCACCTAGTGGCGGCTAGCTTACCATCACACAGAATAACATATTTTCTGCTTCCACTGAAATAAAACATTGAATAAAATGCAATGATTTTGACCTATTGTCCTTACGTTATAGAACAGACCAATTAAGACCTTTTATTTATTTAATGTGGATGCAATATTTCCTAAAAATATTTTGCGTATATCTCAAAAAAAATATGGCGGGTGTTCTCATGAAAACCGAGTCACCCGAATGAGGTGTCAAAAATACTAAAATTTCAAAATATCATTCTCCCAGTCGCCGGCAGTGGTGTAATTGGGAAAATAACATTAAAATCTGTTATAATTTATGAAGGTAGACTATTCCGTGTAATTTTTCGAGACAGGATTTCTGTAAAAATCCGCCATCTTGCAAACATTTGAAACCACGTGGGTTTTTAGAAAAATCTATCGATCTTTTCTGTTTTAACCAAAACGCGAAAACCTCTGTTTGTGCATTTTTTCTGACTAACCTAATGGCATTTAGTGTACATTTTGACCCAAACTCTTACGTACCTTTATAGAATGTTGATTCATTCTATGTCCCTTACTTATAAAAACTATCCTTTCCGCACTTTGAAAATGCTGTGGAACACAAAAACGTGAAAATGTTGATCTGTCGATCTAGACTCAATCAGAAGGATGTTGGAGACACAAAATGTAGATTTGATCTTTTTAAGTGAGTAGAAGGTTGTGTGTCGAATCAAACGTCGTGAGTTACCATTATTATCAGGGTAACCTAAAATGTAGATTGATCAGAAGGGTGCGTATTCCAATCAACGTCGGTGGTCTCCATTATAAGGTTCTGGGGCGAAGGTTTCCATTGGCGTTGTCGAGTGTTTGACAAGTCAATGGAAGCGACCATTGCCTCAGGCCCAATCTTAATCGTTAGAGTTTCGCCTGGTCAGCAAGTGATGGTTCATTGTAGAAACTCAGTCAAAATAGATGATTCCTTTAATTCGTTCTTTATTCGTTCCATATTCATGTAGACATTGTCAGATATGTGTGTGCTACTTAGTCTCATGCGGCAGAGGCGGCTATACAGCCACGCGGCTGAATGCAGACGACGCAGTTACACGTCTAGCTTACTCATGCAGGTCGGTGGAAGAGTGCGGCCAGGCCACACCTGGTGTGAGCCGGGCGGAAGCGCTAATCCGTCAATCAGTGATTCCATCCAGCTCGTACTCGGTCGCGATAATCTGCAAGTGAGGTCGCCACAGATCTATGCAGACTTCAGCGTTCTCCATACACATACAATTTTATGAGGTTTATAAAAATAACATGTCAGTTTTAAATGTCGAAAAACCCCTAGAATAATTAATAATGACGCCGTTGGCAGGGAGCAAATCCCCAACCTGAGTATTTCTAGGCACATCTCTTACCAACTACATCACGGGGGTTGTTGTTGCTGAAGTACTCACTTTACTGGACACAACCATTAGTAAATTCATTTAGCTCTCGGAATGAAAAAAACGGGATTTCAGGTTTGATAAATCTGATCACATGTGATTATTATTTTCAGCATTTAGCCAGAGATTTTGGTCTCAGTATCACGTCTTGGTAATAATGGTTGGAGTGAGATGTATTTTGTGTGACTAAATTGCCGATGTATATTTATTATATATATTTAGAGTTACAGACCGATTTGTCTAGCTAAAAATGGAACGTTCTATTTCAGAAAATAGAACGTTATATCGTGAATAACCCTATTGAATGTTCGAAGTGTATTTTTCGTGACTAAATTGCCGATGTATATTTATTATATATATTTAGAGTTACAGACCGATTTGTCTAGCTAAAAATGGAACGTTCTATTTCAGAAAATAGAACGTTATATCTTGAAAAACCCTATTGAATGTTCAAAGTTTAGCTCTACAAGTGACCCCATCAGCCACCCATACTTGCGCCCTCACATGTGGATGCCAGCAGACGTTTGCGCCATGTACACGTCTGCATTCCCTGCGTGTGCCCTCACGTGTGAATACCAGCAGACGTTACCTATGGTGTTACAACGATTCAAAACTGTCATCAACAGTGGAAAGGATGCCAATCACTGAGGGTTTCTTCAATAAATCGTTAAGATTGCCAAGATTTCCACATTGTCAATTTTCCAGATATCACATCGTTCGCCAGTGTTGGCTGACAATCACCGACTGTGACAAACTTCCATCAGAAAACGCCATGCGACGCCTACTATAATTCTTATTTAATACCACTGTATATATCACTTTATAATTAGACTTGATTATCATTATCAGTAACTTTTTTTAACGCTTGATTATATTATCAACTATATCAATTACAATATTTTGTTATACTAGGTCGTTGTCCTGGACTGGAGCTCAAAATCAATGTAAATCTAAAAACATGACACTTCTGCAATATGACGCCGCAATTGATGACAAACATATCAGAAGAATGCATTATACAATGGCGGTTAGGTTTGGAGAAGTGATGTTTTTGGGACTACAAAGAACGCAACTGGTAATGCATCTCAAAACATAATAATTATTTTACTGTAAATTTATTATTTCACTTAGTAAAGGATAGATATTTTCACATAGGTTTTTAGATAAATCCTGGATTTTACTGTTATGAATCTCTCCCTGAACTGGTTCTTGTATCCGAATGAGCAAGTGGTTACTTATCTATATATTTGGCCATGTAAATTAATTTAACAAGTAAACATAGATATTTTGTGAAGTCATCCATTTTATTCACCCAACTACTAAATTATACTTGGTCTAAATATATTGAACATGTAGCATAGCATTAATGTCTATAACGTAGAATACTGGTTTTATATAATATCATTTTGTGTCACGTATTATTACGTTAGAAGTAGTACCAAAGCCCTTAGTCGTTATAATCCTGCAGAGGCGTTTGGCTGACCTAGCAGGCAATGCCTTTATTAATAGGCGGCACAACACGAAATTCATTATCAATTCTTCTATGGCAGACTGAGATTCGTTTACTCCTAAGTACTAAATGGGTTTGCGCGAACATGCTGTTGAAAGTCTAATAACAAAATTATTGTTGCCAGTAATTTTATGACAATCGCGGACTACTATTAATAGTAGCTAGTCCCCACATTGCCAAGTATTATAATGTTTCATTTTTTAATTTGTACTTTTTGCTTATATATCGTTGTCACAAAGCAGAGCGTCGTCCATTGTTGTCGTCAGAAAGATTGATAAGCCCATATGGAATTTTGTGCATTAAAAGGCCTAGGTTTGCATGTATTATCCGTCATAAAGTTGTTAAAATGTAGTTAATTCAGTCATTTTTGAGCAACTGTTAGCATTTTATGGGCCTTCATTGCTCTGGTAGTAGTTGAATTTATTGGTGTTACCTTTCAGCCTTTCTCCCAATGTTCCCGATTCAGCGTAATTTGGTTGATCCCCAAGCCAAATCGATCATTCTGTCTGCTGAAATTCTTCTGATAGAACTCCCTTATACCTTCAGTGTATGACAGTTCATTGCATTGTGTCTTACATTGAGGGCAAGATTGTTGCGAACAGACGTAAGGGAACATTTCATTTACCCTCTCACACACGGCACCAGCTGTTAGATTGGCTGTGCTAGGGTGTGGGTGTGGGTTTTAGCACATTGATATTGCTATTTAGTATTTGCACCAGGAAACTTTGTGTTCTAGTGATATCACACTGGAACACGAAGCTTGTCGTAGTGTTGTTATAAGAATTGTTGTTTGTTGTTACGTGCCATTTTCATTTTCATATTGTTTCGTTCGTCTGGAAAGTTTGTTTTGACTCTGTTCTTTATCTATTTTCGATCCGTTTGGGATTTGAATATTTCTGAGTGTTCCAATAAGTGTACAAATTTGTTTGCTGTTGATTGGAATCAATCTTTAATGGGCTCGATTTATGCTAGCTCATGTATTTTGTGTGTGCTGGTAGGCCCTACACCACCGGCAGATAGTCTTATTTTGGACTTTTGTATTTGTATATTTTCTAGTGCTGTTTTAGGTGGAGAGCTATCGCTCCGCATTCTAGGACTGGTCTGACGAATTGGTTGTATAATTGCATGATTATTTTAAGCTTGCATCCCTGGTGCAGTTGTTAAAGCTGCCTGCTTGCATTCAGAGATCGCAGGTTTAAACCCTGCTCTGGCATTCAAGTTTCAAAATAAAATGTTTCTTCCTCGCTCACTCGTAAAGATTCAATATTGTGGGGAGCCTCCGTGACTGAGAGATAGCGTTCTCGACCTCGGAATTCTGTGTCTGGAGGTCAGTGTCATCTCATTCATCTCACCATCCTGTGCACATGTGAACCCCATCCATTTAATTTCATTTCCCCCATTAGTATTTATTTACCTTTCTTATCTGAATAACTGAATCTTATTTTTACGGTGTTGTATCCCTTCTTTTCTAGTGCAAATAGCTGTGTTTTTTAGAATCTAATTTAATTATCCATGTGGAACACAACTTTCTAGAGCATGTAGTGTTTAATGGACTTGATATTGCATGTATGTAGCGTTGGCTCGAATGTTCACATACCTAGATCATCCACAAGCTAAGATATTATGAATTATGGCAAACCCTTGGATTGTGGAAGCATTAATCTTTTCTTTCTGTTACTTTTCATTATTAATTGTATCTGTCATTGTTCAATCTGAAATGAATGAGGACATTAATCATATGATTTTATTGGTTAAGTGTTCATTAGCTTATATCTGAGGCCATTATGCCATACTGAAGCAATGTCTTTTTCTACATCTATAAAGATGGTGACTTCCATTCCATTTTCTTTTAAGCATGTTGATCATAGTATGTGTTACATCGCTTATCTCTTATTTCAATAGCCTAGTTGCTTTCAAATGCTGCCTAGATCTCCCTGGTCCAGTTCCACTGTAACCCTTTTCTGGTTAGGGTTATGAGCGGGGGAGCTATAATAACATACCTAGGGACCTACTCAGCTCGACTTTCTTTGGGGAGATCATAAACTTGCCTGGTTTAACTTTCAGGCCCACTTCCCGGTGATGGTCCATACACTCACCAATCAAGCTGTGAAAGATCCTGTCAATGGTCTTCTGTAAGATGGCTGGTGCATTTGCTAAACTAAATGGCATTCTCTCGAATTCAAAGAGTCCTCAGTGGCATGTAAACTTTGTCCTTGTTCGATCCCATGGGACTACTGGAATCTGCCAGTAACCACTTTTCAAGTCTAACGTAGAGAACAACTTTGTATCACCCAACTGGTCAACGAAGTCCTGGGTCTGGGGCACCGGGTAGGAGTTCTTTACTGTTACAGCATTCAGTTTTTAAAAGTCAATGCAGAAATGGTGCAACCCGTGTTCTTGGGTGTTAATGTCACGCGCTTCCTTTATCGATGACTTATCCACTGCTGCATCGAGGGTGTCAGTGCACTGTATTTTAGATATATGGACCATATCTGGACAGTTCTGTCTGAAGAGGCATGTGGATCGAAACATTTTGCACATTTTGGGATGCTGGCTATGCAATCTTGCTTCTAATGGGTAACATATTGTCTTACATGAGTTTTTGTATGGTCGCTTTCTATTTGATTTCACAAAGCCGATTTCCAATTTTGTTTTTATCACTTTCCCTTTCAAGACAGAGCTTGATCTTACCTGTAGGCTTTTATGCCTTGCTTTTGATAATTATGGTTGCTTATAAATGTATGCCGTGATGTTTCTTTATGTCCTGTTCTATAATTATATTTCTACTTGGAGATAAATTCCCGCCATTACTAGTATCCTCTTGTCCTGTTCTTTGTAGTTCACTAACTGCTTTGGTTCCCTTGCCCATCCCACTGGGAGTTTTATGAATTTTTCCTGAACAATTGAGTTTGCATGAGTTGAACATGCTGACAACATTAGCTGGGACTTATGCTGAACACACTTGTGGTGGCCTGTTCAATAGAGGGAGTTCCCATTAATATTCAGTCAAGGATTTTTATACAATGAATTCAACAGCACTCGTCGTTATTTCTTTTAAAAATGCTTGGCAACACATGTACAGATTGGTCATTGGATCTACATTGATTTAAATTCTCAGTGTCTACACCAGTAAGATATATCTATCAGTCTCAGTGAGTAGTCATGGCAGTCTGTAATACAGCAAAACATTTTCACCGATTTCTTGTTCAATTTCCAACCAATTGGCATAAAAGTTAGTCAGGGTTGGGGTAAATTACAATTGGTGTTTTTTTTATTAAAATATGTAATATTGCAACCAAGAAATCTACAGTTACAGTTACATTTTTTTTGGTTACTTTTTTTTCGGCAAAAATCTCACACCGTCCTCACTGTAATGACTTATATTATGTTCTATTGATTATTTTTTATTCAAAATTTACCACGACAATATCTATTTCAGTACGTTAAAACATACTTACCTTTGAAAATATATGAAGACTACTTGTAAAACTATGCTTGCAGGAACTAAACGTCCCGGGAAACACAAAGATATATTTAATGACATTGGGCCAAGGGCTTGTGTTTGTCAGGATATGTATTAATCATGTATTATGTGCTGCATTACAGGGGCAGTTTACAAGCTGGCTGAATACAGCGAGAGTCACACGAACAGTTTGGTTTGACCCTTCACGAGATCATCCTGCAAACATCACATCTTATATACCCGCATTTAGAAATGGTTCCTATGCTATAAACTCACAAATACATCGTGCTTATGTCAAACAACCTGAATTTTCAATGTTGAAGAACTGCACGGCCGCCATAACTGACTACAGTTTGAAGCGCTATGTATGGCTGGTGATCCCATGTGATCAAACGTATGACGTCACATACATATGTGAGCTGAGTAAACCAAAGATATTTCGTCCCATAAATCAGCATCAGAACAACACGTGTGATGCTGACTGGTTTAATCTTGGACAAGCTGAAGATTGTTTATTAATAGTGTGGCCAGATACTGCACTGTCATTTAATGACGCTGCAGGTATTTGTTCTGCACATAATGCATCGTTGTATTTTGTAGATGTAGCATTTGACCGCAGAGATACACGCGCAAGCCATGAAGTGAAATATAATCTGCTTGCCCGATTAAAGAAGAGTGATAAATATCTAGCTGATAGAGTTCAGCAGATCGAAAGCAATATTTTACACACCATTATATCTGGGAAAAGTTTGGCGAGAGGAACACAGAAAAAGAGATTGCCTCAAATGATTTACTTCATGCTGCCCGTATCGTCAGAAAGAACTCACCTTTCATTCTTTGTATCTTTATATAACACATGTGGTATTTTAGAGCGATCACACACAGAGACAGGAGTGAAGTGTCGACCCTGTTATGAGCCTATTAATACCACTGCTGTAATATGTGAAAAACCCAGCAAACCCTATCATAACAAATGCGACACAAACCACTTTGCATGTCAGGACAGAACATGTGTATTGTCTATTTATAGATGTGATTTTGTAGTTGATTGTTTTGATGGCAGCGATGAAAATCAGTGTTTGCAAAACATAACTATTTCCCCACCTGATCAGATAGTTACTTTACTCTGCTCATTAGGTGATTCATGTGTAGATAAAGTACCAGTTCATTCCATCTGTGATGGTATATACATGCCGAATGTAAATCAGATATATAAATTCGAAAAAACTGTTTGCTTATTTTCACAGATTAAACAAATTAACCTGAGTCGTTTGATTGGAAATGTGCAAAGTGCTCAACTGACTTACATCTTCTGGAGTGAAATAGTTGAAACATTTAAAAAGGAGATGAATTATAATTGTAATAAAAACAATACATACCTTAATAACCAATTCGATGTAAATTCTTCAAAATACAAAATACTTTCTGATTATCAGTTTCATAGAAAAGATGATTGCAAAAATATAACTGTGCTGTGTAAAATAGGTGTAGACCTACACGATCGATATTGTAAGTCAAGTGCTGTTGAAGCAATATGTAAATACGTGAGATGTCCTGGAATGTTTAAGTGTCGTAGCTATTATTGCATACACATGTCATCAGTTTGTGATGGTCAATTTGATTGTAAGCACGGTGAAGATGAACAGCAATGTGCACAGTTAACTTGTCCAGGTTCTCTCAAATGCCGAGCAGAAAATCGCTGTGTCGGCAAAACCCAGATATGTGATGGCCGCAAAGACTGTCAATACTCTATGGATGATGAAGTTGATTGTTACGATTGTCCCGAAGAATGTCATTGTCGTGGATATGTTGTCTCTTGTAATCTTCATGATCCTATGAATAGTGCAACCTTTCATCGTTTAACTTATGTGAAGGGAATTATATTAAAATACAGTGAGTATGATTTATATGTAGATCACTTAAACATGCCATTTTTAATTTATTTAAACACATCACATTCCTCGATTAAAAATATTAACAACAAACAATTACAATTGTCTGACATATGCACCTTGCTTGTTGTGGATTTCAGTTATAATAAACTTATGCAGATAAATTTTCTCAATTATAGTATATTCACAAAAATAGTATACTTTGACGTATCTCACAATTTATTGTATGCATTAGTATTTGAGAAAACATTGTCACAGTTACCTAAATTTTTATCAGTTTTCATAGTATTAGGTAATAATTTAAAGTATGTAAGTATGAGATCAGGTAAACAGATTGGCAGTTTGTCATTTATCGATATGCGCCACATAAATTATCACCCACAACTTTCTATTTTTATTTCAGAAAAGCTTTACGATGGCCTTCAAATTAAGTTATCAGATTATCATATATGTTGTATATTGCCCGCTAATATGGAGTGCTTACCACCAAATGAAAGCATATTCAGCTGTTTTGGTTTAATTCAAAGTCAGCTTGAAAAGTATCTGATGTATTTTTTATCGTCGACGGCATTTGCTCTGTCTGTATTTATAATAGTAATCAATGCAATGATCAAAATTATTTCGAAAAAGAAAATCATGAAAAATAGAAATCATTCCATTGTTGTGGTGAACCAGTCGTTATCGACTATAATATGTTCAGTATACTTGGTGGGGATATCAATTTCTGATATTTTAAAAGTGAATGCACTGATATTCAGAAAAGGAAATCTATGTATCTTGTTTAATGCTTTATTGTATACCACCTTGGAATGTACACTTATATTTAAAGCTCTGCTAATTTGTATTATATCACTCAAAAT
Organism: Flabesymbios commensalis; assembly: GCA_964017125.1. Classification (NCBI taxonomy): domain Eukaryota; kingdom Metazoa; phylum Annelida; class Polychaeta; order Terebellida; family Flabelligeridae; genus Flabesymbios; species Flabesymbios commensalis. Next base: position 22,969,178 of record OZ024910.1, read on the forward strand.
GGCATTTCCTTTCTCACATCAGTGTAGCTGGTTGAAGTGGACATGGCTGGTATCGTCATGTACATGGGTTTTTATTATTGTTACATATCTTATAATGATGTTCGCTTTTCAAATTTCTCAGAATACATTGTTTGATAACTTATGTTCAGTAGCATGGTGTGGACAGCGGACAGCGTTTAACCTTCTTTTCATAATGTCCTTGGTTGACTTTGGATTGATCTTGATAATTATTTTCTCCATGGCGATGGCATATAGTTCACTCAGAGTAATTAGTGAAACTACTACTTCTCTATCTCACAAACCATACTCAATAAGCAGTGTTATGTTTAAAATAGCATCTCCTATATTTCCGGAAATTGTGTTTGTATTTTTTCTACTCAGTGTAATCATAAACAAGCTATCAAATTCAATTTCTGAAAACTATTGTATTAAATTTTTCATCCTCGCTCTGCCTCTGAATATAATATCGAGCTGTTTGATTAGTCTCGCCAAGATAATAGCAATTTTGTTGAAATACTAATAATTGTGGGCAAATAAATAACAGACTGATATTTTTGTCCTGGCCTTCATTGTAAAAATATATTTAATGATCGGTAAAATATAATTATTTTTGTGACATACAATTTTGAAATACAATTACGTATTCTGCAGAGAAAAGTTCAAGATATACTAAGTTAGCGTTTATATACCGGATACAGTTTTACATGACTGTTTTGTTTTTGTACAGCAATTAGTGAAAACAATAAATACAATATTTTCGCCAATCGGAAATTTAATTTATTGGACGAAAAATAACGGTGAAATCTTAGATCTGATCCCAAGTTACGCGATTTGTGGTTGGGATGGAGTTTAATTTGTTTGTGACTGCCTCTTTCTCGTCTACAATTTTTTCAGGAACCCGCGGAAAAAAATATTTTTTATAAAAATTTCTTTTATATACCTTAATTTTATATTTAGTTAGAAAATCCCTCATCCTCCCACTTTCATCCACTTCGAGTTATTTGTTTTGATTATCCATGTGCCGTTTTCTTACCCTCCTCAACAACAGGTAATCTGGTTTAGTAATGTTATTTATGCATTGTGCCAATATTATTTAAGTTGTATTTAATTATACAAGAGTCGATTAGTAGTTTGTTATTGATAGGTTTTGTTTGTTTGAACAATTACTAGATTGTTACTGATAGATTTTGTTAATCTGTTAATATTATGTACTAGTCACAGTTCACATTTAAATAGTAAATTAGAGACTTGATACAACTTTGTATTAAATTTTATTCTTCAGAATTATACACATTCTAACCTGCAAATACATAAAAAGCTATACCTCTAACTCAATATGTTTAAAATCTAGTATTTTTTATTAACTGGTTAATCCTGCTATCTGACTGTCAAATATATTTTACATATATTCGGTTTTAGGGCTTCACTCTGCTACAACCCACTTACGTTAACTAAAACTTTGATGTGAAGCCCTTTTTATTTGTTGTACCTTTTTCATGTTTAATTTTAATAAACAATGTGTGCCCAAATTTGAGTGCTTGTTGTTTGTACGATAAACACTAGTACTATCAATTTACCATTTTGACCTCCGCAAGTTCAACATTATAATTGCATTACGGTCTGTCAGTCCTCATCTGTACATTAGTTTTCTGTTTACTGCACATGAAAAGGGTACTGTATTTGACTTATCTAAGCTAAATAATATCGTCCGCTCAGAATCAGAAGAGGCTCGATTGCTCCTGTATGACGAAAATGTGCCTTTTGGTATTAAAACGAACTAAGTTGATTGAGCAGGTTATGGTAATAACACAAACAGCATTGAGCAGTTATTGAATGCTTGGTGTCTTTCACTTGAGCAGGTTCCATTCTAATCAATTAATCTCTTTTGTGAGCGTTATACCCTGTTTAAGTTGATTGAGCAGGTTATGATAATAACACAAGCAAATTGAGCAGCTATTAACAGCGTGGTATATTTCAGTTGAACAGGTTATGTGCTAATCATTCACTCTTCAGTGAATGATTGATCAGTGAGCTTGAAGTCTAAAAATAAAGAGTATTTATTATTAGAAATAACCAAATTGCTTACACTTTATTTGTTTCAAGATAAAATCAGCGGGTACATTTAATAATATTTTTATATATACTTTCGGCGCCGCCTGATCTTTTAACCTAGAGCATGTTTAATGATTTGAAGGTAACAGAAATAAGATTATCTAGTGGAAATCACACATAAGCGACGTATTTCATATAGACCTATGTTCTCCTATTTTTTTAGCATAGATGTTAAAAATAATATTTGACCTCAAAATGTACCTTTTGGACTGCAGTCTTTTTCATTCTTATTAGCCGATTAAATCACTGTTATTAGGAGTTAAATAATTGTTTCAAGATGAAATAATTCTGTAATATTAGGTATTTGTATACACATATATACAACATAGATGTGATTTTTGATGAGAAATACAAACATCCAATGCGCCACGAATTGTATCGGGATTTGAAAATAGCTAGTGGGTTAATGACGAATATACAGCGTGTTATAGATAGATCAGTTGCATAAATTATCAAAAGTACAGGGTTTTGCTAGCGCACTGCATGTCGATAAAGCTAACGAAGCCACAGCGAATTGCTAGCGCGCCGAACGAATAAATGGGGGGTCATTTAGCGTGCCCGTATACGTTATATGTTCGCTGGCCATGCGTTAGAAAAACGTTCGATTGGCGCTTTATGCTCGCTCAGTGCTGTCATTTTTCTACATGTGAGGCTCAGTCACACATAGTCGACGCACGACCGACGCACTGCAAATTGATATTTTTACTAGAGTGTTGGTCGTGCGTCAGCACTCGCTACTGGTTCGTGGAGATTGCTGCGCTAATGCTGCGCATATTTTTGTGCGCTCTATAAGTGCTAAAAAAATTTGGGCATGTTTAAAATATTCAACGCATGAGAACGCATGAATGTACATGCAAGATGACTGCCAGACACCCACAGGGCGCGCTAGAACAACGTCACATCAGCGCCAGATAAGTTTGCTTTGTATCACATGGCTGCCCATTGAGGGCACTAAACAGTCGCGGTCAACGCGCCTGCCATAATCTGCATCAGCGCTCAAAGCCAGCGCTGGGTACAGGCAGGCTGTTCGCCCAGCGCTCAAGCAATAGGCTGTGACTGTGTTATTTCTACAGATTAACCCTAAGCTGCTCTGAAGAGCAACATTTATTATTGAATCTTTTGAGGTAGTGTTTCACCACACGATACACGGCTGTAAGTGCAGAATTTTTTTTATTTGTCGAAATTATGTCAAATCAACATAATATTTATTGTCTTAAATTTAGGACACTTTTTTCTTTTAAAAATGGTTACATATGTACTAAACAAACAAACTGACTGCGTCCAATGCGTTAGCAAAGCGCTGTTGGAAACACGTTGTGCATTTGCTACCAATTTGCTGCGTCTTTCACAATCCGGACTCAAATTACTTTTTATTATTTTTTCATGCGTGGACAGAACGAATTTAGAGCGTGTGCTCTACTTATGCCTAACGTTAGCCTGACGCTGGACTGACGTTTTTTCTGACCTCTACATGCACACATGCACACCTTCCGCCGTATCGGCCCTTAACATGTTGAGGGCCGGTCCTATACATGTAGTAGTCACTAGGTGATATCTAAGTCAGCCGCTACAACGAGAATCGACCATTTTACGGTCTCATTACACACAAATACAATTTTTCAGTTACCATAAAAGAGATTTCTATAAAGAGCAATAACAAACAACTTTTTTTTTAATTTAAAAATTATATTTGAAAATGTATGTAATTTGTTATGTTTAGTAACATGCATATTTTATCAATTCCACCGTCATTCTACATACATATTATGTACATACTGAAATTCTGAAAGGGCCCATTTATAAAATTATTGTGAGTGTGTGGATGTATATAGAAAAGTTGCGCTATATTGGAGGGAGGGAGGGGTGGTTGTGGAGTGCCTATGATTTGACTTTTAAATCTTCCATGGGGTTACCGAATAACATGGCTATTGGGTTAAATTTATGCATAAGCCATGGAGGCCGGCCCCGATGGCTCATTCGTATCGACTGCACGGGGCTTGTAACCTGGAGGTACCAGGCTCGAATCCCGGTCGGGCCGGATATTTGTCATCGTGGTTTTGCATATACAGTGCTCCAAGCTGTTCAAAGGCATGGAGTGTATACAGTGCTGCTTATGCTACTGTGTACTATAAAGAACCCTTGAAGTCATTCGAAATAAGAGTAGGGCATAGTTCAAATCAAGTTTTTTTCGACAGCAGGTATCTCGGATCATTCAGATATTCTCAATTCGGATCTAATAAAGAAACCAGAGAAAGATCTCTCGGCACTATTTCAACAGTATGATTCTGTTCTTAACTCTATTTTAGACAAACACGCTTTTGTAAGTACAAAGACTCTGCCCAGAATACACCAACTCTATGGATGACTCCGGAAATAATGAAGGCTAAAACCCTTCGCCACAATCTCGAACGAACATGGAGCAGATCTCGCACACATCTAGATCGTTCTCGTTACAAACTTCAATGCCACTTGTGTAATAGAATGATGACAAAAGCTGAATAAAAATATTTAGCTGATGTTATTTCGGAAAATTCGGACAATCCCATTAGCCTATGGAACTCAATAAAAAACATTCTGCATAGAATTTCACCTCCTGCTCTGCCAGAATTCACATCAGTAAAATCACTTTGTGATCATTTTTCTAGGTATTTTGTGGATAAAATTGAAAATATCCGCTCCAAATTTCCAGATAAACAACAGAATATTCCACAAGTGCAAAAACCAGAAATTAAATCTAAAATGAACGTTTTTGAACGTGCGTCAGAAGATAAATTAAAAAGCTTATTTTGAGCTCATCGTCAAAAGAATTTGATATGGACCCTATTCCTACAAGCGTGTTGAAACAATTGTCTTGACATATTAATAACTCCCATCACTGACATAAATTAAATTTCAATGGAAACTAGTACATTTCTACAAAATTTCAAAGAAGCTCATGTAAGACCACTACCACTACATCTCTTCCTAAAAATGAGCTGAAATATTACAGGCCTGTATCCAACTTAAGTTTCAATTCCCAAATCTTAGAAAAGATGATGGCTAATCGGCTGCAAGCTCATATAAAAAAATAACCATCTATCTAATCCATTACAATCAGCCTACAGGAAACATCATTCTACAGAATCGACTCTACTGAAAGTGCATAACGATATCAAAATTAGAATGGACAAGGGTGAAGTTACGGATCTGACCTCGCTTGACTTGTCGGCCGCTTTCGATACCATTGACCACGCTACATTAACAGATTGGTTGGTATGGAATATCTGGCCAGGCTCAAATTTGGCTTTCTTCTTATTTGCAAAATAGGCACTAATCCGTAAAAATTAAAGACACTGTCAGATAAAGTCACACTCTCATATGAAGTTCCACGGGGCACTGTGCTATGACCAGTACTTTTTACTTTATACACTACACCACTAAGCGGCGCTATAATCTCTAGTTTTGACATAAACCACCATATCTATGCCGATGATACTCAAATTTACATGTCTCTATCAGTTTCAAACGCTAAGGAGTCTTTTGCAAAGTTGCAACATTGTTTAATGGGTGTGTCGGCCTGGATGACGGGGTCTAAGCTGAAGCTTAATCCTAGCGAGACAGAATTTCGTCTTATTGGAACCAAACTTCAACGAGAAAAATTCTTTTATTATTTCCCATGCTTAATTCTAGGTCAAGACACAAATCCATCTACATCAGCTAAAAATCTTGGTGTAGTATTCGACAGTAGCCTGAATTTCCAAAAACACATATCCCAAACATGTATGGCATGCTTCTATCATATCCGTGACCTGTGTCAAATTCGAAAAAGACTATCCTTAGATCTTGCCAAGCAAATAGCAGTGGCACTCGTCAGTAGTAAGTTAGATTATTGTAGCTCACTTTTTCACAATATGCCAGAAAAGGATATCGCTAGATAACAACGTGTTCAGAACTGCCTTGCAAGAGTGGTAACCAAGGCCCCCCACGATTTAGTCGTTCCGTTCCAATTCTAAAACGATCACATTGGCTCCTGTCAACTTTCACATTCATTTTAAAATATGCGCAATAACTTTCCGAACCCTAAAAGACAACCAACCTGTATATCTGGCTGACTTACTTGTTCGGCCAAAATGCTCAAAATATCTATGCTCCACAAATTCAAATAGATTTGTTGTTTCTCGTATAAAGACTAAAACTGGGTTAAGCGCTTTCTCTATATCTGGTCCAGCCTTATGGACCAATACGTAATGCCAAAACAATCTTAACATTCTGAAAATTACTTAAATCTCACCTATTTGACCTGGCTTTCCCACCCTAGCCCCTCAGCAGCCCGGCTCCCTGTTGACGAACCTGCTTTGGCCTCGATTATGACACATGATCACGCTAAGGATGTATGCGCTTCTGAGCTCGGTCCGCTGAGGATATAGGCGCTATAGAAGTTTGATTGATTGATTAAATGATTGATTGATTGATTGATTTATGGATTGATTGATTGATTGATAGATTGATTGATTGATTGATTGATTGATCGATTGATTGATTGATTGATTGATTGATTGATTGATTGATTGATTGATTGATTGATTGTTTAATTGATTGATTGATTGATTGATTGATTGATTGATTGATTGATTGATCGATTGATTGATTGATTAATTGATTAATTGATTGATTGATTGATTGATTGATTGATTGATTGATTGATTGATTGATTGATTGATTGATTGATTGATTGATTGATTGATTGATTGATTGATTGATTGATTGATTGATTGATTGATTGATTGATTGATTGATTGATTGATTGATTGATTGATTGATTGATTGATAGTCCCGGCCTCTGGCTTCCTTCTGTCGCGATATTTCTATGATTGTGCAGAAAGCGACGTGAAGCAATATTCACTCACTCAGTCACGCATAAGCCATGGGCGGATTCAGAATATGAAAAAAGGGGTGTGCCGGGGCTGCGGAGGCCTGCCTCAAGATTTTTTTGGCATATTTTGGCCAAATTGGGGGACTTTTAAAATAATTTAGCAAAAAAGGGGAGCCAATTTTGGCTTTGTGACCCCTAAAACGGAAGTAATTACATACAATTTTAAAGAAACTTATTTCATGTAAAATATTAAGGCAAATAATGACCAGAAGAAATGACCGAACGCATACAAAACAGTTACTCTTTAAAGTCATTGAAACAAAACGTATTATTACTTTTTATTTTAAGATGTATATCTCATGTAAAAAAACAATGAAATGTAGAATTTTCAATTATTATAAAATGGGGACAGATTATACTAGAAAAAAACGTTGAAGGGGCAACAAATATTTAAATCGAAACTAAAAACAGAAAAATGGAAGTAACTAGAAAGAGTTGTTCGGAAACGAACACGAAAGCAGCCATCCGTTATCGGTCGACCACTATTTTAAAATTGTTTGCTCCCAAACGTTAATCAGGTCATTGGCTGACATTGCTGTGCATATTTGCCAAATAAGAAGAAGATCTGCTGGAAACTTTTTCCTGAAACGCGTTAACAAGTATTCCTTTGTTAGTGGCCCTAGTAATTAAAGGGTTGATTATATGGGGATCAAAATGTCAAAACAAATCCCCAGTGGTATATGATGGCTATGTGAAGTATGAGGAAACAGAAATTCGTAGATCAGCTATCAATCAAGATTTCCGATATAGTGAAAAAAAAAAAAAAGGGCCGACTGGCGTCCATTTTCGATTTTTTAGTGTGAAATTTGTCATGGGTTAATTATCCTTGTGTGAGACATTACATTTTGTTTTATATTCATGGTCCAATCATTTTGCATTTCTTGAGTTAAGTAAATATTACAAATTCAAAATGCATTTTGAAATTGTTTGATTCAAAAGTGAGTCAGGTCATTGGCTGACATAGCTGAATATATTTGCCATATTAAAAGAAGATCTGATGGCAACTTTTTCCTAAAATGCGATAACGAGCATTTCTTCGTTAGTGGCCATAATAATTAAAGGGTTGATGATATGGGGATCAAAATGTCACCAAAACAATTCCCCAGTGGTATGTGATGGCTATGTGAAGTATGAGGAAGCAGAAGTTGATAGATTAGTAGCTATCTTGAAAACAAATAACTGCGGCGGCGGCGGCGGACCATGTGGGATACAGTAATCAGCCCGCGTCGGCAAGGGCTGCTTAATTATATATAATTACAGTGACCCCTATTTCATGTAAAATTATGTCAAGTGGTAAATAAATTAAAATTACAGTGGAATTGAATCGGGAATGATTACATTGCAAAATACGGCTGAAGGGGCAAGGGGAATTGAATAGTCAATAACAGCTATTTTCATGCTAAAATAAAAAAAGACGAAAAAAATAAAATAATGAGATATAATTGCAAAGGCTCTCAGTTCATGTAAAATAGTAAGCAAAATTAAAATTACCAGAGTAACCGATGAAATTAGAAATAAAAGGTAAACATGGTAAAGGGGCATGTTAACTCTTAGGTGTCATTAAAATACCTTTTATTAAAAGAAACAGAAAGCAAACTTATGGAAATGTTGCATTTAATTTTAACCTGATCAACAAAATAAATATTTTTAAATTATTATGAGCTGAGTATTAATTGTATGACAAAATACAGCTCAAAGGGCAAGGGATTTAAAAAATTTCAATAACAGCTATTTTCGAACAAAATAGAATAAAACGAAAGTAATTAGATATAATTGCAAATGCCCTAATTTCATATAAAATTATAAAAAATGTGAAATACAAGGTAAAAATTAGAGAGAAGCTGAAATTGGCACCAGAAAATACGGCTGAAGGGGCAAGTAAATGTAAAATCACCAATAAAAGCGATTTGCATGTTAAGAACATATGCCCTAATTAGATATAATTACAAAAGCCGTTAGTTTACGTAAATTTACCTGTTTACGTTAAATAGGAAATGAAGTTTCAAAATTACATAGAAACTGAAACGGGTATTGATTGCATAAGCAATTATGGCTGATGGGGTGAAGGAATTTAAATCTTAAATAAAAGACATTTTCGGACAAAAACCAGCAAGTAATTAGACATAATTGCGTAGTTCACGTAAAATTTTGTAAGACAATAAATAAATGTTTTTTAAGAGATATATCTCATGTAAGGTATCAATAAAATACAGACATTAAACTATTAGGAAGTGGAAATATATTGCATGACAAAATACGGCTTAAGGGGAAAGGGAAATTAAAAGTGCGAATAAAAGCTGTTTTCATGCTAGAATAACACGGAGGTAATAAGGTATAATTGCAAATGTCCTTATTTCATATAAAATTATATAAAAATAGGAAATATCAAGGCGTCAACAGAAGGGATTTGCATTCTAAAAACTGCAAAATCTGAATCTTAATCATTAATAAAAAAATGAGAGAGACACTGAAATTGGCATAAATTGCATCAGCAAAATGAAATGAATGGGGCTTTAGGCCACTTTTGTGCACATATAGGCTAAACTGGGCCAGGAGAACCTCCTGAGGATGGTGAGATGATTGAGATGACACTGTCCTCCAGACACAGGATTCGAAATTCGAGCCCTGGCGGTCTGAGGCCGAGCACGCTACCTCTCGGTCACGGAGGCTCCCCACAATACTGATTTTCACACGTGGATGGGGAAGAAACATTTTTTGTTTCTTTCAAACCGCCGAGACCGGGAACCGAACCCCGAACTCTGGCGTGAAAGGCAGCGGTGCTAACCACTACCCTAGGGCCCTCGCCCAAATTGCATCAGCAAAGGGGCAAGGTAATGTAAAATCGCCAATAAAGGCGATTTGCAAGTTGAGAACATATCCCCTAATTAGATATAATTGCAAAAGCCGTTAGTTTACGTAAATTTACGTCAAATGGGAAATAAAGTTACATAGAAACTGAAACGGGTATTGATTGCATGGGAAAATATGGCTGATGGGGAAAGGGAAAATAAATCTTAAAAAAAAGCCATTTTCGGACTAAAAACAGCAAGTAATTATATATAATAGCGAAGTTCACGTAAAATTGTGTAAGACACTAAATAAAAGTTTCCAGAGGAACTGAACGAATGAGAAAGAAACGGGTGAAGGGGCAAGACCTTGAGTCGTAAAAATAGTAGAAGAAATGGATTTCCCAGTCAAAATCACATGAAAATAAGGTATTACACTTGTTCCTGGCTTCCTTTGTTGAAAAATCATATTTGACCTTGAAATATCTGACGGCCATTTTGTCTTTGACCTTTGAAATGACCTCTTGACCTTGAAGATTACCTTGGATCAACAAAATATTACCATAAATGGATTTTTTAGACAAAATCTCATGAAAAAGATATATTACACATGTTCCTAGCTTTATTTGTTAAAATTGGTATTTTGCTTATTTGACCTTGAAGATGACCTTGAGACATACAAAAAATACAATAAATAGATTGCCTAGTCAAAATCACATGAAAATGACGTATTACACTTGTCCCTGGAGCTTCATTTGTTAAAAAAGCATATTTGACCTTGAAATATAGAGCCTATGGTGGCCATTTTGTTTTTGCCCTTAAAAAATTCCGCCCAAGGATACCAAAGTGGCACCCGGCTGATTTTTTATGGGGACATCCCATGCTATCAAAATCAATCATAAAACATCGTCCATACCGCGAAACACGCTTTTGCCAAAATCTACTGGACTAGTTTATGTGAACAAGCCATAGGCCTAAACTAGAATTGTCTTTTCGTTCGCTGTGGTAGGCCATTGTATATAGGCCTATAAAAAAATAGTCTAGCACCTGTGTCGAAAACCCTATTTATTTTAGGTCATTTTCTTATTTTGGACATGCATGTCTAAAAATAAAATTTCCCTTATTTCTCGTTTAGCTGGTAGACGCATAATACAAGATGTTAACAAGAGGACTAAAATCCTATATCATCCCCCGCCATAAATTAGGTTAGACTTTTTGCGTTCACAAATATTTAAAAAGTTGATTTGTGGTGGCCTTTTTAAATTTCAGTATAATCACATGCACATTTCCAGATGGTGGGTAATGTGATTGTACAATGTGAATTAATACTAATTTCAATTTTTTAGCTTTTGCGCCCACAAGAAAATATGAAGTTTATCCATGGCGGCCATTTTGAATTTCAGTGAAACCTTAAAAAAATCACTTGCACATCTTCATATCGTGGGAAATGTGATAGTAAAATTTGAATAATTTCTTTCTTTAAGTTTTGTAGTTTTTGCGCCCACAAAAAAATTTGGGGTTGACCTCTGGCGGCCATTTTGAAATTTTGTAGCATCTTTAAAAAATCACTTGCACATCCCCATGTTGCTAGGAATGTGATGTTAAAATTAAAAAAAAAATTATCAAACAAATTTCGAGTTTTTACAACCCCAAAAAAATAAAGTTGATCTGTGGCGGCCATTTTGAATTTCAGTAAAACTTTGAAAAAGTCACCTGCACATCTCCATATCATTAGAATTTTTGCACCCACAAAAAAATTCAGAGTTGCCCTCTGGCGGCCATTTTGATTTTTGGTAGCATCTCTAAAAAATCACTTGCACATCCCCATGCTGCTATGAATGTCATGTTAAAATCTCAAAAAGATTTGACCAGCAGTTTTTGAGTTTTTGCGCCCACAAGAAAACGTGACGCGGACGCCAGACGCCGGACAGAATCCTGGCGGGACTAAAATCCCCCTTCCCCTACGGGCGGGGGATAAAAAAACTGATGCAATTCTAGTCGATTTATGCACATGTTGACATATATTGTCATATCAAGGAACAAAAAAAATTATGATAATTTTGGCTTCATTCTGTCACTCTAATATAATTATTTCAATAAACAGATAATTTTAAATCATAGTCCGGCAGCCACTAGGGTTGACCTTGCAATATGGTCTATAGTTTTTTCTTGGTGGATTATGCTGGTAGAGATGACAAAGATTGACTCTGCATAAGTCTTGAGCATTTGATTATATTAGGCCTACCGTAGTATTAAAAATATCAATATGGAACTCACATAATCCTGCTTGTAACAAGACGCTTTGTTAATAGTATAATGCATTCTGAAACTATGTTTTGGTCACTGATCACGTTTTGACATCGTTTGCAAGTGTTACATTTTGACAAACATCACTTTTCCATATCTCGGGATACTATAGGCCTAAATTAAGTAGCTACAAAAGAAAGATTTGATAACTAGTATCTTGCCGGGTATTTATTGTGAAAATGTGTGGCTCCCTGACATTAATCCCTCAAAAAGGCAACTTGTTTGTGTTTCAGGTGATATTTTTCGATGAAAAACGGGGTGAATATGAATGCATTGCTGTGGCGCACCAACAAGATACTGCGCCACTACAAACCGGTCCGTTGAAAAAATGCATAACAAATCGGCGCAGTTACATTTTAAAGCCTTGTTAGCAGCTTCCATTCTTTCTGCTGTTCGTTTCTAGTCACCCCACCGTTCCTATTCATCCTATTCTATTTTATTATGAAGATTCCATATTTATATGGGAAATGTTCAGTTGTTTGTTTTAAATATACTTGTTTGTTTCTGTTCACCCCATGTTTGGGTTATGCCCATAAGGGACTGCGGTAGACAAAATGTTAATGTTCCTATTTACCCCGTTTTGGGGATGACTCGGAACATCGCAGTCGTTTTTTCTAAAATACCACCATAAGACACCCCATGTGTATGGGCATAAATCTCCGGTAAAATATTTCGAGGAAAATAGTTAAAACTCTTTTTTGTTCAAATTCCCCACAAAGACATACCCCTGGAACATGAGTTTATTTAACAAAAATCGTAATGTAATATTTCAAGTGGACCCTCATAAGCAACCATTAGAAGCGGCTTCATAAAACTTAGCACATAGCTGTATAACCCTCAGAGTTTAAATGTGGCATAGATGTAAGATGACACCAAGGTCATTTCAATGTTATTTCAAGTCAAATAAACTTATTTTTTAATGCATTGAGAACATCGCCGGCTAAATCCTCATATCTGAATTATGCTTAAAACAAACGTTCCTATAGTGTAGGCTCATATGTCACATATAACACTTTCGTGCAATTTGTCTGTTAAAATTGATTTTTCACTTGATTCTGACTCAAAATATCATAAAAAATTAAGAAACAAAGGGATTGCATTTTTTTATAGGTCGATAAAAGGGCTCAAATGGCAAAATCAAAGATGGCCGCCAAAGTATATAAAATTAAACATATTTACGAATAATTTTGCAACTACATACGCTAGAGACATAAATAATATGTCTATTCTTATGTTTTCAGAAAGCCAATTCTTTCATTAGTTTTTAGAAAAAAATATTGTAAAGTCTATATTTATGCAAATATGAACAAAAACAAGCGGATATCGCAGTGAAACTGCGGCTAACATTGTTTTGGCTGATAGTTTTTTTTTCTGTTTTGATCATGCTTGGCTGGTTCCCTTATGGAGATATATGGGCGGATGTGGAGCTCTTATCCTTGTTGATGTTTTTTTGTAAAACATGAAATTCAAAATGGCTGCCATGAAATCAATGAAGTCATATTTTCCATAATATTTTTTATCATGAACTACAATAAAACAAATCCTACCATCATTCGACAAAATGCTACGGTAAGCTTTATTATATATATTCCCAAGTAAATTACATACCGGCACATCTATTCAATATATGCGTGTAGTAAGCCTACACATCACCCATAAACATAACTAACTGCATGATAGGTTAGAATATGAACCAAGCGTAATTGTTCAGATACACTGAGGGTCCCTTTCCCGATGGGTGCTTTATAATGTCATTTCAATTCCAAATCAAAAGAAATCTTAAGAAATTAATTCAAATCTGGTATATTCTGCGCATAATTCTGAATTGCAAGACGTCAAATGCGCAACTAACACTTCTGGAGGCCAAAAATGCTAAATGATGTCATGTGTTACATACTAAATCAGAAAAGTAGAAGAATAACTGATCTGAACTATTTGTCATATTTAGATATTTACACAGGTCAACATATGCCTATAGGTATTATTAACTCGGTGTTATATTTAGATTATTAGCAAAAGGTCAAGAACAAGGTCATATCATACTGATTTCACACCCGTCCTCAAGCACTTGCACAATTTGACGTGAAAATGTAATGTTTTACACATTAATGGAAAGGGGTATGCTAAAGAAAATAAAGATTTATATCGGTTCGGGTTGGAGGTTCGGCCTTTACAGTAACAAACAAATATCATACCAAGGACAACCTAAGGTCATTGCAAAGTCCAATAATAGTTCTTCGTACATAAAACAAATATTACGCAATCCTGGCATTTAGTTGTCATGGAATCTAAATTATCCTCCGCAAAAGATATTTTATTCATTTGTGGCATCAATTCATTCTTGCAGCTAGGCCTATATTTTTCTTCCAATTTGGGAGAGTTGAAACTAACATTGGTCATAATATTATGGTGATGGAAAAAGGCGGCAGTACCATCTGGATCTTGCATTGCTGTTGTTAAATTCATGGAATGTAAGTTAAGAGCAGGCCTAATGTATCCTTGTGGCACGTATGTCTGAAAAATTTACTCAACATTTAGTGTGTTTGAAGTTAAGATGACCTTAACCGTGTATGGTCTGGCCTTGAGTTACTTAGCGTTAGAGTTACTGACCTACTACGAAAAATCATATTAATTTATTGCAGAATAATTTTCATAATAAATAAATGTACGGTACATTATACAATTTGAATGAGAATTAAATGAGTTAATCTGAAATGAAAGAAAATTAAGCTGAAATGAAAGAAAATTATTATCTAAAGAGCTATTATAGCTATCATGATTGTGTAAAGTCGTTATCCATCAATTTATTTTTGTCATATAATTATGTGATATACGTTATGTTAATAACCTTATGAAAACTGTTATCGGTACATTTAATTCAATGATACCTCAATATTACACTAACAAATAATACATGATAGATATAGAGATGCAGTTATTTATGTAATGGCAAAACGTGTGTGAAATGTGAATCCAAAGTCAAAGCCTTTTTTAAGAGTTGGGCCAGAGAACCACTCTCAGAAACACAACTTTGTTTTTAATTGACTTCTTCTTCGATATATATTTAGAGAAAGGATAGTTCCGAAAATATAAGCAGCAATATATTAATAATTCTGACCGGTATTGTTATATCAGATAAATGAATGCAATGCACATGTATAATGATGCTAGTAACATAAAATAAATCAAGTTACATGTTTTAGAAGTGGTGAGCATAACAGTTTAATACGTTTTGTCATATTACATTCTTTGACTTCTAAAATAAAACCAAAATTGTAACCTTTACGTGTTTTTTTTGTGGCAGCATTCTCAATAATATGATTATATAACTTCATGTTTGAGGTCCCGACTCGAGTGGAGGTTCAAAAATGTGATATTGACGTTTGAATCACAGATTTTTTTAAACTTGCACACTATCGTTATATATTGTCATCAAAAAACACATTTATTTTGCAAACCGAAGTTTACTCTGTGCCAGAATGTAATTTTAGTAACTGCCTTTGGTATTTCCTTGCATTAATGAGAATGTTTAGGTAATATTAAAAAAATGGTAATTACTTATAATAATTCAGTCATTCGTTGATAATATATATCATCAGGGGGGGGGGGTAAATGGGCGAATAAGAGAACGAATGATTGGGGTATTCGGACACTTTTTTGCACATATAAATTATGACTAAACTGGACCAGGATAACTTTCCGTGTACATGGTGTACATGGTGTATTAGTGCTGTACAGATTTCTGTATTTTCAAGAGGTGACAATTGTGGCATATCTAAGGGTATGAAAATCACACGTACTGCATATTCAAGGGTCAATAAAATTACCCAGCTGTATTATGTGTTCATTCAAAGGCGGCTTTGTGTGTCGAACATTGGGCCTAGATTAGTGTGCTGTGCAAAAAGAAGGTTTTTGTGTTTTTGACAGTGACAGATAGTTTGTTAAAACTTTTTGGCTGATTGTCCAAATCTGTATAGCCCTATTAAATGGTATGTTTACGCCAGAAACTGTATGGGGCCTAGTTATTTTCGGTAAAATGTAATCACGCGACGGATAAAATATTATTTATGGGCTTACATCCAGGAATAATCTGTTGTCTCAGAATACTTATTTATTTCTACATCAAAATGTACAAATTATTATACAAAGGATATACTTTATATACAGTAGGCCTGTATATAGTAGAACAGTAGGCTTTCACTAAGACAGAATAGTCGCTGGCGTTGATCTTGGTAGGGAAATGGCATATTGACGACACCACGGAAACATATAAACTTGCTACATAGGCCTACTACTGCAATTTGGAAATCCTAATAAATATATCGGTACCGCACAATATCCTAAAGATAAATCGTAACGTTAGGCCTACTGTGTGGCCTCGGCTTTAGTTGCCAGTGAGTGTCTGATGATGAATCAAAATTTCATGCTCTACAGACACGGCTCGTCCTGATACTAGTGTTGTGCCACGCCTCAAATCCTGACGTCTGAAGTCTATCCCGGCACTGAAAAAAAATAAAAAGTATAATGGCCGTAGACCCTTTAACGTAGGTATTGAAATGAAGCGGAAAGACCTCTAAACTGAGACATTTAAAATGGTTTCAAAGTGAAAATCCCCGTGATCTCTAATTTTGAATAAAAATATTCCAGCGCTTCAAGGGTTAAATAGAAAAAGGAGAAACGATAATTTATTTTAGCATGTGATTTTAGGTTTCCAGAGCTGAACACACCTTTTGGTATGATATTGCTTGGAAACATGAGTATAATATAATTATGTTACCTCGAGTATACCATGTAGACTCTATACCCTGTATACTGCATCCATGATAAATAACAATAATGGCCGTGTTGCATGGTTTCTGTAGTCGCATGATCACAGTCTTGCTATGTGCAGTTATATTGTGTTAGGCCTACCGGTACTTGTTATTTGGCCTACCAATTAACCCCAATTTTTGTGACAATTTATTACAAACTGAAACTAGACTGTGGGAAATCTTTATTTTAGTGTTGTTGAGCATGAGATATAAATTCTCGAAAAGAAACAGTATTCAGCTACTAGTCTTATTCAACCCATACCGGTAGACTATTGTGTGTGCGTGTTACATAGGCCTATATGCCCCACCCAACAAACAGAACATTTTGTATAACATTTGTAGGCCTACAATGTTGCACAAATGTTAAAGTTGTACAAATGTTATACAAATGTTTTGTGTTCACTGGGCAGTTATGAAACATCTATTCTATACATATTTTTTAAAAGCACGTTTTATTTCAAACTCGACAAGGCATGTATATCGCAGCTCATAAATGATCCACCTTAATAAATATCCAGTAGAAATTGGTGAAAAAGTGACGTCAAAACCATCACGACATGACGTCACAAATGCACGTTTATGAAAAACTCGACCACTTGCCACAAAAACCGTTCACGCTACGTGAAACTAGACGTTCATACCTTTCCAGCGATATATTATTTGTCTCTAGGAATTTAAGTGTCAGCTAACTCCTTAAACAACGTCAATTTTTAGATTTCCTCCTCTACTACTTCTGCGTAGTTGAAAACATATTTTGAGCCCCAATCATCCAAATCGGTCAAATGAGTCAAATTTAATGGTGAAAAATAGTTTTTGTGGACCGCTAATGGCGGCCATCTTGAAAAAAATGGCGGCAATCTTAAATTTGTGGGTGGCTAACGGTTTCTTAAGGGTGGCCCCTGGGGAATGTTCGTGCCAAGTTTAGTGCTTGTATCACCATTTGAAAGATTTCATAATAATGTAATGTATGTATTTTATTTAGTTTTTACTCTTTAAATTAAATACAGTAGGGCCTAATTAGGTCTACAATAGTTTTCATGCATGTTTTTTACGCGGGTGTTTTTAAAGTAAAATTATATTTTAATGACTCTTATTGACACTTTTTAAATTAGTTTCCTTTTCACCCGAATTTTCTCCTGCAATAGCGATAGGCAGTATTTGTTCACTTGTAAAGTAAGCAGAAAATGCCTTTTGGCTTTGCACGGCAGCATAGGCTACCCAGCTCGTAATAATTGAAATTCTATATTTTATTGATTTTTTCATGATTTATATCTCTTTATATGTCAAAATTATATACAATAATCGCAAAGCTTAGGTTTTGATGCACGTTTTTGGGTGTTAAGTTGGGAAAGACACGATGTTTGTTTGCTGTTTGGCATAGCTAGCCCTAAAACCAGGCTGCTCGAGCCTTTCGATAATTGTTTCTTTGTTTGTTTGTAAATAAATATAATTAGCCAGTGAGACCATGCTGATTTAGAAAGAGAAAAAAGACTTGGCTGAAACTGGTTTGAGTGGAGAGAAGTGGTGTACCACCTATAGCGTGTAACGGCGGACGGCCCAATACGGCGGAAGGTCCGCGACACACGTGGGAAAACGCTCACAATTTTGAACATGCAGAAAATGTACGCAGAGATTGCGCATACAATAAATGAATAACGTTCATCCGGCGTTCTCTTCGAATTATCAACGGATTCTGACGCACGCCCAGCAAATCACAACGCACTGACCAAATTTCTTCATTTTTAATGCGCTGGATGTGCGTGATTGTATTAGACCAGACGACTGGGGGTAAGGTGTCACCCGGAATGGGAATTTAGGCCACTATCATTTTCACATAGCTGGACTATTCTGGGGCCAGAATCAACCTGTTGATCAGGTAACTGCAGCTGCTGTACTGAAATATGGCCAAAATTGTATCTGACCTATGCGCGATTTTTTCCGATTTGGAAAAATATAGCATATTACACATTTCCGCCCACTACAATTTTGGCCATATTTCAGTAAAGCAGCGGCAGTTACCTGCTTTTTTTATTTGTGTTCGTCAATATTTATGTTAAGCGTCATCGGATAAATACTCTTTGACTAATTTAATTTCTCTGCCACGGACAGTAATTGTAGAATCATCAGCGAATAATGATGTTTTTCTAGTTGTATTTTCTAATTTCTAATGGGATGTCGCAAATGTAAATTAAGAAAAGTAATGGGTCCATAATAGATCCTTGTGGAACACCATGTTTAGTAGTTATTTCCCTCGAAGACGTCGCATTAAATTTAACGGATTATTTCCTGTCAAAAAGGTAGGATTGGAACCAGAGAAGGGATTGTTCGCAAAGTTGATATAATTTTAGTTTTTGAAGAAGTACATCGTGGTTTACTAGGTCAAAACTTTGCATAAATCGTCAAAGAGGACTCCGCAATATTCATGTTGTTCATGGCACTAAGCCAATCATCTGCCATAGAAGCAAGTGCAGATAAAAGTCTGATAACGAAGATAATGCTGCCATTAGTTGTTTCTAGAGCATGATATGTTTAATGAATCGAATATTGGACGTATGTAGCGTTGGCTCGAATGTTCAGATACCTATGTTCACATACCTATGTTCACATACCTAGATCATCAACGAATTAAAATATTATGAATTATGGCATACCCTTGGCTTGTGGAAGCATTAATCTGTTCGTTTTGTTACTTTTCATTAATAATTGTAACCGTCATTGTTCCATCTGAAATAAATGAGGAGATTAATCATATGATTTTATTGGTTAGTTCACTGTTCATTAGCTTATATCTGAGGCCATTATGCCATACTGAATCAAATGTTTTTTTTGTACATTTATGAAGAAGGCGACTCCCATGCCATTTATAAGCATACGGATCATAGTATTTGATACATCGCTTATCTCTCATTTCAATAGCCTAACTGCTTGTAAATGCTGCCTAGGTCCCCCTGGTAGCCCTTTTCTGGATAGGGTTATGAGTGATTATCTTGGTATTTCTATAAAAACAAGAGGCTACTCAGTTTGGCTGTGAATTCCCACAGTGTACACCTTCACTTTCTAAATACTAGATTGTGGGGATACAACAATTTCAAAATGACTCTAATAAAAAATATCCTTTTCATATTATGATAGCACTATGATAATTATATACTGAAATTATAAGCACATTTTCCCCGCTATATTACTGGGCAGATTAATTCCTGAGCTGGGATTCCACACCTTTAGCTATAAGTTGTATGTCACCGGCAAACTGCGGTCAGCACGTGTCTGGCCGGACTGGGCAAGATGATATTCTACAGCTTCTTCATCACCACATACAGGTGACCCAGAGTGGGGACCGACTTTAAAGGGACTAGCTCAGGCTAAAATCAGCAAATTTTAATTTTTGTGCTGCGCATTTACCAGTTAGGCTAGTTATAGAGACGAAATCCCCGTATTTCTTATTTTTGACATGGTTGTCCAATAAAATCTGGAATTTCGTCTCTATCTCTGATTTTTTTATGATTTTAGCCTGGGCATGGGCCTTTAAAAGTCAGAATCTATCTGCTATAGACGTCAGATTCTGACGTATCAAGTCGATCCCCGCACTGAAATAATTAAACTATTTGCAATGACCGTAGACCCATTACATAGGTATACAAATAAAGCGGAAAGAACTAGCTAAGACATTTATGATTATTTCAAATAAAAAACCTTTGGTCTCAACGTTGGTTTAATACTGGGCCAGCGGCGAAACGGTTGTCCAGTATTAAACTAACGTCGGGTCAACGTCCCGTGTTTTCTGGAACAAGATAAGGGGTGGTATTCTCATTCACCCAGATCGTAGGCAAATGGTTGGTCGAGATTGACATCTCGACCAGTCATATGCCTAAGAGCTAGGTCGGTCGCTGCGATAACACAGTCCAGACAACGAACACGAGACATTGAGCCACCATTGGGCTAATGTTGGCCCACCGTGTGCGACGTTCGCCCGAAAATTAGCCCAACAATGTGCTCAATGCCTCGTGTTTGCTGGGCATGCAGGCGGACAATTCAGATTTCAGTATTTATGTCGACGACTGAGTCGTGAATCAATGCGCAATGCATATCACAGTGGTCAATCTTTACTATGATCCATGGCGCTCCGTTACTTTCTATGTTATCTGATTTGAATGTTTTAACCCTTTAACCGCCAAATTATTCTATTTGAATTTTCACCCACTTGAAGTTGTGTCTCGCTAACGCGATCCACAACTTCAATTGAGTTAAAATTCTTCAGATTTGACAAAATGGAGGTCAACTATTTTCAAATCTTGCTGGTTGATGTCACATTTTATCTTTAACATATTTAAAATGTGGTACTTAATGTGCTAATATAAAAAATGAAAACCCGAATATATGCGACACCGGCGGTTAAAGAGTTAACCCTTGAAGTACTGCATTGTTCATACATAAACCATGGAGACCAAAGGGTTCTTTTTAATTTAAAATCATCATAAATGTCTTAGTTTTTCCGCTTTATTTGAATACCAGAGTTATCAAATCTGGTATTATCATACTTATTTAAGAATATAATATGACTGTGGCAAATTGTTGAGAATCTCACCACAATCAAAATATAACTCATGAAAGCTGCCGCCGCTATTCCAGCGAACGTATGCCTTTCTTTGACCCGATGTTGGTCTATTGTTGGCCCATCGTTTACGATGCTGGGCCACCATTACACCAACATCGTCTTCTGTGTTTTCACTACCTTAACACACCTTGGTGGACATGCCAAATATATTATTCATAATCCCGAGGCAATGTGGATAAATATTACATGCATGACGTATTGTTGTACATTTGGGCATGTGCCAGCTGCAAAGCGACCTGCCATATATCGAGCATATAGTCCTTATTTATACTTGTCAACATGATAATACACATCTATACAAATACAGATCTATCCACTCTTGCGTATTATTACGGAATATGACTAGTAAATACCTTATCCAAGTACGTCAGCGACTTGCGTTTCGATACGTGAAGAGAAAATTCCTCGAGATACTTTTGATCAAAGTAGGAGCCAACGTCGCCGGTGTTCTCTTCGCGTTCTACCAATGTTTAGAAAACATGCTTATCAGAAATCTGGCAACCCTGATACCCGATAAGTCCAATGTATTAACCTTTGTGATGCTGAGTTATTCGTTTCTATTTTATTCATTAGAAACTGGAATTGTTAACGCAACTTCCAGATTGAAATGACGAAAAATATGTTTATTGATTATGAATTGTCATATCTCAAATTGAATTATTTGATTAATAGTCTATGGAAAAAGTCTTACATATGGACCCCCGTGTGCACTTTGTGAAGAAATCATGAAATTTGGCACAGATGATCTCTGAAATACCCTTTTTGATTTCTGATATAGGGCAGTCACTTTTGACCTCGTTTTGACCTCCTAATTTGCATATTTCCAAGATGGCCGCCAACTGATATGTGTAATGAGAGTGAAAATGTCAAAATCGGGGTAGCGACCTGCAAATAGGCTCAAATTGAAGGTAATACCAAGCTGATTACAAATTTCAAAAAAATATTTTTGTTTTATCTCATTTTCCTATCCTAATTTGCATAATTTCAAAATGGCCGCCAATATCCAGGTGAAAACAGTAAAAATGTCAAAATCAAGATAGAGACTTGCAAATAGGCTCAAATTGAAGGTAATAATAAGCTGATTTCAATTTCAAATAAATAGTATTGCTATATATAAATTCATCAGCCTGATTTGCATATTTCCAAAATGGCTGCCAATCGCTGGGGAAGTAGTGAAAACGCCAAAATTGACATCCAGAATATTAGATAAAATATGGGTCGTGGTATATTAAAAAAGGCCTGTTTAATCAGTTTTCATATTTGTTTCTGTTACTATTAGACCTACATATATTATAATGAGAATTGTTTGGTGAAACCTAATTATCGACAATAGACAAGGCCTACTAGTGTTAGTACTAGACAATTGGGGCCAAGTATATGGCCTATGGGCTATAGTGAACCTATGCTTTAACGTAAGATTAGGGTACATTTACAATATATTTATTTTGGTCTAGCATTATTAGTCTTAGCTTAGAATAAAATTTATATGACTAAAAGTATGAGGGAATTTAAATATTACCAGGGAATCGTGTGTTATCTGTACTGATAAATCTAGATAGATAAAAGAGTTGCAGATATCTCGTCAGGAACGTCCTTTCACAATCTGCTGATAAAGGTAAGCACCATCAAAAATCACCATCTATACATGGGAAATGTTTACTAAATATTAAAAACCTGCTTGAAGTATACCACCACACAGCATATCTATTTATGGATGACATAAAATAAATATACACCGTCTAGACAACAAGGAAGTGATACCAGAAACTATAACTGTAGCCTTTATGGGAGCAGAAGCTGAAGGCAAATACCAATTCTCCGTATATGATCAAACTTTTAATACACACAATGCAAACATACATTAATAACCCAAACCATAATATGGTAATTTGTGATGGAAACATATTCTTTGAATAATGGGTTTTCAGAAAAATGTGTTGGCCATTTAATATTTCTTAAATGGCGGCAAAATCCAAGATGGCCCACATTTGTGCAAGAGCAAAGAATTAATTGATATAATTTTGGACAGAATAAAAGCGGATTCATGATTTTGGCGTCTACCATACGGTTTTCGGGCATGTCCGACATAGTGGTGTGACCAGAAAGTACTATATATAAACATTGCATTGTGGGGGAAATTCCAAATTGCCAATGTCAAACAATAAATCTATTTCATTTTGGTCGAATATAGACATATTCATTATTTTCTTTTAAAGGTAACTGTAACCATCCAGCAGCTTAGGGCACATTGCCCAAACACAAGGGCTGTCATTACCCCGTTGGTATCTCATGTCATATTTATATTTAAAATGTCTAAAATGTAATGCATTATCTGGTTATAATGCCAAAACATATCTTAAAATAACACATAACACATAACAATGAGTATAGTTTGTTGTAAAAATTCTTATAAGATTTAAACACAGCTTTTTGGGCTATATAACTCCTTCTTTAAAAAAGAAAGACGTAGAGGCATTAAAGGGTGGTGGGAAGGCATTGAAGGTTTAAGAAGAGGCGTTAAAAGGCGACAGAGAGGTGTTAAAGAACAATGTGGAAGCGCTAAAGGGCGATGACAACGAGTTAAAGGGCGATATAAAGGCATTAAGATCAACTAAAAATATTTACATTGTAACGAAGATGCATTAAAAAGTAATGAAGATGTGCGACAAAGAGGCATTAAACAGGCATCGAAGGTTGAATCAAACGCGTCAAAGGGCGAGGGATAGGCGTTAAAGGGCGACTGAAAAGCGTTAAAGGTCCAAGGGGCGGTGTTAAAAGGTGACAAAGAGGAGTTAAGGGGCAATGATCAGGCGCTGAGGGGTGAAAAAGAGGCTTTGAAGGGCGACAGAGAGGCGTTAAAGTGCGACTGATAATTTGCGAATTGCGACGATATGTCAAAAGGTAAAGAAAAGGGCTACAGGGAGACGTTAAAGGGCGATAGAAAATCGTTAAAGTCCGAAGGGGTGCGAAAAAAGGTGTCAAAGAGGCAATAAAGGGCGATGGAGAGGAGTTAAAGAGCAAGAGGAAATAGCAGTCTGGTTGTGTAGACATTGGACGTCTGTGTAGTCTAGCGATTTTTGTGATTTAGAATCATATTCTCATACTTCTAATATCAACTTAGAGTGATATGCTCATTCCATCCATCCCAGGAACACACACACAACATATAACCAGAATACACCATATTTGATTGGTCAATGTGATTCGAATATGTTAATTCCAATATCAAATTTTCACAAAATTGTTTAAAAATGATATTTTTATGATCCACAGAATTTAAGAGTACAAAATTATGTCAATTCATACAGAATATATCAAAATTAATCGAATAGAAGCATGCAATAGGCCTATCCACACACATTATTAGGATAAATAAATTATCACCATGGTATTTAGGAACTTTTCTATATTAGTATAGTAGATAAGGTAACCTATTGTGCATTTTATGATTAAAGCATGAAATTTCTACGACCTGTAGTACATATCCTAAGGGTCATTTTCAGATGTGGAGGTAAACTGGATTTGACCTCTGATGACCTCTAGAGGTCATTGACCTCGATAGGTCAAAATATTCACTGGAAAAGCAAATAAGTAGTGAAACTTGTATATTACAATATCTATAATTTGTTTCTATGGCCCAAAAGTGTGTCAAATACTCGAAGATACTGTTTTGAATCATAAAAATAACACCAAGGTCATGTCAAGGTCACACCAAGGTCATTTAAAGGTCAAAGTGGCAGAAAATAGTTAAAATTTTCAATTTTGATCAATTTCTACTTCTGTTGTTGTGCAGTCATTTATTGCAAAGGACTGATTTTGACATATTCTTCGTCCTATGTATTTTCCACACAGATTTGAGGATATTAAGGGCAGTATCAACCTTGGGAGGGGGGAGGCTCTCCTAGGTATTCCACTTATTACGCTCCTTCCTCAATATTAAGTTGAACGGGCCAAATTACAATTATGCCTCACTGTAAAACATTAGCTTGGGCTCCCATCGCAAAATATTGATAAAAAATTGGGATATGAAGTTTGACATCGAGTGGGGTTGTGTTTTACTGGAGTACCATCCGAAATCAATTTGAAGGTCATGTCAAGGTCATTTCAAGGTCAAACTGGCAAAAACTGTTACCAAGATCACATGTCTTCTTCAGAGCTGTTCCAATTTCTGGTGGCATGTATACAATTTGTCTTGAATCACATCTATCTACATCAACTTAACTTTATGCAGGTGAGCCATATATGATAATTTAAAGATTGGTTTTAGGCCCATTGGTTATACATCTTATAGCCTCTATGTAGCAATCATGTCTCCCTCAATAAGTTTGGTCAACAAAGCAGTGTCTTCTAATTTGGGACCACATTATTATCTATAGGCCGACTGTAGACAGATGCATATTGTAAGCCATGTGAGCCATTGGCATAGCGTTGACGCCATCACCTTTATCTAGTCTCTCCAGTCTAATGTTCCAGATAGCTGGAAGCTGTTAGAAGACCACATACATTCAGAAAAAATGACGGCTGTTTATACTGATTATTACTGCTCGATTCTAACGTTTAATTGTATATATATTCTTAGCGTGACCATATGGCCTAATATCCCAATAGAAGTGGCGAGCATGTTTATATCCCACGACTGTGGGGGGAGGGGGATTTTAGTCGCGGTGGGATATATCAAGCGTGAGGCATCCGGCGATACTTAATTTTTGTGGGTGCAATAACTAAAAAACTAGTAGTCATTTTTTTTAAATTTTAAATCACATTCTCAACAACGTGGGGATGTGCAAGTGAGTTATTAAACATGCTACCAAAATGCAAAATATATCTTCATAATTTTTTGTGGGGGGAAAAACGAAAAACCTTTATCAAAAATTATCCAAATCTTACACTCACATTCCCAACGATATGGAGATGTATAGGCAATTTGTTAAAGATTTCACTGAAATTTAAAATGGCCGCCACAAATCAACTTCATAATTTATTGCGCCGCGAAAATCTCAAACTTTGTAAGAAATTAGTCAAATTTCACAATCCAATTCTCCACGATATGGAGATGTGCAGGTGATTTTTTAAACATACCAGATACTAGAATTAATTTCTAGGCTACAATAATTTTTCAAAAAGCATGGCAAAATATCGATGTTATGACTTCTCGTTTTCTCGTTAAATTAAGACCCTGTCACCATGTTATATATCGAACCGATTATTCCATCGTTCGGTATTCAATCCAATTCATACTGGATAGACTGCATTATTTTCTATTAGGACAAGGCGCTTTTCCATGACTTGTGGGCAACAGTTGCATTTTTACTAGACTAACCCTATCACAGGCATGAAATAGGATATATAATATTAACTACTTTGCATATACTATTCCGTTATAACGGTCTAGTATTTCGTTTTAGCGGTATGGTATTTCGTTATAACGGTTTACTAATCTGTTATAACGAGCTACTGTTCCGTTATAACGTAGGTTTTCTATTTTGTTATAACGGTCTAGTATTTCGTTATAACGACATACTAATCCATTATAACAGCCTACTATTCCGTCATAACGGTCTATTATTTCGTGATAATATTACATTATTTCGTTATAACGGTCTACTTATCCGTTAAAACGGTCTACTAATCCGTTATAACGGTGCATTATTACAATACAACGGTCTATTATTGCGTTAAAACTGGCTATTATTTGGTTACAACGGTATACTATTTCGCAACAATGGTCTAGTATTTATATAGCGGTCTAGTATTTCGCTATAGCGGTCTAGAGTTTCGTTATAGCGGTTTACTAATCCGTCATAGCGGCCTACTAATCCGTTATAACGGTCTACCAATCCGTTATAGCCGCCTCCTAATCCGTTATAACGGCCTACCAATCCGTTATAACGGCCTACTAATCCGTTATGACGGCCTACTAATCCGTTATAACGGTCGACCAATCCGTTATAACGGCATACTAATCCGTTATAACGGCCTACCAATCCGTTATAACGGCCTACTAATCCGTCATAACAGCCTACTAATCCGTTATAACGGTCTACTAATCCGTCATAGCGGTCTACTAATCAGTTATAACGGCCTACTAATCCGTTATAACGGCCTACCAATCCGTTATAACGGCCCACCAATCCGTTATAACGGCCTACTAATCCGTTATGATGGTCTACCAGCCCGTAATAACGGTCTACCAATCCGTTATAACGGCCTACTAATCCGTTATAACGGCCTACTAATCCGTTATAACGGCCTACTAATCCGTTATGATGGTCTACTAATCCGTTATAACGGTCTATTATTCCGTTATAGCGGCCTACTAATCCGTTATAGCGGCCTACTAAACCGTGATAGTGGCCTACTAATCCGTTATAACGGCCTACCAATCCGTTATAACGGCCTACTAATCCGTTATGACGGCCTACTAATCCGTCATATCGGTCTACTAATCCGTTATAATGGTCTGCTAATCAGTTATAGCGGCCCACTAATCATTTATAACGGCCCACCAATCCGTAATAACGGCCTACTAATTTGTTTTAACGGCCTACTAATCCGTTGAAACGGCCTGCTAATCCGCTATAACGGCCCACTAATCAGTTATAACGTCCTACTAATCGATTATAACGGCATGCTTATCCGTTATAACAGCCTACTAATCCGTTATAGTGGCCTACTAATCCGTTATAGAGGTCTGCTTATCCGTTATAGCGGCTTGCTAATCCGTTATAACGGTCTACTAATCAGTTATAACGGTCTACTATCCTTTTATGACGGTCTAGTATTTCGTTATAACGGTGTACTATTTTGTTATAAACCGTCACCAATAGACATATTGGTTTAAATGTGTGGTATAGCCCTACCACGAAAACATACTGGTATTTAAAGGGACTGGCCCAGGCTAAAATCATCAAAAAATCGGTGATTTTATTTCGGGTTCTTAATATGACCATATGATGTAAACATGTACATAGACTAGAACTGCAAATTTTTATAATTTTTGTGCTGCGCACTTACCAGTTAGACTAGATATAGAGACGAAATTCCCGCATTTCTTATTTTTGACATGGTTGTCAATAATTACAAATCAGGAATTACGTCTCTATATCTAGCCTAACTGGTGAATGCGCAGCACAAAAATTATAAAAATTTGCAGTTCTAGTCTATGTACATGCTTACATCATATGGTCATATTAAGAACCCGAAATAAAATCACGGATTTTTTGATGATTTTAGCCTGGGCCAGTCCCTTTAATTGGATTATAACACTGTGAATAACATCATATCGCTGTATATTTGTAAAATACTGATTAACGTTGCCTCTCACTCTGGTATAAACTAATCGATGTACAAGATGGCTACAGTTGACATACAAAGAGGGCGCCCTTCGGTTTCCTGAAATTGGGCTTCCAAGGTCAAGTTAGGATCATTTCAATGGTGTGTGTTTTCATATAATATATTGGGACTATAATGACTGTGTGTTGTCACTATCACCAAAATTGTATTATATATCTGATACATATTCTGAAAATAAATGCTGAATTTCAAGAGGTCAACGGGTTTGTAAGTAAGTAAAGGTATATATTTTAAGGATTTTTGCCAGTTTGACCTCCAAGTGACCTTGGTATCACATGTACGTTGTTTTCAGACGGTACCCCAGTAAAACACAATTCCAAACCATGCTATCCTTCATATCCAATTATCTATCGATATTTTGCCATGCGAGCCCAAGCTGATGTTTCACACTGCTGCACGCTGCAATTTTGCTTGTTTAAATAAACATTGAGAAATGAGTGTAATAAGGGGAATAAGGCTGTGATATACCCCTCCCAGGGTTGACACTGCCCTCAATTTCTTGAAAATGTGTGTGGACAATATGTCTGCCTGATAATGTCTTAAAATCAGTCTTTGTAATAGTTTATTGCACCACTAACCGTGTTGAATTTGATAAAAAGTGGATATTCTCACATTTTTTGTTGTTTTGACCTTGTAATGACCTTGATGTAACTTTGCTATGACTTTGGTGTTATTATTATCATTAATAGTAGTCTCCTTGAGCAATTGACATATTTCTGGAATACAAAAATAGTTTATAAATATGGTAATACACAATGTTCACCACTTTTTGCTGAGTATTTCGACCTTTTGATGTCGATGACCTCTAGAGGTCACCAGGGGTCAAATCTTGCTTACCTCCACAATTTAAAGTAAAGATTAGGATATTTTCTAATAATGGTAGAAGTTTCATGCCTTAATCATAAAATGCACAATCGTTTCATTATAGGAGCTTAATATAAACATTACACTATGACTCGAGTATTTTGCCGAACTTTCTGAAAAATTGATGCAGCCTAGAAATTAATTATGGTATCCGGTATGATTTTTGAAGGTTTCGCCCTGAAATGACCTTGATATGACCTTAACGTTGTTATTCGACGGTACCTCAGTAAAACATAATCCCAGCCCATGTCATACTTCACAGCCCAATAATGCATCAATAGTTTGCTATGGGAGCACAAACTGATGTTTAAAACCTGCTGCACGCTGTAATTTTGCTCGTCCAATTAAACAATGAGGAAGGGGTGTAGTAAGGGGAATACTTAGGGTGTATTTTCCCTCCCAAGTTAAATACTGCCCTCAATCTCCTAAAATGCACATGGAAAAGATATCTGACCAAGACTGTGTCAAAACCAATCCTTTGTAATAGATGACTGCACCACAAGTATTGGTAAAATTGATTAAAAGTGGATATTTTCACTATTTGTTGCCATTTTGACCTTCAAATGACCCTAAAGTGACCTTGACGTGACCTTGGAGTTATGTTTATGATTAAAAGCAGTCTCTTAGAGTATTTGGCACACTTCTGGATTACAAAAACATTTCATAGATATTGTAATACACAATTTTCACCACTTCTTGGCTTCGCTATTGGATATTTTGACCTTTAGAGGTCAATGACCTCTAGAGGTCACCAGGGGTCAAATCTAACTTACCTCCACATCTTAAAATAAACCCCAGGATATGTACTAATAATGGTGGAACTTTCATGCTTTAATCATAAAATGCACAATGGTTTCGTTATGGGAGCTTAACCACTACACTATATGTCCTGAGGTCTGAGGAGTATACAAGATTTCATAATTGCAGGATAAATACCCCGAGCCTCATATTCATCTGAGCCTTGTGTGCTATTTTTTAGTTTAAAAACGGTTGTGATGAGGATAAATCACCCTCATGTGCTCTAGGTTCCCCATGTCACGTTTATTGCTTAGCAAGGGAGGAAGCCTGGTAAATGGTCAGGTCTGAGCTACGCTCTGCAGGGTCATAAATGCTAGGTTTGATCTCTGCTCAGACTTAGACAGCTATGGAATGAACGGCAACGAACAGGCATTATTTGGTGATGCAGATGCATTAAAGGTCAACAAAAAGGGGTTAAAGGGCGAAGGAATCGCGTTAAATGGCGATAGAGAGGTGGTAATGGCCAGTGGGGAGGCGGTGAAGGGCGACGAAAATGTGATGAAGGGTGGCAGAGAGCAGTCAAAGAGAGACGCCGATACTTTAAATTGCATCGATGAGGCTCTAAGGGGTGACGAAGATGTGTTAAAACACGATGGAGAGATGCTGAAGGGCGACGGAAAGGCATTCATGTGCGAAAGGTTATTTTAAAAGTTGAAGGGGAGGAATTACAGGGTGATAGGCAGGCATAACAGGGTGACGAGGAAGTAATAAATGCCAATAATGAGGCATTAAATGGCCATGTGAAGGCATCAAAGGGCGAAAAATGTCAATAACTTTTAACTAACTTCGCGGAAACTAAGCTCCGCATGCGATCTCATAGCTGAAATGTTATTGATCCTAAAATACACTATTTTCGACCTGATTATTTAAGGCCAAGTCTTAGATATGACCGTCCAAAGAAAATGTCCCACGATTTTGTATAGGGTCAATCTGTGTGTGAAACCTTCATCCACGCTAGGGCTGTTAATCAGGGCTAAATGCCGCAACCGCCTTTGGCTGATTGCCAAATTTCAGATGCGAAATAGGCTTATACGCCAGTTGCAATGAGCTGGCCAAATATCATCTACGATGCTTTGCCTGTTAAGGTTTATATATTGCGTGAACTGTTTGCTCCTTATTGCAACGTATCTACCACCTCCTCTATATGATACAACCTGGGGCCGCTGATAATTTAGATCTCTAATACTGATATGGAGATGTGTAAAAATATACTATCCTGCACATGTATTACTAGCTTTAAATTATATAGAATCTATAAGTAAATGACGAAAAGGTGCATGCACACACAAGCTATTGCTGTGTAGGCCCTATATGGCATTACGGATTTTTATTTGATAGCTGCTGTGATACAAAATTTCAAGTATGGCTTTTTTCCTTCATTCAATCACTGTTGCCACTGAGTGACGTTTGTCGCAATCAACAGCAAAACATCACAGGTTGATGAAAATCCCAGATTTTCATGGTTTATTTATGTTATTACGAAAAAATGAATGAATTTTCAAGGCCTGTAGTGCTTTTTTCATATTCACGGACTTAACCTGTTTTCAAAGACCCGTTGGAGCCATATATCAAAGTGTGGGGTAATGCTTTAGAATTCATCTCAGAGCAGCTAGTATCCACAAAATTACCTGACCCCTCGCTGATATTTCGACTCTTGGCTGGCGCCTCCAACCTATACGATGACATTTCAGGATGGTTAGAACCCTGTGGGAAAGCGTTAAATGGTGACCGTGAGGCTTTAAAGAGAACGTTTAGGAGCAATGGAAATGCGTTAAAGGGTGACGAACCAGGTGCTAAAATGGGATGAAGAGACGCTAAAGGGCGGCAAAGAGGCGTGCAAGGGCATCGGAGAGGCGTTAAAGGTCAATCTTAAGGCATTAATAGGTGATGTAGAGGAATTAATGGGCAATAGGAAGGCTTTAAAGGGTGATGGAGAAGAGTTATAGTACGACAGAGCAGCGTTAAATGGCAGCAAAGAGGTGTTAAATGTCGTTGAAGATACACTAAAAGACGACAAAAAGGGGTTAAAGGGAGATGGAGAAAAGATAAAGGGCAATGGTGTATTATTGTTTTACTGTATCTATATACATATCAAAGTAGATAGTTTCCTGTATATTTTATCTAGATGATAACAGATGTATTGTGACATTTGCTTGTTACAAAAATTTAATGGTTAGTGTTAACATTGACCAAAAAATTTGTATTACTTTTAGTTAAAAATAGCATTTTCGCTAGGCATAATTACAGGTATCGGCTGTAATCTTTGTGGTAGTTGTAGTAAATCATTGCTTTACGTCACTTTTCGGCACAAAAGGTCTTTTAAGTGACATTATAATACGATAAAAACGTTGTAGTCAATTGATGAGATGAATGATGTACAGATGATGATGTCAGGGTGGGGGTGATAGGGCATGGTGGGTTATTGAGAGGGTTTTCCTTCGCTCGCCCGATAAGGGGTTCTGGGCATGTCTATGGGATATACCCCCAGACATGCCCAGACGGCCGGAGACTTGAGTTTCTCTGTACAATTTGATGATGAAACTCGCGCAAATCCGTTATCCTCGGGTCGGATAGTCCCCAGAGTAACAATAGGAAGGATCACTCCCTCTGGGTAACTCCATTAATCCCATGTGAGAGACCTAATGTCAAACACGCTATTGCCGGTTATTTAAGGCTACCACGGCCTACATCAGCGCCAGCACTGATGCGGGTGCTGCATTGGCTCCGCTGTTGAGCAGAGGAACCAGGGTACGCCACTGGCAATCCGCCCGAAGATTATAGCCAGATACGAGGCGGCTGCAGCTCCCCTTGGATGATTGCTGTAGACTAGTGCTTCCGTACAATGCCGTACACAGCATCAAACAGACGGAACAGATCCCTAATGGCCCTCCCCAGATGGGGGCAAAAAGTACTACTACTAGCAATCATCCCAGTACCCCGTAATCTTTGTGGTCATATTTGATCTTTAAAAATACTTTGGAATTGTTTGTCTGTCGAAAATATTATCCAATTATTTTTTTAGCTTTGCAGACAAGGCGACCATCTTAGATTTTACCAACAATGCATTGTCTAAAGTAGTTTCTGGTTACACCACTAGGTCGGGCTTACCCGAAAACCCTATGATGCACACCGAAATCATGAATTTGCCTTCATTCTGTAGAATTTGATATCAATTTATTGTTTGACTTTAAATAGATAGCGACCATATTTGTTATTATCAATAATGCAATGTCTAATGTACTTTCTGGCCACACTACCATCACTACATGAAAACCATACGCTAGACACCAAAATCATGAATATTATGCTCATGTTCTGTTGAAAATTATATCAATTTATTGTTTAACCTTGCACAAATGGGGGCCATCTTGAATTTTACCCAGAAGGCAATGTCCAAACATATTTTTTGACCACACCACTATATGTCATGCAGGCATCCCCGAAAACCCTTTGGTAGACACTCAAATCATGAATCATTATATTCTGTTGAAATTATATCAATTCATTGTGTGACCTTGCACAAATGGCGGCCTTTCATTTCAGTAAATTCACAGGTATCGGTCTCAATCTTAACGTTTTTCCTGCTTCCCGGCGATTTGCAGCCATTTAAAAAAATGCAAATTATGTTAAGACAAGTATGTAAAACAATATTATTTTTTTGTAAATTGAAATCAGCTCATTATTACCTTTAATTTGAGTCTATTTGTAGGTTTCTATCTCGCTTTTGACTTTTTTTACTATTTTCACCTTGTGATTGGCGGCCATTTTGAAAATATGCAAATTAGGTTATGAAAATGATGTATAACAATAATATTAGCTTGACATTTGTAATCAGCATATTATTACCTTCAATTTGAGCCTATTTGCAGGTCTCTATCTCGATTTTGACATTTCCCCTCTATTTACCCCTATCAGATGGCGGCCATTTTGGAAATATGCAAATTAGAACGTCAAAACGAGGTCAAATTCCACTGCCCTATATCAGAATTCGAAAAGGGTATATTGGAGGTCATATGTGCCAAATTTCAGGATTTCTTCACAAAGTGCACACTACATTGACTTATTCCATAGACTATAACCCTTTATTGCGAAAATCGACTTTGGATGTCGGAATGTAACGTCTATAGACGTCATATTCTGACGTCTAATGTCGATCCCCGCACTGAAAAAGTAATGTATTGATAATGGCCGCATACTCATAACATAGCGGAAAGAGCTAACTAAGACATATGAGATGATTTCAAATTGAAAAACACCTCTCCGGTCTCTTGGTTTATATATGAATATTTCAGCGTTTTAAATGTTAATTAAGCATCTGTCACACACATTTTATTCGCTTTGAAACAACCCTAAAACGGTATCTATAGCAGGACTATGGTTAACGTACGCCAGACTGAACAGATGACAAGTTTTGCTTGGCAAATCTACAATGTTTGTGCTGGTCACGAGAGCTAATCCAATTCACCACAAGAGCTTTGAATATTTGAAACCGTATTAAAGGACACCGCTGACGATCATGACACACATTTGTTAAGGGGGTCACCATTCATTCTCCAAGGGGAAGGGGTGGAGTATTTTTTAAATAAATAATTTTGGGAGGAATCGGCGTGAAATAAATAAT
The DNA here is from genome assembly GCA_964017125.1 of Flabesymbios commensalis. Classification (NCBI taxonomy): domain Eukaryota; kingdom Metazoa; phylum Annelida; class Polychaeta; order Terebellida; family Flabelligeridae; genus Flabesymbios; species Flabesymbios commensalis. The sequence goes on from OZ024910.1 coordinate 23,004,357, forward strand.
TTTATTCAAGAACCGTTCTATGCAAACATGTAGGCCTAATAAAAGGTAAATTTTCAGTCACCCCTCTTCGCCCCCTTCCTCCCCAGAGATTGAATGGTGGCCCCCTAAAATAAACTGGTAAAGATCATATACTGAATGCTTGGCAAATTTAATTAATTTTGTGTAATTATAATTATATGAACCATCCAACGACAGTTTGTAGATGTCATATCCCTACTATTCTAAACATGGAAATTAGGATATATTTGATATTCGTTTCGTCATGTTTCGACAATATAGTATGTAACATATTTTGTGATACATGTATATATGTGTTTTGAAAATGTTTTACCTTTTAGCCAAATAATAAGTATATTATGAGTCTCTCGCACTCTATGTAGAGTAAATAAATATGTATGTATGTGTGTATGTATGTAGGCCCTATATAATATACTGAGGTGAGACATGCATACACCTTTAAACCGCTAAACGCGACTATAGTCGTTTTTAATCCGTTTTATTAGCCTTTAAAATCGTAGCTATCGGAAACGAAAGGAGCGTTTAAACATTAAGATTTGCAAATTTGTGGTCCCAGATTAAACAAAATGATTAATTTTCACACACACAAGACCGCGACCCACAACCTCATGTGTGTGAAAATTGTAATTAATTAATTTTGCGCTTTAATAATGAATGCTATTCATATTACACAATAATACACACTTCCTGTGACAAATTAAAAAAAACGCAATAGTCAAATATTGCTGCCGGTGAGGTATCCATGATGAGTGGTTGGTCTTTGTAGTCATGGCGGTATGGATCCTATTAGAAATCCGAGGCTTACAACGTGCCCCACAAGCTGAATATGGATCAAGCGGATCCCTTATCCACTTGTACCTCCCCCCCCCCCATTTCTCACAGCGTCACAGACTGTTCGATAAGACTCTGATATTGTGTACATAAACCTGTGGAGAGTAACACCACTCACTGTTGGGTCAATATTGGGTCAACGTCTTCGACGTTGGCCTAATATTGACCCAACAGTGATCCCGGGAGTTATGTCAGCAAGGATCCGGTGGTTGTTAGGTCCGTTTAGTACACTGCACACACACAGTCTCTCTCACACAGCTACCGATTCAGGACTCAAGTAGCTCACCAGGAGCGATCGTGACAGATTGGATATTATCGTATGTGGATGTTGTGCTGATTCTGAAGGTTGGGATATCATTTATTTGTTTATTTATTCATTCATATTCCTCAAGATGTAGTTCACAATAAAGCAAATGATCACAGACATTCCTCATGAAACACAAGCAATGCACCACTTTCGTGTATAGGGGCCTAAGTTTTTCCCTGGAGGGATAATGGAGGCATCATTCGTAACGATAACATAATAATTACAGCCAGGATTTATGTATGACGTTATTTTTGTTTGCTCATAATAATATTTATGAAAAATACACATCTCCATAATTAAAATATTGGATCAACTGAACATGCCTGAATCCGTATAAATTATATACGGTTCTAGCAGCACAAGGGTTAACTATTGTCCTGCTGAGTTATCACCTCGTATTTTTTCGTCATTAGAATTTCTAACGAAATTTGACGAAAAATATACCAGTATGCGAAAAATAGACACCTGCCAAATATAATTATTTGATTAACTGACCATCGACCAGAATCTCTTTTGTGAGTTTTAATGGTATTTACGTCTATTTCGATTGAAAGATTTGAAAACGTAAATATATGCGATCCCAATGTAACAAGGGTTAAATGGCTCTAAATTATCGACACAACATGCTATCAATGGTAAACAGCTTGATATTTCTCCCCTATGAAAATCTTATTGTTTCAGCACAAAGCTAAAAGCTGAGTCTGCTCCTAACCCTTACAGCGCAGGGATAGACTTTAGTCGTCTGAATCTGACGTCTGTGGACGTCAGATTCTGACGACTAAAGTCTATCCCCGCACTGTAAGAGTAAAAATATTTCTAATGGCCGTAGACCCATAACATAGATATTCAAATGAATCGGAAAGAGCTGAATAAAACCGCCCGCCACCTAAATTTGTCACAAAATATTATAATATGCTGCTTTTAAGTCTTTAATTGCCCGATTATTATATATTTTATTTTTCATTTTTTATTTAGCACATTACGTATACAACATTTTTAAAACGATAGTGATAAAACGTGACATCAATCAACAATATAGTTAAAATAGTTAAACTACATTTTTTTAAATTTGAGTAATTTCCACTCGCTTGAAGTTGTGGATCGCGTCAGCGCGACACAATTTCTAGTGGGTGAAAATTACAATTGAATAACTTGGTGAATAAATGGGTTCTAGTTTTAAAAAGCACACAATATAGTGTAGAATGAGGAGGTCTAGGTGACGAGGCATGACTTGTGGCATATCGAACCCACTTATTCAGTGTATCAAATAAAAGCTTGTAGCGTCCCGGTTGTAATGGAGCATACTATTTTTATTCAATTAAATTTATTTAAAATATGACATGTGGTGCGAAAATCAGTCGCGGGAGCTTAAAAGGTTAATAACTGTTCAAATGCATGGGACTAATAATAAAATAACATTACATTAACCCTTGTCCTGCCAAATTGTTTGCTTCCATTTTTAACTCATTCATTCATTCATTCATTCATTCATTCATTCATTTATTCATTCATTCATTCATTCATTCATTCATTCATTCATTCATTCATTCATTCATTCATTCATTCACTCATTCATTCATTCATTCATTCAATCATTTATTCATTCATTCATTCATTCATTCAATCATTCATTTCAGCTTTAAATGACGGAAAAATTCACATTTAAGGAAATCTCCAATATTTAAGTAATGGATTTACCAAGCATCTACCAAAAACTGCTTTGTCAAATTTTGTGATAATTATTTCTATTGTTCTAAACATACTTGAAATCAATTGATACGGTTCCGGTAGCACTGGGTTTAACACACTAAAATAATTGTAAATTATGAACTATAGTGGTCTATGTCAAAGCCGACATATCTCCCAGAAGCTAAAAAAAAGTTGCACTTACAGCAATGTGACTACATGTAAATGGTCAATTAATATGCTTGTTTGAATAGTAGGCTACATTGTAGGTGTTATCCTCTCACTTTATTTCTCTCTGACACATGTGTATCTCACTATTCGATATTAGATCAGGTGATTCATTCCCCTTCACTGATCAATAATATATCTAGTGACGACCCCACTCCTCAGAGCGTTGACCATGCTGCGCATGCGTCTGGGCCTACAACGTGTGCTCAGCGAATTGTTACGACCAAGCTACTTTAATAGTTACAATAAAGTAGAGTGTAATGTGGTGTTTTCCCTCTATTTATATAACAGTCTTTATATGGAGAAACTTCTGTGACGAAGTGCAGCAATAGCGGAGGGTAAATAATCATGATTCAGCCCACACCGCCGGTTATGATTATGGGTGTAATATCTTACATCTGTGCCCAGATTATAAGGTGATAATTAACTCGTTGATAACCTCGTTAATTGACGAAAGTTTGATACGCCATTTAATCTGCAAATGTGGATAAGCATCACCTGGTGATTAACTATTCATAACCTCGCTTATTAGTCAGGTAGCTTAGCAAAAAGGGCGGGGGCCCTAGGGTAGTGGTTAGCACCGCTGCCTTTCACGCCAGAGTTCGGGGTTCGGTTCCCGGTTTCGGCGGTTTCAAAGAAACAAAAAAGTTTCTTTCCCATCCACGTGTGAAAGTCAGTATTGTGGGGAGCCTCCGTGACCGAGAGGTAGCGTGCTCGGCCTCAGACCGCCAGGGCTCGAATTTCGAATCCTGTGTCTGGAAGACAGTGTCATCCCATTCATCTCATCATCCTCAGGAGGTTCTCCTGGCCCAGTTTAGCCTATATGTGCACAAAGGTGGCCTAAAGCCCGATTCATTTCATTTAGCTTAGCAAAAAAGCGATATTTGGCGGATAAAAGCATCAAATTTTGCATGACACTCCCATAAGACCCATTAATCAACATCAGCCTAAGAGCTCTCTTGAATTTTTAAAAGTGTTGACGTAAAACGTAAAAATCCAAAATGGCCGCCGTTTTGAACAAGGTCAAAGAATAAATTGATATAATGTTCTATAGAGTATAAGCAGATTCATGATTTTGGTATCTACCATGGATTTTTCAGATATGCCCGACATAATGGTGTTGCAAGAAACTATTTTAGACATTGCATTGTGGGTAAAGCTATACATTGACATCATTTTTCGACAGAATGGACGTAAAAGCATAATTTTGGTGTCTACCATAGGGTTTTCAGGTATGCCCGACATAGTGGTGTGGCTGGAAAGTACTTTAGCTATTGCATTATGGGTAAAATCCAAGATGGCCGCCATTTGTAAAAACCAAAATTTAATATAATTGTCAACAGAATGGAGGCAGATTCGTGATTTAGTAACAACCATGTAGAATCTTCACATATACGCCACTGTGACTGGCAAACATAATTTTAGCCAGTCTATATACTAAGATTGCGGTCATAAGACAAACAAAATGGCCGTCAGAAGGCCATGACAGGGCACAAATTATGTGTCACTTTTCATTAGGATTCAGAGCTACATATATGTAGCCGTCATTTGAGAGCCGTCATAGAGCCACAACCGAACACAAAATATGTATAACTTTAGCAGGAATTGAGATGGACTGAAGATGGAGACAGACTTGTTGGGGATTATTGATCGTATTTGGCTCTGACGTTTAAGCTTTTATAATACACAGTAGCCGATAAACATGGATTAGACCTATTTTTTTATTTATTATTAATGCATATAATAATAATAATAAAATGTCAGGTTTTGTGGTTATTCGAGGTCCTCTTTGTGGGAATTGAAGCCAGCTTTTCAGCGTCGGCTCGGAACTGCAATTATTATCACAAACACTATTTTCTTTTATCTTTCAATGCATAAACAGAGGAATTTAATCATGTTTTCAATGAGAACGACTGGTAATTACATTCACATGCACATTTTATTTTTAAACATGCTTGTTTTAGATTTAAAATGAAATATTGCAGTGTTTTATAACGGGACAGTTCGTTGCTAGATACCAAACTGGTGGTCATCATCAAGAGACATGGGGGAATTGTGGCAGCACAAAAAATTTGGTCGTCACAGTCAAGTGGCAGCTTATCTGTCACGAAATTCGTCAATTATCTAATAATTTCAGAGAGATTATGTATGTCCAGTCAATGAATCATTGTGAATAACCAAGAATTCACCACAGTCTGCAGGTCTTAAAGCTTTATGTGGCTAAATTATTAAACCAATCGAACAGAAAAGGTAATCCTCGTGCAACACTATATCAAGTTCCACATGACTTCGTTACCAAAGAAGACAAAGACAAAGAAATGACAACAATGCTTCTAAATGCATAGTGCATTTTGGAATAAGCGTTTTCTAGGAATAAACAAATAATTTTTTGCAACGAAACCGAAACTATGTCTAATAGTGGGTATACCTTGCTGTAAAATGCACAGCATGACATTAATAGTCCTGCGGAAATGGGGCAATAATTGTTTTTGACTTCGTATAAAACGTTAGGTCATTTAATAACTTGATGGATTTTAAACCTTTAAAAATAATTCAAAATATCTTTTCTGTAGATTTAACAGTTTGTTCCACGACCAGTCTGCATGTTGTATTCGATATCTACAACATGTGCAATGCGCTATCCAAACGAGGGAAGCGGTATACTTACCAAAATATTCTTCTGTTAAAGCCTCGGGGTACCCTATTCGGCTTCCTACTGGCCAATATATTTACTCCTTTACCATGTAGGGCCTATTGCGTTCTTTACACGCTACAATGTCTAGCATATCTAAAAAAACATATTATAGCCACCGAAACCATCCATGTATATCCATTTCAGCAAAAGTTATATAGGCCTACATTTCCTTCAAGTCATGACACAGGAGTGGCCATTATGGTTTCAAACATATTGATCATCTCTAAAAACATATCTGATCATATCAGGAGGTGTACCTGAAAACCTTGTGATAGACTGCAAAATCATCGATTTATCCTAATTACGGCAAATGTTATGCACATTTGTTGCACGACCATGTCTCTGTGATAGTTATTTGCTTGTCTTATGGCCGCCATCTTGGTTTTTACTACATCGACCATCTCTAAGGTTATTTTAAATGACACCAAAATGGTCATATTTCGGACTATACCTTTCTGAAACCCATATGGCTGACACTAATAAAAGTTACTTCCAGTTATAGATATTTTCTACTCATGAATCTCCTTCTATTTTGTCTAACATTATAAAAAATTGCTTGACACGAATTTCGTTTGACTGTCACCTTGTCAAATGGCGGCCATCTTGAATTTCACCCACGATAAAATGTAAAACTACTCTCTGGCTACACAACTAAATCGGCAATACCTGAAAAACCAACAGCATACATCTAAATCGTGACGCTCCTTCTATTTTGTTTAAAATTATATGAATGTATTGTTTTGACCTTGCACAAATGGCGGCCATCTTGGATTTTAGTCACAATGCAATGACTAATATACGCTCTGGCCACACCCCTATGTCAGACATGCTTGAAAACTCAAGTACACACCAAAATTATTATTGTGCTTCTATTCTGTCAATTCTGTCTATTCTGTCAATTTATTGTTTCACCTTGCACAAATGGCGGCCATCTTGGATTTTATCCACAATGCAATGTCCAAAGTACTTTCTGACTACATCACTATGTCAGGCATAACTGAAGCCCGTACGCTTGACACAAAAATCAAAAATCTGCGTCTATTCCGTCGAAAATAATATCATTTTCTTGTTTCATCTTGTACAAATGGCGGCCATCTTGGATTCTGTCAATTTTAGGTGTCTTAAGTAGAATTTTTTTTTGGGCTCCTAGGCTAACTTTGATCAGAATAGGCTATTGAGCCCTCAAAAAAAATGTTGTGCTTTTATCCGCCTGATAACGCTTTTCCTACAATTTGATGCTAAGCTACCTGACTATATCACTATGATTGGTTGATGTTCAAACAGATTAAAAAAAGGTCGAAAATTGGTTGCTGTTCACCGCGCAGTGCGTCCGTTGTTGGGTCATATCATTATTAGTATGCCTAGTAGCCTATGCACAGTATAGTTTTGTGGTAGGCTTATGGCGCATTGGTCAATCCTGACTTGTAGATTGAAATATGAATAAAGGCAAAATTTTAGGTAAAGATATACTAAATCATCAGACCCTTCATGCCCACAGTTTTCATATCGATGCATTATAATGGGTGCTACCAGAACAGTTGCGGATCTGAAAAAAGGGGGGTGCCGGGAGTTTTGGAGGCTTTCCCCAAGATTTTTTCAAGTAGATTTTGGCCAATTTAAGGGACTTTTTAAAAATATTTTTCGAAAAATAGGCTGCGCCTACTGGTTTCGCGCATGCAAAGAGTAAGAGAGTTCAAGTTTTACATCAGTTAGGCCTCTGAAGTAATCATGCATGCTCTTTTTTATCAACGCGCGAGGGAGTCATAGACATAATATAATGGATGTTCTATGGATAAGCCGTGGATGCCTCCCAACAAACACATATGTTGAACCAATGTTGAATTGGTGCTGGGCCGACGTCGCAATAAATTGACATTGGGTAAACGTTTCGTGTTTTCTGTGATACCGGTGATACCGTGTTAATAAAATAGAATAATCATGATAATGGAATAATAATACATATTATAATAATACATATCTCAGTTTCGTTTTGATCAGGAAGATAAGCATTACATCGAATATCACAACTATGTCTGAGCGAATTTAATGTCAACCAAGGTCCGGAGTTGTCCCTTAAATAAATCTGTATTTAATTGAGTAAGACCCCCATAACTTTCTATATATTGATGAGCTTACATACGTCAATTGTCAATATCCACTTCAGTTGACAGCCATAGCTATAGTTTGTATAATTAGTTTCCTCTCACCATGTAATATTTCTATGGTTACAGGACAGTTTTGATATTCAATTCAAGAATGTAGGTTTTGTGCAGTTTGACTATGACAGTGTTCTGATCGGGACGCCGACATGAATGGAAAAGAACAAGTGAATAGGCGAAAAACGACGTCGACAAGCTGTCCAAAAAAACGACCAAAAGATAAGATAGTGGTCGAGGAAAAATCGACAGGTAGAGCTTATAATGCGCACGAGAGAGACAAGATGAAACAAAGTGATGGGCGGTCAAATCAATCCGGACAAGAGCGTCCTAAATCCACCAAGAAAAAGGAAGAGGAAGATGCATCGGAAAGACGAGAGAAGATAAAGAGGGAGAAACTACTGAAAAAGGAAGTTAAAAGCGTTGAAAGACTTGTCAAAGCAAAGTTGTAAGTTGTATATTGGCGGATACATTATATTGTCCCCCTGGGCCCGTATTCTCGTACAAGTTACGATAAATCGTAGGCTTCTGATTGGTCGAGATGGCCATCTCGACCAATCAGAAGCCTACGATTTATTGTAACTTGTACGAGAATACGGGCACAGGGGTTTATCTGGTTCTGCGAAGTGATCATGAAAGCGCTACGTGAAATATTTATTTTTTTACTCACTTGAAGTTGTTTCTCGCTACCGCGATCCACAACTTCCACGGTGTGAGGGTTAAGAATTGATTTTACCTCCCAGGGGACCCTTTATTAAGTATGCCGATTACAAATATGACAAATTTGTATTGTTGTTTTATGAATAGCATATGCCTACAAGGTATATTTTATCCACTGCACAGAAATGCTCGTCAAATAGTCAAGAGCTTCTTTGAAGAGTATCATACAAAACGTAGTTCTCTTCAAAGGAGTGTACACATAAAACATAATATTGGCGTAATGGTGGCTCAACATCTGCGACGTTGGTCCAACATCATGCCAACATTGGCTTAATGTGTTGTTATATATGGACATTGTAATAATCAAGTCCAAGTAAAATATGAGAGAGTGCCGTAGAATCGCACCAAAGCACGTCTTTTTAAGTAAGAAAAGATATTTAGGCTAATAATTGAAGTATTGATGTGATCATAGTTTATTTTAGTTCTGCCTGAATATCATAATATTTAACTATTTTTAACTTCAGGGACAACTATGTGAACCGTGAAGTGAGGGAGAATCATTTTCACGCAAAAGAGTATGATTCTACAACAGCTAGGATGGTAAAAATATACATATGAGCATAATGGGATAATTTACAATTCAATTAACAATACATGCATTTCCAGACCGTATAGCAATGTAAATGAAAATTAATTATAATTAATAATAAAATGAATTTATAATTTATGTTAGCATAAGATTTCAAAGCCAGCATAATTTATGTTTAAGATTTATTTTTAAATTAAATAGCAGATATTTTTAATGATATAAATGCTCAATTTAAGAGAAATACAATTATTCCACATTATATAATAATAATAAATCCATACTTAGTACATATACCACCTGGAAGCCAGAAGCAAGAAAAATACACAAGAAAATAACACATCGGACAAGAAGAAAACAAAGAAATCCAAGGATAGCAGTACAAAGAAAAGGGACAAGTGAGAAATATTAAACTGCTCTATGAAACATAATTGTGGTAACCATATCCCCTCAACTGAACTAAACTGGTTCAGTGTATCATAGAGATAAGTAAATTATCTGGTTATTGCATTCCGGTACCGCATCACCAGCAACCAAGAGACATTGAGCCAATGGTGTTTCAATGCTAGTCTACCGTCTACGACGCTTGCCAAACATTAAGGCAGCATTGGGCAAATGCCTTGTGTAAGCTGGGTCACCACAATTTAACAAAAACTCGTCATACAGTGTGACAAAGCGATAAGTAAGTAATTTTCTGGGGGATTTCGAAATTCGTGTCTATCAAATAACCTGATCGGCCTTGAGCATTTTCATAGTTATAACTACAAATATCAAATTATAAAAAATACAGCAGTTCTTAGTTCTTAGAAACTAGAAGCAATCGTAATATTCTATTATATGTTGGATATAAAAAAATAACTGAGAACATTATTTATTTCTGTGTTTGTTTTAAGAAGAGCCATCAAAGCAGGAGTTGAAATGACTTCCCGTCGAATGACTCCACTCAGATATGCAAAACACTTGGGAGCTGATATAAATGAAGTGCTTGTAAGACGTGTTGATAAATTATTTGCCTAATAGTGTAGTCATTCTGGCAAAATAATCTGGACAAATTGCTAACAAAGGTTTTATGATGTATTATGGTAGATATAGGTCCTGACTAACATTTTGAAAAGTCTGAAGCAAAACTACTGTTCAATTTCGAGAAATTGCCTAAAACTAGTTTCCAGTCCACGATACACGAAAATCGAATTTTTCAGTTTTTTCCATTTTACAAAGGTCAGGTATCGTTACTTATATTTTTGGACACCAGGAATCGATTGCAGCTATCAGTTTGGCTTTAAATGCAACGAGTGGTTGATTTAAAGTTGACTAAGCGATTTTCCAGAAAAAAATAATGATATTTTAAGTGATTTTTCTTAAAGTATATGAGTATATGATGTATTCTTGTTTAAATTATTCTTGTTATCCTAGATAATAATATGCTCTCGTATTTAATGGGTAGCTTGTGTGGCCACCTACAATATTGGTATTTGATTTACCTGTCAAGTATTGGTATTGATCACATAAAGGTGTATATTTTAGGTCAAAGAAAAAAACTTAATTGCGAGCGATCACTAAATTATCGTTGCCTAAAGTTATGCTAATTATTTTTCAAATTCAGTGTCATCAATTGATACAGTTTTGTATTACAGTTCAAGATTTGTATTGGATAATCACCATTTGTCGACTGATAATATCAAGTTCATGAGTCATCAAGTTATAATAGCGAGGTTAAGGAGAGGGTTTGACTCTGGGATTGAGCTCTCTTAATGTTCTATGCTAGAGGCTACAACACAATATCCAAGTGTTTTACAGTTTAAGAACTGATATTTCATATAGAACATGACTCTAATGGCAAAGGTCAGAGGCTCTTACCGCAGCAATCTAAATATGTGTTGTTTGTCATCATACTATTTATGCTTTGACATAATTTCCTAAACATCAAAACTAACAAAGGATGGACTTAACGTATTCAATATATCATCTAAAACAAAATAATTAATGTAGCTTGTGAAAACATTTAAATTAATGTATAAAGAATGTTCAACGACATTTTTTATCTTAAGTGTATCAGATTACACAATCTTAAACACTGAGTTAAAATAACATACATCGCCATATAGTATTAACTACTAAATGCAATTTTGAATTGACATTACAAATGTACATAACTAATAGAATATATACATCACAACTGTTGGTTTGAAATCGTCTTTTACAATTGAAGTTACAAAAAACGTTTCAAATGTTTCTTTTTTTGTGATAATCGGATTTCTTGACCCTCAAAACATACGAATCCATATATTACATTAACAATTTGCACAGATATTGGTGATGATACTATCATCATTCTACGAAAAAAAGAGACATATAAAACAATGTCAGCCACCCAAGTATCGTTCTTTGACAATTACTAAACACATTTCTGAAGTTAGTTTGCTTGTAACAAAGATATTGACATCACACCATGTTTTTATCACATTATGTACCCCTGGCGGGCTGACTATTCGTCAATTTAACAAATTTAAACAAGAGATTTGTTTGGGTCTTTTCAGAATTGCTAGCTGGGACCTATATCTACCACAATAAATCATAAAACCTTTGTTAGCAAGTTGTCCAGATTTTTCGTGGATTTAGAGCCAGAATGACTACACTATAAGTGGTGTCTGTCCTCACCAGTATGACAACCAGTATGACTGTCACAACCAGTATGACTGTCACAACCAGTATGACTGTCACAACCAGAATGACTGTCACAACCAGTATGACTATCACAACCAGTATGACTGTCACATCCAGTATGACTGTCACAACCAGTGGCCCTATACCTGTCACAACCAGTATGACTGTCACATCCAGTACTCAGTAGCCATATAACTGTCACAACCAGTATGACTGTCACAGAAAGTAACCCTATTACTGTCACAATGAATAAATGAATAAAAAAATAAATGAATGAATGAATGAATGAATAAATGATTGAATGAATGAATGAATAAATGAATGAATGAATGAATGAATAAAAGGATGAATGAATGAATGAATAAATGGAAGAATGAATGAATGAATGAATGAATGAATGAATAAATAAATAAATAAATGAATGAATGAATGAATGAATGAATGAATGAATCAATGAATGAATGAATGAATGAATGAATGAATGAATGAATGAATGAATGAATGAATGAATGAATGATGGAATGAATGAACAAATGAATGAATGGACGAATAAATGAATGAATGAGTGAATAAATGTAAAAATGAATGAATGAATGAATGAATGAATAAATGAATGAATGAATGAATGAATGAATGAACGAATGATGGAATGAATGAACGAATGAGTGAATGTATGAATGAATGAATGAATGAATGAATAAATAAATGCATAAATGAATGAATGAATGAATGAATGAATGAATGAATGAATGAATGAATGAATAAATGAATGAGTGAGTGAGTGAATGAATGAATGAATGAATGAATGAATGAATGAATGAATGTATGTATGAATGAAGGAATGTATGTATGTATGTATGTATGTATGTATGTATGTATGTATGTATGTATGTATGTATGGATGTATGGATGTATGGATGTATGGATGGATGTATGTATGTATGTATGTATGTATGTATGTATGTATGTATGTATGTATGTATGTATGTATGTATGTATGTATGTATGTATGTATGTATGTATGTATGTATGTATGTATGTATGTATGTATGTATGTATGTATGTATGTATGTATGTATGTATGTATGTATGTATGTAGGTATGTAGGTATGTATGTATGTAGGTATGTATGAAAAATGAATGAATGAATGAATGAATGAATGAATGAATAAATGAATGAATGAATGAATGAATAAATAAATGAATGAATGAATGAATGAATGAATGAATGAATGAATGAATGAATAAATGAATGAATGATTGAATAAATGAATGAATAAATGAATGAATGAGCGAATGAGTGATTGTATGAATGAATGAATGAATGAATGAATGAATGAATGAATGAATGAATGAATGAATGAATGAATGAATGAATGAATGAATGAATGAATGAATGAATGAATGAGCAAATGAATGAATGAATGAATGAATGAATGTATGAATGAATGATGAATGAATGAATGAATGAATGAATGAATGAATGAATGAATGAATGAATGAATGAATGAATGAATCAACCAAATAATCAATCAGTCAATGCATGACTTCATCAACAATTTGCTGAGTTTATCCTAAATAATTTATTGATGTTATTGTCTGAGGCAAGCTCAGTACCTTACGTGTTTCTTTTTTTTTTAAATTGCGAGTCATCCAGATAAACTCTTTAAGTATGATTTCACAATATGGGGCAATCTATATCTTCGTATTTAAGTTACTCACATTTTCATAGTATCCATATTATGAAATTATTAATATAAAATTGTGATTTTGGTAAAAAAAACAGTTTATCAAGCATTCGGTTTTGCCAGCCGTTCTTTTATATTCATATTATCAACATGTCGAGTGCATCTTTGACGTTCTAAAATGTTATTTGTCATGAATATATAATCACTCACATGGGAAGGGCAGAAATGGTCATACGTGTAAGTCCTACTATTAGCCCTACTTGTCAAAGTTTTTAAAGTCATATGATCGTAATAAATATAATATTTGGTCGGGTAATGTGAGGCTATTGTGCTTAAGATTTGGGCCCTATCTGGTCATTTGAACTGTCGGCTCAGCCTCAATATCAAATGACTACGGTGGGGCTGAAATCTCCCACGTCGGGCTTAAATTGCGCATTGACTTTCAAGTACAACTTGTATACTGGAAACAATTTTATTTTCAGCAATCGCATTCGGTTGACGATTTGGCCGTCATTCACCAGTATCGTCCACACAGTACCACACCTCACAATATAGAGACAGGGTATGTTCAGAACTACTCAGGTCACGTGGGTGCGGCTCTCCATGCCTCAAAATACATCACGTACTACCAGGAACAGGGTTAGTATCTATATATTATATAAATCGTCACATGGGAGCTAAAGGGTCCCATCTGCCAATCGTTTAAGTGGCACATATGACCATTTAGCTCTAAGGGAACAATATTATCGTAATATAATCTCTAGTAAAATGTTGATTAAATGTATATATGTATATATTTTGTTATTTTTATTTTTCAGGCTTGGCTGACGGAAATCCCACTACAAGTCAAAGATTAAAGAAACTACCACAGCAGGTAATGTTTCCTATAGATATGAAAGTTATTGATAAATGTATTGGTTGTATTGGTTGAGTAAAAAAAAAAAAAAAAACATTTTACAATCACTTTTAAGAGAAGGCTTTTTTTAAGATGGTTATTATGATGTAAAATGTTTCTACATCATAATGACTATCTTATAAAATAAAGCCTTCTCTTAAAAGTGGTTGTTGTTCTAAAACAACATGAATTTTATTCAAAACGTGTCAAAAACTGCATCCCTTGTATGAGTGATTTTCTTTTTAGCATAACGATGTACAATATCACAGGCGTATACCAACGTAACAATAATATAATCAACGTTTCCCTGTAACATTGGTCAGTAGACCTACATGTGACAAGGTACAAAACATTGAAAGTGAATAAAATCTGTAAAAACAAATCTAATCCCCGTATAAAATACACTATATATCGACCAACTAGTTCATAAGCCTATTTGAACAGCGAACGAAATATCAAAAATCAACAAAACCTTGAGGGTATAATTTGTGTGCAATTATTTTTAAAAAATTGTCTTGTAGTTTAATACATGCTTAATTGGATTTATCAGGCATTTCATCAAATAAATGTTAGGTACAACATATAGGATATCTATATTATTGTATTTGTTTATATATTTCACCAACGCATTTACTTGATTTAACAAATTTGCTGATGAAGATTTGAATTTGATTTTAGAAGGACACTGAACATACTAAAAAACAAACGAAGCAGCCAAAAAACAAGCAAAATGACAAAACTACACAGCATGGCAATGATCGTCAGCAGGACAATAGATCTGACAGGTAAACACTTCAATTCATAGGCCCAATTTGAATGTTACATGTCATCTTAATTTGATTTGATTTCATCCGCCCAAATATATAGTATAGCATTACACAAATCTATCATTTCAATTATATAGAACAAGCCGTTGTTGTACAATCTATGAGTTGCAAATTCATTGTTAACCTTTCCAGTATGGGGATTGGCTTTAGACGTCAGAATCTGACGTCTAAGGCCGATCCCCATACTGAAAGAGAAAAATATATATTATGGTAGTAGTGTATTCAAATGAAGCAGAAAGATCTAACTGAGACATTTATAATAATTTCAAATTAAAAATACCCTTTGGTCTCTATGGCTTATACAAAAATATTTCCGCATTTTAAGGGCTAAAGCAATTCAGGACTTTTTCTATTGCAGGTCTCAGAGTGACACTGACGACACGGGAAATTATCAAAGATCTTGGAGAGAACGTGGTATTCAAGTCGAAGAAAATGAAGACCAAAGAACTCATAGCACCAGAACCAGTATTGATGACACATGTTCAATAACCAGTGATAGAAGCAGTAGATGTGAGCGAACATTGACGAGCAGTGATTCTGACAGCTCCAGCGATGACACTGTGTCTAACAGTCATATCAGCTCAAGAAGCAGCAGAAATGGTGGAAGACGGTCTTCTTCTAGTAGCAGTCATAAATCATATTGTGATAGCCATATAGGGAGATCGAGGGGAGATTCAAGTTCGTCAGATTCTGAGCAGAGTGTTACAAGCTCAAATCAAGGTGAAAAACAACGAAGTGGTAGCCGCTTAAGTCAGCATTCACAAGCTATGAGTACATCTAGTGATAGATACCCTGATAACCACAGTAATGGTAGCTGTAGAAGTGGTAGTAGTAAAGGTAGCACAAGTCACAGCAGACACAGTAAAGACACGAGTGAAAAAGACCACATCACCGAAGACAGCACTGGTGTCACACATAGTGGCACATACAGAGATCACAGTAGTTCTTCAAGTAGCGACGAAAAAACTAGTGATGAGAGTCCTGATAGAAGTAATGAAACCAAGAAGTATGATCTACCTGAAGTGATACCCCCAAGCATAGAATCATCAGATGTGGAATCAGTCAGAAGCTTCAACCAGTCCTCTGGTCGCCACTCAAGACTAACTCCAGAACAAGTCCGTAAGAATATCACTTATATATCGTCATCATCCACCTCCAGTTTGCTGCCAGACCAAGCTGATGATGTCCCTCTAGATAAAAAACAGTGTCATAATGATCAACCAGAAGAAGACAGAGCGAACTCCAGAAAATCCTCCGTACAATCCAGCAAATTAGAATATAGTCCTAATTCTGAACCAACACTTTCACAACTAAATTCACACAAAAGTCTAGAAAGTCTTCACTTAAGCAAATCATCCGAATCATTGCACAGCATTAGATCTACTAATTCTCAAAAGAAAACCCATACAAACGGCTCTGTAACCAGCCGGTCTAATTTGTCGATTAATAAAGAATGTTACTCTGATAAATCTAACAATGAGAAGATGGTAGATTATGCCAGCGTTATATCTATGCAAAGTAGATAAAATAATTTGTCTGAAAATTACAAAGCAGTTGATGTCTTTATTATGCTTTAAATAGTTATGTTAGAGTGTTTTCATTGGCTGTATGAGTCCGTAAATGATGACAAATGCAAATATAATCCTATGATATGTTAGAAAACAGGATTGCAGGGTTTTAGTATATAAAAAGAACAAATATTATCAACGACAGGTTTATCGTGTTTATGTATGTGTTCTCTCTTTAATAAACGTTGTACTTACCATGTAATCTCTTGTTTGTATTTCAGAATTCTTCAAGGAATAAGAACATGCAACTAAAAAATGAGACCTCTTTATTTCATATCGTTTTTTGGAGAAAGTTGGCATTGGTGCTACATCTACGGCGCCGGGTGCAATATTATTATTGGCATGTCCATAAGTGATAATGTTCTCATCCTAACAGCAGCATAGGTGACAACTTGGAAATGAGTCACGTTATTATAATCAGATAATGCCACCCTAATCAAATAATGAATTTGACAGTATTGATCATATCCCACTTAATTTCAAATAGTGGCAGTTTCATAAACCGGCCGAAATTCAGATAAACGTATCAAAAAATTTCCATTTTTTTGGAACTGCTAATATTTAAACCCTTCACCATCAACGTTCACATGAAGGGTTTTGACTGTCAAAGTCGCAAGATGCTCATAATTATAAGTTACCATCATTATGACATGAGAAAAAACCCAGCAGTATAGTAAGCAGGTAATTGCAGGTTTCGATTTTCAGTTGACAATAATTTTGAAGCAGCGTTCGATACATAAAGTATCGGCAAGTAGCTGTAAATGAAACGAAATGAATCGAGCTTTGGGCCATTTTTGTGTACATATAGGCTAAATTTGACCAGGATGGTGAGATGACACTGCCCTTCAGACACCTCTCGGTCACGGAGCCTCCCCACAATATTGAATCATTACAACTGAGCGGGGAAGAAACATTTTGTTTCTTTGAGACTTGAATGCTAGAGCGGGAGACGAACCCGCGATCTATTCCAATCAGGCAACTGTAACCACTGCACCAGGGCCCCCGCCCACCGTGGTATAGAGGCGATCCCTTAACACTTAGAACCCTGAACTCTCACATTTAACCCATAGAGCACTGATGTCGACTACATACAGGCTAAATTGGGCCAGGAGAACCTCTTGAAGATGGTGAGATGGGTCAGATGACACTGCCCTCCAGACACAGGATTGTAAATTCAAACTCTGGAGGTCTGAGGCTCAGTACGCTACCTCTCGGTCACGGAGGATCCCACAATACTCTTTCAAACCGCTGAGACCGGTAAACGAACCCCGAACTCTAGTGTAAAAGGCAGCGGTGCTACTGAAAATGTAAACGTATTAGCCCCGACCTCTAAGGGTTAATGTTAATTATCACAGTATCATGTAGGCCTACTAGCAGGATCGGCAGTTATCATGATGGGCAGAAAACGATATCAAGATCAAATCTTATGAGCATTATTACTAAGTGGTGTGCAAGTGATTTATGTCACCATTATTGTCATGGCTAAATGTTTCTGATTACAATTTAAAAATGATTTTCATCGTCAGTCTCATCCATGATTAATTATTATGACGTCATCATGATCATTAATGATGGATATATATTCAGTGGAACCATGCAGTGGTATACAGATAGGGGTTATTTCTAATTGCTTCATTCCCATGAGTAATTAATGTAGGGCAAACAACGATGACCGAAATTTAACACGAATATGTCGGTAGAACGTATTATAATCGATCCAGTAACTATGATCAGGCGTTGACCCATTGTCGATTTAATGTTAGTCTAGCGTCGTGCACGATGGCCTAACATTAAAGCAATAGTGAGTTAATATCTCGTATTTGCTAGCCATATGTACATGAGTGGTCACGTTCCGTTGATGATTATATAATAATAATATTAACCCATAGAGCACTGATGTCGACTACAGTTGACATTCTGTGTTTTTATTAGCACCTGTATAACCCCTGATAACGAGCTGTACACAGTAATATATGCCTTCAATATTAAAACACTTGAAGTTGTGTATCGCGGTAGCGAGACACAACTTCAAGTGGCTGGAAATTAAAATTGAATAGCTCAGTAATATAAGAGTTAATAGCCACAGGCGAAGGGCAGTGGTGTAGGTCATGTAAGCTATTTCTTATATCTATAGGTCATAATTATACGCTAACCCTTGGGCGTCTATCTGCAGCAGGATTTCATTTTTAAGAGTCTCCCACGGGCTGGATTATCCGAACAAATAGGACATGAAAAACGATAGAAAATCGTCGCGTGCTAAAAGCTCTGATGGTAAAATAACCCGTAGTAGGCAATAAATACGAAATAAAGACATATAATATTATGTTTATCCTATTAAATCGGAAAATAACGTTTCTTTGACATTTAAATGTATACTCCAGCAGCCCTCCAAGCTGGAGAGGGCAATGAGGATGGCAGACTTAGTCGATTTCCCCTCTGGCTTAAAGTAAAAAAAACTACGCTAGAACGCGAAGTTTTATGTGCTGTAAATTATGTTTTAGGGGCCTACCACAGCAATATATGTATAATGATCTCGACGGAGATTTACTTCGACTAAATCAAAGTGATGAAGAATATACATGTATAATAGGATACTTAAATGCACACACATGTCAGCAAAATGAGTTTATTGAATTTGATTAAGTATACTAGATTATTAAAATTCTGACTATGTTTTGGATGAGGATATATGCCTTGAAAATATGTTTATGAATTGCGAAATACCATGTGTAAGAATTTGTAGAGATGATGAAGGAAAAATATAGATAAATTATTAGCACTGTGCAAATTAAACAACCTTATGATTTCTAACGATAGAGTGGGACAGGGCAAATATCCGGAAAAATGTACAACTACTAAGGGCCGAATAGTGATTATGTTATTGATTCTGCCCATCTCCTACCTACAGTTATCAATTTTAATATTTTAGATTCTCATCCAATGTTTTTGGATATACATTATCCAATACAATTAAGTTTACGGCAACCATTGTTGATAGATACTGAACCAAATGCACAGTAACTGTTGTCGGAAAACCCAAATAAGAATTAACCATCAACTCACTCCAAATTGTAAGTGTTTACTTAGACAATTGATTGGAACAGTTTTTTAATAATATTGATGTAAATATGGGAAACTCTATTCTATTTGAGCAAGACAATGCAAATAATGATGTAAATGAAATTGTTCATGAAATTAATTCCATCTTGGAAAAAGTCCTAAAAAACACTTAAAATCTACTGGTTTTCTTAATAAGAAATTGTCTGTACAACTGTACAAAAATGAGACAAAACTAAAGTGCAAAAATAAGGGAACTGTATATTTTCAGAAAACAAGAACTGTGGACCATCCAGATATGAAGCCGAATTGTTTATTTGACAATAGGTTATTTGATTTCCTGTGTGTCACAATTCCTTCTCTGATGATATTTCTCATACATTCACAAGGGATAGATGTGAAGCTCACTGGCCTGTGATTATTTGATTGATGGCCTGTGATTATTTGATTGCTGTTCTCATGGCGTCTGCCAGTGGTTCTGTGATTTCGTCATTTAGTTCACTTAAAATTCACAAATAGATCTCTAGGGGTAGACCGTCTACCCCCTGGGGATTTATTTGTCTTCAGTTTTTCGATAAATTGTTGTACTTTGTCGTTTTTATGTCCACAATCTTAAAAAATCTAGTGGTTAATCGATCGTCCAGTTTTGGGATCATTTTGTTCTCTTGTATATATATGCTGCGAAAAAATTCTCCCAGTAGGGCCTAAGTGTGCTTTTTCTTCATCTGATTTGGTTGTGCACAACTGCACTGATTCATCCTTATAGTCTAGTCTGTTTCACCAGATCCTGGGAGTAGCGTTTTTTTCAATTTGCTTGATCGCTGTTTAAAAGTTTTTTACCAATTTTTTTCTCGTATCATTTTTTATCTTCCCCCAACATCCCTGAAAATTTGGTATTTTTGTGAATTATCAAAGTTAGACCATTTGGCATGTAATATTTTTCAAAATTACAGCTCTTTTCAACACCATTTACGTGAAACAAGAATTCTATTACATGCCAAATGGTCTAACTTACAAAATACAGAAAAAAATTCCACCAAATTTTCAGCGATGTTGGGGGAATATAAAAAAATTATCCGAGAAAAAAATTGTTAAATTGTTTTAAACAGGGGCTGAGTAAATTGAAAAAAAGGTTTCATATTTTGTAATTTTGTGTTCTTATATTGTGGTTCTATGATTGTGTAATGTTTTAGCATTCAGGAAGGAGGTGGCATGACTGGAATTCTGTCTTAAACAACTGGAAGGCTAATGGCGAGAATAAGTCCGACCGTTCGGCTGAATGCTCAAACTAGAGACTGGAACTGCAGAGAGAATTCTTCAAGCACAAATCTTTATACTCGACACAGTTCAACATTCAATACATACAGTTGTCGGCAACGGTGAGGTTGGTGAAGGGAGAGTTGGCAGGTCTGATAACAAGGTTGATAGATCCAATCAGAACTCATATAACTATTAAAACGTTTCAACTCAACAAAATCATAACTTAGCTTAAATCCAATGGCTCACGGCTTCATTGTAACTCAAAACAGTGCAGTAGCATGATAATCTCGTGTTGCCTACCAAACAAAACGGCAAAAAGGACTCAAGTGACTACGAGTCCATATAATTATGAGATCATTTGTCACAGAAGTAAATATACTTGTGAGTAATAATTCAGATAGGCTATAAAGTCATAGATAATAATTAGAATATTAAAATAGGATGATTAGTCATGTAGGCCAATAATATATATGGATGAAGGTCCCGAGAGAGTGCGAGTGTGGAGATTATAGCACTGGTTCACTAGCACTAGTTCACCAGGTCGAGTCCGCAGAAGGTGGCCTGGTAGACTGAACCAGTGCCATAATCTCCACACTAGCAATACGGCTCACCTTTATGCATTTTCTCGCACGATAAATACAAAATATGAATTAGGCCTATATAGACCTAAAACTTTTTAAAAACATCACCATTCATTTCGAAATTGAATGTTACACCAGCGCCGTCGCATCACTGACAAATGTTGACAGGAATTATCGTGGTCTGGGGCGAGGGTTACCATTGACGTTGCCGAATGTTCGACAAGTCAATGGACGCACCAACGCCTCAGGCCCTAATCTTGATCGTGGTGTCTTGCCCGGTCAGCAAGCTGTGGTTCGCTGCAGAAACTCAGTCAAAGTAGAAGATTTTCTTAATTCATTCTTTATTCATTCCATTTTCGTGCAGACATTGTCAGATATGAGCGTGCTACTTAGTCCCGTGCGACAGGGGGCGGCTATCCAGCCACGTGGCTGAATGTGTGTGACGCGGTTACACGTCTGACTTCCGAGAAGGCCAGTGATAGAATGAGCGAGCGCGGCTGGGCCACACATGGCGTAAGTCAGACGGAAGTGCTGACCCGTCGATCAGCGTTTCGGTCCGGCTCGAACTCGGCGCGATGATCTGCTAGTTGGTCGCCACATTACCCCCGGGCTAAGTGACAAAGTATATCTACAAAACTATGCTTGTGGTGAACTCAACAGCAGATATCGTAAATTTACGGTTAACTACGCGCCGACCAACTAGCACTGATTCGTACAAAAATATCAACGTTATAACTATAAACATGTAAAAAAACAAGGTCATGATACAGCGTGGGTTGTTGGTGAGCTATAATGAGTGCGGCTATGACCAAATCTTTATTTATTTCCGATCCTCCTAGCAAATGTCCTTTTAACTGGCCATGCCCAAAACTCTTAACTCTCATCCAACTGATTTAGTTACTTAACCCGTTGAACACGAGATTATCATGCTACTGCACTGTTTCTGAAACGAGATTATTTTATGACGTCATAGTTATCTCATGCAATCAGACCCAGAGATCTCCGGGCCTCGTATCTGAATGGTCTCCCTAAATCACGGAGATCCCCGAGGCTCGTCACAAACGGGTTAACATATATAAGAATAGTGAAAACTTTCATTATTTATTTAACAATGATTTATATGTGCCAGGCCTGGCACGATTTGTATACATAATAAAGTTAAATTGTACGCCCGCTGGGTCCGTAGTATATATCATTAGGAGCTATAACCGCGTAAACCAGCTGCATGAATCGCGCTGGTGTATGGATCTGTCCTCCCACACATGTTTGAATCGGCGACGGATTTATTGTCACTATACGGCTGTGATCGGTATTACTTTTGCTGTGATTGCTGATGCGTTTGTTCTGTTTTGTTTGAATCGGCACCTCTTTTCTCAAATGCAAAGGAATTCGCGAATATGTTCTAATACCATCGTACTTCCCGTTAGCACGAGAAGTCATGGCATTTCTAACATGCAGCGCCTTGTACAATCTCGCCTTCGCCTGACTGTTCCCCAGGTTTTTCACCTCGTAGGCTAACCTCTGGAGCTGTTGCCTTTGTCTTTACCGTGGACTGTCCGTTCAAACTTTGCTTCGTGCACACTCCGGCTTCAGAAGGCGTCGACGTAGCAGTACTTCTTTTTCCTACCACGGCCGTCTGAGGTTCATAAATTTTCGCCATAGGCCGTATAGCCGTAGTTTTTGACATCGCGGTCAATTGTCTGGTCTGTTCATTTTCAGGCGTGCGCTCGATATGCGCAGGTTTGACACGGTCTGCAGTCACCGTCTCAACCTTGCCTTTGATTAATACTTTGAATACTCGACCGCTCCTTGCGACGACCTTGATACGGTCCGTCGTAAGGGGCAGTCAGCGGTGGTGCGATTGCGATTCGTCGCAAAAATACATGTGAACATGTGTCGAGCTCCTTATATACTGGAACGTATCTTTTTGATTTGTCTCTTGTGGGGGGCTTAACCGGAGACGCGACATGGCTACGCGTAACTTATCTGAATATTTTTCTAAATCAGTATAGGCGTCCACAGTATAATTCTCCGTAAAGTCACCTGGTAGACGCAATGTCATTCCGTATGCCATCTCGGCGGCCGATCTGCCTAACGTTTCCTTGACGGCCGATCGTATGCCGAGCAAAACGGCCGGAAGCGTAGTTGTCCATGGGTTCGATGTCTTGTGTGCAATAATGGCGACCTTAAGTTGTCTATGAAAACGCTCAACCATGCCGTTTGATTGAGGGTGATAACTCGTTGTTCAGTTTCTAGTTATACCGAATTGATTACACAAAGTATCCCATAGTCTGGATTCGAACTGGGCCCCTCTATCCATGGTGATCGTGGCAGGAGTCCCGAAACGAGCTACCCATGCTCCGCCAAAAAACGCGTCCGCGACTGTCTCTGCTCTAATATCTTTTATCTGTATAGCCTCTGGCCAACGTGTAAATCGGTCGACGCATGTCAACAAATACTTAAAACCGTCGGAATAAGGTAAGGGCCCAACCAGATCGACGTGTACATGATCGAATCTCTCAGTCGGTTCCCCGAACTTTCCGAAAACTGGTTTATTGTGATGTGAAACTTTAGCTGCTTGACAGCCTGTGCAGTATCTGCACCAATTTGCTATGTCAGTGTTCATCTTTTGCCATACAAAACGAGAATGAATGAGAGGTTTCGTGGCTCTATGAGAAGGGTGCCCTAAACCGTGAAGGGAATTAAAAACTTTTCTTCTAAACTTTTCGGTTACGTATGGTCTTTTACGTCCTTTCGAAATGTCGCACCAGACCAATACATTATCAAATGTCTTTAACAAGCGAAATTTCATATTATATAGACGTCGTTGAATGTCTCAAACGTATGAGTTCTTTGTCAGAAGCCTGGTCCTTGCTCAGGTCTTTATAGTTTATCGCTGCGTCATATTCAATAACTGAAACTGCTGGTCGCGATAATGCGTCCGCTACGAAATTCGTTTCGCCCTTCACATATCAAATATCGGTTGTGAACTCTGCTATAAAAGCTAAATGCCTTGTCTGGCGTAAGGATGGTCGTTCTGCCGTAGAGTTCATGACGTAAGTCAAAGGTTTATGTCCAGTGACTGTGTTGACATAAAATTCTCTACCCTCCAAGTTATGTCTAAAATGTCTAATGGTACTATAGACTGCCAAAAGTTCTCGGTCAAAAGCGCTGTATCATGTCTCTGCTGGTGATAGCTTTTTGCTAAAAGATGACAAAGGTTGCCATACATTATCAATACATTGTTGTAAAACTCCACCAACCGCGAAATCACTAGCGTCACACGTGATGTTTAAAGGTGCCGACTGTTGCGGATGTACTAATAACGTTGCGTTTGCTAGTATTTGCTTCGATTCGGTTAATGCTACGTTCGCATTCTCTGTCCAATGTAATTCGAAATTAGACTTGGGCGAAAGTCTATTCTGACCTTCGTTGGCTGCAGTCAACAAATTATTCAATGGTGTCAATTTTCCAGCGCAATGAGGAATAAAACGATAGTAATAATTTACCTTTCCTGGATATCTACGTAATGCTCTCTGTTTCTCAGGCTTCACGAAATTTACTATCGCGTCCACTGCTGTGGGAAGGGGGGAAATGCCTTCAGGACAGACGTAATGTCCTAAAAAACTCAGTTCAGTCGTTCCGAATTGACATTTGTCCGGTCGAATTATTATTCCGTATTCGGTTAACCGTTTGAATAGAATTTTCAAATGTTTCTTATGTGTCTTATGGTCAGGGCTTGTTACTAACAAGTCATCTAAATATACAAACACGAAATTCAAACCACGCGTGACATGGTCTATAAAACGTTGAAAAGTTTGTCCGGGATTTTCGTAACCCGAACGGCGTTCGTGTAAAATTGAAAAGTCAGAACGGCGTCGTAGTTGCGGTTTTATGTACGTCTGATGGCACGACTGGTATCTGGTAATATGCCCTCACTAAATTTATCTTCAAAAATATCTTGGAACCAGCTAAACGCTGTGTAAAGTCCTGTATATGGGGAATCGGGTACCTATCTGGAACCGTTTGAGCATTTAAGCTGCGGTAATTGCCGCATGGTCGCCAATCGCCGTTTTTTTTAGGGACCATGTGTAGTGCAGACGACCATTCGCTGTCGCTGGGCTCGATAACGCCCAATTTGATCACTTCATCGAACTCTCTCTTTGCGGCGACTAATTTATCTGGTGCTAGTCTTTGTGGTCGCGCGAAAACGGGATGACCTTTAGTTACTATCTTATCAAATCAAATCAAAGCATGTTTATTTTGTGAAAATACAAACATTAGCCAAAGGCTATTCTCCCGATTTGTAAATCGTATGCGTTATTCCATGTTTCACTGTCTCGCCTTTCATTGTAGGTCGTGTCAGTTCGGGGAATTGATTTAATAATTCCGTATACTCGTTACGAGTGCTATCTATTCGATTCAGTGACAACGGTTTAATTGAAGATAATGAGACAATTTAGGCCGGCTGGAACTCGGCGTGATGATTTGCTAGTTAGGTCGCCACAGAATCACCTGAAATATCACTACGCTGAGACACATAGTGATGTGACGTTTAAATAAACAATACATTTTGAAACTGCACTGAAATATATAAATTAGAATATTTATTTTACATCTTTTGTGGGCAAATACAATTAGGCTTGTGAAAAAAATCATTATATTGGCAGTAGTGAACTACTTTGTTTTGGCTATATGTTACATAAATTATTACACATGTGATAGGCTCAGCGCATGGCATAGTTGAGTGCGAGTGCGGGATTATCCAGACTTGTTCTCAAGTAGGCCAATCACTGCAGAGTGCAAGAAAATGGTTATCATTAAAAACACCTAGATTAGATTTAGACACATTAACTCAATATGATAATCCCGAGAGACAACCACCGAGTACTTACTAGCGGTACATCTTTTCCACGAAACTGGCCGAAACCGACCTAATAGGGGTGTGTAGCGCAGTCTAATGGGTATAATAAGAATAAATATAAATATATTTTATTTGTATTTTTAATAAAAATTGACTTTTGAAGAAAGGAAAGTGGAAAATGTATGTCGCGTCAATCCACACAATTAGCCACTAACGTTACTGCCTAGCATTGAAGCACTCACCAGATGGGATATGCTGTTATAACAATATGTAGATATACAGTAATTTAATTGGTTCTCATTTAAATGTGTGACATCTCAAAAGACACGACACATCAACCCAATGCTGGCCCACAGTCTACGACATTAGCCCAACATTGGACCAACAGTGGGTTAATGTATCGTGTTTGCTAGCATAGGATAATCCTGTGATCACAATAAAAAAAATCGTATGTATAATTATAATATATATATTAGGTATAATAGAAACAATTGTTTATTTTGGTAGTGTTTAATTATCCCACACGGATCGATCATCACGCAGGGTACCGATCACGCTGACAATGGTATAGGCTGGTCCTATGATCACCACAACGTATTTTTCGGATGATCTTTGCTAGATATTCTATCCTCTATATTATGTCATTGCAATTAATTCACATTACAGTATACTAGGTCCAATACATTTTGAATCGGTCAAATAAAGTACATATACTTAGTTTGACTCGAAAAAGACACGCACCTACGACATGAATGGCGCGCTAAATAGGTAAGAAACTACAATTCTAACTTGGCATATTCCATTAGCTGATTATAAACGTTCTTTGACTTCATAACTGTTATTATCTGTTAGCGGCTTCTTCTTACATAGGCCCCTATCTGAACCAATAATATTTCATCCTATTTAGGCCCTATTATTGTAATATACTTTTAAAAATATTATTATAATATATCACTAGGCAATAACATACATATATAATTGTACGCCCTTGCTTCACATTGTTAAATGTAAATAAGAAAAACAAGTAATTGTGTAATGCGCTCTGGGGCTGAGTGGGCTAGCTATAACCAATCAAAGGGATTAGAGACAATGGTTTGATGCTTGTCTACTCAAGGTGTTACGTCATGGTGATTACAAGTCGGGAAGGAGGGGTGGCAATTAAAGTGACCTAAGATAAAATAACTAAGCGGCTTTGCAATATGTTATGTAGATTTTATTTTTATGTTATATATGTAATATATGTATATATTATCTTTTCTCTTGTTTTAGCTTGTTGCAGGATCTACGCAGCTGCTGGTACAGATCGTCTAGATGTCTTCGATGACGGTAATTTCATGTTCAGGGCACTGTCACATATATATGAAATAATGCCTAATTAATCATATTGTTATACTATGTAAATAATTTTATTATAAAGTTGTATCATAATTATAATATAATGCACATGTATATATATCTTATAATTTACTGTTGTATATGTAATGTAAATAATACATTACATATGTGTCATTCCGGAATGTGTTCTTTTCTTTTTTATTAAAGATATCAATTGATTATTATTATCGTTTTTAAAGCCGGTTTCGGTCGGTTTCATCCGGTATCGCTCGGTTTTGTGAAAAAGACCTAATAGGACAAGTATAACTTATGTCGAAGTTCTTATCTCATTTCAATTCCCATCTGGGCGACGGTACATAAATAACTCGACATTGACTCTATAATGTTCTTGATGCTTTATTAATTATAAATCATAATGCCGTGCACTGGCTCAGATGGGTGGCGATGGAATGTGGAACGCGGCGGTAGCCTCGTGGCTAGCTCTGCGAGGAGCAGAGAGACAACAGCTAGGTCCGCTCTGCTCCCTGAGTAGATCGCAAGTGAGTGAGTGAGTACTTGGCCGCGTGGCTTAGCACCGGCGGCATCCGCTAGGGGGCAGCTTCTCCTCAGATGCAAACCCTAGCGTGGCCGCATGGCTTAGCACCGGCGGCATCCGCTAGGGGGCTGCTTCTCGTCAGATGCGAGCCCTAGCAAACCGATGCTTGTCCCCACAGACCCACCCCTTACTAGAATGAAATGCAAGTAGGGGAGAGTGGGGCATGTCCACACACCTAACATACTTGTCCAATATCAGATGAATTATTAATAATAAACGTTAAATACTCTTGTGTAAATATGAGTTTACAATATACCTTGGTAATTCTCCAACCTTGGTAATTCTCCAACCTCTGATAAATTTCATTGAATCAACGCATTCCACTAAATGATGATTAGAGCTTGGTATGTGGGCATGCCCCGCACAAGGGGCATGTCCACATGGGGTGTGTGGATATGCCCCACAGTTGGAGGTGGACATACCACATAGTGGTAATAAACAAGCCCTGGATTTAATAGAAATAAATGACACACAGAAAAGCATTGAAAACAACATCATAATAGATATTTTTAATACCGGTATATAAGTAAAGACAACAAAACAGAGAGCCAGCCAAGGTAAATTTGTTTAAATCAAAGCAGAATAAGGGAGGGTGGGGGGGGGGGATGCTCAAAATAATATTGCAAAATCCTAACTTGAAGGTCTTGGGCAGGATTTGGGGTTCGGGATGTGATCACTTAATTATCAGTGTGCAGGGCCTATGTAGGATTTACGCACACATTGTAATTTGATAGGTTTCTACAACCAGATATAACACAGTCAGCGGTCCGTCAACACAGCCCACCTCTGGTCTATTGACCACTGGTGGCCCACTGACTGCAGCCACCGCTGCCAGTGGTGCCCATACCATCCACCGCCATCCCAGACAGAAACGTAACAAACTTAGGTCACCAGGAGCCCGTCACCGTTTGCCACTGGTGGCCCACCACATGGATGTCCAGCAGGTAGCCGGTGGCCCACTAGCTACATTGTTTGACAGTGGTGTATCGTCGGTGGTGCATCAGTGACAAATGCAAACCCTCCGATTGCCGCCTGTGTGCCGCTGGTGGGGTACGTGGTCCACCAGTGGCTTTTTGCCACTTCCCAGACAATATCACTCCAGTGGTCCACCAGTTGCTATGAGCGACAAAAACGCCACTGGAGGACCACCAGTGGCAATCAGGCGGCAATCAGAGGGTGGGATTTGCCACTGATAGACCATCGGTAGTCCACCACCGGCAAACAGAATAGCTATTGTGCCACCCACTATCAGCTGGACATCCATGTGGTGGGCCACCACTGGCAACAGGTGGCATTAGGAGGTGTACCACCGGTGGCCTACCATCACGTTGCTGTCTGGGTTATAGCCACTGTGGACCACTGGAGAGATCTATCTGATTGTCAGCATGTGCACAAACGTTTACCCTGCAGTCAAGGTGGAAAGCAAACCCTGATTTAATATTAGCATGCAGTTGTTTAATTTTATAATAAATACTAACCAAATTAATTATTCACTGATTAGTGTTTGTGTCATGGGGCATGTCCACACAGGGCGGATATGCCCCACGAGGGGCATATCCACACTGGGACTGGGGCATATTCGCCCAGGGTGGACATGCCCCATACAGTATTGGGCAATTATTATTGCATTATCGGCCATGACAGCAGTGAACGGCGATATTCAATTCACACATAGATCATACAAATAACACAGCATATATGGGAACCTTGGTCTATCAGTACATTTGAAAAGTTCAATAGCTAGAACCTTCGCCACAAGCTACTAAAATAACTTCTTCGGACGTTAAAATAATTTTTTGTTTCCAGTAATCAAGACATCATATCTATCAAATTCAAACAACTTGGAGGAAAGAATCTCATACTAAATGTATCTCGTGTATATCATTTCATTCACCAGGTAGCGCTTTATTGTAATATACTGAGCCATGTGGACATACCCCAGTGTGCGGACATGCCCCACTCTCCCCTAACTGGCAAGAGTGATCATCAGAATAACCGTATAGGCCTATACTTGATATACGACAAAGGCCACTCCCAGGATCTGGTGAAACAGACTGTAGGTCTAAATCCCTTAGGCCTATACCAGTTTTGACCTTTGTTTTTGATCGAGCATAATTTCAGAATTTCTTAGGGTTTGATTTGGCCTGTAGGGCCTACAGCAATGGATTCTTCATACTCTCGTTTGGCTTGTCTGGTGAGTGACTTTACTTTAGTTCTTATTTTGCAAAATTCTTGGTGGTATTTCTTATCTCTTGTTCCCATGTATCTAGTCCATAGTCTATGTTTTTTCTTTATGAGTATAACAGCCATTGACTCCCATTATAACTTTCCCGTTCGAACTATCCCTGATTGGAATTCTCTTCCGGCAGCTGCCATAGAATCAAAAACTGTGGCAGCGTTCAAGAGTCAGCTGGTTGATTAAGTCTACCAGCCCTTTCCCCCCTCCAGCCTGATACTCCAAATAGGAGGTGCTGCTGGAGTATCAATTCAAAGAATAGCCACTCCGTATTTTATATTTTGCCACGTTTATGCTTCGCATGAGTAGTCGTACTCGTAGAGCTCTGACAAGTAAATAATATAATAGATCTAATACATGTAATAGTGCAGTGAGACCACAACGTCTTCCTGTATGGACTCGGAAGTTGAAGATAACGTCAGGCAATGTCAGGAAAATGCTGTGTATTTTACGATGATTAGAAGGGTAATATATTTGAGACAACATATCCAATAAAATTAATATTCTCTTTTATGTGGTTCCTTATATTTTAATGTGGATGTTATACATTATGCATTAGTCTACGATAGGTTTAAATAACTCCCACCAGTCCGACACTCGTCTCGGGTAGATATCATATCATGCATTCATGGAGGACTGATCTGGGGCCGTATTCTCGTGAAAGTCCCCTAACTTTAGGATTTTTCCGCAACTTTAAAATGCGGAACTCCGTAACTGCGGAATTCCGTAAATCGCTATTCTCAAACTATTTGCGGAAAACTGTAGTTGCGGAGTTCCGCATCCTAACTTTTATGCAAAACACGCCATTTTTTCCTAGAAATAGAATTTAGGGCACCCAAATTCTTTCCGTAACTTTTACCTAAAACTTCCGCATCGTAAAATTAACGAGAATAGCACTTGCGGAAAAAAACCAAAGATGCGGAAATATTTGAGGAAATTCTAAAAATCTACGATGCGGAACTCCGTAAATGATCACGAGAATACGGCCCCAGGTGTGTCATTTTAAACAGCTGTATAAGTTTGTGGTTTAGTCGCCTTGTTCTGAGAGATTGCCAGCCAAGCTCGGCTAGCAACCTATCAGAGCTAGTGTGGCGATATGCTCCAGTGCACACCAGAGCAGCCCTCCTCTGTACCTGCTCAATTGCTATTGAGTCTCGTACAGTACAATTGTCATAAATAATATCACAATATTCAATAATGGGTAGTACCATACTTTTATAAAGTGAACAAAGGGTACCACGGCGCAATTTTAATCTTACACGATTCAATAGAGCATTTCGCTTTGAAGCTTTACAAATACATAATTTTCCAATATGATTGTTCCATTTAAAATTACTAGTAAACACAAGACCAAGGTGAGTATATTGATCAGTTCTTTCTATAGACGTGTTATGCAAATAAATAGGTGGATAATTAAGGTAATTATTCTTTCTAGTGATTATCATGTACCTGGTTTTGTTGGCATTAAAAGTTACTTTCCATAATACATTCCATCTTTCAATTTTTTCCAAATCTCTACAAATTTTACCGTTTGATTCTGCAGAGTCATCAAAACAATCAAGTAAAGATGTGTCGTCTGCAAATAAGTGTACATCACATTCTAGGTTAAGAACAAGATCATTTATATAAACAAGAAAAAACAGTGGCCCGAGAATTGACCCTTGGGGTACACCTGAATTTGTGTATTTTTACCATTGCGAGGAACAACCATTCACTACAACCCGTTGGAATCTGTCACTTGAATAGCTTTTAATCCACTTTAAAGCATTACTCGTGATGCCCATTTGATTAAGTTTAAATAAGAGACCTTTATGCCATACTTTATCGAAGGCCTTGGAAACATCAAGAAAAACAATACATGCATCATGTTTATCATCTGAAGCATTTGCAATTTTCTGGGTGATGAATAAAAGCTGATTCACAGTGGAATCGGAGTGCTTAAATCCTTAAATTATGAATGACACAAAATATTCAAATGTCCCACATGATACAGTGGGGTGGTGTGTATGAAATAGCAACAACTTAATATAATTCTCATTTCCAGTTCTAAAGGGCACCAGGCATAAAATAAGTGTCTGAAACGTAGGTCCGACACCGTGGAATTGCCCAGGTAGGCCTATATCTAGTCTAGATTCAATAAATTTTAAAATTGTCCAATAAAATTATGCTGAGCCTTTTTTTGTAACTGCCGACATGCTAGAATAAATATTTGACCACATTCCACATTTTTCACTGAGCAAGAAAAATGCTGTGCCAGATGAAAATCTGAGCTAATATAAAAACATCCTAAAGCTGTGGCCTAGTCCTAGGCTTAATTTTGCAAATTCCGGCAGGGATACAGAAGCCAAAACATCACCCTTACATTTGAACTTTTTGAAGCAGCTGAATAAAACTACTGAGATGTTGTATCCGTATATATCAGGTTTTAAGACACATCAGGGCACCCAATGAGTGCCCCGCAATACTGTAACAGAGCAAATATATCACATAACAATCAGAAATCTGGCCCCAGTTTTTTTTGATGGATTCTCATCCTTATAGCCATGAAACTTCCATTTTTAGCTCCCGCCGTCACCGTAGGTGAGACGGAGGGAGCTATGGATTCTCCCTCCATTTTTTTTTTGCCTCTTCTTTTGCCTATAACTTTGTAAGAAAATAAGCTAGGATAACAATTCCTGGTATGTGGGTTACTTCCAGGTGGATAATGGACAGGTTAAAATATTTTTAATCTGAATTCAATACGCAAGGTCTCAGAGGAGAAAATGATGATGTTACGGCGTTGGGCCGTTGGGCCATTCGGCCGTCCGTAAACAATTCGTTTCCGGAGCATATCTCTGAAAGTACTTGTCCGATTGTCTTCAAATTTTACACACAACACCCCTAGGGGGTCTAGTTGTGCCTTTTGGGATATTTGAACTTTGACCTACTTCTGGTTCAGAACTATGACCTATTTAGACGTTTTGACGCGCACTTCGTTTCCGGAGCAGATCTCGAAAAGTACTGGGCCGATGACAGTCATATTGCACATACATGTTCTCTAAGGTCCCTAGTTGTGTCTTTTGGACCTTGACCTTGAAGTTGACCCAGCACTTTGACCTAATTTATAACATCGTTAAATCCGACTGAAAGATTTTGTGGAATATCATGAAAACCGCTCAAGATAGCTACACCATTACTATAAAACAAATTGTGAGGTTTCAGGAGAGGATGCATCTTGAAAAATTTCAAGTCGCTAAAATTAAAAATGGCCGCCTATCGGCCATTTTTCACCTCGACAGGCCTGATATTGCGGAATATCATGAAAACAGCTCAAGATAGCTACACAATTAATATCAAATAAATTGTAAGGTTTCAGGAGAGGATGCATCTTGAAAAATTTCAGGTTGATAAAATTCAAAATGGCCGCCTATCTGCCATTATTCACCTCGACAGGCCTGATATTGTGGAATATTATGAAAACCGCTCAAGATATCTACACCATTACTATAAAACAAATTGTAAGGTTTCAGGAGAGGATGCATTTTGAAAAAATTCAACTTGTCCAAGTTCAAAATGGCCGCCAATCGGCCATTATTCACTTTCACATGGCTGTTATTTGGTAAACCGTGCTAGATGGCTAGACCATTACTATAAAACAAAATGTGTGATTTCAGGAGAGGATGCATCTTGAAAAAATTCGACTCGATAAAATTCAAAATGGCCGCTTATCGGGCATTATTCACTTTCACATGGCCGATATTTTGTCAACCGTGCTAGACGGCTAGACCATTACTATAAACAAAATGTGAGATTTTAGATGAGGATGCATCTTGAAAAAATTTGACTTGATCAAATTCAAAATGGCCCCTTTTTGGCCATTATTCATTTTCACATGGCTGATATTTGGTAAACCGTGCTAGATGGCTAGACCATTACCTGATTACTATAAAACAAAGTGTGAGTTTTCGGGGAAGGATGTACCCTGAAAATTTTTAACTTACAAATTCAAAATGGCAGACAATCAGCATTATTTACCTCGATAGGCCTGATATCAGGTAAACCGTGCTAAATAGCTAGACCATTACTATAAAACAAAATGTGACGTTTCGGGAGAGGATGCCTTTTAAAAACTTTCGACTCAATCGAATTCAAAATGGCAGTCTATCGGCCACTATTTACTTTCACATTGCTGATATTTGGTAAACCGTGTTAGATAGCTGGACCATTACTATAAAACAAAATGTGAGAATACAAGAGAGGATGCATCTTGAAAAAAATTGACTCGATCAAATTCAAAATGGCCGCCTATCGGCCATTATTTACTTTCACATAGCCGTTATTTGGTAACTGTACTAGATGGCTAGACCATGACTATAAAACAAAATGTGAGATTTCAGGAGAGGATGCATCTTGAAAAATTTTGACTTGATCAAATTCAAAATGGCCTCCTATCGGCCATTATTCACTTTCACATGGCCGATATTTGGTAAACCGTGCTAGATAGCTAGACGATTACTATAGAATGAAATGTGAGATTTCAGCTGAGGATGCATCTTGAAAAATTCTGACTCGATCAAATTCAAAATGGCCCCCTATCGGCCATTATTTTTTTTCACATGCCCAATATTTTGCAAACTGTGTTAGATTTTAGTCCATTACTATAAAACAAAATTTGAGGTTCCGGGGGAGGATGCACCCTAAGTTTGTAATTACCCTCGGTTCGCCCCATTCATTAGAAAGTGCAGGGTAGCCTCCGGTAAGCAAACAAAACTTCACCCAGGTTTTACCATGGTCAAACTAGTGCAGCCTTCCCCAGGCATCTCAATTCTTCGAGATGCCCACATTGTTCTGTCTAACTGGTCTTAATGATGTCTTCCAGAACTTCCTCATAGGGCAGTGGACATAGTCTATTTTAATTTTGTGCATTTTTTTACAAAAATTTTAAAATGGCACCTGCGTAAAAAAAATTATCAGAGGGGACCACAGCATGCCTGTTCCACTTACCTCTTAGCACTTGTTGCAACAATTATGGAAATAAAGGTGAAAGCTGGCACCATTTTTCATAATTGCGAGAAATCTAATGATGGGAACCCTCGGGAAAGGTAATAAAAGTGCCATACAAAGCAAATTACTCCTTCAATTCTACAATGATGGCTTCATTTCTACCAGTAATAGTGAGCAAGAAGAACAAACAAACATAGACAAATATGTCTTTTATTGCAGTGTATCACAAATTCACATAAATCCTGAAAAGACACGAAAAAAACCCATCATAATGACTGTTTGAATCCACCTAGTCAAAGCTTGCTTGTTTCCGTTGTCGATATCATTGATATTGAAAG
Organism: Flabesymbios commensalis; assembly: GCA_964017125.1. Lineage (NCBI taxonomy): Eukaryota > Metazoa > Annelida > Polychaeta > Terebellida > Flabelligeridae > Flabesymbios > Flabesymbios commensalis. The sequence continues at coordinate 23,040,415 of OZ024910.1, forward strand.
CTCGGAATCTCACGCTGATGTCTTTGTTTACCTAGCTCCCTCCACACTATAGTCATTACTGGCCGCCATGAGGGAGTTCGGTACAAATCACTGTCCAAAATGTGAGATTCCTAACTTGTCTATATAATACATCTAGCAACGGAAACAGGTAACTGTGCGTCAGGTCAGTCGCCGCCAGTCAATCGGGAAACTTGGCACTAGTGACTAGGCCTACAGTCTGTTTCACCAGAACCTTGGAGTAGCCTTTTTTCAATTTGCTCGATCGCTGTTTAAAAATTTTCACCAAAATTTTTCTCGGATCATTTTTTCATCTCCCCCCAACGTCCCTGATATTTTGGAGGATTTTGTTTGTGTATTATCAAAGTTAGATCATTTGGCATGTAATAAATTTTCAAAATTACAACTCCCCTTAACACCATTAGACTCAGACTCAGATTCATTTATTTGATCAAATAAAAATAAAAACATTTACATATTTTGATTAATAGTATAGATCAGGAGACCTCCACTAAAACCGTAGGTCGCTATCGTGGAGGCCACCTTAGAAAAAAAACAATAATTGAATATGTATGAATAATAATAATAATAAGATGGATAATAATAATAATTAAAGCAATAGAGAATTATACATTTATACACATACCCAGCGAATACGAGGCGCCGACACAACGTTGGATAAATGTTAGGCCGATATCGTAGACGGCGGGCCAACACTGAACCAACATCGGGCCAACGCCCCGTGCACGCAGGATAAAAAACTATATAACATTATACGTCTTGTACACATACATAACAATCAGGGATATTACATTCTAAATTATAAAAAGTTAATAAAAAGTTTTTGGCGTACATTGACATACCTTCGGTACTATGGGTGGTCAATTTTTCTTTGATATTTAATGCACAGTTGTTTATGGTTTCTGGTATAGAAAAAAGTAATGACTGTTTTTGCAAACTCGTGTTTAATGCGACATTTGTATAGATCTTGATTCCTGGTGTTATGTGTGTGATTATTTGTTTTAATAGAAAGATTTTGAAAGTACAGAGGTAGGTTATTTTTTACATATTTGTAATAGAATTTCAGCTGTTTTATTTTGAATATGTCTTCAGTTTTTAAGAGGCGCAAGTTTTTAAAAATTGGATCACAGTGTGCAAATATTTTGCTAAACGTTGTGATTCGCAGACATTTTTTTTGGAGTTTTGTGATTCGGAATGGATTATGTCCCCAAACTAGCAAAGAATAATTTATATGTGGCAATACAAGGGAGTTGTAGAGTAAAAGTAGAACATCTATTGGTACAGTGTGTCTTAGTCTTGTCAATATCCCAATTACTCTTGATATTTTTAATGATATGTGATCTATATGGTTGTTCCAATTTAAATGTTTATTGATTATTAATCCGAGAAAATTGAAATTATTGACACAATCGATTTTGTTTCCATCTATTATTATTTCTGGTTCTATAATTTTTTTCTGTGGCTGATTAAATAATATGCATTTTGATTTAGGTACATTTAGAGATAATTTGTTAACTTTGAACCAGATAGATATTTCACATAATTCTCTGTTTATTAAATTACCGTATTTCGCGGGGTATAGTACGCACCTGTGTATAGTACGCAGGTACCAATAATTGTACCAAAAACACAGATAGTACGCACCGGTGGATAGTACGCACCAGGGTGGTGAGTATCTACACTGTCTGTATGGGGTGTGTGTGTGGTATGTCTTTATTACTCAAGGCATTCAGAATGTGGTTCAACTCAGCTGGTGACATAAGGATATAATTGATTCGCTAATAAAGATTATATAAAATAAATGAAAGGAATTGATGAAAAGAAATATTATAAACACCATAAAAGTATAAAATTAGGAAGAACTATCCGAGTTTTATATTTATTTTTGTTTTAGTGTTGATTTGACCACAAATGATCACGATATAACATATTAGCGCCACCTGGTGAAAGCAGTTATAGTCAGGTAAATGGCAGGAAAAGCGCCATCTGGTGAATAGGCTTACAGTCCAGTCTTCAATGGGATGCGTACCTTTTATGACGGCCGAAACGGCGATATAATCTAGCTAATTTATATTAAGATACAACAAATAAAAAACATTTTTGTATAACAACATAAAGTTTTTATTTAGAGAAACAATAATGAAATGGCACATGTATGTATTGGTGACAGCACTGTCAAGGTGATTTATTACAAGCATACAATTTTAAATGTCTATCATGTATATGTATGGATTTAGGAATGTGGCAATTATATCAAGAGCATAATTATTATTATTTATTATTATATTATTCTTTTTGTCGTGAAACCTATCGGTATTAGCGTTCTAATATTATTTAAACTTCTATCACGATACATTTCGTCTGTATTTTAGAATACCATTGACTTGACTATATATTGCAGTGAAATTTGTAGGCCTATAATAAAAAAATCTGCTAATAATCAAGCTGTATACAGTGTATAAGATAGGCACGTCACGTTGCCGCCGACAGCGACAGCGACATCTGGTGAATGGAATAGAAGCTTCACAGTGGTCACACAATCAAAGCAATACACATGATCATGATGATGAAGTAGGCCTGGCGATCTCTGACGAGTAGATTATTATTTAAATAACATTAATAAATGACTTTATCGGATATTTAAAAGACAAATAAATGCTAGGTTGTTATTTCACTAAACATCTTAAGTGTATTAGAAACAATTTTTTTCATTATAGCTGCTGAAGTAATTTGCCATTTTTGGGCGAAAATACTAGGAGTTAGGAGATCGCAGTTCACTCGGGAGACGTGAGACTGCCTATTTATCAAAATTTTGAGTGACAAATCTCAGCAAAATCAATATATTGTACGCATCGGTGGATAGTACGCACCAGGCCAAAAACGGGCTTAAAAAAGAAAAAAGTAGCGTACTATACGCCGCCATATACGGTATTATTTATGCCTTTCTTTGTTAATAAAGTTGTATCATCGGCAAAGAGAATAAACTGGTACAATTTACTTGAATTGTGGAGATCGTTCACATATATCAGAAACAATAATGGACCGAGTATTGAACCCTGTGGTACACCAGTAGAAATTTTTTGATGGTCTGAATTAACATTATTAAAGTTTACATATTGCGTTCTATTTTCTAGGTAATTTTTTATCAATCCAGCCGAGTTTTTAGATGATACGTAGTGTTTTAATTTATGTAGTAAAATATTGTGGTTCAGAGTGTCAAAAGCTTTTGATAAGTCTAAGAATATGCCAATAGGAGTATCACCGTTATCCATAAAGGATAAAATTCATTAACGTGAAACAAGAATTATATTACATGCTAAATGGTCTAGCTTACAAAATACACGACGAAATTCCACCAAATTTTCAGCGATGTTAGGGGAGGTGAAATAATGATAGAAGAAAAATTGTGTTGATAATTTTTAAACAGCGCCTGAGTAAATTTAAAAAAGGCTACTCCCAGGATCTGGTGAAATAGACTGTAGTCATGTAGGCCTGGTCTACTGTGAGCCATTTTTCGTAACTGCCGAAATATTTGATCACACTCCACAGTTGTCATTGAGCAAGAAAAATGCTGAGCTAAATCAAAATCTGAGCTAAAATAAAATTATAAAAACGTCCAAAAGATGCCACCTCAATGACAATGTCATGTGGCAAATTGTTAAACAAAACTTGAAGGATAGGCCCATAGGGCCTACAGAATCCAAAGCATCCCCCAGACACTTGAACTTTTTGAAGCAGCTGAAGAAAATTACTGAGATGATGCTGCTGTTGAGAGTTTTAGTTTTTAGATACATCAGGGCACCCAACGAGTGCCCCACAAATACAGTAACAGTAGCAAATAATAATAATAATAATAATAATAATAATAATCTTTTTTTATAGAGGGTTGCTCATTGAGCTTTCGCTCATTTGCCATGAGGCCCTCTTCAAAATGGTATATAATGTTCAAAATAACATATCATACAAGCATAGATTAGCAATAAAATAGATTATTACAAATATGAGCAATATAAAGAAGATCAATAATATACATAGTATAAATACATATAAGCATGCACATAGTAGGAATATAATATAACTATTTTATACATCGATATATTCAGTAAGTTTATCACAGTTAGGCCAGATAAAAAATTAAATACTTTTGACTGAAAAACAGAAAGAGAAATTGCTTGTCTTGTTTCGCTGTCCAGGTTATTCCACAATTTAGGGCTCCTGTTGTGTTTTTCGGTACATCTAAGTGACCTGTGTTTGAAGACCTTAAATTATAACACTTTAAATCTATTTGATGCTGAACATGTCATGTAAATATTCAGGAGAAATTTTGTGAATGCACTTGTAAACTAAGCTAACTTGGTGGTATTTAACAATATTAGAAAACGTGATCCATTTCAATTCTTTAAATAAATTAGCACTTGGTGTGAAAAAGTCGGCATCTAAAATTAAAACCTTGTTATGGTTGTCTAAACACAACTTTTAGACAAAAAGTGACGTCACGTCATTCATAAAACCTGTAGACAGGCGCATTTCATTCATGAAAAAAACATTCCCGGGGGTGGCCTCAAATATTCTCATACAATGAGCATCTTAACACGATTTCACATCTGACTTTATGGACTTTTGAAATGGTCCATTGTTATCTATAGTAGACCCGTGCCATATTTGGTTATACATGTGTGAGAGGGCTGGGTGATCATGAATATTAATTAGCCTTGGAGAATGAGGTCAGTCTCACCACCCCTCCACGAGCCCATAATCCCATCAGACACGAGGCGTTGGCCTAATGTTGTGTCAGCGATGTAGACGTTGGGCCAACGTAATCCAGACATTGGACCAGTAAACAAGAATCTTTGATCTAATGATGTTTTAATATATATTGGCCGCTGCTGAAGACGCTGCGCCAACATTTAAACAGCATTGGGTCAATCTGTTGTCAACACGCTCTCTTGTTAAGGAGCTTGACCAGGGGGTAGGTGTTCTTGCTGCACGGCCAAGACAACACTGAATATATAGAGTTGTTGACAAGGGGCGTATATTCTGGGAGGGAGGGGTAGATTCTGGGAGGGTCGCATAATATTATAGTTGTTGAAAAGGGGGGTATATTCTGGGAAGGAAGGTCTAGATTCTGGGAGGTTCGCATATAGTTGTTGAAAGGAGGGGTATATTCTGGGAGGGAGGAGTAGATTATTGGAGCTAAATACACTTCACATAATCATTCACAATAAAGGGGGGTAGATCCTGGGAGGGAGGGGTAGATTCTGGGAGCCACCGTAATCTACCCCGGGGGTATAGTTTAGGATCTACCCCGGGGTAGATTCTGGGGTGCCCACAATCTACCCGGGTATAATCTGGGAGGAGGGGGGGGGGTATATTTTCAGATTTTACACCGGGATGACAAGATCATCTATGTATGGAAGCTGCAATATCATTGCGGTTACGTCAGACAGCTATCGCAGCCTACGGCATATTGGACAAATACAAGAAAACACGAGATCCAATGACGGATAATCGTTGGTTTAATGTATGCGACGCTGGCCCAACCTTAACCCAACATTGGTTCAACATCTCGATCGTGTTTGCTGGTATAGTACCACTACACTGTCACAATGTAGCATAGGCCTTAGCTGATATTGTGTAATACTTATAGGGTTACCTTCATATCCCCCTCGACCCACAACCCTCGACCCATAGCCCCTCGACCCATTGGTTCAACATCTCGATCGTGTTTGCTGGTATACTACCACTACACTGTCACAATGTAGCATAGGCCTTAGCTGATATTGTGTAATACTTATAGGGTTACCTTCATATCCCCCTCGACCCACAACCCTCGACCCATAGCCCCTCGACCCACAACCAATCTGAATTATCCCCTCGAACCTGAGAAGTTGAAAATATGTAAATTCTAGTCTATAGGACCTAATCGTGTAGGCATAATTTGTCTCTTTGTTATTTATAGGCCTTACATCAATGAATGTCATGAATAGGGCATAATATATTTTGTGTCACAGGTCTATCATGTCTATAGGCCTAGCCGATATGCGTGCGGCGTTTGCAAGTCAAAGCATCCCTGTGCAGCCAGAGGACTTTACCCTAACGTCATTTCAATGTTGTACCAGCTGTTGAGATGCTGGTCCAGTATTAAGACTGCATTGAGTGAATTTCACGTGTCAGCGCGTGTGTTGGCTTTGATGCCGCCACAGCGCAGGTTCCCGACACTGGAGTCATAATCTTTAAATTTTCTGAGCTCACCCCCTGTAAAGTAGGGTATATACCTGTAGGCCTTCAAGGTCACCTATAGCATAGGTGTCTGTTTTGTAATTCGGTATATGAGCCCTATGGTGGAAGCCCTACCCTAACAGTAGGGCCTAATATTCGGCTAATTTCAATATTAGTCCACTGTGTATGACGCTGACCCGTCATTGAAGGAAAATCAGCTCAAGGCCTTGTCTTTGTATTGAAATGGTCACATATACTATGCCACATCCCTCAGCCCCAACCACATGAGGCCTTTGGCCCTAGTTTTTAGCTCCCGCCGTCACCGTAGGTGAGACGAAGGGAGCTATGGATTCTACCTCCGTTTTTTTTGGCCTCTTCTTTTGCCTATAACTTTGTAAGAAAATAAGCTAGGATAACAATTTTTGGTATGTGGGTTACTTCCAGGTGGCTAATGGACAGGGTAAAATATTTTTTATCTGAATTCAATTCGCAAGGTTGCAGAGGAGAAAATGATGATGTGACGGCGTTGGGCCGTCCGTAAACAATTCGTTTCCGGAGCATATCTCTGAAAGTACTTGTCCGATTGTCTTCAAATTTTACACACAACACCCCTAGGGGGTCTAGTTGTGCCTTTTGGGGTATTTGAACTTTGACCTACTTCTGGTTCAGAACTATGACCTATTTAGACGTTTTGACGCGCACTTCGTTTCCGGAGCAGATCTCGAAAAGTACTGGGCCGATGACAGTCATATTGCACATACATGTTCTCTAAGGTCCCTAGTTGTGCCTTTTCAGGTTTTTGGACCTTGACCTTGAAGTTGACCCAGCACTTTGACCTAATTTATAACATCGGTAAATCCGACTGAAAGATTTTGCGGAATATCATGAAATCCGCTCAAGATAGCTACACCATTGCTATAAAACAAATTGTGAGGTTTCAGGAGAGGATGCATCTTGAAAAATTTGAAGTTGATAAAATTCAAAATGGCCACCTATCGGCCATTATTCACCTCGACAGGCCTGATATTGCGGAATATCATGAAAACCGCTCAAGATAGCTACACCATTAATATCAAAGAAATTGTAAGGTTTCAGGAGAGGATGCATCTTGAAAAATTTGAAGTTGATAAAATTCAAAATGGCCGCCTATCAGCCATTATTCACCTCGACAGGCCTGATATTGTGGAATATCATGAAAACCGCCCAAGATATCTACACCATTACTATAAAACAAATTGTAAGGCTTCAGGAGAGGTTGCATTTTGAAAAAATTCAACTTGTCCAAGTTCAAAATGGCCGCCAATCGGCCATTATTCACTTTCACATGGCCGTTATTTGGTAAACCGTGCTAGATGGCTAGACCATTACTATAAAACAAAATGTGTGATTTCAGGAGAGGATGCATCTTGAAAAAATTTGACTCGATAAAATTCAAAATGGCCGCTTATCGGCCATTATTAACTTTCACATGGCCGTTATTTGGTGAACCGTGCTAGATGGCTAGACCATTACTGTAAGACGAAATGTGAGATTTCAGATGAGGATGCATCTTGGAAAAATTTGACTTGATCAAATTTAAAATGGCTGCCTTTTCGGCCATTATTCATTTTCACATGGCTGATATTTGGTAAACCGTGCTAGATGGCTAGACCATTACCTGATTACTATAAAACAAAGTGTGAGTTTTCGGGGGAGGATGCACCCTGAAAATTTTTAACTGACGAATTCAAAATGGCCGACAATCAGCATTATTTACCATGATAGGCCTGATATCAGGTAAACCGTGCTAGATAGCTAGACCATTACTATAAAACAAAATGTGACGTTTCGAGAGAGGATGCCTTTTAAAAACTTTCGACTCAATCGAATTCAAAATGGCCGCCTATCGGCCACTATTTACTTTCACATTGCTGATATTTAGTAAACCGTGTTAGATAGCTGGACCATTACTATAAAACAAAATGTGTGATTACAAGAGAGGATGCATCTTGAAAAAAATTGACTCGATCAAATTCAAAATGGCCGCCTATCGGCCATTATTCACTTTCACATAGCCGTTATTTGGTAACCGTACTAGATGGCTAGACCATTACTATAAAACAAAATGTGAGATTTCAAGAGAGGATGCATCTTGAAAAATTTTGACTTGATCAAATTCAAAATGGCCTCCTATCGGCCATTATTCACTTTCACATGGGCGATATTTGGTAAACCGTGCTAGATGGCTAGACCATTACTATAGAATGAAATGTGAGATTTCAGCTGAGGATGCATCTTGGAAAATTTTGACTTGATCAAATTCAAAATGGCCGCCTTTAGGCCATTATTCACTTTCACATGGCCGATATTTGGTAAACCGTGCTAGATAGCTAGATGATTACTATAGAATGAAATGTGAGATTTCAGCTGAGGATGCATCTTGAAAAATTCTGACTCGATCAAATTCAAAATGGCCCCGGGTAAACCGTGCCAGATAGGTAGACCATTACTGGGATACTGATTAGGATCATTAATTTCAATGGAGGTTTGCAATCTTTGACAGACTGTCTAGTTCTTATCTTACTCTTAGACTGAGCTTCTTAGACCTAGTTGTCTTGCGTCTTGATTTTTGACCTAGCCTAGGACTACATTAAAAACCCTACACAAAATTGCTTAAATCAAATTCTAATTCGTCGCGGGAGCTCCTGGACTTATGTAGTCTTGTTTTTTTAAGTTTACGAGGGGGTCAACTCATGGAAGAAGAAAAATTGTGATGGATTCTCATCTATGAACATGATGAAACTTCCATTTTTACCCTCGGTGCGTCCCGTCATGAGGAAGCGTAGGTCAGGCAAACAAAACTTCACCCAGGTTTTACCCTGGGCAAACTAGTGCTGCCTTCCCCAGGTATTTCAATTGTTAGAGATTTCCACATTGTTCTGTCCCAACAGCCTTAATGATGGCCTCCAGAATTTCCTCATAGGGCAGTGGACATATAGTCTCCTTCATTTTTTGCATTTACAAAAATTGAAAAAAATGGCACATGTGTAAAAAAAAAGGGCCACAGTATGCCTGTTCCACTAATACCTCTACAAGCATTAATTTTGCAACAATTCTGGAATTGAAGGCGAGAGTTGGCACCATTTTTTGTAATTGCGAGAAATATAATGATGGGAACCCCCGGAAACGGTTTTTCAAGTGCCATTCAAAACAAATAATGCTTTTATTTCTACACTGATGGCTTCATTTCTACTATTAATAGTGAGCAAAAGGAACAAACAGAAAAATATGTTTTTTATTGCAGTGTCTCACAAATTCACATAAATCCTGAAAAAACATAAAAAACCCATCAAAATGACTTTTTTCAATGTACCCAGTTCAAACTAGTCCTAGGTCTAGCCTAATGAGTTTTTTTGAGACTGTCAGGAAGTGGTTGACATCATGACATGTAGATCTAGCTGAGTAAACAACGGCTCTGGGCGAGCGCAGCGAGCCACAGACATGACATGATATTAAGAAACGGAGTGGTTATTCATACGGCAAAGTTATAATGTTAATGGCAGTCAATGGGAGACTGTCATTTCATAAACGAGGCTGTCCGTATAGAGTTACATTGTAAAGAATTACATACGATTAGATCTAGGCCTAGACACTGTGGGTTAAAAGGGGTAAAATGACGAAAAAAAGGTATATTTTCAGCTTATAGAATAGGGCCATGTAACAGTTTATTTTGTAGGTAGTGATGAGTAGAACAAACGTTACGTAAGAAACTATGGACTAAGACGGGGGATAAGGGTAAAAATCATAAAAAAGAGTTTAATGTAACAGCTCATTTTGTATGTATAAATGAGTAGTTTTAACAAACTTCACAAAATAATATATCTAGGCTAAACCCCATATTTACCCCTCCAGGGGCGCAAAATAGCTTAAATTTTTAACCTTTTGAATAGGGTCGTGTGGCAGCTCATTTTGTAGGTATTGGTGAGTAGAACAAACACTACCTAAGAAACTAAATTGGCTAAATTTCATATTTACTCAGAGGGGCGGGCCTTCGCAAATAGAAACCCAGATTTTCAGTGCACCTAAAATGACTTAGGCACACTAAAATATCGACCTTTCCCATATGAGCTATTAAAATATTGGATTTGAGGTGCGCAAAAATTTGTATTCCTCAAACTCTGATTAGATGCGCGATGGTGCGCGGGCGCAATCGTGCACCTCAAAAAAGAAGGCCTGATGGGTGGATAAGGGGTAGAAAGGGGTCAATGATTTTGTCTCAGGGTCTGTGAATCATAAATTTCAGTGACCGGGATGGTCGGAGAACATTTGGCCTTAAATCCTTCACTGTAGGTAGCCCTGAATTGTGAAAGTTTAATATCTTTCTTTCTTTTTAGATGATGTGGCATACACAGTGATGGCTTCTGACAAACCCGGAATAACACATGTGCGTGTACTATACGACTACAAATACACATTTAATGAGGGAGTGGAAATCACTATTAAAACAGGAGAGGAATACATTCTGAAAGAGAAGGCTACAAATGAATGGTGGCTGGTACAAAAGGCAGATAAGAAAGATATCTATGTGCCTTCAAATTATGTAGAAGAAATACATGGTAAACAGCAGGCACGGCCGAAACCAAAAGCTCCCCCGCCTCCTCCACCAAAGCCTAAGTTTTCAAAAATTGTGGATCATGCTTTGTCCAATTTAGACAAAGCTATCAGTTTTTTTGACAGTGAAGATGAAAGTGAAGATGTGTTCAGTAATTCCAACAAAACTGTGACTGAGTCGTCTGGAAGTTCAGGGGTTAATGGTGATTCTGAAGATCAACCCAAAGAGAGAATACAGTCAGAAACTTCAGAACCCGAGCCTGATTATGATGAACCGCTTGTTGTAAATGAGGATAAGGCAGATGAAAAATCGTTGACTGAAGCAATTGAAGTAGATTCAGTTGATAGCAGATCGCCTGGGAATACTATTTTGCGTAATCCTCGCAAGACTACTTCCATAGTTAAATCGGATGTTTCAGCTACTAGCCAGAATAAAGCAGAAGTAAGAGAGAGCTGTATGGGAAAGGTTAAAACTGGGATAGGAAAGTTTGAACTGCCTCAATATGAAAATCCTGCAGAATTACGCCAAAAAAGTGCAGAGAGAGTGAGTAATAGCTTGGTAAAGTTATGTTACAAATATTCACTGAAAGATGTGTTTAGTCTCATCCCCTACAGATTTAAATACACTTTCTGTTTTTTTGACGTTTTGCAATTGACACGTTATTTTCTGCTTTTTTGAGTTGTGGGCTTGTTCACACTATAGTTTAGTAGATAAGGTAACCTATTGTGCATTTTATGATTAAAGCATGAAATTTCTACCACTTGTAGAACATATCCTAAGGGTCATTTTAAGATGTGGAGGTAAACTGGATTTGACCTCTGATGACCTATTAGGCATCAATAGTTTGCCATAGGAGCCCAAACTAAAGTTTAACAGCTTATGCACACTGTTATTTTCTCGTCCAATTAAACATTCAGGAAAGGGTGTAGTAAGGGGAATACTTAGGGTATATTTCCCCTCCCAAGTTAGATACTGACCTCAATCTCCTAAAAAGAGCGTGGAAGAGATATGTGACCAAAACTGTGTCAAAACCAGTCCTTTGTAATAGATGACTGCACCACTAGTATTGTTTAAAAGTGGATATTTTCACTATTTGTTGACATTTTGACCTTTAAATGACCCTAAAGTAACCTTGACATGACCTTGGTGTTATGTTTATGATTAACAGCAGTCTCTTAGAGTATTTGGCACACTTCTGTAATACAAAAACATTTTATAAATATTGTAATACACAATTTTCACCACTTTTTGGCTTCGTAATTGGATATTTTGACCTTTCGAGGTCAATGACCTCTAGAGGTCACCAGGGGTCAAATCTAACTTACCTCCACATCTTAAAATAAACCCCAGGATATGTACTAATAATGGTAGAAGTTTTATGCTTTAATCATAAAATGCACAATGGTTTCATTATGGGAGCTTAACCACTACACTACTAAGGCCTAAAAAAAAATATTGATTTCCGGCCGACCCTATCAAAACATGTGCAACCCAAATTTATTTTATGGATTTCCCTTTTTTTTTTTTTTTCTAGGGAATTCATAAGTTGAGGGATCGGACTGTAATCAAAGTAACTCTTTTGAAAAACGTTACGAAAAGGAGAGGGAGGTCAAAAACATCAAAAAAAAAAATCGCTATGTAATGTACAGATAAGACATGAATGGAAGTGAATTTGGCGCCAAATAAAATATGAAAAAATTCTTACCTACTGATTGGTTGCAGTGACAAAAAATAATATAAAATAAAAAAAAAAAAAAATTTCCTACCTACCCACTGGTTAAAATGACAACAAATCGGAAACAAACATATATTTTATTTTTTTGCCTAAATAGATGTCATGACAGTCTATGATCACTGAGACTCATGGATGGTACATAGACTGTAGTGTTCCAACTTCACCTGAAGTCATTTGAACTTCAAGTGACACAAAATTTTAGTAACTTGTGAAATTTTCCAACATACTGTAGATCTGCTAATATTCGCAAGCTTGTGAATTTAGCAAGGAGGACTAATTCACGAATGAATTTCTCGAAAATTATTATTATAATAGCGATGCTAAAGAAAAATGAAAATTTGTGAATTCTAAACTTTGTTCAAAGTTCCAAAATCAGAAAATCGTGAAAACTCAAACACACAAAAATTACCAGATCTACAGTATCAGTGAGTATATCAAATCCTAACAATTGAAGATATATTTCATTTTTTAGCAACTGGTTATACTAAGAAAAACACTGGTGTAGTCGACATCAGTACATCAGGGGTTAAATATGAGAGTCCAGTGTTCTAAGTGTTAAGGGATTGCCTCGTATTCCATGGTTGTCTTCACACAAGATGTATCTCTGTGAATGTTAATTAACCCTAAAGCGCTAAAAACAATAACAGTTGGTCCTAATCCATTTTAATAGCCGATGAAATCACTGTTATTGGGAACAAAATGTGTGTTTAAACATCTGATCAAATTTCGGGTCTCAAATTAGACAAATATTAGTAAGTATCACCCACTTGAAGTTGTGGATTGCGGTAGCAAGACACAACTTCAAGTAGGTGAAAATTAAAATGTTGTATTGTAGCACTTAATGGGTTAACCTAAAGTTGTCTGCTAGGCCTGTATGCACTGTATGTTACAATGCAGTCATGCTGTACTGTAAAAGATGTGCATGTTTTATATATAGTGTTTAACTTTAAAGGTATAATGTGTAGTAAATTATTATAATTTTGTCCATACATGATAATAATTAGATAACTTATATATAAGAGCTTAGATTTAGTAATTTGTTTTATTATCGCTAGCATATATATTATTGATATTGCTTTTAGAGAATTGCTAAAATTGCAAGATTGTCAGCACACATTATGGTGTTCTATCCTTCACCTTCCTGCATGTATATATTAATGTGCTTTATCCCTCGCCTTCCTACAACAATGATTATTTTCCCCCGGTAGTCTGAGGAGAAAGAAGAAATAAAAACTGACGATTCTGATGATGACCTGCCTGACTACGCTAATATAACACAAATCAGGCAAGCAAACCTACACGTAAAGCAGCAGGATGTTGCTGAAGAAGATAGTAAAATGCGGCGTTGCAGTGCCCCGCCACCGTCCATGCCTCCAACAATTATGTACAGTAGGGAAAACTCCACGGTATGTGCCCTACAAACCCAGTGATATTTAGTACCCTTGCAGTCAGATTGCAACTTAGTAATTCTTACCTCACCTTACCTTACCTTTTTATTGATAATTGTATTTCTTTTTTTTATTTTGGGCTAATGTTGCTGGCAAAATTTTCAGCTTTAAGCCCAGTTCATACCAAAGATTTAAATGTGATAGGACCACGCGTCGGTTATAGTCGGTACAGTGTGGAAGTTTCTATGACTCTGTTTTCATGAAAATTGTTGTGCCATAAGCATTCATCATGATTCATTCATTCATGATTCATCATGATTCTTAGTTGAGTGTAATCAGAATGCGTCAGTCGTGTCTGAGTGGACCGTACTGCGCTGCAATTAATACTAATAGTCTTGTAATCAAGTACCGGTAGCAGTTATAGTTATGTGTCAGCGCGACCATCTTTTATGTTGACATTAATCATTTCCAAAACAAAAAAAAATGTTCTTGTTGTGGAGTCTTACTCATGTTAGTCTATTGAATATGCCTCTTTGTGCGCAAACAGCGAGGCATGTTCAATAGGCTAACACATGTGGATTGCTCTTCTTAGCTGAAATCGGTCTTGCATTTTTTATAGCTTTGGTATGGACTGGGCTTTAAATGAAAAAGCTAGGTATCTCATAGTGATAAAAATTTGGTCATGGTCAACTGTAATATTAACTTCCAGCCCATACAAGGTGTTGATCATAGACGGTGGTCTAACATTAAGCTGACATTAGGTCAATTGATCGTTTTTGCTCATTTTCCACCATGATATTAACATATAGTATTTGACAATGTGGTAGCTTTAACCCTTCAATCACTCGTTTATCATACAGGTAATATAACAATACACTTTTGTTGAAATAAATGAGTAGTTTCTGGTTGACATTAACCTCTATTTTCCAATCATATCCACTGTCCATTTGTTCTAACCATAAACTCTATCAAGACATGCTTCACAATGCATGGAGGCTTCTGTCACAGTATGGGTGGGACATTAAAAACCCTTTGCAATAGATACCTCAGGCTCTGTCTGGAATGAGTTAATATGTAGAACATTCACATTATTAGAATATCCCTACATGCTTATGAGGCCAGCCATGAAAAACTCTTGATATTTCAGATTTCCCTCTCAGAATATCATGTTTTTTTATTCATATATCTTCTCATATTAGTGTCCAAGGAAATGGCAAGTTGTTCAAAGTTTTTCAATTGCAAAAAAATGATAGAAAACAGGCATTATAATTAGTGTTAGACCGTCTTTCTGTGCCTGGTAAAAACTCTTCCGATCAGAGAAATATTATTGATCCTGGTTATGATCAGTTGTGCGGTCCAGTAAAAATAAACACAGGTTTGATAAAACATAAAGTTTACCAGCCCTGTTGTCTGAAGATTTTTTCAAATTTTAATGCCTGCCAACACATCATTCTCAGGCTTTTTTTAAGGTTGTGAGCAATTTCACAATAAAAAATTAGCTAAATAGGGCTTCAAAAAAAGCATTCCCTCCCTCTCTACTGATAATTTCAACTGCTCCATAACAAACATATTTAAAGGCTGGCCTAATCTTTGCATATTTGTCATTGTTCTTTAATATGCTGGCCAAATAGTGATGATATCCGTTCAGCTGGGAAGTAGATCTATGTATACCCTATGTTTGTTATTTTTGTTATTTCATAATAAAAAATATTTTGGTGTTAATGTATAAGATTGTTGTTTTAAGATACTGTAGTCATCCACCCACATCAGCATGATCAGTGTGTTCTATTTTTTTGGTATTCAAGTCAACTAATACATAGTGTTTATTCAGTGGATGACAGTTTAGGTTTTGGATGTCCCATTGTTTTTGTTTTTTTGAGATTTATCTGGATTACAGTCTGATTGTTGGCACACTTTCTTTAACAGCAATCTGACATTGGAGAAATACCTTTTGGGTGGGAGCAAACAACATCTGACGCAGGTGAAGTGTTCTACATCCATCCAAATACACATGAAAAGGTATGACAAAAAATCCTATAACCACTGTGCTTACAAGTCCTTTTCAGTACTAAAGCCTTAAAAATATTTTTTAATTTTCACATGAATACCCACTGATCCAGGTATTTAAAACCTCTATATAAAATTATTAAAATTATTTCGATAATGGCTTATTATTGCAGTAACCAGAAAACACAATATATCGAACAAACATTGGGTTGGTGTGTTGATTCAGCATCTTTAATGCTGGCCCAACAGTAAACCCACATTGGATCAACATATCATGTTTGTTGGGATATGATTGCTAGCTATTCTAGAGCACCTGTACGCTTTTGTTTTTTCGTTTTCACATACATGTAGATGCATTTTTAGCTTCTAACTGTTGTTACAGTGGCAGTGTAGTCAGGACAAAGCAGGCAGACAATATTTCTACAGCACAGATAGCTCCACTTCATCATGGTCTCTACCAGAGGTATGCAAATGTGATTTACAATTTTTGTGACAAAACATATTTTATGTTATTTAATGTATATTCTGTGCCATGTTTTTTATAATCCATCAATATGATTGATTGATTAAAAGCCATTCAAAGTGACCAGGGGGTAAAATGTAAAGTCTGATGATAATATTTCAGACTTGATATCAGGTTATATAAAAACCTGCACCATTTAGCATGTGTGTGATGATATAGTAGTGGGGGGACAATGTGTCCACTTACTGGAAAATATGCAGATTCAGTGGTTTAATCACATGTTTACCACTGAAAATTTAAATTTTGTGTCACTTGACATTGTGACTAAAAATTATTTTGATTTGTAAAATTGAAGTCATAATGCAACATACAAGACATTGACTCAATGCTGGCCCAACATTCATCCAGGTTTAGTCAATATCTTGTGTTTACTGGGAAAAGACGTGATAATAAAAATGAGAAAAAACTAGAATTTTTAAAAGGTGTTGTTTATGCCTAATGATAACTACATATTTATGTTTGGTCAATGACAAACCATGTGCGTTTCATAATTAGCTGTGCACTACAGTTTATATATACCATATCTGATATTCACATGTGTCTAATTTCAGAAAGGTGAAAATACTATTTTTTGGTTAAAACATTTTATATTGTATTCTATCCATTAAAACTGATTGTAGAATGTTACTTTGGGCATCTTCTTTTTCACATCATCTACATATTTCCTTTAGCATTGAGGCTCGTTAATAAATAATATACTGGTACGCTACTTAAAACATCAAGGATAATTTCTCAATTATTTTAAAAAAGACTAAATAAAGCACATTAAAAATTATTCAAATTATTCCTTAAATTATTTCATTTAGAATGGAGATAGAAAGCTCTCTTTACCAGTAACACTATCTGGTCTACCTCCACAAATTGCTGTAGGTATAACTCAATACTAGTTAGTTAAGCCTCTTCTTTAAAAATGAAAGGAAAAAACCTTTGCAATTATATTACAGCTTCTAGTGTGGCATTGCTTTATTTGAACAGTGATTCAATACTTGAAAACATCTAACTGTGTGTTTTTGACCTTTTCTTTCCACTTTTGTCATTATTCTCATATTTCATTGTTTTCAAGCTGTTCAATCGATCATGAAGTGTGTGTTTATTAATTTATTTTCCTATGTAGGCAAATTTTTTGTTTCAGTAAAAATGAATTTATTGTTATAGTTACTGTCTATTATAGATTTTTTGCAATCATGTGTTAATTGTTCCATACTAGACTACTGCTCTGATCACAGAAAAAAAAGTTGAGTGTGAAAGCAATGTGCATTTGCTAATCAAATTTGAAATTGGTTAGCAAAATATTTACAGTACAGTAGAACCAAGCAGCCACCCTTGGGGCACGAGAAAAGTGGCCTTTTAAGGCAGGTGGCTGCTCATATGAGCTTCATTTGTATATAAATGGTCAGTTTGGGGAATAACCAAGTGGCCTCCCATAGGAGGTTGGCTGCCCATAAGGGTGGCTGCTCATAGCAGGTATTACTGCATACATCAATGACAAGTATGTAATGCAAGCTTGAAGGAGTAAATTGGTACCAAAAAAAAAAAAAAAAGATCTCTGAATCATGTGCTAATGATACTGAATAGTAACAAGAAATATTTAATTTAATAATTATGTTTGCAATTTTAACCAAGTTGTAGCAAGTAATTAATGGGGGAGGGGACAAAATGTTTATTTTTCAATGTCTTTAGTATGAAATAATTACAGGTAGACATAGTAGCTTGTAGCTATTAAGCATACTAAACATGTCTGTTTCGCTTTTTGCTGCCACATTGATGTAGGTGAACTCTGTGAAGACAGCTGTTGTTAAACAGTCCCACTTGATCGATAGATCTTTGTCACATCCAGATCATATGGAGCAATCAACAGACAGGGTTTCTTTGTTCCAATGGGCTCTTATAGAGCCTCTGTACGCTAACATGACTCGCCCAACTACTTGGTCTGGGCGTTCACGGGTATATATTATTCTTTCTCATTTTGCTGTGGAATTTTTCAGAAATTGGGAATGTGTTATTTGTTGGAGACCCTTTTCTACTAGACAAAACCCGCATCTTTTGTATTGTAATACAATCTGTAACTCCTATATCTTTGTATATTTATATCGACCCCTTTGAGTTGAGAAGGTGTATCTGCATCTTTGTAATGTGGCAGATACACTCTTTCATCACTAAGAAACCAATATATCTCTCCTGTTATCCTAGGGTTTGTGAAGTATAGGTGATGTTGATTGGTTTTTTTTCCTGTATTTTTGACCTGCATGTGACAGATTTTAAGTTATTGTCAAACCAGATTGTTTCGCATGTTGTTCTGCATGACTAATGAGTATATTTTACCTGCTGACATTTTTTTCAGGTGGTATTTTTTATATCAAGACTAATCTCATTCTCTCCATATACCTATTTAAAACATCTCTCATCCTTCTCCATTGTTCTTAATAAGTTTGTATTTAAAACAGCCGTCATACAGGCAACAAGTTGACATGGACCTCCTAAGACATATAATTGACATGATGTGTCAATTGGACTTGTCACACTGTTGTTAAAAAAAACATTGCAAGCAACAATATGACAAGTATAGTCGTCGCATGAATTAATTTGAAAAGTATTTAAAAAGTACAGACGGCACAAGCAAGTCCAAGCTCAGATGCCCCAATACCCACACACGCAAAGGCGGGCACCGAGATCCAGCCAATGGACAGCAACTAAATCCCTAATATAGATGAATTGTCACAAAGAACAACATAATCTGATAAGTGTAGGTGTTACTTTTTGTTAGCGAGAAATGGAACATCTGAAAATAGAAAGAAGCATCCATGTCACCTTGTCGCTGGCAACCATTGATATGTTAGGTGATTAAATAAGTGATCGGGCATCTTAGCTCACTCTGTAATTTTTCTATGGTTCCAAATAGCTTGTGTCTGTTGAGCTATATAGACTGATGTGGTCAGTCATCAAGATGCAGTGTGGTGCATTATTTACTATATATATTTTGTGACTAAAGTTGTTGAGACCCCCCCCCCCCTTGATTTCAAAACTTACTAGGTCCCATAGAAGCACTCCCCCTCACTTCGTTTGCTGGTGACACCACTGTGACTTGGATTGATTCACTAGCATAGGGTGGATTAACTTTTATAAGCTAAAACATCAAAATATGTTTTCTAGACACCATAAGGGTTTAAAAAAGGTAGGTTACAAAAATTAATCCACCCCTATGCTCGTGGACCATTTTCTCCTGCCATACCAAGATGACTGTGTTAGCCTATCAATTGCACATTTTTGTTTATTACCCCCATGAAAGTAATACATGTATAAAAATAACACTGCCTGTTGGAATAAATCCTATAAACATGATAAACACACTTGTCACATTCACATTTGAAGCTGAAACTGCTAGCACAATTTCCAGCTCTAAAAGACAAAAAATATTTATAATAATGAAAAATAGACATCTCCAATATTGAATTATTGGATTAACTAAGCACCTATCAAAAAAACATTTGATTAAATTTAGTGATGTTTCTATTGACCAAACACATACAGTAGATCCTGTCCTGTCACTTTGCCAGACAAAAAAAGTCGTTGGTGACAGAAAGTCACTAGTCACAGGAAGTTTTTGCTGTAAAATTTGCGGGTGCGGCGGCTGGTTCAATCCCAGCAAAGACAAAACATTTGTTTAACATTTGTAGAATGCCGGCTGAACGTTGGTCCAACATTGCACAAATATTATACAAATGTTTTGTGTTTTCTGGGATGTCGGGCTAATGACGGCGATATTCACCCACCATTGACTGATAGTCATTGTGGATCAAAGACAAGGGTTTATACACCATCAGATGCCGCAAGGCATTGCAAGGTGAATCAACACAAGAGAATGGGGAAAAAGAGGAGAAAAATGTCAAGCCCATTCCAAAAGTCATCGTAATTGATTGCATACTCTTACTTTTGTGACCATATTTCACTGCATGCTACTACATTGAATGTTTTATAGGCTGTACTTCTTAAAACAACGTTATTGTATAATTTACAATTTTGTTATAAATCATTATACATTTACTGTTTGCCAACAATATCTGCTTGAGAAATCATATATTGTGAAACATCAAAGTAGTTTATTATCATGGATTATGATAGAGATGTATTTTTTGTCAAATTCTGGTTGTTTTTCTTTTTGTTCTCCAATTCATCAACATCTAGTTATAATTTACAACTTCTATCAAATGGAAATCTTAATACAGACTTGGATGGTTTTTTTTTGCAATTCAGCTATTTAATCTCTGAGGTCGAATTCTGGGTGGAAACTATTTTTAATTTGCAAGTCTACTCTATCATCTAATAAAAAATAATTTGAAAGTTTTTTACAGCTAAATTAAAATATATTATAATATTTTGATATTATTTAGGAATGGTTTGTGAAATTGATCATTTAATTTTATAAACACGCAAATATAAGAGATTGCATAGCGCATTTTTTTTCCTGCATGCAGTTGAATAACAAAGATGTCTTGATAAGTAAGGAGGTGTAGATTATATTTACATCTCGACATCACTTGGCTCATCAATTGATAAACCGGTTGATCCTCACCCATCACAGTGTGCAATACATTATATGGGCCTTGATGTCCATTGAAGTTTTTATTACGTCTATAGCCATTTTCAGTCATTATATTTGTCTCTCGAAACAATACAATTTGAATCAGGAATGAGCATTTTTTTTAGATTGGCATATGCTTAATCCTAATCGTACATATTTAAGAAATTTTTATCCACTTGGACATTGGTCGTGGCAGCAAGATAAAACATCAAGTAGGTGAAATTTTAAATTATATAACTTAGTGCTTCAACCCTTAAAGCGCTGAATTGATTGTGTATAAATCCTGGAGGCTAAAGGGTTTATTTCTATTTGAAATCATCAAAAATGTCTTAGTTAGATCTTTCTGATTCATTTGAATACCTATGGTATGGGTCTACGGCCATTAAAAAATATTTTTACTCTTACAGTGCAGGGATAGACTTTAGTCGTCAGAATCTGACGTCTCAAGATGTCAGATTCTGACGACTAAAGTTGATCGCCGCACTGTAAGGGTTAAAGGTTATATGTTACCACATACAGTTCAACAGTCATTATGAAATGATGTGATATTTTACAAATTTACTACTTTTAAGTTGTTGTGTATTTAATATAAGTGTAATATTCACCATTACAGAGTCCCACCAGATTAATAGAAGAAGATTCGTCAGGTCCTTTACACACTGGTGTTGCTAGTCGTATAAGCACTCTGGACACTAAGCACGTGGCTGACGGCTTGTCTGGTAGCTTGTCAGGAAATGTGAGAAATCAGCCCACTCGCCAAGCGCCAGAACCACCTAAGGTATAACCTCAAGGGGCTATTGCAAGAGAAAACTATTTTAAAATTCATAAAAGTTCAAACATTTGAAATTTACACTTTGAATAGTTACTGAGTATTTCAACAACTATTCAGGTCTATTCACCATACTTGACATATATAATAATGTTCTCTTAAAAATTTAGTGTGGTTTTGTCAATTAAATGTGCCATAATTTATATATATACCTTTGTACTTGCCAGATGTTGTGTTGAGAATGTGTAAAAGTTTCTGAGTATACTTACACATTATTATTTGTTGCTGATGTCTTTTTTGTTATATTTTTATTTTTAGCCTGTTGAGAAGACAGGACCACTAAATAAAGCTAAAGTAATGGAAAATGGAAAGAAAGTGAAGTAAGTTAAGTTTATTATTATTATTAGGTTTAATGTTAGCATATTGCAGGGTGTTGAGGTAACATGCTTTGCAACTGATGGCAAGTGTGTGGATCTTATTCTTTTGGCAGCCGGGTAGTCAGTCATAGCCATATTTGTGTAACTACTGCAGTTAAAAAAAAGTGATTAAACTGAATTAAATAAATGTATTGCGTAACAATACTAAATTTAAATGTTTATTACTCAATTCACTATAAATATCTGTATGTGGTATTCAATTCTCTAACTACAGCATATCCTCCTATTGGATATGAAAGGGTGTATCTGCGACTTTACAAAATCACTTTAGTGGCAATTACACCCTTTCATATTCATACTCTTGTGCTAAAATAATAAATTTCACATAATAATAATAATAACAAAAATTGCAATAGTCAAATAATTTTCTTAGTACATTAGTTGTTTATAAATGAAGGGTGTTAATTCATTACATTAACCTTCTCCACATTTGTATCTTTCTAGCTAATTCTTGAGTATGTCTTCTTTGAGAGCCCTTGACCCATTTCTCTTATTGCAATTCACAGGAAAAATTGGTCACCGTCATGGGTGCTCACAGTTGGTCCAAAACTATTATTTTACAAAGATCAAAAAGCTACGCAGCAGGTTAGTATGGATTCCATACTTTAATAGTTAATAACTTAATTATATATAATATAGTGTTTCATCCCATT
Organism: Flabesymbios commensalis; assembly: GCA_964017125.1. Classification (NCBI taxonomy): domain Eukaryota; kingdom Metazoa; phylum Annelida; class Polychaeta; order Terebellida; family Flabelligeridae; genus Flabesymbios; species Flabesymbios commensalis. The sequence continues at coordinate 23,063,334 of OZ024910.1, forward strand.
AAAAATCCCAACCCTTTCAGCGCGGGGGCTGTTTTTAGACTTCTGAATCTGACGTATAAAGTCTGTCCCAACACTGAAAGAATGCCATTTTTATAATGGCTGTAGACCCATGATATAGGTATTCAAATGAAGCAGGAAGAACTAAGTAAGATATTTATGATTATTACAAATTGAAAAAACACTCTTGTCTCCATTGTTTATAGCTAAATATTTCAGCGCTGACATTTCCATTGAATGGTATATTACCCTTGTGCTGCTGGAACAGTATACATACGGTTTCAAGCTAGTTTTAGATCAATAGGAATAGCACTAAATTTGATAAAACATTTGTTTTTAGATGCTTAGTTAATCCAATAATTCAATATTGGAGATGTCTATTTTTCATCAATATGAATATTTTTTCGTCATTTGAAGGTGGACATTGCGTTAGCAATTTCAGCTTCGAAGGAATGAAATATAGAAGCAAACAATTCAGCAGCACGTTGGTAATTTTATTCTTGAGACGATGATGTGCAGTGATGTAATGATGATACAGATGCACATGTAGGTCTATAGATAGAGGGTCAGCTCCCTACCATTTACCTAATACCAATTAAATGATGCATAAGATTTAATAATTTCATTAGATTGGAGATATATTCACCCAGTAACGTAAGAAGACGTAGTACCGTCACATTTCGTACACTTTAATATTGGACGGTGTGTAGTTTCTCACCAGATGGAGCTAGCACGATATATGGGGTATCATTGTGACCAGCTTCCTTTTTTAGAATCCGATAGAGCATTGATATGCGATATGAGTTTGAAAGGAATTGAAATATAGAGGTTTAAAGCAAGGTGGTTGGAAGCGACGAAGTTTAGCACCCGGTGCCTCAATACCGTCGGTTCAGGTACCCATAATCCGTCAGGGGGTCGTAAATCCGTCACCATGAATAATGCTGGTGTCTTAAATCCGTCACTCATACACAATCCGTCACTCATCCGTCACTCATACACACTCATAGGGTTTACAAAGTGGTCATTTTCATTTTTAATGTTTAAATGGTCCATATTCGTAATCGTTATTTAAATTTGTCTCCTTGGCCCAACGCTACTGCATTTAAACACTAAATAATAGGCCTACGTTATCTACAATATCAATATGTGGTTAATAATAGCGTGTGTAGGATATATCTGTTCTGTCTTGGCTAAGTCATATATATATATAACCTTATTGGGTGGGAAATATTTTTTTGTGTTAGATTATTCCAAATCCAATAATAACCGATCAAAAAATAAAATAATAACTCATTATGATCAATTAACTACCGGTATGAGCAGTATACAGCTGTTCCATATCCTGGTCATATCCCTCCATGATTAGTAGCCAACGATATATGCTTGGACCATCGTTCAGCAGCAATTCTAATAATAATTTTGCATCAGTTATGTAGCTGTGGCCTTATGTAATAGGGTTTAACATTGGCCGAACTTGAGACAATTGGAGTTTACCACTTAACAATTTCTACTGTTTAGACTATTTGGTCAGAGAATAATAGAGTTGAACGAAATGACACGTCATTTTAGCATTAGGAACAGTAACACCCACAGTCTCTGGTCATATAGACTCCCTATCGTGATAAATCTCTTGGGCATGCCTAGCCCCCTCTATCTGGTAAGCCCAGACCCCTCTATCTGGTAAGAAGAAAACATTTTCAATAAAACTCCATGTCCAGTCATTCAACCTTCATTTAACCTTCATATATTTGTATACTACATTTGTTCACGATGTTCACTGTCTTACTATTTCAGATATTTCAGTGTATGTATCCCTAAGCTAGTTCACCTCACTAAATTATCTCACTTTCCTTAGTATCTATATATATTCCGTTTCAAACCCATTTTCTCAGTTTTGACACCCTTATACCTTCCCAGTATTGTAAGCTCTCTATATTCCATCTCAAGGCAAATAAAAAGGTAAAGGTGCAGGTTTATTAGCTCCCGCCGTCACCGTAGGTGAGACGGAGGGAGCTATGGATTCTACCTCCGTTTTTTTTGGCCTCTTATTTTGCCTATAACTTTGTAAGAAAATAAGCTAGGATAACAATTTTTGATATGTGGGTTACTTCCAGGTGGATAATGGACAGGTTGAAATATTTTTAATCTGAAATCAATACGCAAGGTCGCAGAGGAGAAAATGATGATGTTACGGCGTTGGGCCGTCCGTGAACAATTCGTTTCCGGAGCATATCTCTGAAAGTACTTGTCCGATTGTCTTCAAATTTTACACACAACACCCCCAGGGGGTCTAGTTGTGCCTTTTGGGGTATTTGAACTTTGACCTACTTCTGGTTCAGAACTATGACCTATTTAGACGTTTTGACGCGCACTTCGTTTCCGGAGCAGATCTCGAAAAAGTACTGGGCCGATGACAGTTATATTGGACATACATGTTCTCTTAGGTCCCTAGTTGTGCCTTTTCAGGTTTTTGGACCTTGACCTTGAAGTTGACCCAGCACTTTGACCTAATTTATAACATCGGTAAATCCGACTGAAAGATTTTGCGGAATATCATTAAAACCGCTCACGATAGCTACACCATTACTATAAAACAAATTGTGAGGTTTCAGGAGAGGATGCATCTTGAAAAATTTCAAGTCGATAAAATTAAAAATGGCCGCCTATCGGCCATTATTCACCTCGACAGGCCTGATATTGTGGAATATCATGAAAACCGCTCAAGATAGCTACACCATTAATATCAAATAAATTGTAAGGTTTCAGGAGAGGATGCATCTTGAAAAATTTCAAGTTGATAAAATTCAAAATGGCCGCCTATCAGCCATTATTCACCTCGACAGGCCTGATATTGTGGAATATCATGAAAACCGCTCAAGATATCTACACCATTACTATAAAACAAATTGTAAGGTTTCAGGAGAGGATGCATTTTGAAAAAATTCAACTCGTCCAAGTTCAAAATGGCCGCCAATCGGCCATTATTCCTTTTTACATGGCCGTTATTTGGTAAACGGTGCTAGATGGCTAGACCATTACTATAAAACAAAATGTGTGATTTCAGGAGAGGATGCATCCTGAGAAAATTCGACTCGATAAAATTCAAAATGGCCGCTTATCGGCCATTATTCACTTTCACATGGCCTTTATTTGGTCAACCGTGCTAGATGGCTAGACCATTACTATAAAACGAAATGTGAGATTTCAGATGAGGATGCATCTTGAAAAAATTTGACTTGATCAAATTTAAAATGGCCGCCTTTTCGGCCATTATTCATTTTCACATGGCTGATATTTGGTAAACCTTGCTAGATGGCTAGACCATTACCTTATTACTATAAAACAAAGTGTGAGTTTTCGGGGGAGGATGCACCCTGAAAATTTTTAACTTACGAATTCAAAATGGCAGACAATCAGCATTATTTACCTCGATAGGCCTGATATCAGGTGAACCGTGCTAGATAGCTAGACCATTACTATTAAACAAAATGTGACGTTTCGAGAGAGGATGCTTTTTAAAAACTTTCGACTCAATCGAATTCAAAATGGCCGCCTATCGGCCACTATTTACTTTCACATTGCTGATATTTGGTAAACCGTGTTAGATAGCTGGACCATTACTATAAAACAAAATGTGACGTTTCGAGAGAGGATGCCTTTTAAAAACTTTCGACTCAATCGAATTCAAAATGGCCGCCTATCGGCCACTATTTACTTTCACATTGCTGATATTTGGTAAACCGTGTTAGACAGCTGGACCATTACTATAAAACAAGATGTGAGATTTCAGGAGAGGATGCATCTTGAAAATTTTTTGACTCGATCAAATTCAAAATGGCCTCCTATCGGCCATTATTCACTTTCACATGGGCGATATTTGGTAAACCGTGCTAGATGGCTAGACCATCACTATAGAATGAAATGTGACATTTCAGCTGAGGATGCATCTTGAAAAATTTTGACTTGATCAAATTCAAAATGGCCGCCTTTCGTCCATTATTCACTTTCACATGGCCGATATTTGGTAAACCGTGCTAGATAGCTATAGACGATTACTATAGAATGAAATGTGAGATTTCAGCTGAGGATGCATCTTGAAAAATTCTGACTCGATCAAATTCAAAATGGCCCCCTATCGGCTATTATTTACTTTCACATGCCCAATATTTTGCAAACTGTGTTAGATGTTAGTCCATTACTATAAAACAAAATTTGAGGTTTCGGGGGAGGATGCACCCTAAGTTTTTATATAATCTGTTATAAAGTCTGAAGACCTATCATCCGACTTTATATTTTATACCCTGGTCACTGGACCTGTTCATTCGTGTGCTATTTCAACTCCACGGAGCGCATGTATACAGTCCTGCAGCCGTTTCGGCACATTGAACTTATTGTACACATTGCCATCTCTGTCCTACCAGGTACTCATTTTCACCTGAGTCAAGTGAAGCATTTAAGGGTGAAGTGCCTTGCCCAAAAGGACACATATTAACAATGTCCCTGAAAATTGTTGCGACCTTGACCTGAGAACCTTCACAGTTCGGACACAGCTTCAGCCAAACCTGTAAGCTAGGCCGAACTTCAATAGAAAAGTTACCCAAAGCAGCCAAGTACAAACTAATTTATATTTCAATTGGGAAAATGAAATACCGGCTAACTAAGGGTAGACAGTTACAGTGAGAAAAAGAGTGAGAGTACGAACAGTATAGTCGGTAATCAATCAGCGAGAAACAAGAAAACACATGATGTTAGAAATATAAAATATTGATTTTTAATTTGACATTTGTAAAAATGATACAAAAAATTGATACGTCGTAATCACATAATATCAGTTCTACTAATTAAACTGCTGACAGCAATCAGCCGGGCTCTAATAGGAGCCGTGTTTTGATTCTATTCAATGACTGAAATTTCCTCTTCTCCACGATCACACATGTCTATATCACATCTGTACCATCCTTACTTTCTTATTAGCTGGATCTGTCATCATAATAATTTAAATATCCCTCCACTATTGTCACCTTCTTAATTATTATCTGGATCTGTCATCGTATGTGTTTATCCCACTTCACTGCCCTTGCCACCTTCGTACCAACTTGACCTGTTATAATATGTCTCTATCCCACCTCTCTACCCTTGTCACCTCCTTATCAATCTGATCAGTCACCATATGTTTCTATTACAACTCTTTACCTATGCCACCTCCGTATCAACTTGATCTGTCATCATACGTGTCTATCCCACATATCTACCCTTGCCACCTTCTTATCAACTTCATCAGTCATCATATGTGTCTATTCCACATATATATCCTTGTCACATTCTTACCAACTTGATCTGTCATTATATATGGCTATCCCACATATCTACACTTGACACTTTCTTATCAACTTGATCTGTCATCATATGTGTCTATTCTACATCTCTACCCTTGTCACCTTCTTTCAATTTGATCTGTCATCAGATGTGTCTATTCTACATCTCTACCCTTGTCACCTTCTTTCAATTTGATCTGTCATCAGATGTGTCTATTTTACATCTCTACCCTTGTCACCTTCTTTCAATTTGATCTGTCATCAGATGTGTCTATCCCACATATATACCCTTTCCACCTTATTATCAACTTGACCTGTCATCATTATGTGTCTATCCCACATTTCTACCCTTTTAACCTCCTTATCAATTTGAACTGTCATCATATGTGTCTATCCCACCTCTCTAACTTTGTCATCTCCTGATCAATTTGATCTGTCATCATTTACGGATATCCCCATCTCCACCCTTGCCACCTTCTTATCAAATTGTCACTCCCATATATTATATATTTGGTATCATACTTATTTGTCTCTAGTTTGTTTATCCACATTACAATTTAAATTTTTCATCTTATCTTTATTTTCCATCTATCTAGAATGATCACCTCCGAGCATGTAAATCTGTTGGCATTCTCACTGCCATAACCCCCCCCCCCCAATATCTCATTGATTGCTAATTTTGGCTATCCAATATTTTTCACCTGGATTTAGCATATATATTTTTTATTTTATTTCCGTACCTCTGCTACCAGCATAAATCATCATGCTGTTTCATCCAAACTAGCTACCAATCTCAACCCCATAATTGGCATCATATTTTTTCATTCCCATATATACCATTCAGATTTGTTTTATTGAGCAGCTGGTTTATCTCATCTCTCTACATTCTGATATATATTTATCAAGGTAAAAATACCCTGTGACGATAATAGCCTTTCAAATATGACTCGGGACTATTAAAATTGACGAGTAAGTAAGTAAGTAGGCCTAGACGAGTTGCATTAAAAAGATTTTAAAAATATTGATTGCACAATTCATTATATGTGCAGGTGTATATGTTTAAATAGGCAATTATTGACGGTCTTATGACGGTCTTATGACACCCCGTATTTATAGTGTTAGAAGATAAGACACCTGTGACGGAAACACGTACATTTCGGCTCAAGGGGTGATCAAAGTCCGTCAAAAGCTGTTATTTTGGTGTCCTAATACGGCACTTTGCAAACTATGCTCTATATTATTTAAAACGTATAGACCCAACTAAATATTTTTTGTCGCTACGAGTTGATATGTCCTAGAGGCCATGTCCTTTAAAAATATAATTGTAAGGAGGTGGTTTCATATAAAAAATGCTCGCCAAATCAGGTGCTATCGGTGTGTAACAACTACATTGGTGTGCTTTGAGTAGGGGTTCAAAACTTTGGAGACAGTTTTAATATATAAATATGCATCAAATATTGTATATTTTCCCGTAATTAGGAGTACAAGACTCAGCTGAACCTTAAAATAGCCTTTGTTAACCTCTAAATATAAAAGTCGTGCAGTAGTGGAGCATTTAATGGGCACATGATGGTATTATGTCCCTGACGGACTTACGTCTTCTTACGTTAGTCTGTCCCTGACAGAGAATAAAATCTTGCTGAGATAAATCTGATGAGACAGAAATCTAATCATTTCAACTGAACTTAAGATAATCTCAATGTTTACATGTTTAGTGGGATGAAGCCCAGGGCTTGATATAGATTATTTTTTTACTACACATCAAGACTAGTAATACCAAAAGTTTACTGGTCTGTCAAATTTTTCAATAGTCCTGCATTTAGTTGCCTTGCTGATGATTAGATTAAAATGCACAAATATCTTAAATGCTTATGATGCTGATAAATATAAATAATAAAGCTGAAGTGACAGATATCCTTTCAATATTTCAATAATAGCATCCAACAAAACAACCATAGGGGCTGGTTTGTTATCAGGATTACTATTCTGCTGTCATTTTTTAGTACTCAGACTTCCGGACTAGTGGTATTTCAAGCCCTGGTGTTTGCTTGCCCACAATAAATGGTTTATAACTGCTTGAAAAATAGGCAAGATAGATCTAGTTTATATTATTCACTCATTTGGAAACCAACTGTATGCATATGATGGCATATTAGCTTTTGACCTTGTGTGAAATTTAGCAGTCAAACAGTGTGTAGACAGGAAAAAAATATTAAGTTAAGTCTTTTACTGATACACCTAGCTACTCGCTAGGTGTCGTTAGGTGTCTTTGCATGGCGCGTAGCCGTTTATTTTATTAGATATTGGTCTTTATATGTGGCATATTGTACTTTGTGAAGATGCTTTGTGAATATTGTACTTTGTTAGATGTATAGGCATATTACTTAAAAAGACTTACCTATTTCGACACCTGTCGTAAGTTTTCATAAAAGTCAATCACATTTAAAAAAATGTCATTGGTTATAAAATGTTAGAAAAATATAAGAGATATGTTAAAAAGTGCTAGACAGTGTTCATTTGTATTAAATAGGAAAATATATCTTGACAAGTCTTGGGTTTCTTTTGCTTTCCTCATAACCTGTGTACAATATTTTGTGTAATATCTCTGGTGTATGCTTTTTGATTTTTGAAAACAAACCTATTCTTTTTGTTACTTTTATGTTGTCAGTGTCAAAAGCATTTTTCTTCTGATTTTTATAGATAAGAAATGAAATCGACCCCTGGACACAAGTCAGGGCAATGACCATATGTAGTCATTACTTTTGTTGTGCTAAACTGACACTCCGCGGCCTGACACAACTAATTGTACAGCCTAGTAGAGCTAACTTAATCAAGGTGCCGACATCAGGTGTGAAAAAGAGCTGTGATAGATGACGGCTGACACTGTGCACGCTATGGCTTGATCTGTTAATACGTCACACACATCATACACTTACTCAACCCGAAAGATTGATCAATAATACATTGGATTGCCAAATAAAAATTTAAAAACAAATATTATGGATGTACACTGTATTCTCATTAAAATAGTCAATGGCAAACAGGCGAGGTCGGCGTCTTCTATGTTGACCAGAATTGAAGACCATACCGACTACGCACGCACTAGCACAGATATTATCTTCACGTGTATACTCTGAGAGACTGTAATGCACGTGACTGTGAATATGGACGGCGCGAGACGTTGTTGCAGTGTTGTTGTAATGCTGGGCCATCGTCGTTAATAGCGGCATCGGTTTGGCGTCTCGTGGAGCTTACCCCGTTTACGTTTATTCCCCGTGATGATAGACTGCTCAACCCTGCTTCATTTTCAAAATCAATAACTCTGCGAGTTTAGGAGCTATCATTATCTAATTTATATCATTATTTTCAGCATTAAATAAGCTTTCTGGTGATATTTATTACATGTCCGTACGATCATAATTGGAAAAGTTAGGTATTTGAAGTAGGATGTTTATCACGCCCCGCTGACACACTGACACCGTTGACGTCGGCTGCTAATTAGGGGTGTAATGCACCTTGTAATGCCAAGGCGCGTTTTATGTTAACTGCACCCATATCAATAAATATATACATTGAAAACCTCATTTAAACATGGTTTTAAATCAATAACAGAAAACGTATTTAAGATATAGTAAACATAGTTATATCACCGGAAAGCATTTTTCAGCCACTATAATGAGACATGCGTCTCAGCGCTGTTTCTAAAATACTAAAGTAGTTATACATTTAGTCGGCTAGAGACATTAAAAAGTCGTATCTTGTCAGTGCAGGGCCGGCAGACACCTGCAGACGTGACACAGTCTGTGTGCAGCTTATTTCAAAAAGTCGTATCTTTAGAAGGATACTTCTATCTGGTACGGTGATTTGAAGCTACCAGTACACATCTGACCCACTTCATACCACGCTGTACCAGCCTCAGTCTGACAGTGTCTTACCATACGTATCTGCTGTGCTGTATTTGACGGTATGTACACACAAGCAGTATCTTCAGACGAGCAGCTCATGCCAGGCTGACAGTGCCGCTTAGCAGCTAATTTCAAAAAGTCGTATCTTTAGAGGGAGGTCGCTAGGTAGTGCCATGATTTGAAGGTCGCATGTCGTGGGAGAGGGGAAGTCGCATTTAAGGGGTGCTTAACAGTGTAAAGCACGTCGGTGCTACGAAAAAAAGTCGCATAAGAGGAGAAGTCGCATCTGAAGGGGGTCGCATCTGGAGGGACTACTGTATATATATTTTAAAAAAATTATATTTTCTAAAATGACCTTGAGCTATTTTGCTAATATGCTCTATTCTAGAAATCTAATTCTATGGAAAGAAAGCCTGAATTCACATTGGATCTGCACGATGCAAAAGTGGAGCGTGGAACCAAGGAGCAGAAAACAAGCAAGAAAAATGTTTTGCAGGTATATTATTTTTGAAACATCATTTTTTTAAAAGTAATTTATCAGTGTGAAATTAAGTACATAACTATTTAGTGCAATTCTGATTTAACAGTAGTACCCGGTACTATAAAAGTAAGCCGTTATAGTTGTGTGCGCTTGAACAGCAGTATAGCCAAGCAAGTTGTAGTGCTGAACCTGTTTGTTACATTAACCCCTTATGCTGTATATGGGCTATTCTCAAAAGGTGCGTCGAAAATGGGGTATTTTTTTGAAGTAGACGAAAATGATATTTCTCTATGCAAACTTGGGAATATTTTAATACTATTCAATTCCGAAGAAACTAAAGAAGCTGAAAGAGCTTTTAAATCTAAACATGATAATTTAATTTAATAATTATGACAAAGTTTACTGTTTTTTGATGCCCTATTTGATGCAAATAAATGGGACATTTCAAACCGTACCCAGAACAATTGTTTATCACAGGACACCAATTAATTTTTTCCAATCAATTTACGGACACATCTGTAGAAAGAGAACTAATTTTATATTAAAAACATATATTAGCAGCTAAATTATACTAAATAGAGGATTTTTTATGAAATATATTAACCTATGGTGGTCGTAACATTTTGTGTCCTATTGACAGCTACTACTAAATCATGGCATAAGTTTTAATACCTTGCCACAATCGCTTGAAAAGTAAGCTAAAAAGTCAAATAATATGATGCAGATGCAAAAATAATAGTTGAAAAAACAAAATAAAACCAAGTAAAAGTGTTTAATTATTACTTTTACTGAACATAAAATTTTTGTGTCCTACATGCATTTTCTTCTGATGTCATTTTCTTGAACAGAAGTAGCCATTTAGTGTTCAAATTGGTGTGTATACATCCATGTGTACACGGGTTGTATGTGCTTTACATAATTGTATATAAAACAATATGGAACAGAAAGAAAAAGGTATTTGTATAGGGGAGGAAAATCTGGTAAAATGTGCGACCGTTCGACCGCTCATATATAGTGTTTTTATTTCACAATGACTGTACAAAATAGCAGAATCAATGTCGGATCTCGTCTGCATCTACATTTATATAGTTTGGTGAAAATTGGAGATTAAACCTACAAACCAGTGAAAAGTTATGATCACAAAACATTGTGAGACACGAAAGTGGTTGTAACATAGGACACAAAATGGTCGTAACATTGAAAATCTATACTAGACAGTAAGGACACAAAAAAATTTCGTGTCCACATGGTCGAACGTTTGGTCGAACATGAGACACCAAAGGTCGCACACAGGACACCAAGAAAATCATTCACTGCGGTCGCACATGGTATTATTGAGAGGACACCAAAAAACACGACCGTTCTAAAAAACACGTATTTTTCACATTTATCCTTCATTTTCTGCTTTCAAATTTAATTGTATGACTAATTATCAATAATTTAATCGATCTGTTAAGTAAATAAGTTGAAATTGTGCTTTTAAAAAACGGGACCAAATGTCCCACTTGTTCGAAGCACCTAATGAGAACCGCCCATATATGCGGTTTAAAGCAAATTTCAATCCAACTAAAATACCACTGAAATTGATAAAATTGTTGATGGAGATGCCCTGTTATTCATTTGTTTACAATTTGAAAGTTGTCTTATAAAATAACATAAAAAGTAAAAAGTAACATTTTCTCATTAATTTGAAGCTTGAAATTGTTTTAGCAATTCCTGCTTTGACTAAATGAATAATAGAAGCAAACAATTCACCAGAATAAGCTTTAAATTTATTTGTTTTTTTATAAAAAGGTATGATTGATCAATCATCGATATGTAAAATCACTCCTGTCAAGTTAACTTTACAAAGTGATGACATGGTATAACATACTTTATGATATGACAGCCATTGTGAATTATCTCCCCATTGGTATGAATGTTGGAACAATTTTCATGTCTGTTATATGATTTTTTACAGTTGGAGACCCGTTCAGGCACAATTTGTATGTTACAAAATGATGACAGTCTCATCCTGGAGCAGTGGTACTTGGCTATCAAACAAAATATATATTGGCTGGTGCGTAAACACTTTCTGTAGATTTTGTCACTTTTTGCCATATTACAGCCACATGAATACAAAATAAATGTTTTTTCATTTCCTAAATAAACACTCAGTTGTGTTGACCTTCGGACAACCTTTTGATATCCAGTGAAAACTAAGGTTGTTCTGGACTAACAATAATGTCTTATCTTGGTCCCTGGTAGACATTTGTTGTGACGTGCTTCAAACAGCATCACTTCTAAAAACTTTGCAGTGACCTGCCAATCATATAATGTGGGGTTGTTTTGAGGTCTGGATCAATATTAGAATTAAAGTGCGAAAAATATTAAATACGATTCTGTTATCTTTTTATTTTAGCCAGCCTTTCAGCTTAATAAGATGGGCTATTGCGATTGAAGTTTGGCGTAATCGGTGTTGGCGGTAACATATTTTATCTTGCCAAGTTTTTCATGTATCCAGCTCAAATTTGTTGTGCATGGTGCTAATAACAAGTCCCCAGACAAGCTCAATAATGGTAGTGGGCTATTGTTGAATGTGCTCTTGTTTTAAATTTAAAAAGTAACACACTATTGTAGGCAAATTTTAATATATTGTTATGTGGTGTCTATGTGCTGTTTATATTGATGTGATGCTATGAAACCTATTTTTAGTTACCAGGTAAAAGTTTTTTATTAGGTATACCATTGATATAAGTTTTAACAGGGTTCCCCACAGTGCCGGAAATGCCGGCATGCCGACCGGATGAATTTTATGCCGACCAGCATGTAATAGGTCACATCCGGCTGTTATCCAGCTGGCAGATTAGCTAATATTCCCGTCGCCAGTGTCTTACTGTGTTGGTTTAGCGATCAGCGTGTACATGTAAGACAAGATACGTGCTACCACCCCGCCCCCCCTATAATCCCCCCACCTCTGGGCCACCCGTCATGTGTAGAAAGTGCTGTCACAGGGTGGCCAGTCCACCGCTGTGCCAATGTCAGTCCAGCGCTAACAGCGCTGAGCCGGCATTGGCGCGACGCTGGCGGACGGGCCAACACTTCTAGCGTTGCCAGTCACCACGACACGTTCATTGTCACTCACCAAAGTGTCACCGCGTTGGTGAGTGAGTGATACCAACCCACAAACCTTGTCAGGCATACACAACAACACTTATCAATAACAGAATAATAACTCTCACCAAAAACCAATATAACACCAAGAAAACATTCGTAGGCCTACACTCAAATACACAACTCACAAACCATCAAATCAACAAGACAAAATAACAGACAGACAATTCAGAACAAGCGAACCTTCTTATTTTCACAAATTAAGATGAGACTCTTCTAGGAACTTTCTATTTTCCAAACTATCAACTTCAGACACTTTTAGACCATTCCACTCAAATTAAATCAAAATTACATAACTCTGACGTATGCTGGGTATGCTGGAGTATGGTGACGGCACACAGACAGTCAGGCAAACAACACAAGTGAAAAAAACTTTAATATTTATATCGCGCGCGCGCGTGCAACAGTAAATATTTTATTATGCTGTTCGCGCGCGCTAAGTTAAGATTTTTTAAGATAACGACCGGATGAGTTTTTTTTCTGTGGGGAACCCTGGTTTTAATATCTAATATACAATCTTTTTAAATTTAACCATAGAAAAGTTTATGACCTGTACCAGGCCCCCCAATGAATAAAAAAAAACAGGGTTTGCATCAAAAATACAGCACTTCACAATTTGTATACCATGTTATTGTTCCATGTTAATGAATCTTTTAATGAATATCTTCCATGAACAACTGTTCACAATAATATTTTTATTTAAATAAAACCAGCATAAGGAGGCGCACACAGTTATATTTTATGTTTCAAGGAGAAATCAGTGAAAGAACGGAGCACATCAGAATCGGGCATTCTCAGAAAAGGAAAAAAATGTAAGTTATGGCAGACAAATGGTACAGACAAGTACCCTACATGCAATTTGAAATTAAAATTATAAAATGTACATTGTTTTATAAATAATATAAAAGCTATACACTTCTTAACGTTTCAAGTACAAATGTTCACCGGAGTAGAATTGGGGAGCTCTCACCTATGATGACTGTAAACTACATAGCTACACAGGGAATGTTATGTCCATTCAGCCGATTTTGGACAAAGTTGACAACTCGTTTTGTTTGATTGTCAGTCAGTGATACAATATATATATACACAATTTATATAACATGGTGCACAAACTGCAAAAAACAGCAGTTTTCTTGTAATCAGTTCCAAGATGTGAGAATTCTGAGGGAATTTCCCTTCTTGTTTGCATGGGTTTTTAGTGCAAGAGCATTAGGGAAAAAAACCACAGGAACCTGGAATAAAATTGCAGAAAGCTGATTTTTTCAGGAATGATACCTGGACATCTCCCCAGACGAATTCCGAAGATGCCCCAAAAATCCCCCTTGTGCATTTTTTTCAATTCAAGATGGCCGCCACCATGTAACGCCATTTTCGAAAAACAGGGGTATACCCTAATTCTTCACCTTTGTAGTTAGGAAAAAAATATTTTGGTGTCTCTACTTATGTTTTAAGGCACAAAGAGTTGATACAGATGATCAGGAATGATATCAGCACTTTTCTCAATACCAAAAATTCAAGATGGCCGCCATATTGTTCTGATTATGTTAAGCGATCTCTTAAAAACACACAAAAATATGAGATATCTATCTCGTTGTTGAACCTAAAATGTATTTTTTGGCCAAACCCATGGAATATAACACTTATTTAGATCACCATTATTTTATTATATTGAATTTATAAACATAAATCCCACATAGTCTAGTAATTAATTAAAAATAACACCAGGTAACGCCATTTAAAAAAAAAAGGGTTATACCCCAATCCCCCACTTTTGAAGTTAAAACAATGATTCTCGTGTTTCTACCTATGTTTTAAAGTACAAGGAGGTTATCCAGATGATCAGAAATAATATTAGTACTTTTCTTAATACCACAAATTCAAGATGGCCGCCATAATATTTTGTTAAGCGATCTCTTAAAAAACCCGAAAATATGCGATAACTCGTTGTTGAAACTAAAATGTATTTTTTAGCCGAACCCATGGAGTCTGGAACTTATTTAGATGACCATATTTTATTATATTGTGTTCATCGACATGAATCCCACATGGTAGTTATAGTTAATTCTACCAAGGTGGGTGACGCTTTGGAGTGTTTTCGAACTGCTTTCCCACTAGAAATGTAGATTGAGATTTGTCAAGTTAACAAATTAATCTCAGGTAAATAATGAAATTATCGCGTTTCAATCATCCGAGCTGTCACAGTTTCTACATGTTTGGCCAATACAAAAAGAGCACATCGTTGTACAATATAGTCTAGATTTGTGAGATCCCCCCCTTTCCTTGAACAAGCCACTCTGCACCCGCTCTTTCAGTTTGCGTTGGTTACAAACGACCATGATATAAAATCCGTTGCCAGACTGTAGATTCCACACCCTCCTGTACAGCAAAATATGCTCTGTATCATAATGGAGTTTAAACACGAGGCATTCATCCAATGCTGTTTAAATATGGGCTGACCGTCTTCGACGCTGGCACAAAAATTAAACAGAATTGGATTAATGCCCTGTGTTGGCTTGGGCAGTAGGTGACGTTGAAGGGAGGCTTTCTAGCAAAAATCAATTACAAGATAAGGACTTGCGCCTCACACGTTACATGTACGTGACATCTTTGATAATCGTCCTGTAACAATGCTCTTTTAAATACTTACTTTTGTCCTTGATCTGCGAATGTCAATATGTTTAATATCATGAAATATATAATTTAAATATCAAGATATTACATTTTGAATATTAGGATATATATATTTCGTAATGAAGTTATGGAATTGTATGGTGTTGTAATGAGATGATTTTACATCAGAATATCGGAATATGACATTAAATTAATTGATGTCACAGTTTATCGTCAGGATATGATCTCTCTATGTCACGATAATATGAGGACAAGAAACATTAACGTCATGATATGGTTTTGTAATGTCCAAATATTGCTCTTTATTATAGTAAAATGACATTATGATGTCTGGATACAGCTTTATAAATGCAGGATATGGTGGTTAAGCATCACGGTATGGTATTAAAGGGACAGGATCTTTTAGTGTATTGTCACGATATTAAATATCATGATATAGCATATTAACATCACAATATGACATTTCAGTGTAAGAGGAAATGAAAGTAAAAGAGAGCAAGGCCACATGCTGTTCAAAGAGCATGTGTCCTCACGCTATCTAATTACTTTCCATTTTTTAGAATCTTCCAAAGTGCTTTTGTTGTTGGCAGTTTTGGAGTACCGGTATTTGAGCAATGTAGAGGCCTTTACTTACTGAATTATATTGCGATATATATGTTGAACTGACATGTGCCAGCCTGATATTGGAATGTTCTATGTCGATTCTGTATTACCATATGGTAACGTGCGTCTGTCAATATAATGTTATTGAAATGTTATACCTTGACATGACAATATAATATCCTGACATTAAAATGCCATATCCAGACTTCAAAGTGACAAAGCCTGACATTCTATGGTCACATTAAAATATTGTAGTGTCATATTCAGTCCTTATAATGTCACATTAGAATGCCGCCAAGCCCGCCATATCTTGATTTGATAATGTCATATCCTATCATAAAAAATTCAATATCTTGACATTCAAATCTTATTGTGTGATATAAAAGGACAAAATTCGGACATTATAATATCATGACGTTAAAGTGTCATATTCTGATAAATTACAATCCAATATCCTGGCATAAATATGCCAGATCCTGACTTCGAACTGTTTATTATACAATATTCGATATTAAATAGCATGTTTGTCATTATAATGACACACCATCACATTACAATGCCATATTGTGACCTCAATGTGTTTCATCAATGTATAAAGTCACATCATAATATTCAAGTACCATATCCTAATATTCAAATGTCACACCTGACATTAAAATGTCATAGTGATGTTAAAATGATATATCACGAAATTGTAATGCATTTCGTGATAATATGATGTATATCTTTTCTTTTTAATACAGCAACGTGATGTTTAGCCACTATATACTGCCTTTATAAAGCTGTATTGAGCCATCATAACGTGATTTTGCTATATTAAACACCAATGTTTGGACATTATATTACATATCATGATATTAAAGTGTCATATCCTGATATCATATTCATATATCCTGACATAAAACTATCATATCCTGACGTTAAACGTGTTCAATCTGGTGTAATATTGTACTTAGCTCTGTTATTATGTACATTCACAATAATAATCACAACTAATACCTAACCAAAATCGAAAAACATTTTATATAATCCTACTATATAAAATACCTACATTGGAATTAGTCGCTGTGTTTGAAACTGGAATTTCTTACGCTATCTCAAGCTTCAAATGAATGAAAAATACCCTTATATTTAAAGATGAGAGATGTTAGAATTTTTAATCAATGATTTCTGACATATGATATTTTGTAAATTTGATCAATCTATATCTATATTCCCATATGAAAAAGCAGTTGGACATCGCTTAATCGTGGCATCTGCGCTAAAAGAGCTAACCAATATGGCAGCCATGTTGGATTTTGTGTTGATAAGCACATTCTATTTAAAAAATTGGTGATGGAAATATATTCTAGATTCCATGGCCCTGCAAAAAAAAGTTTCAACAACATGATGATTATGGCATGTACGTGATTTTCTGAGGGGGGGGGACGCTTCACATAATGGTCGCCATCTTGGATTTGTGGAGATAAGAAAAGGAATGATATCATTTCTGATTCTGTTGATGAGCTTTTTGTGTAGAGGCACCAAAATATTTTTTTTTAACTGCACAAGTGAGGAATTGTGGTATATTCCTGTTTTTTTTTGGAAAAATGACGTTATATGGTGTTACATAACATTAAACTACCGGTATGTGGGATTTAGGTTGATAAATTCAATATAATAAAATATTGGTGATCTAAATAAGTCCTAGACTCCATGGGTTTAGACAAAACATACATTTTAGGCTCAACAACGAGATAGTTACCTCATATTTTCTTTTTTTTTAATAAGAGATCGCTCAACATACTCAGTATATCAATATGGCAGCCATCTTGGATTTTTGGTATTGAGAAAAGTACTGATATCATTTCAGATCATCTGGATGAACTCTTTGTGTCCTCAAACATAAATAGAGACACCTAAATATTTTTTCGAACTGCAAAAGTGAGGAATTATGGTATACCCCTGTTTTTTTCGAAAATGGCGTTACATGGTGGCGGCCATCTTGAAATAAAAAAAATGCACAAGGGGGATTTTTGGGGCATCTTCGGAATTCGTCTGGGGAGATGTCCATGTATCATTCCTGAAAAAATCAGCTTTCTGCAATTTTATTCCAGGTTCAACCCTAATGCTCTTGCACTATTTGTAATGTTACACACCTTGCTAACCCCTACATTTAATATCAAAGCTAGAATAAAACTCACTCAGCGATAACAGTTTTGCTGCTAAGTATGGATTTTACAACACTTTTTTGTTTCTTTTGTAAACAAATAATTTGAATAAAACATCACAGGTTCAGCCCATGAATTTTTTTTTTTTTAAATTGCATCAAACTCGGTGAGTGGAAATGTCTCTAATTCACCCCATAAATGTTTGTAATAAACCATTACACATCTATAGCTAAAGAAGTTGGAAAACTCGAAGAAACCGGCGAGAAAAGGAATGTGAAAGACAAGTTAAAAATGTGGCTGAAACGAAGACCGACACTGGAGTCTCTTAAGGAATCTGGTATCTACAATACAAGTAAGTCATTTGAATTTTCATCAAATCCTTAATCAAAGATTTTTAGAAAAAATAGACATAATTATGATGTAACCTCCATCAATGTAAATTGTCTAGTTTACCGCCTGTCATAATTATATTAGGTTTTTTTCAAGTTTTTTTATCTCTTTAAATTTTAGATTTTTCACATATTAAAGGTAAAATTTGTTGATGATTTTAGCCTGATTGTGTCGTCTTAATAATTTTTATTGCAGGGACTTTGACTTTAGAATCCAACTTCAAAAGTCAGTGCTTTTTAGCACTAAGTGGCATGTTTTGAAGTTGGAACATGAGCTTTAATCAGCATTTTAAAATACTTTGATTCAGATTGAACAACAATGCTATATTATTTTCAGTAAAGCAAAGTTGTGGATACATGTAGTGAGATTTCAGTTATATCACTTGTAATTGTATGTCTGTATCAGTGACATCTGTTTTGCAACTTAACATTTGTTTATTTTACAATAATTTTTAGCTTCAGGTGATAAAACCATTTTCACTGAATATTGCTAGCTCTCATCATTGATTTTTCAGAGTGCTTTAATACATTTGATTATGTTTAAGACCTTTTTTCTGGTGATACATTGTTAAATTAAAAGTTGATACCACGTTCAACAATTTTTTAAAAACAATTCAGTTTGATTTGTATTTTCATTGTTTGATATCATCACTAAAAAGCATCATCATTTGATTTTGTTTATTTTCGCTTTTGCCAAAAATATAATTTATTTTTTATTGCAATTTCAGTTATATTTGGATCACATTTACAAACTATTTGTGAGCGTGAAGAAACCACAGTGCCAATTTTTGTAACAAACTGTGTCAATATTATAAAGGAAAAAGGCAAGTATTACTTTCAATTGTTGTTGACAATGTATATTTGCTGTTTGCTGAGGCCACTTAGAAATTGACATTTATTATGAATCAGTGAAAATCCTAGAATTTTGTTAAAACTGTTTGAAAGTCCTGGAATTTTAAATAGTGAGAAAAGAGATTGCAAAAATCTTTTTCCTAGAGTCTAATTCATCTAATAGTAGTTAAGGACGAATTATTGGGAATGTAAATTGTCTTTTAAAGATATAGAAAATGTAGTTTGAAGTTGTAATTGGGAAATGAATATATTGAGTAATTGTGAGAAATCTGATCAGGTCCTTGAAAAGTCCTGGAATTCAGTGTCCTCATAGGAGTATCAACCCTGATGAATATGATTCTTTTATGGATCATTAGTTGATTATATTTAAGACTTTAGTGTTGTTTACGATGTATATGTGCTGTATGCAGAGGCCACGTTGTTATTCTTAGAAACGACTTATGAATATGAATCTCTTTATGGATCAATTGGTTCCATTTGTACATTTATAGCGAATTATATGGTTCTCCTTGTAGGTCTGCAGGCAGATGGTATTTACAGAATAAGTGGAAATCAGTCAGATATTCAAAAATTAAGATTTTACATAGACCAAAGTGAGTGTGAATTAATCTCCAAGGTTAACCATTAAAGCACTACATGAAAAAAAAAAAATATACACTTGAATACGTGTCTCGCTGTCACAACCCACAACTTCCAAGTGGATGAAAATTTCTTATATTTATACAATTTGAGTCAAAATATAAGCTAATCTTGCACATTTAATGCTCATCTCTCTTTAACCCTTTGACCGCCAAATTGAATTTTCACTCACTTGAAGTTGTGTCTCGCTGACGCGATCCACAACTTCAAGTGAGTCTAAATTATTCAGATTTGACATAAAGGAGGTCAACTCTTTTCAAATCTTGCTGGTTGATGTCACATTTTATCTTTAACATGTTTTAAATGTGGTACTTAATGTGCTAAGAAAAAATGAAAAACCGAATATATGCGGCAGCAGCCGTTAGAGGGTTAATATTCTCTGGTTTGAATAACATTAGTGCTTTAACCCTTTCAGAGTGTGGACCAATTTTAGAACTTAGAATTCCTGCACTGAAAGAAGTAAACATTTTAAGTTGCTGTATACCCATAATATACATGTAGTTATATAAATGAAGCAGAAAATTATATTAAAATATTATATCATTGGATTGTTTCAGCATCTACTACAAACTATTTTATCAATTTCAATTGCATTTTATTTGTTTTCGAAGCTACTTGAAAATTTACATAGCGGGACAAGACTTGAAAGCCGTCTTCTGCTAAATTAATTGATTTAAATTTTCAACCACTTGAAGTTGTGTCTCGCTATCGCTATCCACAACCTCAAGTGGTGGAAAATCACTCATATTTGTTTAATTTGACACGAACATTTACAAATCTTGATGTTTAAACAGTCATTTTATTTCCAATAACAGTGCTTTAATCGACTGATAAAACAGATTAAAAACAACTATTGTCATGATTAGCAGGCAAAGGTTGATGTTTAGGCAAAAAAATCTAACAACGTTGTGTGTATTTTTTTGCAGGTGACAACTTTGACCTCACTGACTCTGAATGGGACATCCATGTATTGACAGGGGTGCTGAAGCTTTTTTTCAGGGAGCTGATGGAACCTCTTATTCCATTCAGATTCTTGGATCGCTTCATCAATGCCATGCGTATGTTAATTATCTTATTCAAGTTTCATTTAAGATTCCCTTGTATCTGCTTTCTGTGATATAATTTTTTTTCATGTAAACTCTATTGATTTAATGAAGTATTTTTGCCATGCTCATGCAGAAGTATATACAGTTATGCAAGATCTCTTCCCTTTTTTGCAGAAATTGCTGACAAATCTGAGAAAGTGAAGAAGTTCAGGGATGAGATTAGATTACTTCCAGATCCGAACAGAGATACCTTGAAGTTCTTCACCGGACACCTTGTTGAGTATGTCTTTGTTATTAAGTAGCCCTCGCCGAGGCGGGCTGTTCACTGTATTCCACACTGTCCACCTTTGCCGCCGCCGCCGCCAGTTACAGGTGAACATCGATATACATGTAACACAAATCGTTAAAACACGGATCGGTTATAACACGATAAAGTCATGGACCCCAAAATTTAGGACCCCTTTTCTAGCTTTTTTACAAAATTATACTGTTTTATAATCTCCAAATCTACAAGATTTATTGAAAGAGTAAACAGTATGTGCATCGCGTTTACTAATCGCTATCGCCGACAACGCCAACACGCATCATGTTAACTCAGCTAATGCTATTCGTTACGCCCAGCATTGAAACAATGTTTGGCCAACGCTGGGTCTACACATGTGAACGCGGAACAGTGTGTCGTGTTATGTCATAATGTCGGGCAGTGAGGCGAGAACAAGTGGCCGGCCAGCTGGTGACGCTTTGATATCTTCATATATTATAATACCGCATAATATAATTGACACATAAAAATCGTGTTATAAAATTGAGAACGTATTGTATTCGAACAGATAATTATTAGTCTAATGATTATTAGTCTAATTTCTGTAGATCGTGTTATAAATTTCTGAAGATCATGTTATAAATTTATTGAAGATCGTGTTATAATTAATTCAGATTATAGGAAATTTGTAAAGAACGTATTGTATTCGAACAGATAATTGTTATAATTAGTCTAAGATCGTGCTATACATTTCTGTAGATTGTGTTATAAATTTCTGAAGATCGTGTTATAAATTTAATGAAGATCGTGTTTTTATTATGTCATAATGCCGGGCAGTGAGGCGAGAATAAGTGGCTCGGCGGAGACGCTTTGATATCTTTGTATATTATAATGCGGCATAATAATATTTCATAGAAATCGTGTTATAAATTTGTGAAGAACGTATTGGATTCGAACAGATATTTATTAGTCTAAAGATCTTGTTTTAAATTTCTGAAGATCGTGTTATAAATTTATTGAAGATCGTGTTATAATTAATTCAGATTATAGCCGAAAAATGATTATAGTTTTGTATACAAATTAAATCGTGCTATGTACACAAAGTAAAGAATAATATGTATTGAAGAAAAATCGTGAAATATTATGCTTACAGATACAGATTATAGCACGAAAAATAATCCATCTGTAGATCGTATATATTTAATAACGATGGTATCATATTACGTACATGTATCTAAGAAAAATCGTATTATATTTATATATAAGTTTGTCGATTTAATACGTCTTGTTAGGCATACAAATCGAAGGAGAGGGTTAATCCCTCACAGAGACTACGTAATGAGTGTTGTACAAACGTCACCTAATAAAGAGTTGACACCGCCAGAGTTGTCGAGACTCGCGCCTATCGACAGGAGCAAATCTCACAAGCTCTCGTGAAGTATTTTCTGACAAGATTCTGTGAGAGCGCGCAAGCTGTCAATCACCGCACCTGACCTGGAAGATCAACCTCTTGACGTGGGAGGAGTCAGAAAAAGGGTATCTGAACCAATCAGCATAAGGACAGTGATGTCAATCATCAACTGCAGAGGTGATAGCAGTGACAGACACGGCCAGTGCCGATATATTATACACATTTATTATATTGTAATATACCGTATATCCCCGCGTATAGTGCGACGCCATGTATAATACGAGTTGAGATTTGAGGCCTCGGATGACCTGAAAAACGTCTACCCCTCTGTATAATACGACCTCAAATTTTGGATGTCGGCAGCGTCCCGGTCGGCAGCGTTCCGGGCCATCTAAATGTGAGGCATGGATATTATCTTATTCTACTAAATAGCACCGTAACAACTGTATAGACGATGCTCAATGACGGGAACAGCGGCAACAGTACAGCTCTGCAAAACCAAAGGGCAATATCTGCTTACTTGTAAAGTAAGCAGATACTGTATTTTTATTTCCCACGGCAGAGTGGATGTCATCGGGACTGTCTCGATCGGCAGACATTCTGAGGCCTGCATAGGCTACATATATATACACACAGATTTTAAAATACCCGTATTTATATTTCGCCGACAAATTTATATTATTTTAATTTATCTATTACAAAGACCATATTTTAATATCGTCGTGCTCAAATAAGAACATTCCATAATGAAATGTGATTGTAAAACATTTGCAGACTAGCCGCACTGTCTAGACCATGCTAGACACAAGAGGTGTTTGGTTGTATAAGGTGTCAGGGTGCAATAACACAGCAGCGCTCCATGAACTACAGCTAACAGATACCACCATTTGCTCAATACCGCATCAGCCGCGGCAACAGCGGTAGGCGCTAATGTTATCCCAGCAATATGGACATTCTGAGGCCTACATGTATAGAATTTGCGATAGGAGATATAATCAGTGATATCTTGTTATATTTCGTCAACGCATTCTCTCATTCCAATATGAAAATATCATGTTCAGATTTGTCGTACACAATAGAACACGAGTCCCATATGAAAGGCGATCTTAGATTAAATCATTATTAATATAAATGAGCAGGTCAGGAGTGTGAATTGGTTGCAGACTAACGGCGTTATTTTTCTGCCCGTGGTTGTCAAAGGTGCCACGCGCGTCGGCGGGAATGTAAGACGGTGGCTCCCAGCAAACACGACACATTAACCCAATGCTGGAACATTGTTGTTTCAGCGTCGACGACGGTGGCCCAACAATGTACCAGCATTGGGTGAACGTCTCTTGTTTGCTACTAGTTGGAAAGGCAGAGTCTTGTTGTATCGTGTGTATAGGCCTGCTTACCAAACACGCTGACTGGCCTATACGTTCTACCGCTAGAGAACTTACCGCTGAACTTACCGCTAGAGAGCTAAAAATTTGTTTAAATTCTACATCTATGTATAATACGAGGTGCCTTTTTGCGACATTAATAGCTAAGAAAAAACATCGCATTATACACGGGGATATACGGTAATCATCATCTCGCAAAATCTTGCATGATAGCTGATCTATGAACTTCTTCTTCCTCATACTTTACATACCCATCAGATAACACCAGGGGATTTTTGGTCACATTTTGATTCTCATATTATCCACCCTTTAATTACTAGAGTCACTAACAAGGAAATACTTCTTAGCACATTGCAGGAAAAAGTTTCCAGCAGATTTTCTTTTTAACTTAAATATGCACAGCAATGTCAGTCAATGACCTGATGAAATTTTGGGAGCAAACAATTTTAAAATGGCGGTCTAGCGGCCGTTTTGAATTAGAGTAATTTTGTAATATTTATGCAACTCAAAAGCAAAGCAAAATAGCTTGACCATGCATATATAGAACACAATGTAAGGACTCACACAATGATAACCCATGATAAATTTTGCAGAAATAAAATCTAAAAAGGCCGACTGACGGTCATTTTTAATTGTTTTTTCTCATTATCTTGGAAATCTTGCATAATAGTGGTAATATTAAATAAACCTTGAGAAAGTTTGCTGATCTATATCAAATTTGAAATGGCCGACTGACGATAACAGAGGGCTGCTTTCCTGTTTGTTTTCGAACAATTCTTTCTAGTTATCCTATTTTTTGTGCCGGTTGTGAGCACATATCAAATGGTATTGTGACAGTACAGAGGCCAAGCTGACCCTCCTTTTTGATGGAAAGGAAATATCTTCCCAAAGTTTACCAGCATACTGCAATTTATGCCCACAATTGCAGCATTCTCACACAATCATAGAGAAAACACAATGGTTTACCTCAGAGTGGAAAAATAAGTCTCACATCTAAAGACATATTAGGGAAAACAGCCACTGTAATCATGACAACAACAATAAGCCAGTTTTTTCCGACAGGCATCATAATTTGATGTGAGGTTTGATTGATTGCTAACGGCATGGCACCTTTTTATTCCGAGCCTACCATACATACATGTATGTGATCAGATAAGTTGTGGTCTTGTCTGTCCGTCTGTCCACGTTTTCATTACCGGAAACCCATGGGGTTATCAGTGTTTCATCTAGTCATTTCTAACATGGCGCA
This sequence comes from Flabesymbios commensalis, assembly GCA_964017125.1. Lineage (NCBI taxonomy): Eukaryota > Metazoa > Annelida > Polychaeta > Terebellida > Flabelligeridae > Flabesymbios > Flabesymbios commensalis. The sequence goes on from OZ024910.1 coordinate 23,088,802, forward strand.
GCGCCATGTTTCCTTTTGTGAGCGCCACGTTGTCCTTCATGAGCGCCATGTTGCCCTTCATGTGCGACATGTTGCCCTTCATGTGGGCCATGTTGCCCTTTTAATATTCAGACAGGGAAATGCCTCTTTGAACTCTTGCTGCATTATGATAAACCCACCCAGGCCTTTGTGACAGTGGAAAATACACCAGTCACTGATGTCGTGCGTTCACACCTTTGACGCACCACCTGATAACAGCATGTGTACATAGTTGGTGGTAATAGCTGGTGATGTTTAAATACTTAACTGACCCTGTTTTTACTTTTATTTGGAGGGGGTGTAGTTGGAAATGTCCAACCGAGTCAGCTGTAGGTCCCCGCATTGATGATAAGACTTCCCCAATGCAGCTTCTGATGCTAGATGAAAAATTTGTTATTTTTTTTATATTGCACGCACACATTCCTTTGGGGGTGTAGATGTGCCTTTTTGGGGTTATGTCCTATAAAACAAAAACAGGTAGGTGTGAGCCCTGAAGAATTTCAACTTAATCAAATTCAAATTGGCCAACTTTTAGTAATAGTTAAGTTTAACCCCTTAGCACCTCTCCGATTTCAACTTTGCATGGCCGATTTCCCTGTGAATTTACAAAAATTGTTCCAGCTAGTCATGCATGCGCAGATTTGCGATGTGACTTCATTCCAGCTAGTCATGCATGCGCAGATTTGCGATGTGACTTCATTCCAGCTAGTCATGCATCCATGATGTTGTTAACAATGTCACATGCATTGGGGCAGTCCAGGCAAATAAGCCATCATGGGCTGATTCGGATGGTATAGGTGTTAAAGTATTAATACGGCTGAAATCTGGCAAACCCTGCCAGATATCATGATCATTACTTTAAAACTAGATGTGCATCAGGGATATGCCCTGAAAAATCTCAAGTTGATCAAATAATTCATAATGGCTGACTATTAGCCATAGTTAGCTTTAATATGGATGATATCTGGCAAACCGTGCCAGATAGTTAGACCAATGCTATAAACCAAAATGTGTGATTTCAGGGAGCGATATGCCCTGAAAATGTCAACTTGATCAAATTCAAAATGGTCGACTTGCCACCATCATTACCTGTGATATATGTAAACAGTGCTAGATAGGTAGACCATTTAAAGTAAAGCAAAATGTGAGTTTAAGGAAATGATTCACCCTAAAACTTTCTAACACGCAGACGGGGTGGGTGATTATGGTGGCTGGCTAGTTGGGAGGCCTTCTGTTCAAATTAACTTAAATGTAAAAGTGTTTAATTTCAATTTACATGTATCACGTATAATCATACTTCTGGTATAGATAATATTTTTATTAGTGCTAAATAAACCTGTTCACGGCAAAATGAATTTGTAAAATATAGGCAGCATCTACATAAATATTCTTAAATTAAATAACTTAAAAAGTTGCATTACAAGTAACCGTTCAACATAGAAGTGCAATATAAATGCCAGAATTTTTAGAATTTGTTTAATGTGATTTCCGATGTAATACAACGTAATAAACTCTCTTCTTCTAGTTGTTGACTTAGGACTTATTTATTGATAAGATTGTGTTATCATTCCAGTGCCAATTATAATTTGTTTATTGCTGAACATTTTTGTCTTTATTTGTGATTTCTTAAACATGAATCCTAATCATTGCTGTTGCAGAGTGCTTAAATACAGTCAAGAAAATCGCATGCAGGCACATAGTCTTGCCATTGTCTTTGGTCCGACATTGATGTGGGCGGAAAGTAAAGACTCTACGGCTAATATGGCGGTTTACCAGACAAATATGGTTTATCAGGGGCAAATTGTAGAATACCTTATACAAGAATATCACAACCTCCACTGATCGTGTATGCAAGTAGATAATTAACTGTACAATTTTTTTGTGACCACATGTGATATTCTGTGGTCTTGGCATTCTGTTTGTGTTATGCGATTCTGTAAAGGTTGTCATGTAGTGACATGAAATCTACCTGATTTTACTTTGTTGATATGTTCAATGACCAATAATGCATTTTATTGTTGACTAAGAAATAATTCAGTCAATAATTGTTTGTTGATTTTATGTTAATTCTATGTTTCTTTACCCACACTGTTATTCACACTGACACTCTAAAAGACTGGACTTTGATGTTTGAATGCATTAATTAACCATGTGTTCTGGCCATGTTATGAGAACTGCCTGTTCATTGTTTATTAAGATCCCTATGAAAAGCTGTTTTTCCCGCCAAGTCTTTCTATTTCTATCACCAAAGGTGTTGTCTTTTTTCTTGTTGACATGTAGTTAACCCTTTGAGCGTGTACCATAATTAGAATTGTTTGACTGCCTCTGACTGGCACCTCAAATAATGGTGGCACGTGATGTAAAAATGACATCCATTTTAACCTGATGGTTAAAGGGTTAGGTATGAAATGTAGGTGGGATGTAGTTTTCAGTGTGTTAACCCTTGTGCTGCTGAATCGTTTGTTTCTATATTTCATTATTTGAAGCTGGAATTGTTGTCGCAATTTCCAGCTTTAAAAAATAGAAAATATTTTTATTTATGAAAAATAGACATATACAGTAGAACCTGCTATGAGCAGACACTTTTATGAGCAGCCAACCTCCTATGAGAGGCCACTTGGTCATTTCCCAAAATGACAATGACATTTTGTATAGAAATGAACCTCCTATGTGCAACCACCTGCTTTAATAGGCCACTTTTCCTTTATCGAAAGGGTGGCTGCTCATAGCAGGTTCTACTATATTGCCAATTGAATTATTTCATTAATTGAGCATATCACAAACAATTTTATCAATTTTGGTTTACATTAATTCGAAACATGCTTGAATCCGTGTTTATATATGGTAGTAGCGGCACAAGGATTAAGCCTTAGTGTGCTCAATCAGGGAACATTGTACAGTAATACATACATAGTGCCAGCATACCAGGCCCGGTTTCACTAACTGGCTCAGCTTTATCTTAACCCTTTAAGCCCTCACGATGCTTTGAAGCATTATTTTACAAGCCTGAAAACAGAATTAATTTTTTAGATTGAAAATTTCCATGAAACTGGTTTACCAATACATGGCAATTTTCTGTACTTTTTCACCCACATCAAATCATCTTTATCCACTACAAGTTGAGAATTGCGACAGCAATTCGCGTCTTGTACTGGATGAAGATGACAATGGTAAATTCAGGCTTCAAAGGGTTAACCCTTGAAGCGCTGACAATTTTTGCATAAAACATAGAGACCAAAGTGTTATTTTCAATTTGAAATCAGCATAAATGTATTAGTCAGCTCTTGCCGCTTCATTTGAATAGCTATGTTATGGGTCTACGCTCATTATAAATATTTTTTACTCTTACAGTGTGGGGATCAACTTTAGATGTCAGAATCTGACGTCTACAGACGTCAAATTCTGACGACTAAAGTCTATCCCCACACTTTAATGGCTAAGTCAGTATTAGGCTCACCGATATGTTAAGACTTGATCATTTGTTGGCATATTTAAGACAAAATTTTAACTTAGATCAGTTAGTTAAACCGGGACCCGATGTGCTAAATCCTTATGCAGATCGTATTCAGGTTCATTTTCACTAGATTATGCAGTCGTGACACATGATTCGGTGGGAGGAAAACTATTTACTAATACATATATACAATGTTATATATAGCAATAAATTAGCTGTTATACTGTTGTTGAAGGGCCAGCAGCAACTACTTACTATAAAAGTAAACAGTTACTGCTGTTTGCCTTTATACAGCGCAATACTATATACATGTATACCGGTACTAAATAAGATTACTTAATTTAACAAATATTTTGAGATGAATCAAATGTATACCTGCTGGTGGAATACATCCCACATTGCCCAGTAAGCAATTGATGTTTCACTTCTTTGTATCTATATGACTATTATTTTTAATTTATATTAGAAAGAGGTTTAAAATTATCAACTCGTCCTGTTCAAGCCAAGTACTGCAGATATCAACACATTTCAAAATCACAATGTGATAATGGAACATCTTGGCCAGTGCTGATTCACCCTAAACAATGTTTAGTCTGTACCTTGTTTATTACATGTTATTAGCACTCTACTATCATCATATAATTATTACTTTCTTGTTTACAAATGATGCATCTGCTCCTTTACAATGTTTAAGATACATGGCTTTCAATTCAAAGGATACTTTAGCGCATAATGTCACAGATAATCTGCATACACCTACACACAATTAGTGATGACATAATCTTGCCACATTCTTCACAAGGGATTTCTGAGTGGATGAATGTAATAGATTCCACTGAAAAGCAGCTGCATAACAACACTTGATACTTCAATGTGCTTATCATCACTTGAATATTTACTGGCATATTCATAATATTCTATATTGAAGACTCTGAAACTAAGTATTTCACAATATTATGGTGGGAACATATTGTTTGAAAATTATTGATTATTTATTTTCTCCTTTTATATTTGACATTTTCTCATGTATTATATTTCAGTAATCAAATGCACATTAATTTTGATTTACGAATGTGCAGAATTGTTAGCTTTTCCATTCACGATACTGAACAAAATGTTCCCTGTTATGTGATTCTAAATGTAAGTTTGTGTTCAGGGTGTGCATGGCAGTTTTTCAGCTAGGTTTCCCACGAGATATTGATCTAGGTTGATTTAATGATGATCCACCCACTGGCCTGTTGTTGAATCATTATTGTGTGACTGTCAATAACCCATGTTAACTAGTTTACTTCTCATGGTCATAATCTTGTCGTTTTTGATGCCATGAACATTTTTAATGTGCAGCATGCCCGGGTGCAATTCTGCTTAAAAATTTTAAGTCAGGGCTGATATACATAAATTTACTGATGTGGATCATTAGCCATCTGATTGGTCGGCCATCTCAACCAATCAGATGAGTAAGATCTGGGTGAGTCATTTTGAATCCCGGCCGAGATGGCTATGTGATATTACCTGCAGTGTTTACAGGCATGATCAGCTTATTAATGTACGTCGTTTATGTTAATTGTTAAGTGGGCCACTCCTCTACCGCAATGTTTTTATTATCACCTCAACTTTGTTATGTGCACGTAGAAATATGCCTTGGTACTAGTGTATGTCATTGTCTGCAAACAGCACACCAGGTGACAGTGAAGTATGAACTGATAAAACATGACGTTTGCGTGGCTCTGATCCATTTACAGACAGCATTCCCATAGTCATCTTGACAGTGACACAATTTCACAAGGGGTCTTGCAAATAATAATTAAATAATCCCCCCCCTCCCCCGGTTTTACTGTGTCCCATGGGAATGTGCAGATGTAAGACAAGAGATTGCTAAGTACCAACGTTATACAACATGCACTATATCTGTTAGGATAGTCATCATTGAAATATTTTAACGTCCTTAAATGCGATAGCTCTTCACAAACACTTCATGCATTCACCTTTCCTCACATTCCCATTTTACCACCTGAATGATGCGGTATTCAAATCTGTTTTTGCAATTTGCTGCATCACAATGTGACACAGCTATGAACAGTGATTGCATTTTCTTCCACGCAAAAATGACTTGTGTTCTGTTATCATGGTTATCAGCTCACAATCCACAGTACATGTACCTAGTGAAATATTGAAACAATTATTCTTCATACTGTTCTATGATATTTACCAATATATGTGTGATTCATGATGACATTATGTTATGGTAGTGATAATACATGTACCATATTAGCTGACCAGCCCTAATCCAGCTATCATGAACCATTCACTCAATTTTAAAATGTACTCAATTTTAAGTTAATGTTGGCTCAGTTGGGCTAATTTTGGCTCAACGTCTGGCTCAGTGTCGGAGACCATGTACAAACATTGACCCAACATTGGGTCAATGTGTCACATTTGCTGGGTATTAACTTTAACATCAAACCCCAGCCATTACTAATATATATAGATATATATATATGTTATTTTTATAGTGAATTTCTATGCAAAAGATCACTACAATAACTACTTTTAAACTGAGCAAATTCAACTATACACAATGAAATAATTTTAACATATTTTTTATATCCTATCAACTTTATACACCACACTAACAATGTAATTTAACAAAATCTGCTGCAATCTAGAATAAACTAGAGCACAGAGCTTTGATTTATTTTAGCTTGTTGAATAAGAGTGTTTTGTAAATAAGGTGTACAGATATACCAGTCGTGAATGTGTATATATAAATATGACTAGGTGATGAATTTCTAGATAAAGCAGTGTGTATATTCTCTCCCCCGGATGTGATTGCTGTATACATGGTTATATCTTCAGCTTTCACATCATTGTGAGGGGTATACCAGCGGGTGATATCCGAATACAGTGAACACACAGCAAACCAATGTTGGTTTAATGTTAGCCCACCATCTACAACCCTGGACTAACATTAAACCAACATTTTTTCAAATTGTTGTGTTTGCTGTGTCTTCACAGTGTTTTGATATGGCACAGCTGTTACGTGTAAATATGGTTTTGATGTATACATATAGCGCTTTTCTCACTGGTATGCCTACTATTTTCACATCTTGCCACATTGCACTCCTGTGATGTTCTCCTTAGGAATGCTTCGCATCATCTGGGTGCCTGTATACACTATGCAAATAAGCTAGAACTAAAATAAATTATGTGTGAATGCTTAATGATTGTGGTGTGAAATCACTGGTATTTGTAATATCATCAATGAAAACCAAAGTTGTTCTCAGAATGAAAAGTATTTAGAATAATTATTTGCGAGTTATTCATATCATTGATTTAAAGCGTTATATTGTGAGATTTTAATTTTTGCTCACTTGAAGTTGTGCTTGCTACTGCAACCCACAACTTCAAGTGGTTACAATTTACTCGTAATTGTATAATTTAAATCAAAACATTTGCCAATCTAGCAATTTTAATGCTTGTTTCCCCTTTAAATTTTCTAGTTTGAAGGTGAAATAAAAAGATTAAAACTGACTATAGACGCGATTATCATTTTAAAGGTTTAAATTTGAGCTTGTTTTGCAGTAATATGAAAACTGATGATAATTCTCTCCCTGCTTTTACTGTTATTGCTGTCTTTAATCATCACAGACGTTTGGCTCAACTTATTTCCACTTTCCATATTATTATGTTAATGGAGAGGACAGTTAAAAATTAATTGGCATACTTAGAGGTGATTATTGATGTCATATATATCTACATTGAATGTGTAAAGCAATATATCCTAATTGTAAATTTGAAGATATAAAAAGTATTAATCTAGACAGGGACATTTCATGAAGAGAACATTTAACTTAGAGCAGCTTATCCATGTCTTCTGCCTTTAACTTTGTACCAAAGATTTTACAAGATTGTTGCACTTTTGCTACCCTTGTGCTGCTGAATTGTTTGTTTCTATTTTTCATTCATTCAAAGCTGGAATTGCTAACGCAATATCCAGCTTCAAATGATGAAAAAATATTTACATTTATGTAGAAATAGACATCTCCAATACTGAGTTATTGGATTAACTAAGCATCTACCAAAAACTATTTAATCAAATTTAGTGATATGAGATATTTCTATTGATTTAAAACATGCTTAAAGCCTTAACCCTTCCACCACTGAAGCCCGTTTTTATGTGCTGAATGCCATAGCATTCAGCACATAAAAACGGGCTTCAGTGGTGAAAGGGTTAAACTGGTATATAAGGTTCCAGCAGCACAAGGGTTAATTGATGTTTTGTTACTTTTTGCTGAATGTCTGCTCCATGACTACTTTGTCTGTTATCTTTATACGTGATTGAAATATATGTACCAAAGCATGATCTTTAATACAATAATTTTTGGCCACAGTGTTTTAATTTTTAGACTTGCGGATTTTGTGAGTTAAAAACTGCAGATTAAAAAATAACAACTCACTTTTTAGGACTATTATTTTTTAAGAGAGTTGAACAATGAAATTCTCTACAATAGTAATATACAGTATCAAAATAAAAGTAAAAAAACAAAAGCATTCCCTGTGTCAATAGCCATCAATGAAAATGTAAAATGACTAGTCGATGTTACACAGAAAAGTAACACATGTAGTCTCTTTCGATATGGAAGGGTGTATCTAGCACTTCACAAAGTGGGGGATACACCCTTTCACACCCAAGGTGTCTCAGGCATGACATAAACAGGATATATATATATTTATCAACTAAATAACTTTTTATTAATGCATGTCTTTATTTTTACTTTTCTCTCTTTTTTTCGTATTCTGTGGATCACTGATCCACAAATCTAAAAATGAAAACACTGGCTGATTTGAATTTTATTTAGGCACATTGTATAATTTTCACAGATATTTATAGCAATATACATGGTATCACAACATTGTTATACGTAATATATACTATTTAATTATAATATCATATAATATAATTAATAATAATATCATGTCATGACTTATCATAAAATGCTAATAATTGTCGTTGATTGAATAGGGGAATATACTTCAGATTGTTTTTACTCTAATATTTTGTCATGTTATGTTTATCACGTGGCATTCATTGACTTATGATTTTAATACACAATAATAATCAATGTACTGACCTAACTTCTCTTTAAAACACAGATGTGTCCTTTTAATTTTATTTCTCTTGAGATTTGAATTGGTCCATAAATGAAAAATACTTTGGCTCTTATCCCCAATTCATAAAGGATTTTATTCATTTATTATGTATGATGTTAATTGCAACATATTTTCTTGAAAAATAGCTCACATTTGCAGCTGGTAAATAAAATCTGCATAATTACACAACTGATTGATTAAGTGTACCCACTTCACATATTTACATATATTAGTTATTCAAGTGCAATGAAACAAATTAATTAAAAAACAAAAGTAACTTATTTTTGGCTTGGACAATGAAGGTCATATTACTGGTAGGCAGCAAGATTATTTTTTTTGCTGTCAATGAGAAAGATTGATTATCTGATCCCAGGGGCATTCCACTAGAAAGTATTATGCTTTACTGTGAAATGGTATATTGATCTAATCATTTTAATTTATCTCTATTGACCCTTAAAGTGCTAAATTAAATAATTTAAATATTCACCCGGTAGAAGTTTTGGCTCACCAACGCGACCCTCAACTTCAAGTGGGTGAAAATTACTCATATTTGTTTAATTTAAGACCAAATATTTGCTAATCTTGGATGTTAACACTCATTTCGTTCCCATACAGTGATTTAATTAGGCAATAAAACAGATTAAGAATGATTATAGTCGTGCTTAACGGGTTAAGCCTTCACGATCCATTAAAGCATCATTTTACATACCTGAAAACAGACTTAATTTTCCCACAACAAAGGGTTTTAGAGCGAAAATTTCCATGCAATTTGATTTACCAATACATGGCAATTTTCTGTAATTTTTAAACCACTTCAAGTCATCTTCATCCACTACAAGTCGAGAATTGCGGCAGCAATTCGCGGCTTGTAGTGGATGAAGATGACAATGATAAATTCAGGCCTGAAAGGGTTAACGGGTTAAGTCCTAATAAACCCTTAAAGCACCAAGTTACTGAATTTAATTTTTAACCACTAAATTTGTGTCTCGCTACCATGACCCACAAAACTTGAGTAAGAATACTTACATATATGTACAATTTGAATACAAACATATGCCAATCTGGCAAATGTAATTCTCATTTCTCCTTCTAATTTGCGAGTTAGAATGACTAATATACGAGTTGAGAATGGTTATAGACGTGATTAGCACTTTGAGCCGCTAAGCGCGACTATGGTCGTTTTTAATCCATTTTATATGCACGATTAAATCACTGTTATCGGGAAAGATATGTGTGTTTCAACATCAAGATTTACAAATTAATTAGTCTAAAATTAAACAAATATGAGTAATTTTCAGCCACTTGCAGTTACTGCGACCAGCAGCTTCAAGTGGTTGAAAATTGGCCTAATGCTGGGATGACGTTGGCATTTCATCAACTCAGCATTGGTCCAACGCCTTGTGCTTGCTGTGTTCATCCAGACACTTATGGCTTCATCACATGTTATACATACATGTATGTGCCATTATACAAACCAGCAATACATACCCTCGCTTTCTCTAAAAAACATATTTTTTAACAGCGCACTTTAATCATTTGCTCTTTACATAAGTATTGTATTCAAGCCTCTATGTATTGTAAAAAGTTGCTTTTAAATATAATCTGGTCTTGTATGGAAGATATTTTGCATCTTCCATTACTTACCTCTATGCATTGTGTTTATCACCGATAGAATCTGGAAAAAAGATTTTAATGATAAAATAATTCAAACCTACTACAATTGTCTTTGTTGTTTTATTAAGTATCTCCGATACTATCGGGATGCTTATAGTTTTTAGCATTATTTTTGTCTCTGCCGCCGCCGTGGGCTTATCAGTAATTTAGTTGTCGCTAAGAAGTGAACTGATGAAATCTGTTTATTTTTTACAGACATGACCTATGCGCTTTGGCGATTCTTCTCATATATTTTTTGCTACCAAGCCGTGAGCGGTCATTTTCCAAGACTGCCCAAAAAAAACGATATCTTATGAACCGTTGAAAGGATCTCATTCAAATTTTATAGGGTATTTCGCTGGGTTCTTGGGCGGGGGCCCTAGGGTAGTGGTTAGCACCGCTGCCTTTCACGCCAGAGTTCGGGGTTCGTTTCTCGGTCTCGGCAGTTTGAAACAAACAAAAAATGTCCTCTTTCTCATCCACGTGTGAAAGTCAGTATTGTGACCGTGCCTCCGTGACCGAGAGGTGGCGTGCTCGGCTTTAGACCGCCAGGGCTCGAATTTCGAGTCCTGTGTCTGGAGGACAGTGTCATCTCAATCATCCCTCAATCATCTCATGAGGTTCTCCTGACCCAGTTTAGCCTATATGTGCACAAAGGTGGCCTAAAGCCCGATTCATTTCATTTCGCAGGGTACTTCTGATGATCTGAATTACTTTTTCGGGAAGAATTCATTAAAATCAAGATGGCTGACGGAGGACATTTTCAAAAAATGGCCGTTGGTTGAATAGCATTGGAATTTGATGTGGTGTTTCTCTGTTTATTTCTCATGATCTGATTAACTTTTGGGAGGAATCCATTAATTACCAGATTGCTAACGGCGCACATTTTGACGAAAATACCCACCCCAGAAGTTTATGGTCGCGTTACCTTAAGAACAGTTAGTTGGATCACATTCAAATTTTATTTAGTTGATCTCTGAGTATTTCTGATGATCTGGTTAACTTATGGGAAAAATTCATTTACAGCAAGATGGCTGCACAAAAAGCTTGTGGCTTATGCACTGTTGATTAGATTGCACTAGTTCTCCAGGCATTTCTGATGATCTGATTAACTTTTGGGAACCCCCCTCCTTGAAATGTGTCTTATATAATTATAACTAGAAGATTCACCGTTTTCGTAAACAAAAACTGGAGATGTCTCCCCTCCAGCAGCTAAAAGGTTGATAGCTTATACCCAGCAAACAGGTCATTCACCCAATGCTGTTTCAATGTTGGTTCAGCGTCGAAAACAGTGGGCCAACATTGAAACAGCATTGTGTGAATACCCTTGTTTGCTGAACAGCTAAGTGGACTCGTATCAGCGGCCAACTCACCTCACAACACAATGCCCAGCAAACACTATACTCAGCCCAATGCCGGTTTAACGCTGGTCGGTTTTTATCGTATTATAATGTCACTTAAAAGACCTTTTGTGCCGAAAAGTGACGTAAAGCAATGATTTACTACTACTACTACCACAGTCGCTGACCATGGCCGTCACCCATTCAACACTGGACAGTGCTTTCTGATGGCGGTGGTGTGTCCACAGAGTACAAGCTGACACCAATCCAATGTATGTTAAATGTAGGGCCAGCGTCGCCGGTGCTGGACATACTTCCGGGTCAATGGTGGGCTTGTGTAGCATAGACTATACCAGCATCAATAATGGGCTAATGCTGCGTCAGCGTCGTAGACGTTGGGCCAACATTAGACCAGCATTGTGTCAACGTTGTGTGTTTGAATGAATGGGACACTCACAGACAGAGACACACAGACAGGCTGAGCGGTCACAGGTAAACCAACATGTCTCCACCTCTATAGAGGGGAGACATATATACTTTCAGTGATATGCTTGTGGTTCTCGCAGAGGAACAAGAGACATATGTAGCTGGTTCAATAATTTGAATTGTCCCAACTGTACAAATAAAAGATTTGCTAAATAACATAATACATTTTATCGGCCTATTCTGATTTTGACGATATACAGGATAGCTACTGGCTGTTTCAAGCCATCGGCGGTCCACTAGCGAAGCCTTCGGCAGACCTCTGATGGTTTGTTAATTTCAACAAAAAAATCTAGATTTATATATTATTATGTAATATATTTATGTTATATATTTTACTTGTCTGGCCTTAAAATGGTTTAAATGAAAAGTATTGTTTGTATATCATAGGTGAGCAAATCTTTAGTATATATATATATATATATATATATATATATATATATATATATATATATATATATATATATATATATATATATATATATATACCATACCATACCATATATATATATATATATATATGGTATGGTATGGTATCGTTTATTTTACTGACATGTACATTAATTACACATGACATATTTAATCAATAAAAAAAAAGTACCCAGCCTTCTTGCTTATAAAAATAGGTATACTGTTATGAGTGATATGAGCGATGACTCTCCAAATAATAATTCTGGACGTATTTCCAAGCCTTTTCTAAATAAGCAGCAATAAATTTAAATTGTATTCTCATAATATTTAAAAAAAGTAATTTGTGCATCAAGATCGGAGGTGAATTTATGTTGGCAGTATAAAACAGTTCCTAAATCAGCATATCTGACACTTATCGCAACATTTACACAGTCTATTTTCAACGGGTATATTTCTAAATCTTCCTACTACAATCTCAAGAGGCAGTATGCCTAATCGTAATTGAGCTAATAGTCATCGTTTATGTCTGGAAATATTGTTTCTCAGGTATTCTTCTGTCTGTAAAACACTTTTAAATGTTACGTATGTTCTCAATTTTGGTTTGCATAATATATCGGTTTGTCAATTTCTCATTCATTTTCTGTGTCAAAAGGTTGCGTGCTCCATTGACATTTAATGCTTCAAGAGTTTCGTATACATTTAATTTATTTATAGACAGAAGGATACTTTTCATGTCAGAAGACAATTTTTTACACCTATTGATCTGTCCCACAATGCAATTTTCTTTGTTAACCTTGTATTATCTATTCGAATCAGCCTGTTCCAAAATCTGATTTTACACAAATGCCTTTTATACCTTGGTGTTATCCAATCCACTGCTCCTTGAATACCTGCAAATGGAGCTTTGCTGTGCACGCCTAAAAAAAACACATTGCTCCATTCTGAATACTAGCTGCTTTGGTGAAAATCCCATAATCCCAGACGCTGGAACAGTATATAATCATTAATTGGGACTACCATAGAATGATAAAGTTTAATAAAAGTGACAAAACCTACGTCTTTAAATGTTTTAAACTTTGCTATAACTTACCCGAGAGCTCTACTAGCTCTACGAACTCAAGTGGTTGAAAATTACTCATATTTGCTTAATTTGAGACCAAACATTTACAAATATTGATGTTTAAACATCAATTTCGTTCCCAATATCAGTGAATTGACCGACTAATAAAACGGGTTTAAAACGACAATAGTCGAGATCAGGCCCGTATTCTCGTACAAGTTACGATACATCGTAGGCTTCTGATTGGTCGAGACGGCCGTCTCGACCAATCAAAAGCCTACGATATATCGTAACTTGTACGAGAATAAGGGGCCTGTAGGATAAGGGTTATTAACTAAAGTTGATTAAGACTGCACAAAATATATAGACAATATTACCCGGTGTTTTCAGTATTGGCACTAGTATTTTGTTGAGGTGGCCAATATTTTGTCGAGGCCGAGGCAAAAATACGGGCACTGAGACAAAATAATAGGG